>CM053769.1:666152982-666174810 GCA_028658325.1 Potorous gilbertii
GCTGTCTTATCATACCCCAGGGTTACATTAAGATGGGGGAAAAATCAATGAGAATGGGTCCTTCCTAAATATTTCTGTGGTACAGTGAGCAGTGGTAAAAGGAAGCTCCAGTCATGCTTCACTCAATTTTAATGTAAAAACTAAAAGATGAATCATTTACCTGGTGCACACTTGTTCAGAGGATGCAAAGTCTAGAAATAGCTCTAATAATTTCACTATCGGTGGAAGGGTCTTGAACACTTTTTCGTTGAAAATATTAGCTTTTTGAAGTGAGGGCATGGTCAGCATCTGCCATAAGTAACATTACATAGCATGAGGCACCATAGGCATTTTGAAAAAGTCAGATAAATCAACTAGTTGTATGACTCAGTCTTCAATGTCCCATCAGTTCATTGAGGAGTGTTCCGATTATTCATCATTAAAGTGAGAAGATTGGATCAGATGATCTCTAAGCAGCCCTCTAGCACTCACAGTATGATCCTATGGTCCTACAACTCCCAAATTCACAGCAAACAAATGACAAATACAAGATTTTCCCGATCAGACACAGAACAAAATCACAATGTTACTGTTTGGTTTCCATTCAAAATCATCACTCAACTAATGTTCACCATATTCCACCTGGTTTTAGGTTCCATTGCCTAAGTTTAATACAGTTCTCCTTACAAGCCTTCTGTGGCGTCTTGTAATGATGGAAAGACTACCTCATCTTGGCCTAACTCTTCTTCAGTGAACTAATCATAGTGTCACTGTATGGCACCATTTACATACTTGGACCAGAATAATCGGTATAAACATTCTACCCACATATTCAGTCTTGATTTCTCTTCAAATACAAGATGAACTGATGTGGCTGGCTTCTTTGGTAGTACAAAAAGTCCAGTCTGGACACCTTTATGGAATAACTGTGGTTGACAAGTCACATTTACTGCAATTGAGTTTCTTGTTCATCAGATTTTATTTCCATTGACATTCCATTAGGACCCAGTATATTTAGCTTGGCAGCTCAGAGTTCATGTCAGCATGATACCAGCCCCAAAGAGGACAGAGGGGAAATGCCTTTGTATATCTCAAATTGCCTTGTGTACCTCTCTGTCACATGGCTGTAAAATAGGAAATCACACTTAGTATGTCACCCTTTCTTTCTTTATTATTCTCTCTTGCAACTCTATGCCCACTTTAACACAGTAAAGCATATGGCAAGGAGAGAAAATATGACTCAGAATTAATAAATTAAGAGTTTTGATTTTCCTGTAAGACAAACTGAAATCCACATTCTTAGTAGTACTTGACTGGACAAGATCTAATATAACTGGATATTGATGCTGTCATTAAAATGTACTTACAGGAATATAAACAGTCTGATGGCTAATTAATCACCTTCTGAAAACATTTTCAAACTCAGAAGGAAGGATTTTTACCTCCATGGATTCCTGTTAATACTATTTTTTTTAAATTTGAGTTTTTAAAAAATTCTGGACTTGATAAATACTAAATAAGATGAATGGTTCCTTATGTAAATTAGGAAAGGAAACAAATGTACCTGAAGCTCTGATTCAATATTTTATTTTCAAAACTGTTCTACTCGTTTGTTTACTACTGACCTATCTTTTACTTCATTCTGAAGCACTGTTGGAATGCTTTAATAATCTCCTCTTCTCACTTTTCTTCTTTTTTATTTCAATAACACCTTTTAGTCCTCTCTCCTCTATCCCAAACTCCCCTACTCAAATTGCCAGAAAAATAAAACCTTTCTATTAAATATTAGTTTATTCCCAACATTGACGATATCCAAAAATGAATGTCTCATTCTGTAGCTTGATTTCCATGTCTCTCAAGAGATAGATAGCATGCCTCATCATCGCTCCTCTGTAAGTGTGGTTGGTTATTGGTCTTAATGCTCTCTCAGATCTTTTGAAATCATTGTTCTTTACAATGTTGGTGTTAATCCTATCCATTGTTCTCCTTACTCCACTCTATTAACTTATATAAGTCTTCTCAGGTACCTCTGAAACCATTTTTTAGTTTTTTACAGCACAAGAACATGTGTTCAGGCATTTTCTAATTGAGGGGCATCCTTATGTTTCCAGTTCTCTGTTACAACAAAACAGAAGCTACAGATATTTTTGTACTTATGGGTCCTTTTTCTCCTTCTTTGATAGTTTTGCATTATTGACCTAGTAGTGATACTGCTGAACCAAAGCATGTACATAATTCAGTGTTAGTTTGTTATTTTTTTTAGGAGGGGAAGCATAGCTCCAAAATTCTTCCCAGAATGGTTAGACCATTTCATAGCTCTATCAGAAGTGCAGTATACCTTTTACTGCAGCCCCTCCAACAACTATCATTTTCCTACATGTGTATAAGATAGAATCTGAGTTGTTTTAGTTTCTACAGTTATTAATGAGTTGAATACTTTTTATGTCTGTTGATAGCTTAGATTTCTTACTTTGAGCATTGCTTTTTTTTTTACTGGTCAGTCAACTAGCTTTTATTAAACACCTACTATGCGCCAGACATGAATCTTTTAGAGAATCTCCAAATAAAATGAAGATGCTAGTAACTGGCCTATATAATCAGTATAGTTCCAATTTATTTTTTTTTAATTATTTTATTTGTTTTCATTGTTCTACCATCACTTCCATATATCTTAGATGTTTTCCCCCTGCCTCCCCACTCCCTCCCTGAGACAGCATACAATTTTATATAGGTTCTACACATACATTCCTATTAAATACATTTTCGCCTTAGTCATGTTGCATAGAAGAATTAAAATGAATGGGAGAAGTCATAAAACAAAACAAAAAAAAACATAATGCAAAAGAAGATGATCTGCTTCATTCTGTGATCAAACTCCAAAGTTCTTTCTCTGGATGTGGAAGGTATTTGCCTCAAGAGTGTATTGGGAATTCTTTAAGCCTTTGCATTGCAATGAAGTACTAGGTCTACTAGAAAAATTCCTCATACACTGTGGTTGTTGCTGTGCACAAAGTTCACCTGATTCTGCTACTTTCACTCAGCATCAGTTCATATGAAGTCTATCCAGGTCTCTTTGCAGTCTTCCTGTTCATAATTTCTTATAGCACAATAGCATTCCGTTACATCCATATAACACAACTTGTTCAGCCATTTCCCCAATTTGATGGGCATCCTCTTGATTTCCAGTTTTTGACCACAAAAAAGAGTGCTGCTATAACTATTTTTGTACATGTGGGACCCTTTCCTACTTTTATGATCTCTTGGGGATACGGTCCCAGAAGTGGTATTGCTGGGTCAAAGGGTATGCACATTTTTTAGCCCTTTGAGCATAGTTCCAAACTGAACATTGCTTTTTTAGATCATTTGACTTGGATATGAGAACTTTATCAGATAAAGCTGCATCAAAGATTTTGCTGTTCTTGTTAATCATTCCCAGAAGGAAGGAATGGCATCTCAAATATAGAGAAATTACAGCTAATTCAACAAGATCAGAAAAGACCCCATGGGGAAGGTAAAAACTTCATAAATTAACACCAAAACCTTTTAATACCTGGTGGTTTCTTTCAGAGTCCCTTCCCCACTAACCCTCATGGGCCACCAGAACTGAGGTACAAGCAAAACAGGGTTCATGCCTAGGACCTGGCCATAAGGTTGAGTGATTTTGCTCAAATATTCCCCATTCAAACACACAAAGAAGCATCAGACTGCTGATTCTGTCCAGTCAACCTAATGAAGAAAAGGAAACTGGAAAGAATTATCAAGCCAGCGGAAAATGTGTTTAATTATGGAACTGCCTCAAACCCAAAGGGAAGGGAGGGAGTGGGAAACCTATCAAGGTGACCCGTCCTCTAGTTTAGTTAGATCAAGGACCCTCCCCACTGACTGAACATCTCCCAGTACAAAGAGGTTTAGTTATCTGTGGCCCAACCTTGAGGGTCTGGTCATGAAGGAAAGGATAAGGGTCAAAGAGTGACAAGGAACACAAGAAACCAAAACAAAACAAATCAAAATCAAAAAGGAAATCACTGTCTAAGCAGTGTTCAGTCTAACAGAGAGAATCTTAAAAATAACAAAGAATGAGCAAAATGTACGAAAGATGTCACAGTTCATATGCGTAGGTTGTGGTTGTAAGTTTTTGTTCCAAATACCATTCTGTTGGGTCAAAAGGTGCCATTGCTTACTGATATTACCTTCAATGTGTCACTGCATAAAATATCTTCAGAATTATTGAGGAAAAATAGTTATGCCTTTTTAGAAAAAAATCTTGAAAAGGGTATCAGAAGTTAATTCTTAATTTGTTTCAGGAAAAGAATATTAGCTGCATAAAAACCTTATTCATTTAAATCTTGTTTATTAAGATTCTTCCTAAAATGTTAGACTTTCTTGTACTTGTCAATAGAACACCCTGAAAATTATTTAATCTCTTCTTGAATCAAGAGATTACAGTACTGTAATGACGTTCTGAACACTGTTGACGATTATGTAGTACCATAGACAGTAAGGAAAATAGGACAAAATCTGTACTGACCCAGGATATACTCTGGAAAATTTTTGTTTTTACAAATTCCAGTCAATTCAGAATTATAGCTAGTTAGGTTCTGGACACTGCTATGGTATATACTCATCCAGTACAGACAAATAGTGGAAAGACCCCTGGAGGATAAACTTTCCCCATTGCCTTCTCCCTTTACCCCCTCCTCGGACCCCAGGCTGATGGAATTCATCTGGACTCATCTGGTTTGGAGCAGATGAGAATCAGCAATTTGATTCTTTGTGGTGACATGAGAACTACCACTGATCTTTTCACCACTTTATAAGGTCCTCCTTACATTTAAGGCTCTCTGCCCTATAGACTCTCACTGCTGTCTGAAGATGTCTGATGTACTTATGGACCTTACTACCTATCCTATATGACAGATGGCAGACATCTTCTTATGACTTCTGGGTCTATCTGCCCTGCAGCTTAACTTTCTTTTATATTTCCCCAAACAGAGTGTGAGCTCCCTTAAGGACTATCTAGATTTGGTTTTTTCTATTTGCATGTCCAGTGCTTGGCACAAAGTAATCCCTTAATAAATGCTTTTACATCCACTCATTCAAACCATAATATTATATAAACACAAACAATAGAGCTCCTATAGGATTCACATAGACCAGATAGAAAGAATCACAGAAATAAACAAAAAATTAATCTTCCGCCTGCTCCCTGTCAACCCTGTGGGCTTTTGATATGTCTGGACTACGATGAAAAAAAATGAGTGTTTCAAGTTTTAAGTGTATGGATAATAATGATGGCGCTTGTAATTACCAATAGTTCTTGCTTCTTTCAAGACTCAACTCAGGTGTCGCTTATAATTGTTCTGTCAATTCAGTTATGTTTGACTCTTCGTGACCCCTGTGGCGATTTCTTGGCAGAGATACTGGAATGGTTTGCCATTTTCTTCTCCAGCTCATTTTACAGATGAGGAAAAGGAGGCAAACAGTGTTAAATGACTTGTCCAGGGCCACATAACCAGTAGGTGTTTGAGGCCAGATTTGAACTCAGGTCTTCCTAACTTCAGGTCCAGTGCTCATAGTCACATAGTGTCACATTTTACTGGGAAGTCTTTCTCAATCTGTCCAGTTAAAAGTACTCCTTCCCTCTCCAAATTATCATCCATTTCTTATTTATTTACAGAATGAAACCTTCTTAAGGGCAAATCATGTATTTTTTTCTTTTGGTTTTGTGTGTTCTATATCCGGAATATTGCCTTGTACATATTAGTAAATATTTTTAATTGAAATATTTTGATACATTCAATATGGGATAAAAATAAAGTAAATAATAGATTATGCTTCTTATGGCTTTTTATGGACTGGTAGAGATCTAGTTAGAAGTCCTTGGGGATATTAAGCAGATTTTTTTTTCTTTTTTTAGTTAAAAAAATTGTATTGATTTTTTTAACATAACTTTCATTTCCCTTCCCATCCCCTACTTAGCAATACCTCATGACAGAGTAAAAAAAAAAGAGGAAAAAGTCATTTAGAAAAGCCAACCAAGAAATTAAATGAATCTGACAGCGTAGGCAATGATCTACACCTATAATCCCTTGCCACTGAAAATAGGGGAGAGAAAAGCATTTTGTCACCTCTTTTTCAAGGCCAACATTGTTCATTATGACTACGTACTATTTAGGGTTTTTTTCCCTTTAAATTGATTTCTTTCAAGATGATAACAGAATAATCATAAAGTTTTTTTATCACTTTGCCAATATTTACAAACTCCACACTGATGTATTAGTCGTCCTAATGGGAATCCTGATTATCAGTTAAACATACCATTAAGTTAGAAACAATCGTTAATTTCAAAATGG
This sequence comes from Potorous gilbertii, assembly GCA_028658325.1. Lineage (NCBI taxonomy): Eukaryota > Metazoa > Chordata > Mammalia > Diprotodontia > Potoroidae > Potorous > Potorous gilbertii. Next base: position 666,159,315 of record CM053769.1, read on the forward strand.
AGGATGGAAGCTCAATCTATTTCTAATTTTCTAGCCATAGATAAATATCACTATTGGTCAGAAATTAACTGTGACAGAAAAATATACTATGATATTGACAAGAGAGCCAGAATTTAGTTACTATCCATTTGCTCACATCCTTCTTTCCTTTCTTTCTTTTCCTTCTTTTCCTCCTTCCCTCTCTTCCTTCATTTTTTCTTCTTTCCTCCCTTCCTTCTTTCCCTTTCTTTCTCTTATTACACCCTTAATCTTTTCTTCCTTCCATCCTTCTCTTTCTCTCTCTCTCTCCCTCTTTTTTATTGACAAAGGAAACTCACATTAAGGAAATTCCCTTTACTAATGCAAATTGGCAATCAAATTTTTAATATGAGTTTCTGAGTCACACAGTTAGCATAAGTCAGAGGTGAGACTTGACCCTAGCTTATCTTGACTTTGAGGCTATCTCTCTAGTCACTACTCCAAATGGTTTCAATTCATATCCTAAAGGTAATTAATCTGGCTTGATAAAATTTTCTCATTTCCTGAACATCCTTTTGAATGAGCTCACCAGTTACTTAAAACTAAATAAAATGTATACCCTGAAAAACTTTAGCCCTAGAGGCTGAGGAAGGAACCAAAGAGATACCCAGCTAACCCCTGGAAGTCCTTGGTTCAGGGTACACGTCACTTCTCTGTTTAAACTTTCAAGAATTGGAGGAAGATCTCTCTCAATCACAGTGACCCAGGTTTCCGGTTCAGCCTAGATAACTAAACATTTAGGACATGAAAGAATCTTCCTTGTGACCAGGCGTTTTAAAATCCTGAAAGTCACCCCACTCCTTCCTAAACTACTAGGTCCAACTGCAGCTCAGGAAGTTCTCTCATTTAGCCAATGTAATGGCTATACCACAAATTCAGCCTTGAAAGCAGGAGAAGCAGTAAAGTCTGGAAAGGGATACAACAGTCTAGTTTGTTTGCTGTACATGGACTCACTTTATAATTGTCATGACGTCACATTCTAGAACTCCCTAATTTCTGTTTTTCTTTAGGGCACACTCAAGTTGCATTACCAGAACTACCTCAGTGGGAAAACTTGGCCCAAACTTATTTTTCCTCTCTACTTTTTTTTTTTAAATCTCTGTCAATCTAAGGTTATCTATGGCTATCCCTCCCTAGGTTTTCTGATTCTTTCAGTTCAGAATGTACTTAGGAAGGATTTTTATTTATAAGGGGATAGTGAAGGAAAGAGGGAAAGGAGCTACTAAATGCTATTAAGTTCCTACAATGTGCCAGGCATTCTGCTAAGTATTTTATAATCGTTACCTTATTGGTTGATTTGATATGAGAAATAGAGTGGATGAAGAATTGACCTCAGAGTCAGGACAACCTAGATTCAAATGCAGTCCTTGGCACATAATGACTGATTGATCCCTGAGAAATCATTTACCCATCCAGTATTCAAAGCAACTCTAAGACTGTAAGATCAGCTGCTAATCTGCATTATTACAGGAGTTTTTTTCCTTTGGGAGTATCTACACAGCAAAATCAAAGGTTTAAACAAAAAAATAACATTACAGTAGGAAAGAGAGGAAGAAGGAGGGAGGGAAGGAGGAAGGGAGGGAGAGAGAGAGAGAGAGAGAGAGAGAGAGAGAGAGAGAGAGAGAGAGAGAATTTATTATGCATTTGCTATGTGCCAGGTACTCTGCTAAAAGAAGGAGAGGGAATACAAAGGAAAACATATATGACAGTAGATGCCTTCAAGGAGCTTACCTTGTAATGGAGGAAAGTAGATGGAATTTTAAAGAATACTATCAGCACAGTACTAACATTGGACATCTCCTAGACTCACTGACTAGTTTTAAGTTAAACGACCCCTGTGAACTCCCCAGGATTAAAGCCAGGGTCAGGGTCCCAGGTTACCTCTGCTTCTACTATCATCTTTAAGTTGTTAGCTGGAGTACCAACTCCAGACTCTGAACTAGGCAATGACATCTTCTCTTTACAGGTCTCTGCATGCTAGCTGAAATGCCCTCCAGCTTCTGGCTTTGCCCGTGGTCCTTAAAAATAAACAAACAAACAAACAAATAGATGTCCACCATGCTACATTCTCAAACAGTCAGGCGTGGCTACCAATGCCTGGCAACTTTTGCACCTCTCATGCTAACAGGCAATCCCTTCATCCCTGGGTAGGTGTCTTATTTCCTGTCTTAGCTGGGGGGGGGGGTCATATCAGATGACATATATACATCAATCATATTATACGCTTAATCCTATCACCAAGAGATGTATTCAATTCCACGTCAATTTTACCCAAAGACCCACAGGGATACCTAATTTCTTTCTAATTGGGCCGTATTCCAAAAATATAATTAAGCTTAAACTGTGTTTATTTAAAATTCTGAAAAAGGCAGTAGAGATAGATTCCTAGGAGGTAAATGGAAGCAAGTATAATTGGGATATCAGACAACAAATAAAATGTGGAATAGACGTGAAAGATCAGATTTTAAAACATCTCTTATGGCTTTACATATTAATGCACTTGGGTTGATTAAACGTTGTAAGTAATGCTTGCTGTCAAATTAATCCAGCAATATTAAGAAAAGAATTAAAAGATGAAATGCTATCAAATTCCTAGGCTTTTAAGAAAGCTAGATTGACTGTACTGCTTTCATATTCCACTCCTTAAACCTCCCTCTTCCTTAAGCCAGCAACCATTAACTTACCTTTAAGCTCACACTAAGTGCTATTTAACACAGGGGACAGCAAGCCAGATAGGACTGGTTTTTAGTATCAGAGGTGTCTTTGTTGTGGAAAGATGTCAGCTCCCAAATGTTCACTACACTGTGCAGATCTGTGTACCTCAGGCAGGTTTATAGCTCAAAACCCATTTCCTTGGGGACTTATAGCAACTTGTAAATCCATGAGGAATTTTTCAGCAAAGTTCCATGTCTCAGTTTATTCACGGATTAGACTTGTAAGAGTAGATTCATTCTAAGGCTCTAATGTACAACCCTTTTTCCCCCTGCAAAGAACACTTGCTTCTCTTTTTCCACACTTCAGTTTGTGATCGTTGGAGAATTTACATCCTAAGTTATATTCCCCAATGACAGCAGAATCTTAGAGAACACTCTCTGTGGCTCCTCTCAGGGTCTGATTCCTTTGAAAGCCTTTCTTTATGCAGCCTTGCCATCCCCCTCCCACACCCCAAAGCAACAATTTCCCTAAAGTTTGTAGTTTGGGTGGATTTCTAAGAACTTGGACTCTGCTTGTCCTAGAAACCTGAAGTGAAAACAGCAGCTTTTCTTCCAGTTAGGCAGGGTTGTAGAATAAGAAGAGGATTCCTACATAAAATGCTTCAAAGGTAGGCTGAAGAGCTGTTCTTTTTTCCCCTTCCTGGAGACATGTCTCCCCCCAAGGCTTAGTTCCAAGGCTACCTCCCCTAAGAGACATTTCCTGATTCCCTTAGTTGTCATGACACTGTCCTCTTCCCTCCACCTCACCCTCCAAAAAAGTATTTATTCATCTTTGTATGACTACATCGTAAATGTAAAATGTAACTTCTTTGATAGCAGACAGCAGTCACTGTTTTGTGTGTGTCTACATCTCCTATGTGATACATATTAGGCACTGAATAATGCTTATGAAATGGGGTGAATTTTTTTAAAAAAGATTATTAAATGTCTTCAGAATGAAACTTATATGTTTACTAACAATGTAAGCCTGGGCAAATCACTTCACCGCTGTCTGCCTCAGTGTTTTCATCTGCAAAACAGGGAGGATGATCATGCTTACCAACCAGGACTGTTGTGAGAATAAAATGAGATAATATTTACAAAGCCCTTTGCAAGCCTAAAAGCACTCTATAAATGCTAGTTACTCTATTATAAAATCCCTCCTCCACCAGATATGTAGGCTTCCGATATCAACAGTTGGTTTGACCTTTCTCAAACCAACCCTTCACCCTTAAGTGAAGGGACTATCCTTTGCTCCTGGCAGTTTCACTCAACCATAGAATCTCAGAAGAGAGATTTTAAAAGCAATCCAATCAAACCTCCCCCTGGAAAATCTCTTCATTCAATCAATGGTCATCTAGCTTTTGCTGGAAGTCCCAAAGTAAGGACAGCCCCTTCTATGGAGACTGCCCATTTTTCTAGGTTCGGTGGTGTTCCTTCACTCAAAGCATCATTTCCCTTTATGTTCTAGGATTCTACCATTTTTGTTTGCAGTTGTTTACAAAATCAACCCCTTTGACTGAACTTCAATTCGTATTTGTTTCAAGGGGATTCCTCTTTATTGGCTATAAGATATAGAATGCCAAAGTTGGGAGACCCTGCTAGCAACTAACTTCTTAATTAACAGTTGAGGAAACTGAGACCCAAGGTAGGGAATGACCCACTGATGTCATTTTGCTACCTAATTTCACAGCCAGGACTAGAACCCAGTCTCCTAATTGTTGGACTAGTCTTCTCTCTATTGCAGTAAACTGAAGAGACAAGGAAATTCTAAACAGAAAGTTAGAATGAAGGCACTCTGTATCTCCTGTCAGTGATACTGGACAAATTGCTACAGTAAAAGTAAGACAATATATGTGCAAAGCACTTAGCAGAGTGTCTGACACATAGTAGGTACAATAAAAATGTTTATTCCTTTACCTTTCTCTTCCACTAAAAAGATAGGGAGTCAGAAGAGTTTAATTTAAATGTCAGTGCCATTACTGCTTAAGATCTATATGACCTTGGGCAAGTAACTTAACCAATCTGAGCCTTAGTTTCCTCATTTATGAAAAAATGGGGTTGAACTGGATCATTTCTAAGATCCTTTATAGCTCCAAATCTTATGATTCCAAATTGCTTAACCTGGTTATCCTAGGGGTAAACATACACTCAGAAAGCATCTATATGGGAGAGGAGAGGTATGAGAAAGAGGAGATTCTGAACCCCTGACTTTTTTTATTATTTAAATGGGTAAAGGATACTTCTGACATTTTTGTGGGGTGTATGTATGTGATATGTGTGTATGTGTATGTGTGAGAGAGAGATTTTTTTTCCATTCTCATTTGCAGATTTTTCCCTCAGGTACATGTGTACACTGTCCCTCTCCCCCTTGTTCTATTTCCCATCCTGTCTCTAAACCCAGATCCCTCTGTATATGTGATACATTATATAAAAGATATTGTGTTTACTACATGTTTTAAAACTTATTGTTATTTGTTAATTTTGAGGATTTTAGATTAAAACAAAAGTAACTTTAAATTAAATCACAGATTTGTTCTCCATTATTAAAAATGAATTTTGTTGATCAGCCCTGATGAAGGATATTTGTCTTTTTGTTAATAAATTTAATTACCTGAAGCAAAGTAAAACACACACACACACACACACACACACACACACACAGAGAGACCCATTCTTATTTCCTATTCTCTTTCACAGACTTTTGCTTTTGCTTTGCACTAAAATTTTACCTGATGTACTTGAGAAGATGAGTGAAAATTTCCAGCACAAGGAATATGTCAACATCCATAGTAATTACTTATTACCGTGGGAGTGTTGCCTGTCCACCTTCTTTGACACAGGGGGAGGTGAGCCACACAGCATCTGTGACTCATTCTTCCCCACACCAATACACTCATCTGGTTGGGACCATTCCTAGATGGTGAGGAGACGATTGGAATAGCTGCTGCCACAGGGAAGAGTTCATAGTTCCTTTGAAGTAAATACAGACTTTCTCTTCTGCAGAAAAACCCAGGAGCATGGCATAGCCCTCAAGAACACTGTGGTATAAACTTAGTGCCTTCGGGCAGTTACAAAAAAAATGTCCAAGAAACAACTCTGGTTGAAAGATCATGTAACAGTTAAAGCTTCCAGAAAAAAACAGATATTAAAAGCGTTCTACTTTTTCTATCTGCACAGAAGTTCATTGTCACAAAATATTTAGAAATCTAGTTACAGGGAAGTTTTCCCCACCATTCTTGTCTCCTCAATTCAACTCCATTCCATATATATCTATCTAACCTTAAGTTACTCCTGCTGGGTCACCAGGGACCTGGGGACTATGCTGCTGTCTGTTTTGTATCCAACTATGGATACGTTTGAATGTATATGGGTACATGTTTGGATAGATTCCCCACTCATTGGCTCTTGTCTAGGTTTCTCCAAAGTGGGGAGGAAAAGATACTTAATGTAAATCATGAATTATGTATGAGACAAGTAAATTATTCCTATACACAAAAGGAATAGGAAAGACAGGATACTCACTGGCACATATAATATAAGAAAATAAACAGTATTCAGTAATTTAACTATAATCACAATTCACTAAGGTGTTGATACTCTACCTCATTAGATACAAGGCAGTTTGGAGTGCTACTAATTAGGCATTCTATAGTTAACCTTGGTTAAGAAATATCCTTACAGCTCTGCCAATGAAATGGCCAGACTTGGACTCTCCTCTTGTTGGTGGCCATCCTCCCATCCTCTCTGAGAGAACTGGAGTAGTTGCCAGGGTTTACCTCTTTTCTCACTCTCCCCTTCCATTCAACTGCAGTCTCATGAGATCTTAAGACCTTTCACATACCCAGGGTAAATAGCACAGAAGGAACTTTTCAAAACAGCTTTTCAACTTAAACAAATTTAATTGAAGAGGGGATGGTCCATAGACACTGACTGACCTCTGTGAACAAAGACCATAGGACACCAAAGTGTGATGAATGGGGAATGAGGACATGGGAGCTTACTTTGGATGCAATCACCTGCGGGGGAAAGTAAGTCCACCCTAATAGATTTCTATGTGAACTCGTTATTATTACTCACAAGGTGATATGCTCAGTTGTTTTTATATGACTATAGGAGTGTAAGTGCAGTTAGTACCCTCTAAATTTTTGCATCTATGGCAAAACCCCAGTTGCCCCTCTCTAGTTACGACTCTGGGTAAAGACCATGAAGAGTGAAATAGCAAACATAATTCTTTGAATCATGATCTTTTAGAGAGGTCTATGCTTTGTATAGTAGATCACTTATAACCTACGAATACAAAGAATCAATTCATTTAATTAATTTATATTAAAATATCACCAGGTAAAATCAGTTCTCAATGTAAAAAAAAGTTCAGAAAGATAAAAGAAAAGCAGAAAAGGTTTCCTAGGGTTTCCAGAACTCCCTGCCAAAGTCCCAAAAAAAAATTCACATTGTTTTCACCCAAAGGCCCACGGCTGGATCCCAGATAAATACACCAGGGTGCAAACTTGACTCAAATTGCCCCAGGGTTGCATTATTAGCTTCTCTATAGTCTCTGTGGTGAAGTTATGGGAGAGGGGGGAGGTGGAGGAGAGAAAGGGAGGAAGGGGGCAATGGGGAAAGGGAAGAAGGGTTAACTCTCTACTTCCTAGTTCCATCAGTATCCTGGACCACAACAAAGGCAAAGCTTTACCTAGCAATGAATGTTTTATTTCAGATGTTAGTAACTTTGTAGGAATGCAATCAAATTGCATCCCAACTGGAACCAAGTTGGAAATACTTCATGAAATGGAAAAGTATGTTTGAAGAAGCAGTTGAAGAAAATTCAATAAAATCTGTGGCTTGTAAACCAAGTATAAGAGGTTGGCTTCTTCCATGAATACCTTGGAGAATATTCTTCCCTGGAGCCACCTCTTTGGAATGTGAAATTGGATTTCAAGTTTCATACTTCCCATACTAATATGTGCGTCTATCTTTTTCTGGATGGTGCATGTAGATGTTTTATTTTCTTTATTTCCTTATATCTTGCATTTGGTTGCTGTTCAGTCATTTCAGTCCTGTCCAACTCTTTGTGACCCCATTTGGGGTTTTCGTGGCAGAGATACTGCAGTGGTTTGCCATTTCTCAGTTCATTTTACAGGTGAGAAAAACAAAGCAAACAGGGCTATGTTGACTTGCCTTATATCACACAGCTATTAAGGCCAGATTTGAACTCAGGAGGATGAGTCTTCCTAACTCCAGGTATGGAGCTCTATCCACTGAGCCACCTAGCTGTCTTATGTATTTAGTATATTACATCTTATTTGTAGTAAATTGTATATATAAATGTAGAATCTGCCTTTTTTCAATAAGTATTTCTTCAGTGACAGCATAGCACACAGTTTATATTATATAACATGGTATGTTATAGATACTATATCTAGGAGCAGCCCATTTTTTGTAATAGTATTTTATTTTTTCCAGTTACATGTAAAGATAGTTTTCAACATTCAATTTTTAAAATTTTAAATTAATCAATTTATTTTTAGTTTTCAACATTCACTTCCATAAGATTTTGAGTTTCAAATTTTCTCCATCTTCCTTCCCTCCCCTCTCCCCAAGATGCTGTGCTATCTGATATAGGCTTTACATATGCATTCTTATTAACATATTTTCACATTAGTCATGATAAGGAGAATTAGAACTAATGGGAGGAACCATGAAAAAAGAAAAACAAAAGAAAACAATAAAAGAAAAGGAGAGCAGATAATCTGCTTCTATCTGCATTCAGACTCCAGAGTTCTTTCTCTGGATGTGGATAACATTTTGCATCATGAGTCTTGGAATTGTTTTAGCTCCTTGCATTGCTGAGAAAAGCTAAGTCGATCAAAGCTAGTTATTGCACAATCAATATTCATTTTTGTAAGATTTTGAGTTCCAAATTTTTCTCCATCCTTCCCTCCCTTTCCTTCCCTCTCCCCAAGATAGCAAGCAATATAATAATAGGTTATATATGTTCAATCATGTTAAATATATTTCCACATTAATCATGATGTGAAAGAACAATCAGAACAAAAGGGGGGAAACACAGGAAAGAAAAAACAACAAAAAAATTAAAATAGAATGCTTAGATCTGCACTCAAACTCCATAGTTCTTTCTCTGGATGTGGATAGCATTTTCTATCATGAGTCTTTTGGAATTGTCTTGGATCATTGTATTGCTGAAAGAATTACATCTGTCATAGCTGATCATCACAGTGTTGCTGTTACTGTGTATAATATTCTCCCAGTTCTGCTCACTTCACTCAGCATCAATTCAGATAAGTCTTCCCAGGTTTTTCTGAAATCTGCCTACTCATCATTTCTTACAGCACAATACTATTCATTACATTCATATACCACAGCTTGTTCAGCCATTCCCTAATCAATGGGTTGTATCTGCTCATAGGATTGCGTTCATCCTTCGTTGCCAAAGAAGACCATGCCATGAGAGAAATGATGACATGACTTGCACTTGACTTTGTTTTGAGTGAGGGAGGGCTGTGCAGGTCACCAGCCTCACTTCTCCTCCAGAGCCTCAGTCAAAGCTACTGGACTTTACAGAATGTCCTTCACCTTCACCCTCTCTGTTCCCCTCCCTTTTGCTCTAGGTGTTCAGATTCTGACTTCTAAAATTCTTCTAATCCCTTTGATATAAAAAAGCTTGCGGCTATAGTCATTCAAAACAGTTCTGCCTCCCATTCAAGAGGATACTGAGGTGAAGTAGTCTCCCACTGTGGTCCAAGATTGCAGGTGGATAGGCCAAAGCTCTCTCTTTTCTTTTTGCCGTCCCCTCCACTTCAAATTTCCTATGACTCCCAGCTTGCTGAGTGTAACAAATTGCAGTAAGTTCTTTGCCCATGTTAGACTCCTCTTTGGACCTGCCCCATCTGAGCTCTGCTGATCCTTGCTTTTGCCCTGGATTGTGAGTTCTCTCTCCACCCTTGGATTCTATGTCTTCAACCAGCATGTGGCCCTACTCCCTGTCTCTGATTTTCCTTGGATTTTGGGTTGAAAGTCAGGTGTTTATCTCTTCCTCTGTATTATGGGGACACATTCTTTGTATCTGGTGACAGATTCAGTACTGGATCCCCGCTGTTGCTGACTGGTTATTACCAAAGAGCCCTACAGATCTATCTTCCCTCAACATGGTCTAGACCCAAATTGCTAAGCCCCACAAGACTAGAGCTGAGGCATGGAGACCCCTTCACCATGCACCTTGGGTTCTGTTCCTGACCCCGAAGTCAGGGCAAATAAGGCAGGGTGTGTCAGATGAAACTAATTTTCCATGTGAAAATAAGCCAGGGGATGCACATACAAATGGGCAAACTGTCTCATGTCCAATGACAGCTCTGGATTTTGCACCTGAACTGTGACTCCAGCATTTGAATCTTCCCTCTCTCTCTTCTCATTCCACCTCTGGAAGACTCACTCATCTTGACATGTCTTTGGCATTTAAGTTTCTGCTCTCACCGCCCTTCTAACTTAAGTGTTCCCCTCAACTCCTAGTTTGACCTGGTTTGATGCCACAATCTTCCTTCTTTCTCTACTGGTGATGTGTTTTCCAGTGTTGGTGGCTATTCTTGGCCATTGAACTTCTTACCACCTACATGGGGTCATTAGATTTTAAGAACTGGTGGGTCTCTGGATCTTCATGATGCCTTATGAGGTGAAGGTAAGTGTGTGTTATGACCAAGAGGGATATTATGGGAGGAAAGTCAGACCATGGGAGAGTAATGGATTAGTGGGTTCCAAAGTGCCAGAAGAACTAAAGGAATAGTCATTAAAGATTCTAGAAGAAGAGTGAGAGAAAAATGTGGAGATGCAACTCTCTCTCTCTCTCTCTCTCTCTCTCTCTCTATATATATATATATATATATGTGTGTGTGTGTGTGTGTGTGTGTGTGTGTGTGTGCGTGTATATATATATATATATATATAGATATAGATATATATATATCAGAAAACAAAGTAAGGAGGTTAATTTCAAATACATAGTAAAATTTCACTAATTTGGATGTTACTGTTTCAAACTTTGGGATCACTCAGACCCAAGAGGTGATGGGATATATAAAATTTACCTTTTCTCAATAACTGTTTCTTTGGTTATAGGATAAATTTAAAGCATAAGGAAGAATCTGGTAGTGGTAGATGGGATCTAGTGTTGATATTTTGAAAACAGCTAAAAATGAATGTGCTAATTACAAGTCATTTTCACATGTTCATTAAAATATGTCCTCTAAAGACCTCTTCTAGGTGATATTTTATTACTCTGGTTCTGGTTACTGTTGTTTCTCCTTCATTTTCGAAAAGGATGGGTGACCTCATGGGGTGGCTTGGATTGGATTTAAGTGAGGCAGAGCCACACAAAGTCATCAGCCTCACTCTCTCCTCTAGAGTCATTGAAGTCCAGTGGCAGGACAAAAGTCAGGACGACTGTGATGGTCTGGGATGTAACAGATGACCCTGGCAACTTTGATGAATGGACAAACTCTAATCTGGTTCTAGTTACTGTTGTTCATCCTTTTTGGAAGAGGACCAGTGAGCTCCTGGGGTGGCTTGGATTGGATTTAAGTGAGGCAGAGCTGCACAAAGTCATCAGCCTTGCTCTCTTCCACAGTCATTGTTTCATCTATCTACAATATTGTTTTTATGGACAAACTCACTCCAAGATCTAAACCAGGATTCCATGGAAGTAAGAATTAAGATTCCACTCCTTGAACTGGCTGCTCTAGCGGTAAGAGTAGAGTTCACAGGGTCCTAGAGACCTGAGAAAAGATGTCTGCACCTCCAGGTGATATGCCACAGCAGTAAAAGTGGTAGAAGGAAGGAGGAGGGAGAGAGAGGAGCTCTAATACATAGCAAGGACTGAAAAGAGGGTTTGGGGGGCAATGTCTTTGTCTACCTGGAGCCAGAACTCTTTCCCCTGTACCACCCCAATTTACCATTTTCTTCACTTACAAACGACTGCCTATACACCCCCTGGAAAGCTTTGGAGGGATATTCACCTGCTCACTGGTATGGCTGTAGGAACACCTCTTCTCTTCTCACTAACATTGCCTTTAGTATAGTCCAGATAACGCCCTAAGACCTGAGAGTATAAATACAAGCATGAAAAATAGTCCCTGCTCTTAAAAACAAATAATCAAAATGAGTATTTACGAAGCCCTACCTGGGTGCCAGGCACTGTGCTCCAGCTGTGAGGACCTCATTTGAGCGTTATAACAGCCCTGAGAAGTAGGCACTATTGTTGTTGTCATCTCACAAATGAAGAAACAGAGGCAAAAAGAAGTTAAATGACTTAGAGTCATTCAGCTACCAAATATCTGGGGTAGGATTTGAACTCAGAAATCCCTGACTCCAAATCCCTATCCCCTCTACCTGCATGCGTTAAAAATGCTTCCTTTCCCCTAATCCAGAATTTATAGAAATAGACAGCACAGATTTTTTTTCCCCCATGGGGGAGTGATGTACTCAAACCATGGCTTTAGGAAGATTGTTTTAGAAATAGTTTTAACGATAAACTGAAAAAAGGGAAAGACATGTCTGGGAGAACAGGTAGGAGTCTTATAATAGTCTTAAGTCTAAGCTATAGGTATTTTAGGATCTGAGCTACAGTGGTAGGACAGTCAATGGAAAGGATGTGACAGATGTAAGAGATATGTGGAAATGGAATTTGCAGACCTTGATAAGATTATTTACTTGGCTTATCTAGTTATCCATCAATCTTCTACAACATACCAGCTCCTCTTAAGGCCTTAACAATTTGGTTTTTGTCTTTGTATCCCTTGTGGGTAGTGTTGCAAATTGCAGATAATTAAGAAATACTGATTGAATGAATAAATGATTGGACATGGGGGTAGGAGGATGAAAGGAAAATTTAAGGATGACTCTGAGGCAGGGATGGGGAACCCTCAGGGGCAAGACCATATGTGGCCTTCTAGGTCCTTAGGTGAGGCCTTTTGACTGAGTCTAAGTTTTACAGGAAAAATGCTTTTGTTAAGGGTACTTGCTCTGTGAAGTTTGGAGAGTCCGAGGCATTTAGGGTTAGGGTTGGCGTAGGAGGCAGAGCTGTAGAATTAGTCAGATTGAGGGTTAGAACGGCACTTGAGGACCTAGAGGGCCACATGTGGCCTTGACCTTGCAGACTCCCCACCACTGCCTGAGGTTTCAAACCCAAGAGATGGGGGTAATGGTAGCATTAACAGTGTAAAGGGGAAATGAGAATGAGGAACATGTTTTGGAGGTGACTTCAGTTTTAGACATGTCAAGTGTAAATTGTTGATGCAACACCTAAGTAAAGATTTCCAAAAGGCAAACTGGAGGTTTATCTCTTCACTTAGCATCTTCTGTCTTATATTCTAGTTATTTTTGTACGTCTCCCAATTACACAGTAATTTCCTTAAGGACAGGTCTGCGTTTCATTTCATCTCTGTCATCCTAGCATCTTATCAAAATGCCTATTAATTATTTATCAAATTGTATTCAAATAATCCAATTCAGAATCAAGAAATTTGGTTCCATTTAGGTCCTATTTCTATTGTGTTTGTGTAAAGCTGCACAGACCCACATGGAGATAGGTCTTTTTTGTGGGGTTCTTTTAACTTCCACTTTCCAATGCTCATATCTTTAATAGAAGAAAACATGACTATTGATCCATGAATTCTCAGAGGCCTAAGTCCCATGCCAATAGGCCAGCTGGTCAGGAGGTTATTTTGGACATTAAATGGTACAGCTACCCTCCTTAGTTTCAAACACAAAACTCCTCTGGGATCAAGCCAGGTGAGAGAATTCTAAAAGCATGGCTGGTGGCATTCTAGGAGAAGGGGGTGAGCTTGTGGATTTTCCCACACTGGCATGAACTTTTCTATTACTTTTTATACTGAGAATTATTGCCCTTGTGGAAGTGTGTGTGTGTGTGTGTGTGTGTGTGTGTGTGTGTGTATGTGTGTTTGTGTATGTGTTACTTAGAAGGAAGGCTGAAGAGACTGACTGGCATAGCTCTCCTACTGTTTAATGCCAACCTCATCCTCTGAGAACTAGTCTTGATTCACTTTTAATACTATTTTTTGAGGTTTCCTTTTTATGTTAATTTTTTATTTAAAAAAATCCTACCATTATCTGGGCTCTATTTAGGCCCAGAGCCTCTATTCTTCTATTTTTTTCTTAAAGAATAATGTAAAATAGTTGAAACCAGACAGGCCAAGCTATCCATCTTAGATGGAATTGGGTCTGCCATTGGTGAGTAGTCACTTGGGAGGAAATTGCTCACCCAAGTGAAGTGAATGAACTCTTTCAGGGCTCTGGCCTTCTACACAGGGGTATAGAAGCAGCCCTCTGCCAAACAGTATCCTCATAGTGCCTTGTTCAGGCATGAATTCACTGTTTAGAGTTCAGATCCAGAAAGCAGATTATTTCTTCTGCCTCTGGAGGTAAGTATCTGTTTGCTCTGTCTTCCTGGTTCCTCAGAATTGGGGTCTTCACTTAAAAAGTAATAACGTCTCAAGGCAAAGGGCACTCTTAGCTCCATAAACAGGGGTGCTAGCTGACTAAGGACACCAGACTCTTTTGTTTGTTTGTCTGTCCAAAGGAAGATGGAACCTTGTTGTCTTGCCACATCAAGTTCAAAGTGGCTGAGGCCACTCCTGCTTTAGGATAATTAATCAAGTTGAGCTGTTTATAAATGAGTATTAGCTTCTCTGGCAGACCCTCTATAATTGTTCCAGAGCATACTCCCTCCTTCCTCTGACGTATTTCATGCAATAATACGTGGTAGGAGAATTTAAGCTGGATAGTTTTACTTCCAAATCAACAAAATGGAATTTTTTCTCATTGATCAGAGGCTAGGGAGATTAATAAAATGATAAGAAAGTGGAATTCCTGTGTTTACTGGGAACCTATTTAATTGAAAGAACATCCAACTGCTTGCCTTCCTGTTTAGAAAAGACCCTTTTTTGATTAGCATGCCAAAGGCGGAATTCACTTTTTTAATGCTTGGTCCTGACTTCAGCCAGGCAGCTTGGGGGTGGAGGGGATAAAGTGCCTGGCCTGAAGTCAGAAAGACTCATCTTCCTGAGTTCAAATCTGGCCTCTGACATTTACTGGCTCTGTGACCCTGGGCAAGTCACTTAGCCCTGTTTGACTCAGCTTCCTCACTTGTAACACGAGAAAGAAATGGCAAAATACTCCAATATATTTGTCAAAAAAACCTCAAATGGGGCCAGAGTTAGCCACGACTAAAATGACTGAACAACAATAATCTGACTTCACAGGATCCTAGGATGATGGATCTAAATGAGGAGTAATGAGTTGCTTTCAGGATCTGAACTTTGAACAAATCCATGTGTGAGGCAGGCGCTTTGTAAGGAAAGGGATCTTAGAGACTACAGGGTCCGAACTCCTCATTTTACAGATAAAACACGACATTTTGGTTCTGAGAAAATGAAGTGATGATTTGACCAGTGTCACACAGGAACTAGGTATCAGATTCTCTGCCTCTAGAACTGGCACCCCTTTTCATTTTATTGTACTGTCTTACTTTATATAAAACTCATTTAGAACAGAGAGCTCCTTGGATTCCATCGGACTGGTCTATCATGGAGGGGTTAGGTGCCTCTCTCAGTGTCAGCTACTACCAGGGTGACATCAAGAAAAGAGTTTGCTAAATCTTAGTGACAATCATGAGATAAATTTCTTGTATATTATTGCAATTGTAATAGCATGAGAAGGCCCTGGAGGAGAAAGTGAGGCTGGTGACTATGAAA
>CM053769.1:666175310-666191574 GCA_028658325.1 Potorous gilbertii
CTAACCAAGGGACATGAATATCCAGGCATAGACTGAAGTGTAGATGACAGTTACACAAAGAATAACTTACTCATAATAGTTGGAATCAAGGGACAGAGAATGGAAGCTATGGCTAGTTATAGGCAAGAGTTGATTCTGTTTTGTTTTGTTTTTTCCCTGGGAAGTCTTCGAGGATGTGGGATTTTGGTTCTGTTTTCTGGGAGGCAAGGGAAAGGTTTTTTGAAGAGGGAAGCTGTTGCATGGATATATATCTAACTTAGGGGTAGTAGAATAGTAAATATAAGTTCAGAAAGCAGAGAAGTCTTCTGTAGCTAGAGAGGAATGGAAGAGTGGTGAGTATATTGGATGGTTTGAGGGATTATGTCTAAGGATTTTAAAGGATCACAGTTGAAGACAGGAGGCATAGGGGTGTCAGAGGCCGGTATATCTCAGATGAGAGACTGATTACATGATTCCTTAGGCCTTTTTTATCTATGAAAGTAACATGATTCCAAGAATGATTGAGGGTTGTTTATAGTATGATTGAAAAAATATTGGATTGTTTCAGTGTTATAGAAATGGGAGTGAAACAATGATGGCAGACAAGATAAAAAGGCAAAATACAGAACTATATTCATTTCAGCAATGATGTGAGCAGAATTGGGAGTTCCATTTCTGCAATGATTCAACTAAAAACATTCAACTTTAAAAAGCTATAAAGCTACGATCAATACAGTAACCATTCATGATTCCAGATGAGCAGGGATAAAACATGCTCTGCATGGCAGAGAAGTGGTCAATTTAGGGTGTAGAATGAGACAACTGTGTATACACACCAATATGCACGCACATATTAGATATATATATATATACATATATATATATATATACATATATATATAAAATGGAATATATATATTCCATGTATGTGTATACACACACACACACACACATACATGGAATTTGTTTTGCCTGATGATATGTTACAGGAAATTTGTTTTTTCTTTTCTTAATAGGATAGAGTAGGAGGGAGAGAAAAATTATTTCTTTGAATTTTTTAAAATAGAGAGAAGTGGTGCTATGGATCGAAATTATTGCATGCACTTTCAGATGAGGTCGCTGAATGATTAGTTTTATTTACCTGTTTAACTTTGTGATGAGACTTCTCACGAAGTGGGAGTAACATGGTTATGTAATATAAAAAGAATCAATAAAACTGAAAACGACAAAAAGAAAAGAACATAAACCAGGAATAGCTAGAACTGCTAATTAAGAAGGATGGTGTCATGTTTATGGACGATGAAGAAAAAGCAGAACTCGGCTTTTATTTTGTTTCCATCTGCCCCATCAAAGACGACCTTCAACGTGGAAAGAGTAGAACAAACTTAATTAATGTAAAATTGAATATTCAAGTAATTGAAGAGATAGTGAGAGAATACTTAAATAAGTACAGGTCCCTAGGACCAGACAGTGTTGTTGCTGCTGCTGAAACTTAACTAGAAACTTTTGAGAAAACATGAAAGACAGAAGACATGTGAGAAGATGAGATAATACACAAACGATGCTCCAATTATTGAAAAATGGCAAAAAGTAGAAACCATGTATAAATAATTTGTTGTGGAACTCTGAAAAAATATAGACTGGATTAGTAAATGCACAGTTTGTGAGACCTTAGAAAAGGAAGCTGTGATCAGTGGGAGACACCATTAATTAGCTAAGAACAAATCTTGGCAAATATGCACGCATGTACACACACACACACACACACACACACACACACACACACACACACACCCCTTTCTGAAAGGTTTACTTGACCCATTGGTTCTATAAACAGCTTTTGTTGGTCAGTCGTTTCAGTCATGTCTAACTCTTCATGACCCCATTTAGGGTTTTCTTGGCAAAGATACTGGAGTGGTTTGCCATTTTCTTTTCCAGCTCATTTTACAGATGAGGAATTGAGACAAGCAGTTAAGTGATTTGCCCAGGGTCTCACAAGTAACAAGTATCTGAGGTCAGATTTGAACTAAGATGAGCCCTCCTGATTTCAGGCTCAGTGCTCTATATAGAATATCACTGGGTAGTCATAGGCATATTTTTTTTTAACAACACTTTGTTACATATGTGCCTGGCCCTTGACGTATCCTGGCTGTGTGGGACTGAGAAAGTTACTTAATTTCTCAGATTTGTAGGCAGTTCTCTGAGACTGTCCAGTTTAGAGAGATACAGACATGCCTGGGAAGAGGAAGATCATCACCAAAAGCTCTCTCCTATCATGAAATCACAGATACACCCTCCCACATTCCTTGTTCCATATGGATTTCAGCAAGATATTTGAAAAGGGCTTTATGAAGTCCTTGAGGATAAAAGGAGAAAGGAGATTTGGGAATCTGGTGACATTGATGCTGCTAAGTAGCTGTGCCACCTTGTCACTTAAATTCTTGAACTTCAGGTCTTTCTTTATAAAAATGACATACTTGGACTCAATGATCTTTAAGTCCCTTTCTGGCTTCAAAAGTTCATGCTTCTAAGATGGAGAAATGTTTGATTGAATAATCAAAAAGTTAGATAGCTTGTAGCCACTTGAAATTTTAACCTAGAGAATATTAATTATTTATTGATGTTAGCCTAGAAGAAGGTCTCCAGTGTAATGTAACAAAGCTTTGTCCCTTCGGTAGGATCTCTTGAGTCAAAGAATTTTTCTTTGCACTTTTCTTGCATGATGCCTGAGGTATGTCCAGAAGGGTTAGACTACTTCTCTAATCTATGGTAACATCAGTGCATCAGTGTAACTATCTTCCCACAATGCCATAAGATTTCACAAATGAATTCATCTCCCCAGCTGATGTTACACCTTGGCTTCCATAATGCTTTACTTGGCGATGTGTTTGGTAATTGAGGTCATCTCTAGGTCCTTCTGGTCACCGTATGATGTTAATAATTTTATACTGATTAAAATTCTTTTTTTTCTGTAAGAAGGATTTTTAATTTAATTTAGTGTTATTCTAAATTCAAGTAATTTTTAGGTTACAGAGAAATAGGTCCAAGCTGCCATAGTCCAGAGATGCCCTCAAACATCTCCTTCACTCAGGGAAATGGTTACAATTTATATCAGCATTTTTTCCCCTTCCATTTCCCATTTTTGGTTTTGACAGTTCATTTAGGTCAAGTTGAAGTTGGTTTATATGCTTTTTTTTGATCATTGCTCTTTAAACAAGTCAGTTGTCTTATTATCTGCAGACAGCTTATTTGAAAATTGCTTCCCTATCACTAATCAGTCATTTGTTGTCTATTAACATATAATCTTTTATTTTTATGGTATTTTTGGCCATGATGACTTGTAAAATAGATAAATATGCAAAATTACTTTCAGTCATACTCTCATTAAAGGAAAGTATATTGGTATGCTAACATTTTTAATTGTAGAGCTTTGTTTACTTGGACTAGTAATATATCTTTGGGAGAACCTCAGTTTCCTTATCTGTAAAATGGAGGAGATGGGATTAGACGAAGCCAAAGTACTTTCCAGCTCTTAAGATTCTTTGCCTTCGGTCAATTATTTCCCAGTGCCCTACTACTTCCTGGGTGATTACTGATTAGCTTTTGACGGATTTCAGTCACTTTGCAAGTATAGAAGTTTACTCCAATCACTATTGAACAAATGAGAAGCTGTAGATTATTCAAAGGGTAATATCATTTTTAGCACAGCTAGGAGGTGAAATGGATAGAGCACTGGCCTGGAGTCAGGAAGATATGAATTCAGCTCTGGCCTTGGACATTTACTAGCTGCGTGACCTTGGTCAAGTCACTTAATGTTGTTCTCATCTGTAAAATGAATTGGAAAAGGAAATGGCAAACCATTCTGATGTCTTTGCAAAGAAAACCCCAAATGAGGTCATGAAGAATCAGACACTACTGACCAACAACAAAAATACTATATTGGACCTTGTGGGTATACATCAAAATCACCTTTAATTCTTGAAAACAATTGTTAATTGCAAATATAGAGTCTTTGCCTGAGTTTTAAAGCCATGTACAATTAACAATGGATATTCTTTTAATTTCATTGATGTAGAGTATTACTGCTACGAATCAATGTAAATCAGCAACTTAGCTGTAACCTTTAGACTTAGAATGTTGTCTGTGATAACCAGAAGATGGTTAAATGACTTGCTGTTTGTGACAGAGACAGTATATGTCAGATGCTGACTAGCAATCAGTATATCCTGGCTGTAATGTTGCCTCCCAATCTACCATGCCACACTACTACCATTAAAAGGTGTAATTCAGTAGGAATAAATGCAAAGTCTTATACTTGGGCTGAAAACCTCAACTTCATAAGAATAAAATGGGTGTATGACCTCCCCCGCAAAAAAATTGGGGGGGGGGGTGTTTAGTGGATGCTTAGTATTTCCTTCAATTACACATTTGAAAAAAAAGGCAAAAATATCATTCTGAGAAGGGGTCCAAAGGCTCCATCAGACTGCCAGAGGGGTCTATGACACATATAAAAGTTAAGAATGCCTGTTCTGGTCCAACCCTTTCCTTTTGCAGAAGAGGAAGCTGAGATCCATAGATGGGAGAAGTAGATTGTCTAGTGATTTATGGGATTTAGAACTAGAAAGTCCCTTAAAAAAAAGTTAATTCAATCTTGAGTTGTATTAAAGGAGGCTCAACTTTTAGAAACAATCCATTTAGGATCTTCTACAACGAAAGGTCGTTTTAATGACATGGTATTCAACCTTACAAGTTTAGTTTTATTTTTTGTTCCTGTTTTCCTTACACTCTATTAACATTCCTTACTCTTGTAGCAACCTAAGTGATTCCACCCCCCTCCCCTTTCTTTTTCCTTTTCTGGGATTCACACAATATTTTTTAAAATCTTATTTTACACTAACAAAAAAAAATTCCTTCAAAGGCATACATAGTGGATAACTTAATAGTTACATAGCTTAATGACTAGTTTTTTTTCCTAGGAGTAATTTAGGTGTCTGCTAAAATGAAGGATGGCTCACAGGTACTCACTTGGAAAATCTGATGAAGAATTGGCCAGAATTCAGACTTATCTATCCAAAGGAAAAAAGAAACAGCATTTTATAGGATATTTGATCATCTTGTGTTATGATTCTTATGATAAGTATAAGCAAAATGACTGCTATAAATATAGTTACAGTTTTTGTATCAGTTCCTGTGGCAGAATAGGAGAAGGCAGAGAAATTCTCCAAAGAATTCATTGTCTACAAATTAAATAATGCTTATATTAATACTTTTTGACTTCAGTGCAAAAGTGGGCATAAGGAAGGATTACAAAAAAAAAGTATCCCAAAATATAGCTCAGGATAAAGAAATAAGCAAGGATAAGGCTTCTAGAGTACATTGAAACCTCAATCCTATATATCAGGAATACTTTTTTTCTTTCCAAAAGACTGTGTATGAGATACTACATGTAATAAGTATCAAATACCATGAAAAGTGAAATTTCTTTTAAAATAAGAAATTCAGTCAGTTACCGATGTGAGTAATGTTTGAATCAGCTTATACATGTAGCCTATCTACTTGTTAAAGGAATGAAAAAAATGAAAAATATAAACTAGAGAAAAGAATTAAGATGAGATGTGATGGGAACTAAAATAGCATGTACCTGACCTGGTTAAAGAAACAGTTGATGTAAAAACAAAAGCAAAAATGGGAAATGGATAAAGGAACAGGCATTTATCACTATTACATACCAAAAAAAATTGACATAAAACAGTCACAATGAACAAGCTGAAATAGCCTAGAAACCTCTCATCCAGAAACATTCGAATTTCTTAGCCAGATTAAGAGCTGTGTCACCAAAAGGTCTTACAAAGAAGGAAGGTGGAAGATTACAAGCAATATTATTCATGTGGTATGCTGACACACTGACTGTCTAATCCTGGGGCAAATCACTCAACATTTTAGTGCTCCAGGCAACTCTGTAAGTAAGGCTTTAGATTACAGAGAGGGTAGCAATCAGCATAAGTCAAAGGAATTTCTTCCTTGAAAAGGTAAAAATAACTTTTACCAAAAAAAACTTGATAAGTGACCCAATCAAATCAAAACATCCAAAGGGGATTTAAGGGTGAAGTTGAAAGAAGGATTACAAAAAGAAGAAAAATGAAAAAGATCCATCACAATTTTTATGGCAAGCTCTTTTTCAGAGCAGTGGAACTGCCATGTTTAAATTATTCCTTATGAGGCAGCATGGCAGGTATGTGGAAGGAGTTCAAGGATTGGAATCAGATGACCTAAGTTCAATGTCCATCTTTGACACTTACTGCCTTTGTTACCTTGGACAAGTGATTTAAACTTTCAGTGCTTCAGTTTCTCATCTATAATACATCAATCAGCAAGCATTTATTAAGTGCCTACTATGTTCCACATTAGGTCCTGGTATACAAATACAGTGAATGAGGGAAAAAAAACCTTAAAATCAACAGACCTTCTAATAAGAGAATACATATGTAAATATATAAAAGAAAAATAAATACGATAAATGTAAGTAAATAGCAAGTACTTAAATACAATATAATAGGGCACTAGCAGTTGTCAAGATCAGAAAAGTCTTCATGTTGATGGCAGAGCTAAAATTTCATCTTGAAAGAAATGAGAGATCTGGTGGGGGAAGAATGGAGGAGGAAGTGTATTCTGGACATTGAAAAATGGCCAGAGCAAAGGCAAAGAGGTGGGAGATGGGGTGTTGTGTGTGGGAAAGGGAGAAAAGACCAGTTTGTCTGGATTGCCAAGTATAAAAGAAAGAGTAATATAAAATTACCATGGAAAGATTGAGCCAGCAAGGTTGAAGAGCACTTTTTTTTTAAGATTTAAATTGATTTATTTATTTTTAGTTTTCAACATACATTTCCACAAGATTTTGAGTTCCAGATTTTCTCCCCATCTTTCTCCTCCGTCCTACCCTGAAGTAGTATGTATTCTTATTACCCTTTCCCCAGTCTGCCCTCCCTTTTACCATTCTCCCCTCTTATTCTCTTCCCCTTTACTTTCTTGAAAGGCAAGGTAGATTTCTGTATCCCATTGCCTGTACATCTTATCTCTCAGTTGCATGTAAAAACAATTTTTTAACATTTGTTTTTAAAACTTTGAGTTTCAAATTTTCTCCCTTCTTCCCTCTCCACTCACTCCTATTGAGAAGGCAAGCAATTTGATATAGGTTATACATTTGTAGTTATGCAAAGCACCTCCATAATAGTCATGTTGTGAAAGACTAACTATATTTCTCTCCATCCTATCCTGCTCCCTCAATTATTCTATTTTCTCCTTTGACCTGTCCCTTTTCTAAAATGTTTGCTTCTGACTACCCCCTCCTCCAATATGCCCTTCCTTATCTCACCCCCCCAATTTATCCCCTTTCCCCCTACTTTCTTGGAGGATAAGATACCTAATTGAATATGTATGTTATTCACTCATAAAGCCAAATTCAATGAGAGTAAGGTCCACTCATTCCTTCTCCCTTTCCCCCTCTTCCTCTCCATTGTAAAAGATTTTCTTGCTTCTTTTATGTGAGATAATTTACCCCGTTCTATCTCTCCCTTTCTCTTTCTCCCAATGTATTCCTCACTCACCTTTTAATTTTATTTTTAGCTATCATCCCTTCATATTCAACTCACCCTCTGCCATCTTTCCATCTATCTATCCATCTATCTGTCTGTCTGTCTATCTATCTTTCCTCCAACTACCCTAATACTGAGAAAGGTCTCATGAGTTACAAGGAGGAATGTAAACAGTACAACTTTAATAAGTCTCTTATGATTTCTCTTTCCTGTTTACCTTTCCATGCTTCTCTTGATTCTTGTCTTTGAGAGTCACATTTTCTACTCAGCTCTGGTCTTTTCATCAAGAATGCTTGAAAGTCCTCTATTTCATTGATTGCCTATTTTTTCCCCTGAAAGATTATACTCAGTTTTGCTGAGTAGGTGATTCTTGGTTTTAATCCTGACCTCAAAAAAAGCATATTCCAAGGCCTTCGATCCCTTAATGTAGAAGCTGCTAGATCTTGTGTTATTCTAATTATATTTCC
Source organism: Potorous gilbertii (assembly GCA_028658325.1). Classification (NCBI taxonomy): domain Eukaryota; kingdom Metazoa; phylum Chordata; class Mammalia; order Diprotodontia; family Potoroidae; genus Potorous; species Potorous gilbertii. The sequence goes on from CM053769.1 coordinate 666,183,349, forward strand.
ACAATACTTGAATAGTTTCTTTCTGGCTGCTTGCAATATTTTCTCCTTGAATTGGGAACTCTGGAATTTGGCTACAATATTCCTAGGAGTTTTCCTTTTAGTATGTCTTTCCAGAGGTGATTGGGGGATTCTTTCAATTTCTATTTTACTCTCTGGTTCTAGAATATCAGTGTAGTTTTTTTTTTGATAATTTTTTGTAAGATAATGTGTAGACTCTTTTTTTGATCATGACATTCAGGTAGTCTAATAATTTTAAAATTATCCCTCTTGGATTTCCAGGTCAGTGGTTTTTCCAGTGAGATATTTCACAATGTTTTCTATTTTTTCATTCTTTTGGTTCTGTTTTATAATTTCTTGATTTCTTATAAAGTCATTAGCTTCCATTTGCTCCATTCGAATTTTGAAGGAATTATTTCCTTCGGTGAGCTTTTGGATCTCCTTTTCCATTTGGACAATTCTTTTTAAGGAATTCTTCTCCTCATTGGTTTTTGGACCTCTTTTACCATTTAGGTTAGCCTATTTTTTAAGTTGTCATTTTCTTTAGTATTTTTTTGAGTCTCCTTTGGCAAACTGTTGACTCAATTTTCATGATTTTCTTGCATCGCTCTTATTTCTCTTCCCAATTTTTCCTCTATTTCTCTTACTTGATTTTCAAAATCCTTTTTGAGGTCCTCTATAGCCTGTGACCAATTCATATTTCACATGGAGACTTTTGATATAGGATCTTTGATTCTGTTGTCTTCCTCTGGTTGTATGCCCTGATATTTCTCATCACCAAAGTAAAGTTCTATAGTATGAGTTCTTTTATGATGTTTACTCATCTTCCCAGCCAAACACTTGACTTTCTAACTCTTTGTTAAGGTAGAGCTCTGCTTCCAATGGGGGTGGGTGTACTGTCTCAGGCTTCAGGGATTTTGTATCACTCACTTTGATTCCCCCCCCATCTGTGTGGGCCCAGAGTAGAGTTGATTACATAGGGGAGTAACAGAATCAGATCTATGCTCAAGGAAAATGACTTTAGCAGCAATGTTGAGGATGAACCTGGAGTGTGGAGAAATATGAGGTGACTAAAAGACCACTGCAATAACTAGACTAGAGGTTAGGAAGGGATTTATATAATGAAGGGATTGGACTAGATGATTTCTAAAGTCCCTCCAACTCCCAGAGTGTCTCAGGCTATTTGTTCCCTCCTCCTTATTCTGTTGATTGCCTTCCTTTCCCCAGTCCCCCACATTCACAGGCATCCTGAGTCAGAAAATAAAGACTACATTTGAGCATCAGTCTCTGCCTCTACTTCTGCAGAGCTGGTGATCTAAGGTTACATCTTCAGGGTAGGAAAACATTGTCACATAGACTGTTTTGCTGCTATGATGGGGGAGGACCCACCCTCACCTCCTAAACATTACTGTCCTTCACAAATGCCTCTCATTCTTCATGATGTGGGAGCTTGGGAGGTGAACTTTTTTTCTGAAAATTCTTTGCACACCTCTATTTTATAGAAGCTAGAAAATTTGTATCTTCACCAAAGTTTGGGAGGTAAGGATTTAAGTAAGAAGTCAGAGTCACTATATTATTTGTTTCAGCACATGTGAGTACTACAAAGAAAAAGCCAGGCAGGATCTGACATTGCTTTTAATTTAGGTAGCTTTATTCTAATACATACCAAGTAATTTACAAGCGTTCTCCTCTAGGTCTGAGCATTCTAGGGAGTTAGTGACAAGGATTATTTACTCCCACTTTAGAGAACAGCTGAGAAGCATCATTCTTTGCTTATATGAGGAAAGTTGCTAATACAAGCATTAAGAAATTCCCCTGACTATAAGGTTATTTTATGAGAGAGACAGAGAAAGAGAAGAGAGACAAAGAAAGACACAGAAAGAGAGATTACCATTTGGCCCTCAAAATGATCTATTTTATAAGTTACTACCCCCCCCAATAAATAAGTACTTTATTTCCCTATCCTGCATTATATGGTGTAACTGATGAATGTCATTACCAAAAAAGCCAAGTGATGAAAATCTCATTCTGGATATTGATCGAATTGTTCCTTATGTCTCACAAGAATCAGCCCAGAAGAAATAGGATAAAACTATGCATATTAGATATGCTCTAACTAAAATGTTGAAGCATAATCCCATTTCTACCATGAAATTTCCCTAGTTTGAATGTAAGAGAGATAATGAATCCCATTTCATTGCAATGATAAACAATTAACTACATAGGACAAATATTTATCATTCCTGAATTCACATTAGGCTAGTTCTCTCTTCAATTATATAATCTCTGTCCATTTCTATGATTATTCTGTTTATCTTTTATATCACTATTATATGGTTTAGGTGGTAAATTCCTCTAATAACTGCATTACATCTTTTTAACTTGATTTGGGCAACATTCCGAATCAGTCAAATCAATTTTGGTGTTTAGGAAAGATTTATTTATAATAAATGAGGAAATGTTTTCCAGGTCTGAGGGGTATAAAGTCCACAAACAGACCACCCAGAGGATCTCTTTTTCTGAGGCCAATGAAAATAATACAATATACATTCTTATTAATGGCTTAGGTGCAGTCTCCAAATTTCTTATGGTCCCATGATCCACCAGCAAAGAGAGCTTCAAGAACAACTTCATGTTGGAGTATTTTTTTTTTCATTTTTCACTTTGTACTTAGAATTACTTTATTTCCTCTTTAAACTTCGAATTTCCAGTAGCTATAATGTGGTTGGAGGCATTCCTTCCATTAAAAAGCAAACGTAAGTGTGAGGATTTGCTACTTGTGAAAGAGTCTCAACACTAGGATTTTGCTTCTGGTTTGAGGCCTGTGAGGTAGGTGTTATGACAGACTTCTGGTAGCAAGCAGTGCTGCTAATGGGGTCTCCACCCACAGTTTGCCTCACCTGTGCTAATTGTGTCCCTAGAGGGATGGGGAAAATTAACCATTTTGTAGAGAAAGAGGTAGATGTGTCAGATTCACTTGCAAATTAAGGTAGGATTTGAATACAGCCCTAGAATTGAGAATCTGTGTAGGCTGTTTTCCTTCTGCATTAAATTCTTCACCCTATTTATTTTATATTCTTTACATATTGTAATATTCAATAGAAAATAAATTCCTTGAAGCTGGGTAGTATTTTTATCCCCATGTGGCATAGCGCCAGATACATAGGAGATGCCTGTTGATGGGTTGATTAATTAGGAGAAATGAGATTCAAGTATTTTCATGTACAGTAATTATTTATACATGGTACAGAAAATCCCAGAATTGCAGAAAGCAAGAATGAAGATATTAAAAAAAGAGAAAAAATTTTTTAAAAACTTGAATTGCTAGAGTATGTAAATCCTCTTCTCAAATGTTTGCATGAAGACTCTTGATGTAACTGAGCTGAATTTATTAAAATTTAACTGTAGTTATTAACATTTTCATACAATCTGTAAGACTCTCATTGCTCAATTGGAAATTTCATGATTCCTTGGAAAAATCTATGCCCTAAGTTCACAAAAGATTTTATATCAGGCAGTGTTGCCCCTTTGTCCCTCTTTTCCTTAGTGTAGTGTCAATGTGCTTTGAAACAGTGCTTTCAAGACTTAAGTTCAGCAGCTAGTATTAGAAACTTGAAGATTTGCTCTCATCCTGCCCAGAGAGCCACTCAATGCCTGTCAAAGTGGTAGAATCCAAATACAAATTTGATGATTAAGCTTAGGCATCATAGTACTGTGCAAGAGGGGAAGAGTACCCAGGAACCATACAACAAGAATGATATACCTTAGAGGCAGCTAAGTAGCGTAGTGCACAGAGTGATAGGTCTGGAGTCAGGAAGACATCTTCCTGAGTTCAAATCCAGCTGCAGAAACTTACTAGCTGTGTGACCCTGGATAAGTCATTTAATCCTGTTTGCCTCAGTTTCCTCATCTGTAAAATGAGCTGGAGAAGGAAATGTCAAACCACTCCAGTACCATTGCCAAGAAAATCCTAAATGGGGTCACAAGGAGTCAGACGTAACTATAAATGACCAAACACCTTAGCTTCTCTAGGTATTAAATGGGGGCAGTTGATCAAGATCATTGTTAATAGTCATAAAGAGAGATAATTTGGTCTCAGCTAACTGACATTATTACCCTTTCAGGTTAACATGTTTGTGGAAGGATTCCATGATGCCATTCTCCTCTATGGTCTGGCTTTACATGAAGTTCTGAGGGCTGGTTATAGCAAGAAGGATGGAGGAAAAATCATTCAGCAGACTAGGAACAGAACATTTGAAGGTATGAACTCATTGTAGCATTCAGAAAGGAGATGAAGAATTTGAGATCTAATCCCCACTCTATCATTAAATCTATGGCCTTGGGCAAATCATCTGAACCCTTTTGTCCCATTTTTCTCATCTGAAACTGTGAATAATAATAGACTCATAGCCTACTTTGCTAACCCTGTTGAGAAAAGCCAATTGAGTTATTTGAACAAATGATTATACAATTAAAGAAGACATATTATTCTTTTGGAAAAACATTTGTGACTCCAAGTCTCATTCTTATTGAGACAGAATTATTGAAGTAGAAGTCAAGAATCCCCTCTAATCTCCTGTGCCATCATGGAATAAAGTCTGCTTTTTATGTCACTTGATATTCCATTTTTGTGTCTGGAAAAATGAGGCAAATATTACTTCCTGTCTTAAAGGTGATTACTTTCATGTAAATCAGGCCAGGGTATGCTGCCTTTCCACCTGGGGTTCCCAAGTGCTTTAGAAATACATGGGGTTTTTTTGCTCTAACCAGAATGAACAGAATTGCCTAGGGTATGAGGTACACAATCTAGGGTTGCAGTGGAGGCCATAAAACAAGAGATTCATTTAATAATGCTTTTTACAAATGCATGCAAGTTTTAAACCAAAATTCTCACTTACCATGGTGCAGAGGCATTTACTTTGTGACGTCGATTCATGAGTACTACAGCGGAAGCTCAAAACTTCCCCTGAATAGTTAAGTAACACATAGTCCAGTGGGGAGAGCACAAGACAGAAGTTTAAATCTTGACTTTACTATTTATTATCCATATGACCTTAATCAAGTTAATTCTTCCCTTTAGACCTTAGTTTATTAATTTAAAAAAATGAAAGAGTAATGGTAGATGATATCTTGTTTTTAATCCTAGGATCCTACATAACTTTTATTTCTTTCCTAGACTGTAAAAATACCTTATCTTAGTCTGCCTCTCTAGTTCCGTACTTAATGCTTATATAAAATGCATAAAATAATCTAGACAATTTAAAAAATATTCCTTAGGTAATTCTCTTCTCTAAACTCATTAATTTAATGCATCTCAGTTCTCTTCTTTGTCTTTGCAAATCTTATATGCAGTCTACCTTTTTGATGTGCATGGTATTGAGTTTTGAGGATGACATAGAACATGAGAGGCAAGATAGTTTAGAGAACTTAGAATCAGGAAAACTCTAGTTTTGAATCTTAGCATTGACCATTTCTAACTGTTGAAACTTGGGCAAATCACCAGTCCTCTGTGAGTCTCACTTTCCTGATTTGTAAAATAAGGAGGCTATAATACTGACCATACCTACCTCATGTCAGTTATAAGGAAAGTGCTTTGTAAAAGCTATGCTATAAACATGTGAGTGATTACTACCTTTTCAGTAATTTCCATTTACTTTTTATGTTTAAAATTAGAGATATGGAAAATAATTTCTAAATCACTTTTGCTTAAATTTTTTCTATATTCACTTTTGTGAGTTTTAAAAATTGCTTATTTTGAAACTTAACACTTTTATCTCAACATATATGTCTGCATATGCAATTGTATTCCAAAGTCTGATGCCTAATTTGTTTATGATTTTTGGAGATCTGTCAAATTTAAGTTCTGTTATTTCTTGTTTACCAAGAAACTCAATGAAATGCTTAAGGGAATATAAATATTTCCCTTTGATAATAGAAAGGATTAATTTAGAAATTTAGAAATCAAAACATAATATTTTTTGTTGCACTGATTTTACACTATGCCCTGTTCATAGTAAATCATAAAACAGACATTCACTTTATCCATTCATGATCTCAGTTAGAAATACGTTTTTGGACACGTAATTAAGATCAAATCTTAAAAAGCAAGCTACCAATAAGTCTGTATGTAAAAATAGATTTTATTAATATCTTTTGTTTGCCTATATTTCTCCATGTACCCTTCCCCTTTTTCCAAGAGAACCATCCAAAAAACAACAAAAATTTTTTTTTAATTTTTTTTTATTTTTCATTTTTAACACAGTTCTTATCACATAATACAATTCCAACTTTTGGTCAGGTGATATTTCTTTTAAAGCATTTACAATATAGACCACAAATAGATTTTTTTTTAACATTAACTAACTGAAACAAAAATAATAACTATGTGTGCTGACTTCACAAGCCCTTGACCTGATTGTCAATTAAAGGACCCTAACTTGTTGTTGGTCTGAAGTCCTAAGCCTAATAGCTTAATTTTAGACTTGACCTCAGATGTTCCCCTACCAACAATCTATAATTTAATAGATCTGGTATTAAGCTTACAAACCTTTTGACTACAGGAAATTGCCACTAAGAGTAGGGACATTGCAGGGAAACAATATCTCCCCAACTTCATGTCAGTTCCAGGCAGGAGTAGATTGTCAACTTGCATTCAGTGAGGCTTAGAGTCTTCCAGGTGTCAGTGGGGAAACTGAGTCAGGAGTAATCTACCTCAGCCCAGACTGAACAACCACTCTCCTACCCTTCCCATGAGATCATCTTTTTCAGTTCATATCAGCATCTCACAGGCTTACTGGAATCATGGATTGGAGGCTCAGACCACCTTTGTTGCTATCCATACCTAGAGTTAGACTCAGAAGAACAGTCACTTAATAGTCCTCTAGCATCTTAAAATAGCAAGTTCCAATAACCAGGTTTCAGATATGACTATAATTTCACATTGGCTAAGGAACATCTTTTGAGGCAAGTCTTAAGTGGCTTACATGCCTTTCTACACCTGTTCTAGTTCCTGCTTAAATAACAATCATAAAATCAAATTTACCATTAAAACCTTAACTTTTCCATCAATGCCAAATTTTACCTGAAGTTACCTGCCTCTAGGAGATTTAGACTAAAATTCATTTCCCCAAACTAAAGATGTCTCTGATTTAGTCTCAGGGATTAATTCAGTCAATTGTTTTAGTACCAATTGCTTTTACATCACTTTGTAACATGTTCAATTTTTCTCCCCATCTCTCTCCTCTCCCCACCCCTAATACCTTGCATTCTGATTACCCCTTCCCTCAATGAACCCTCCCTTCTATCACACCCCACCCTTTCCTTATTCCCATCTTCTCTCTTGTAGGGCAAGATAAATTTCTATACCCCATACCTGTGTTTCTTATTTTCTGGTTATATGCAATAATAATTCTCGACATTCGTTTCCAATACTTTGAATTCCATCTTCTTTCCCTCCCTCCCTCCCTCCCTACCCATCCCCACTGAGAAGACAAGCAATTCAATACAGGCTATATATGTGTCATTTTGCAAAAACCTTACATAATGATCCTGTTGTATAATACTAACTAATTACTCTCTATCCTACTCCATCCCCCCTTAATTTTGATTCCCTCATTTGACCTTATCCCTTCCCAAAAGTGTTTATTTATAGTTACTCCCTTCTCCCATTTGCCCTCCCTTCTATCATTCCCCTCACCAGATTTGTCCCCTCCTCCCATACTTTCCTGTAGTATAAGATAGATTTTCATACCAAATTTAGTGAACATGTTATTCCCTCTGTAATCCATATGTGGAGAGAGTAGCTTCACTTTCCCCTCTCCTTCTCCCTTTTCTCCTCCATTGAACAAGATCTTTCTTTATCTCTTTTATGAGTTATAACCTGTCCCATTCCATTTCTCCCTTTCTCCCCCCAGTATTTTCCTCCCTCACCCCTTAATTTTTATTTTATATCTTTTTTTTGTGGATATCATCTCTTCTGACTCAACACAGCCTGTACTCTCTGGCTATATGTGTGTGTCTATGTGTGTGTGTACAATCCTTCCACCTACCCAAATACTGAGAAAAGTCTCAAGAGTTATAAATATTTTCTTTCCATGTAGGAATATAAACAGTTCAACTTTAGAAAGTCTTTTATAATTTCTCTTTCCTGTTTACCTTTTCAAGCTTCTCTTGATTCTTGTGTTTGAAAGTCAAATTTTCTATACAGTTCTGGTCTTTTCAACATGAATG
>CM053769.1:666192074-666219900 GCA_028658325.1 Potorous gilbertii
TATTGTTCTTTTGGTTGAGCTTATTTTACTCCATGTCAGTTCATACAAACCATCCCCTGTTTCTCTCAGTTCCTTATATCCCTCATTTCTTACTGTACAATAATATTGTATTACATTTATATATCACAGATTATTTTCCCCTGCCACTCCCCACGTGATGGTGCCTAACTTCGTTTCCAGAGCTTTGCTGCCTCAAAGAAAGCAGTGATCACAATTTTGGTGCAGACTCAACCTCTGATTCTGTTTGAAGTATATTCTGTTATATTTTATTCTCTAATGAGTATCTTCTGAACCTGTTTTCTCTATCAGGTCTAGGTTGATAAACTAATTCTAACTAACATGTCAACAGCATTTTATCAACATCCTTCAGTGACTGAACTCAAAATAATTTTATGAATGGAAACAGACTGGTAAGGGGAGGGGGGAGATGTTTTTGGAGAAAGTTTTGGCAGAAAGCTTTTCAAATTGTACCAAATAGGAAGCAAACGTCTATGTCTGCTTCTAAGTTTGGCAGTTGAACCGAGTGAATGTTCCTATTTCCCTAATAATAGTAAAAAGGAGATTGAGGGAATTGACATAATTACTACTGCTACAATTGCTACTTCACAGCTAGCACCCCCACAATATAATAATATTTATAAATTTACATGTATTATGTATAAATTTACATTTACATAGCATTATGTACCATGTGCTAAGCACTCTACAGTTTTTGTCTCATTTGGTCCTCCCAACAACCCTGGGAAGTAGCTGTTATGGTTGTCTCAATCTAACAGATGGGAAAATTGAGGTAAATACTCTAAGTGATTTACCCAGGGTCACAAAGCTAGTTGTGAGGCTGTGTTTAGAATATCTACTGTGCCGCCGTCTCCCTGCCATGAAAATCGTTGGTGGACACATCACCCCTAGCTTTGTAGGACTTAAAGTGAAAGGAACGCCGTAAGCAGGATCATAGATTAAGGGTGGTTGTGGAGCTTAGAAGCTGTCTTTATTTTACAGATGAGGATCTGAGTCCAACAGAGGTTATATGTCTTTCCTGGAGTAAAGTGTCTGAGTATGATTTGAATTTAACGTCCCTGACTCCAGCACCCTATCTATAACATCAAAATGCCTCTCGGAAAAAAAAAGTCTGGCATTTTCAGAGGATCTCACAACCAAGGCTAGGCAGGCCTGTATCAACTTAGCTCCTGAGATCAAATGAGATCCAACATGTTTAGAGATAATTGTAGATAAAATTTACTTAGTTCAATACCCTAATCTTACAAGTGAGGAAACTAAGGCCCAGAGAGGAAAAATTATTTGTCCAATGTCATATAATAATAAATGTGAAAGGTAGGATTTGAACCCAAATTCTTTGAATGAAATCCAATGCTCTTTCCAATACCCTATGGTACATGACTCCGCATTGTATTTTTTAGTTAGCAGCTTCTGTGGAAGAAGAGGTTCATCTTGTTACATCACTTTGGAAAGGAGCCCAGTTGTTGTCCTGACTGACAAAAGGCAGGGACCTAGAGTTAGAAGAGATTTTGGAGGACATCTAGGTCATCCCCTTTGGAAACTGAGGCAGAGAGACGTTAAGTGCAGAGGTTTTCAGTCATGACTTTTTCCTTCCTCCCCTACATTTTACCTTGGATCATATGATCTACTATTAGCATGAAATATGGATTGTGTACAAGCAGGAAGGGATTTGACCCTTTCGTGATCTCTTCGAGATCCCTGCACACATGTAGCATTGTGATATGGTTGAAAGAACGAGCTGTGGACTAGCAGTCAAGACACTTGGCTCTTCAAATCCTACTAGGATGACATTGGACAAGTTCAATCTCTTTGGGCCTCAATTTCCTTATCTGAAAAAAGAACGGGCTGGACTAGGTGATCTCTGTGCTGTCCATAAGCCCATAGTGAAGACTGCATCATCTACTTCAGGGATTTTTAATCTGGGGTCCCTGGGTCCATAATTAGAGTTCATAAGGTCTGTGAACTTAAATCTTTATTTTCATCCACTTCTAAATGAAATTTAGCTTTTCCTTCAATTATTTTTATAATCTTAATTTGAGAATGGGTCCGTAGGTTTCATCAAAGTGTCAGAGGAATCCATGGCACAAAACAATTTCTCTAGTAGAAAAGGTGTTGGATTTGTGGTCAAAAGACCTGAGTTCAAGTTCCAGCTCTGACACTCCATAACTTCACATTCTTGAGCAAGTCATTGAATTACCCTGGGTCCCACAGTTTCCTCATTTGTAAATGAAGGAGTCAGATTTGATCACCTCTAAGGTTCCTTTTACCTCTCACATTCTAGTCTATGTAACTGTGAGGGAAAACAAACTTAATCCAAAAGAAAATCACTATCCTTTAAAGCACTATTTTATTAGTGCTTTAGGCAGCACTTGTTTTTCTGTGGCTGACCCTCCAAGGGAACATGGGGTTTCTTTGAATCTGTTCTCAGAGCCTTAAAGGCAGAGAAACCTTTTTCTGTAGCACTAGCACTAAAACTGACTGAGATGAGTCAGTTGGCTTCCTCTCCCCTCCTTCAGCCTCAGAGTAAGGAGGAGGAGGGAAAGAAGAAGAGAAGGAGGAGAGAAAAGAAGAGAAGGAGGGGGTGCAGGAAGGAAGGAAGAGGAAGAGGAGGAGGGGAGGGAGAGGAGAAGGAGGGATGAGGAGGAGGAAGGAGAAGAGGAGGGGTGAAAGAGGAGGCAGCTGCTGACTTGGTGTGATCTGAGAATCATTAAAAGGTCCACTAGGCTGTCATAGCTTGTGACATTCCTGTCATGGAAACCATTCCTTTTAGGTGAAGGAATTATACCCACTAGGCTGCTGTAAAAACACACAGATGTCACCTAAGAGGGCTAACACATTAACCCATTAGCGCCTGCTCCCAACAAACCAGATTAGTTTCTCAGACTGTCGGTTTGGGACCAGTCCCAGAACAGGTAAATTCTAAACGGGAAGGGGAGCTTCTTTAAAGTCCTCGAATGTACGGTATTCCTGGAAGGACCAGTCTGAATGTAGTATCATTTACAGTGACTGGCTCCTGGTTGCCAGGGCCAACAAAACATTTATGTAGAGTTTTACATATGCTATTCCATTTGAGCCTCCTAACAACCCTATGAAGTAGATCCCATTTTACAGATGAGGAGCCTGAAGTTCATCAAGGTTAAGTGACTCACCCATGGTCATATAGCTAGTGAATGTCACAGCAAGTTCTGAAAGCAGGTATCCTGGCTCCAAGTCCAGGACTCATCGGCTACCCCCTTCTGATCCCTCACTCAAGGGAACAGAGGAAAACTAGGTGGAGGAGGTTATTTATAAGATTCTTTCCAATTTAAAAATCATACTATATAGGATGATCCCATGGCTAAGGGTAGAAAGGGGGGAGGGGATTCAGAGAATGTTAGCATTGTGATCTCACCTCACAGTTTTACAAATGTAGAAACTGAGGCCCAGAGAAGCACAATGAGTAACTCAAGAAAGGCACTTATGAAGTGCTTTCTACGTGCCAGGCAATATGACACATACAATCTCATCGGATTCTCACAATAACCCTTGGAAGTAAGTGCTATTTTTATCCCTATTTCATAGTTAAGGAAGTGATGATGATGATGATGATGATGATGTTGATGATGATGATAGCTAACATTTATGTAGTTCTTGTATTGTGACAACTCTGTGCTAAGCATTTTACAATTGCGTTCACATTGGAGCCTCAGAGCAGCCCGGGGAGGTTGGAGCTATTGCTATCCCCATTTTATAGTTGAGGAAACCAAGGCAGGCAGAGTTAAAGTGACTCACTCAGGGTCACACTGCTGATAGGTTTATGAGGACCCAAAGACGCCAAGCGCTGGTGCTAGGTCACATAGCTGGTTAGTGATGAAATCAAGAATTGAAGAGGGATTATAGATTTAGAGCTGGAAGGAATTGTAAAGATGATCTAGTACAGGGGTGGGGAGCCTTTGACCTCGATTCAAAGGGCCACCCTTGAGGACTTAGAAGGCCACATGTGGCTGGGAGGTCACAGATTCCGCACCCTTGGTCTAGTCTAGCCCCTTCATTCAACAACTGAAGAAACTTAAATTCAGAGAAATTAAGTGAAAACCCAGTAAGAGTTGGAAGGGACCTTTGATGCCCTGTATTCTCAACTTCTCCTTTTACCAGGATGAAACTGGAGACCAGAGAAGTCTGGTGACTTGCCCAAGGTCACACAGGAAGGAACAGATCTGAGGTGGGAACCAGGGCCTCTGAGTCTGAATTTAATACCACGATTCTTGTTGCATAGGAAAGAGACCTTAGTGAGATACAGGGGAGCCCCACTGGAGGGAAATCTACTTCCCATTTTTTCTCCTACAGCTGGGGGTTGGGGTAGGATTAACTAATTAACAAATTAGTGAAATCCTACCTCAATATGGAAGTAAAGCTACTCTAATAAAGAAGAATTAGTACCTAGTCTGTAAGGAGGTAAACAAGATGTGCATCTTCTTAGGTCATTTTATTCACATTTATTTAGGAATGTAAGGTCTTAGATTTAGGACTGGTGAGGAACTTAGAGGTCCTTTAGTCTTCCCATTTCACAGATAAGGAAACCAAGGCTTTGAAAGGTTAAGCGACTTGTCTAACCATTGTGGATGTTCAGTCATATCTAACTTTCTGTGACCTCATTTGGAATTTTCTTGGCAAAGATATTGAAATTGTTTTCTGTTTCCTTATCCAGCTCATTTGACAGATGAGGAAACTGAAGCAAACAGGGTTAAGTGACTTTTCCAGGGTCACACAGCTAGTAACTATCTGAGGCCAGATTTGAACTCAGGAAGATAAGTCTCTGATTAGACCTGGCACTCTATCTACGGTGCTACCTACCTGTGCCCTGGTACATAGTAGGTCCCTAATAAATGCTTGTTGACTTCCATTGACTTAATCCTTCCCAGTGTCCATAAAATCATTCAGGTTCTTCTTGAGGCTACCCACAATGCCCTCATTTTGGACTAGTAATGGATATTATAGTCATTATATTATATTAATGGATAAAAGATAAGGACTGGGGCTGTGATTTTATCCTAAGAAGGATTTATCTCTACCAGTACAAGCGAGTAGCTCTTCTGCAGCTTATAATTATCTAGAGCAAGAGAGGACCATATATAAGGATGACTTAGAAAATCATACATGAACATTATCTATGTTCTGTTGTATTTTTATTTATTTTGTTAATACTTCCCCAGTTACATTTTAATCTGGTTCAGGCTGTGCTCGGCAGTGTTGCAGACTGGCCTAATGAGTACTGGTGAGGTTCTGTGACTGGTCGTATAGCCAGTATGTGTCAGAGGCAGTATTTGAGGCTAGGAAAATGCTCTTACCAGGATGTACTCCTCTACACTTCTCTGTCATGCCTCAGGAACCTCCTGGTGCTGAAGATTACTTTCTCCTTGGGTCTTATACCTCAGATGTACCTTCTGCCCCTAGGGCCCCTCCCTCTGATGGGGGGACGGAGATCCCCTTTCAGAACCTCCATTTAAGAAGGGTGTTCAAGTCAGCCATCCCTTCATTTGCCAATATGCTCACTTGTGGGATATCTTTCCCCTAAGTTTTCAGCTTCTTTTTGTGGGTTGATTTCCCCATTAGAATGTAAGCTCTTTGTCTTTTTTTTTTTAAACTTATATTTGTCTTCTCAGCTCTTAGTACAATGCCTGACATGTAGTAAATGCTTAATAAAAAATTATTGACTCATTGATTCAATCCACCATGTCACAAGGAGTCAGAGATCTAAGGTTAGAATTTTTCTATGGGATAGCCTTAGAAGAGGGAGAAAGCATTCACTTCCAGATGCCATGAAAAAAGAATTTGTCAGTCTCCACTCCAACCCCTTGCAACCCTACTACCTTAGCAGAGGTTTACCCAAAGGGAGTCATCAGTATCCAATCTGGAAGAAAATCACAACTTACCCAAGTAGAGAAAAAGACTGAAAGGAAATTAAAAAAAAACTTATAAAAGGAATATGCCTTAGGGATAGGAAATAAAGCAGACTCCCATTTTATTTAAAAATAGTTGCTGGTTAAAAGGAAGAGTGGAAACTTCCCTTATAAAAAGATCCAAGAGTTTGACTCAGATGATGGGGTAGTTTGTTGACAATTCTGATAGTTAGACACATTTACTTAGAAGTGACATCATTAAGAATAAGAGACTTCCCAGAAATGGTTTCTATTGGCAGGGAGTGGGAATGGGGAAAACTTCTAATTTCATTTTCTGAAGGGAATGGAAGTGGGTTAATGAAATTAAAAGACATCTTTGGGGTGTTTTAGCCTTTCACACTTAACTCAACAGTTTGAAGGAAACAGAAAATGTGGTTATCCCATTTAATCTGGAGACAGCCCTTTGCGATCAGTCATCAATTTACAGGATAGCTCACTGGCAAAGGAAAACATTGCAATTTTCATTTTGAAGATGAAGAATCTGAGGTTCAAAGAGGAAGTTAAAGTCAATTCAATCCAACAAATATTAGTTAGGTGTTGACTCCATGTAAGGTGCTATACCTGTGAACCTGTGAATATATATATTATATATGACAAGTCAGAAATAGGAATTAAGATTACTATCCAGCTTGTAGGAGTGGTGGAAACATGAGACAATGAAAAGAGTCCATAACTTGAAGTCATAGGATCCAAATTCTAATTCTGTCTCTTCTGTGTGACTTTGAATGTCATTAAAGTTCTGTGGGCCTCATTTCCTCATTTGTAAAATGAGAGGGTGAGACTAGATTGCTTCTAAGAACCTTTTCAAATCTAGACTAAGAAACATAAATTAATAATGAAAAGCAAGGTAAATTGAGATGAGCTCTTTAGAACTAAGCAAAAAAACCCGATGTAATCTATTATACATAAAATTCTTAACCTGTGTTCCTATCCTCATATACAATGCTTCATTTTGAATAGGGTTGATGTATCTGTTACCTTTAATAATAACATTAACTTTGTAACCTTGGCTAAGTAAGTCACTTAATCTGTCCTCAGTTTCATTATCTGTAAAAGGGATAGAAAAATACTTGTAGTATCAAATATACTATCAAGACTCAGTCAATGTGTTGGTTAGTTTTTTCAAATTGATATTATTCCTCTTTATTGTTATCAGGGAGGGCTCTTTAAGGAAAGGGCAGGGCAAGTATATATCTGGAAAAGAAGTTGATATTTAAGAGAAGATGTCAAAAAACTTTTAGAATACTTTTTGGTTGGTTGTCTTTCCTACTTGAAGAAGACCAAAATGGCATCACTATGCCAGGGTCAAGGTAGAGTATCTGATAGTGGCTGATCAGACCAAGATGAACTGGAAAGACTCTACCACAGGTTGGAACCAAACAGTTCACATGAAATTTTGAAATGGAGATGTGTCTAAATTCACTCATCTTACCTTTCTTTTGAATGTGTACTGTGTTCTTACTCCTTTTTGGCAAGAAAATGTTCATCTCTCTAAACTGCCTTGTGTTTTGTTAATACTGTGTGGGTTTTTCTTAAGACAGTTTCCTAATCTGTTATGGATAATTTTACATATGCTTGTTACACATTATATGTATATACATATTTGATATATTACAAATAGAAAAAGTATCTATTAAGACTTGTTTTTTCTCCTCCACAGGGTTTGATTGCTTAATATGTCCTCTTCCCCTTGAGCTCTAATTTCAGGATGCCAATCTCAGCATATTCAGCCATAGGTTTTCTTTCATAGCTTTATGTTCAATCTGTCTTGCCTAGAAAGTTTCAAAATATTTATAGATGTCACCTTCACCCACTGACTCAATTTAACTTCTTGACATAAGTTCTCAGTCTCTGTCCTTTTTTGGTATATGTGAAGAAGTTTGTATTTATTCCATCCAAATGTCATTTTAATATTATTGGAGAAAGATTCCCTGTGATGAACTCCTTCTTTGGGAGTTTAGTGCATGTGTGTATTTTTTTTGACAGTGTTATTGATGTCATCCATGTACATGAAGTAAGATACCTTGTTTTGACTCCCTATTTAATCTGAAAACCATATTTAGTTCTATTTAGGAGAGATGATCATGAATTCGAAGTGAGAATCCAAATGGAGCTAAAATATCTTCCTAATAGGTATCACATTTTATAGTAATTAATTTTTGACATTATTGTGTTGGTGGCATGTTTTAGAGAAGATTTTCCCATATGGACATCAAATACTCTAGAATTCTCACCATGCTTGGGTCTAAATAACATATTTATAGTTCATGAACCAGCCCCAGTTAGTAAAGACTCTACAAATGCTTGAGTGCTTTCAAGTAGTTTGTTCAATAATTACCAAATGAATAAGAAGTTCCTTCTCATAAACCTGGGACTTTTGGGCACATTCTTACTTGTCAGTCAGTATATTGTTCTCTTTTGTTTATACTTTTCTGTTTGTTTGTCTTGGTACAAACTGTGAATATTTGTCCACAAAGTGCACAAACACACACTTGGCCCATGTTGGGAGGGGTCACTGGCAAGTTCATCTCATATGTGATGCTTTCTGTTAAGAAAGTAGAGATCGGACAGACTTGTGTCAGAGAGGATTGGCAAAGTGCTTGGCTGGCAATTCATGCACCTCTATGAAATATTTGAACCAATTATTATGAATCTTATCAGGTCTTGCCCCTTTTCTGTTTTGTAGAGAAGCTAGAATTTCAGAAGCAAATATGCTACCTTTCTTTACATTGCCAATCCACAAACTTTCAGTTTCTTGTTTGATCTGACTCTGGTTTTCTTTATATTGGACTTGTGATAATCATTCTTTGGGGGTTTTCTCCTTCCTATAGTTTCTCCATTTCTAAAATCTCTGTAGTATATTTTTTTAAAATTAATGATGCATGATTTTGTTTTTTGTATTGTTTTGGTTTTTTGTATTGTGATGACCTTGACTTTTGCTTTCAGTTACTCACTAAAGAGATTGAGAACCTTGTTATACTCTCCTTCCTCCCATCCACCCAGTCCCCAAGATTTTGTCTTGTTCCTTTAATTAGACTATGCTTTCTATTACATGCAGTTGCTAGATATCAGTGCCATCCCCCAGTGCTTTTTTCCAAGACTTCAATAGCTTGCCTAGGTCACTTCTGTGATTTGAGGTGTTGGGTGCCCATCCTTAAGAGTGATCCTTGAATATTTCACTTTTCCGACTATGATTCTCAACATGCCAATGGCCACTACATACACTGCTGTGTGAAAGTCATGAAATGCTTTTATATTTTCTTTTAAACGGTATGGAGAAATGCATTTACTCATGACGGTAAAAGCAAACAGTAGTTGTTGCTTTTTAAATCACTACTAATGGGATTCAGGCTATCAAACTGGAAAGGGGCTTTTTAAGACTCCAGACTATTCCCATCTCTTTTTCAAAGTAATCTGAAATATCAATATTGTTTTTGTTAACTTTTATTTTTAATTTAAAGTTTAATTTTATTTTTAATTCTTTTATTTTTAATGTTTAATTCTTGCGTTAGAAATAATAGCTAGCATTTACATTTTACCAAGTGCTTCATATATGTTAGCATATTTATTTCTCATAACCTCTATTAGACATATGCTATTATTATCTACACTTCAGAGATAAGGAAACTGAGGCAGACAGAGGGGAGGTGACTTACTCAGGATCATACAACTATTAAGTGTCTAAGACAGAATTCAAAATAATACCTTCATTACTCCATACCCCACATTCTATCCACTATGGTTGTGTTAAGTGAAGATTTTGTAGTCTACTAGTTGTGTGGCCTGGGGTGAGTCATTTAACCTTAGTTTCTTTCATTATAAAATAAAGCAAATAATAGCATTTACCTCGCAGGTTGTTGTCAGCATCAAATGAGATATTTGTAAAGAACATATTGGGCATTGTAAAAGGTTTATTGCCTTCTTTCCTCTTTAGATTTTCATAACTCTTAGATTTCATATCTTATTTCTTTCTTCTAATTCAGGCTCAAGGATGCGTGACTTCATATATATTGCCCTGCAGTAGCTGGCCCCAGTTGTTCTGGGACCTAGAGCTGAGGTATGATTGATAGGAAGCAATATGAAACCCTTGCCATTCACTTTTAAGATCTTCTTTCCAGTTTTGTTGTGTTATGGTACATAATGAAGATAGTCATGCCTTTAGTTTCTCTCTTGGTTTGTCTTTTTAGTGGTCAGCACCATCTGCATTAATGCATTTCTAGCAGGTGGGCTATTGGCATTTCTGGTTTATTTTGCCTTCTTATGGCACCATCATGCAAGGAGTACCACTCTGATATTTTCCATGGAAACCTAATCATCAGAATGGTTTCTAGGAGAGCCAGCCTGCAACTCTATGGCACCCTGTCTGATTCTGTGACTTTGAGGGCTGGTTGTATTACATTGATTAGGCTGCTAAGCCAATCAATGATTATGAACTGAGCCTTGTTTAATGATATTTCAGGGTTCCTGCTTCGCCTTCACAGATACTGTAACCATTCTTAGATGGTCACCATCTTGGCTGCCTTTGACCACATTTTCCAGTTCTTGATCTTCTTTTCACCTGTCCCCACCTTATGTCATGGATGATGAGCTGGGCTTTGAGAGGGCTAACACGGTGATGATAAGGATGACTATTACTATTATTTATATGAGTAAAACCTTTCAAAATTGCTGGATTTTGGTGGTTGGAAAAAGAACAATGTTGAATATTGGTATCAGATACTGGCAACACTTTCTGACCAAATTCTGCCTTGAGACAACTAACTTGCTGAGTTTATTTCAGAAAGAAAATTACAAATTCTAAATTCAGGATGACTTTTCATTTAAAATCAGGGATCTGAGATAGCTATGATTTTGCTTAATTCTAGCTCCAAACTCTTCCTGCCTGCCCACTCCCAAAATGCAATCTAAAACATCCCTGTTGAATAGTGAATGCATCTGAGAATTCACTTTGGATTCAGATTTAGTGGATATAGTTAATCAATAAAACTAGAATCTTAAGATTCCTAACCTGACATTTTCCATGGTTGTATACAAGGAAATGTTCTTTAAAAAATGGCAACTGTATACCTTATGAGGAATAATAGCTCCACAATAACCTGAGCATACAAATTATGTGATCTACAAAACAGAGCACGGGAAATTGAAATTTTGATGAATTTTTTTCCGGATTACTGTTTTATTCCTCAATTTTGTTTTCATTGGACTTCATTGTAATAACTTTATAATTTATTCCTAAAATCATACACCATCTCAGCAGAAAAGTAATAACAGATTCCGGAATTCCTCTGGCCTCTGCCTTTACCATCTGCAAAATGGGTATAACCAATCCCTGATGGTGAGAAATAATGAATTTTTAGTGGTCAACCAAGAAAACCATAAGCCAGTGACTGAAGGTTTCTTACTTGAAATGAGAGCAGTGAGATTGATGACTGACAAAGCAAGAAATTCTGGGATTTTATTAGCTCCTTAAAAGGGAAGAGATAACCTGAGGCAATGGTTCATAAAGCTATCCACTAAGGAAGCATAAATTTCATTACTCAATTTCCCTGAAAAAAATGGTCATTCTTTTCTCCAAACACCCTCATAAAAAATTGATTTAAAGTCACATTCCTGCAGGAGAAAGCTTAGAATTCCAGGATTCAAACCTGGACTGTCTTCTAAGAGAATTCCAATCTCTCTACTAAGGGAATTTTGCCTCCTATTTTTTTTTCTGAAAGAATTGAGGCCATTTATTAATACCTTCTCATATCACATCATTCAGATGTCTTTCCCCACTATCTCCTCCTTCACCTCTGTTTCACATGAATAAATGGTATTTCTCCTTTCCAAGGCAAATTCCTCTACATGTTTCAGGATTCCATTCTCTGAGGAGCTTCCCCTCTCAGTTTGATCATTTTTTTTTCTTTAAAGGGGCCATCCCTTGAGTAACTTAAAGAAGCTTATTCATTGAATGGGTATATCTCACTCAAAGTAAGATTGTGCTAGGACCTTGACTTGAAAGGACCACATTGCATCCTGGGCCATGTCCAGTCATCCTGATGAATATCATGCCACTGAACCCAGATGGCTCAGGAGGAGAAAGTGAGGTTGGTGACTTTCACAGCCTCCCTAACTCAAATCAAAGTCAATTGAAGGTCATGTCATCATCTTGATGTCGTGGTCCTCTTTGACAATGAAGGACAAACACAATAACAACCTTCTCTGGCAGATTGCTTCCTTCTCTCACTTATCTTCTATCCCTACTTGTCTACTAACTGGTTCTCTAGTGTGTACAAACATGCACATCTCCCTCATCCTTAAAAAAAAATCCTTATTTGATCCAACCATCTCCATTATCACCCTATATCTTTCCCCCCCTTTCATAGTTAAACTCTTGGGGTGTTCATCTACAGTTGGAACCTCCACTTCCTCTCACATTATTCTTAACTCTCTGCAGTCTGGCTTCTAACATTATTCAATTGAGGCTGCTCTCTCCAAAGTTACCAGTGAACCCTTAATTTCCAAATTCAGCAGCCTTTTCTGATTCTGTATCCTTCTAACCCTATGTGATACTGTCGAGCACCCTCTTCTTCTGTCTTGGTTTTTGTGACACTGCTCTCTTAGTTCTCTCACTTATTTGACTGCTTCTTATTTGTCTCCTTTTCTGGATCTTTATCCCAGTAATAGTGGATGTCCCCCAAGGCTCTCTCCTGGGCCCTTTTCTCTTCTCCCTCTATACTATATACTGAGCACTTTTACAATGTCCTGAAAGCTATTGACAAGTCAAAGGCCTTTGGTGCATCTCAATTACTCATTGCTAAAGGAGCCACACTTATCAGTGATAAGGATGTGATCTTGGAGAGATGGGCTGAGCACTTTGAAGCTTAGGATTCCTAACAGACTGTCATCAACTAATGCTGAAACCAGTTAGTTGCCTGGAAAAGTGCATCAATATTGTATCCCAGTTTCATGATGGCATGCTTACACAGGTTCTGGATAATGGATGATACTCTTGCACTTTCCCAGTCTCCAGTGGATTGAAGCAAGGTTGCGTGCTTGCTTCCATGCTTTGTAGCATGGTGTTTTCAGTGATGTTGTTGGATACTTCATGAGGGCAAAAACAACATTAAGATCACCTACTGCATTGATGGTAAATTATTTAACTTGAAAAGGCAAGGCTGAAGTGGAAGAAGAGTTGGTATATGACTTTTAGTTTGTGGATGATTGTGCATTCAGTGCAGCCTCTGAGGCTGAGATGCAACACAGCATGGATTGATTCTCTGTCATTTGTGCTAATTTTGGCCCAAAACTGAAGGCCAAGAAACACAAGTTCTCCACCATCCAGCACCACATCATCCATACATGTAACCATCAGTTATAGCAAATGGAGGAATTTTGAATGCTGTGGATAAGTTCACTTACCTTGACAGTATACTTTCCAGGGATGTACACAGAGACAATGAAGTTGATACAATGCCAGAGCTAGCTCAACATTTGGGTGGCTCTGAAAGAATGATGAAAGAAGAGATACAGCTGCCCAACAAAATAAAGGTCTC
The DNA here is from genome assembly GCA_028658325.1 of Potorous gilbertii. Lineage (NCBI taxonomy): Eukaryota > Metazoa > Chordata > Mammalia > Diprotodontia > Potoroidae > Potorous > Potorous gilbertii. Next base: position 666,205,567 of record CM053769.1, read on the forward strand.
CAGAGCCACTGTGCTGACCTTACTGTTGTATTCCTCTGAAATCTGGATAGTCTACCAGTGTCATACCATAAAATTGAACTGCTTCCATTTGAATTGTCTTAAGATACTGAAGATCACCTGGCAAGATAAGGTACTGGACACTCAGGTTTTTTGTTGAGTTGCACTGCCAAGAATTCAAACTCTACCATAGAGAGCACCACATTGTTCAGATGCCGAATATACATTTGCCTAAGACTATTTTACAGAGAATTCATGTGAGGTAAGTGCTCACATGGTGGTCATAAGAAGTGATACACTTTCAAGGTATCTCTGAAAAACTTTGGTATTACTTGTGAGACATGAGAGATACTTGCAAAGGATCATCCAGCGTGGTGTGCCCCATCAAAAAAATTGATGTGCTCTATAAGCAAAGCTAAATTGTGGTAGCTCAAAAGAAAATGGAGATGCATAAATTTAGAAACATTTCCCTCCTAAATGACTATATTTATGCCCAACCTGTGGTAGAGCCTTCCTAACTTATATTAGTATGATCAGCCACAGCTGGATACCTTGTACGTTGACCCCAAAATCACAATGTCATTTTTGGTCCCCTTTGATCATGAAAGGCAAACAACAGCAATTAATGCTTGTTGGGATAACATTAAACCAAATTTGAAATTGCCAAATTGTTAAAAGGCATTTTCATGTACAAAAGATGAACTATGTTGAAACCACTTTTAAAGAAAAATAAAACTATTCAAAATTTAGAACAGATGAGGCTTAATGAGCATGAAACTCGTTAGTGTTACAAATGAAAACCTGGTGTTCAGCTGAGATAAATAAATAGCTTGGAAATGAATGCTGATGCCACCAACGGAGCTCATCTTTCTACAAAAGGTAAAAGGTAGGTCATCAAAGATGCAGGCTAATCACCAAGATGTCAATTTCAGGTGAGAAATGACATTGTTGAAGGAAATCTGAACATGGTAAAGAAAATGAACCTGTGAAACAAAGATCCATCTTTTCAACCCCTTTATTCATCTGGTGATACCATGTGACTGTCTTTGAAGAATGAAAGTAGGAGAATAGGTAGATAGATAATAGATAAGAGATAGAGTATTTATTAAGCTCCTATTATGGACCGAGAGCTATGACAAACATGGAGATACAAATATAAGCATGCTAGATAGTTCCTCTTCTCGAGAAGCTTACATTTTAAAGGAGAAAGACAACACATACAAGGGAGCTGGGAGCAGATGGAGCATGTGCATGGTGGAATATGGTAAGGGTTAGACCCAAATAAGATAAGGAAAGAGCTGATCTGCTAGAGACAAGGGACTCAGGGAATAGGGATCAAGCAGAGTCTAAGTTACTATTGGTCAGGGAGTCGAAAGGGAGGTACCACACATGAAAGATAGAGTGTCTGTGAGTAGGCTGCCGCAGATTACTGGTGATGAGCTGGAAACCAAAAGTGGCATAAATATCAAGAAACTTTACAAAATAATCTGTGCACATTTATATAGTGCTTTAAGATTGTAAAGTGCTTTACACATATTCTTATTTGATTCTCACAACTACCTTGGGGATAAGGTACGATTTTTATCCCCATTTTGCCGATGAGGAAACTGAGACAAATAGAAGTTAAGACTTGTCTGAGGTCTGAGTAAATATCTGAGGCTGAAATGTGAACTCACATCTTCCTGACTCCACACCCAAATCTCTATCTACTGTACTACTTAGCTGCTTCTATGAACTAAAAGAGGTGGTGAAATAGCCATGTATCAAGAGTGAGAGATAATCAATGGGCATTTCATATGCTCCTTTGAAATTCATGTAACATTGAGAATGTAGAGAAAGGTCCCTGGTATGTTAGTGAATGTCTTCTGATGAATTTATGGGAGGGCATGGACAAGAAGAGTTGCTCAGGAGGAGAAGATGTAGATGAGTTGGAATTTGCACCACTGGAAGGAGTAACCACCTCACATGAACCACACATCCATTAAAATAATGAGACTGTGGAAGATTATGGAGAGAACGGACAGAAGACTTGGAATGGCTACCTTTGCCTCTAATTGCTTGGGATTAGAGGCCTCCTTCAACACTTCCTGGCCACCATTATCATAAGCCCTCTTGGTCCCTACTTCATTTCATCAAAAAGATGCTATCTAGCTATGGAAACTATAGAATTGGCAACTTTCCTGACTGCATTCCCATCAGCCCTCCTGTTCCTTGCTCTGGTACACTGAGAGGATTCCATTGACAGATGTCTAAACAAGATTTCTAATTCAACTCTTGGGGACCCTTTAGACCATAGACTCCTCCACACTTGTTTCTTCCCTTGTCTGATTAGCATATTGTTAAATTCATTTTCCTGAATCCCTGTGATTGAGATTTGCTGTCTGCAAAATTTTTCCTGCTACTTCTCCCAGTCCTTTCATCCCTGTCCAGGTTAGCCGTACTTCTCCCTAGGTGCTATTCTTCTCTGGCCTTCTCTTCATCTACTCCTTCTGGAATGCCCAATAATAACAAACTATACTTCACTGTAGAGCTTTTTTTCTCATGCTCTTTTCACATTCTGGTGCTCTGTGAAATATATATGGCTTAAAATTGAAGTTACCTCATCCTTTGTGATCCAATTCATTTCCATTCAATTCAGTTTAATCCAACAGGCACTTATTAAGCAATGACTATATGCCAAGCCAAGTTCTAGGCCCTGGGAAAATAAAAACAAAAAAGAAATACTTCTTGCCCATCAGGAATTTATATTCTAGCAGAGGAGCAGTTCTTAATCTCTGTGTGTGAGGGATTTCTTTGACAGTCTGATGAAACTCATGGACTCCTTAAAATGTTGGTAAATAATCAAAGGAAAAGTTAAATTTCATCTAGAGAATAGTAAGATATAAAGATATAATTTTTTTCCTGTCCAAGTTCACAGATCTCCTGAAAAACTATCCATAGCCATACCTTAGGTTAAGATTTAGGGGTGTGCTGAAGATAAAACAAACCAGTTCTTGGGAGCCACCTATTAAATTTTTAGTAGGAACATTTCTACCTTGGAAATTGGAAAATGTTACAAATCAGGACTTGATTTACAGTTTTGTTCGTTGTCTAGACTTAGGAAAGTGATGGAGAAACCTTAATAATGCAGATTCAACTTAGTGTGCTCTAGGTACATTTTTTTTCTGGAGAGAAGTTTGTTAAATATCGATCAGCAAATCCTCAATTAGGAACCCCTATATTGGGGAAAAAGAACTCACACAAATGCACACATGTACAAGCACACATGTATGTGTACATACATATATATACAATGTATAAATTATAATATATAATTATATTGTATATCACATAATTATAATCATATAGTATAGTTTATGACTATGTTATACAGCATAATTATGTGCTATATATTCTGTTTATTATAATATAATATAGTAAAATTATATTTCTGTAATATATAAAAAGGAACATACAAGATTTCTTTGGAGCAGTAGTACCCAACAGCTAGAGTGGCAATGAGAAGGAAAGCCCTCCAAAGAAAGTGCCTTTTAAACAGAGACTGGAAGGAACCAGAAATTCCAAAAGGTAGCAGTGAGGAGGAAGCCCATTTCAGAGATGGAAGACAATCAGAACAACTTTATTAAGCGCTAACTTTGTGGCAAGCAATATGCTCGATGTACAAATACAAAAGCAAAGGTAGTTCTTGTCCTCAAGGAACCCGCCTTTGTAGCAAAGGGAAACAAAACCCATGGGAGAATGTTGTCCGGGGAGAGACTTTATAGTCCCAGGGATGATAAGTGGAGCCATACAAAGAAAGGCCACAAGTATTTTTTGAGCACCTACTATGCGCCAATGTACTATGCGCTGCGCTACGTACTTTATAAACATCACCTCATCTGAACCTCATAACAGCCCTGTGAGGGCAAATGTTATTATGACCCCATTTTACAGCTGAGAAAAGTGAGGCACACAGAGGTTTAGTGGCTTGTCTAGGGTCCCATAGCTAATAAGTGTCTGAGCTAGATTTGAACTCAGATCTTCCTGACTCTAGGCCTAATGTTTTATTCCTTGCACCACCTGGTTTCCTAGTTGTCTCAATAGGAGGAAATGAGTGACATATCCCATTAAGGAATAATGCCAGAATTGACATTCATGATCTTAGAACTGGAGAAGGACTAGAATCCAACGTGTTCACTATCCTAGAACTGGAGAAGGAACAGAATCCAATGTGATCTTTCTCTCTGTGCAGGTGTTTAACAATTGGCTCCACCTTAGGGGGATGTACATATGATGCACTTTTAAGTTTAATCTGCAGTGATAACACTTTCTTCTTCACTTTCTTAAGTTTAGAGAGAATCAACAAAACACAAAATTGAAAGGTTCAGCCAAGATAGTAGAGTGATGGGAAAGGGTGCAGTGAGCTCCTCTTCATAAATGCCTCCTAACATATGTAGAAAATGCTCTAGAACAAATCCTGATGAGGATATCTAGAACAAAATCATACGGAGTTCTTTGTCCAGCCCAACTTGGCATGGAGAGATAAACAAGGAGGCCTGACACGGGAGACAGGGTAAGGCAAGGAGCATACTTAGTCTGGAGTAATCCGGCACCAGGGCAAGAGGAGGTATCAGACCCATTCTGGGCCATCCCCAGGCCTACGCAGTGGCACTGTGATGGGGACAGTTGCCATCTGGAAGTTTTGTTGCCCACTACCCAGCCCCAGGTCACAGATTCAGGATGTAGGGAGAAAGGGACCTGGGCACTGCAGTGGCTTCTCCAAGTAGGGAGGCCTAGGCGATCTAAGGAAGAAGGTAGAAGCCAGCAGCAGCAGTTTACCCCAGGTGCAAAGAAAGGTCTAATTTCCAATGTCTGGCCCAATCTATAGAGGACTATCCAAGGCCTAGGAATCTCAGATGAAAAGGAAGCCTACAATTGTGCCCCTCTGAGAAAACAGATTTTCTTTTGGTTGATAGAGTCAAAGTCTGTTCAGCAATTGTTGTCTACTCTTGCTTAGACCTAAATCCTAGTCAGGAACTTGAAGAGTTTAGACCAACAACTCAGCAATCAGGCTTTGCCCTGGATCAGACTACTTTGGAGAGCATGGAAAGCTTTCAAGTCCTTGGACTATCCCTGGGATCCTAGAACAATACCATATTTAATACCCCAAGAAAGCAGCGACTGGTCCAGGCCAGACCTTTCCCTCAGAAGCGCCACAGAGCCCAGCCGTAACATTTAGTCCAAAGTCAGGAAGTAGACTGGAAGAATGAGCAAACAAAAAAGGAATTTCACCATAGGAATCTATTATGGCAACTAGGGATATTCAAAACAAGCTTAAAATGAAGGATTCCAAAATATCTACAAGTATTGGCTCAAAAAACAAAAAAAAAAACAAGCCACAGCTTGGGCATAAACTTACCTAGAATTCCCAGAAGAGATGAAGCATGAGGTTTTTTAAAAAGAGTTAATTTTTTTTATAAATAGAATAAAAGAGCTTGAGGGGAGGAAATGGAAAAGAAATGAGAGCTATGGAAAAAAAGAATTGGAAAGGAAATTAACAACTTGGCACACGAGGTACAAAATTTACCCAACCAATACTCCCTGAAAATTGGAATGAGCCAAATAGAAGCCAATGATTTCATGGGCCACAAGAAATATTAAAATAAAGTCAAAAGGCTAAAAACTTAGAAGAAAATATAAGATTATCAGAAAAACAACTGACTTGGAAAACAGATTAAGGGGGAACAATTTTAAAAATCATTGGACTATCTTAACCCCATAATTACATATATATATGAAATAGCCTAGATATCCTGTTTAAAGAAATCTTAAAAGAAAATTGACCACATCTCTTAGAATCAGAAGGCAAAGTAGAAATAGAGAGAATCTACTGCTCAATTCCTAAAAGAAATTCCCAAATGAAAACTCTCAGAAATATCATAGCCAAAATCCATAGCTTCTTATTTCAAAACAAATTAACTGCAATAAGTCAGGAAGAAAGAATTCAAGTACCAAGAAGCCACAGTCAGGATCCCACCCTATTTAACAGCCATACTATAATGAAGGGGATGAGTTGGAATATGCTATTCCAGAAAGCAAAGGCTTGTTTTTCTTTGGTCAGTTCAGGCACATCCAACTCTTCATGAGCCCATTTGGGGTTTTCTCATCAAAGATACTGGAGTGGTTTGTCATTTTCTTCTCCAGCTCATTTTGCATATGAAGAAACTGAGGAAAATAAGGTTAAACAACTTGCCCAGGGTGACATAACTAGTGAGTGTCTGATGTGGGATTTAAACTCAGGTCCTTCTAACTCCAGGCACAACATTCTATCTGCTGTGCCACCTGGCTGCCCATGCATATGGTCTTACAGTCAAGAATGACTTGCCTAGCAAAACTAAGCATAATGTTGCAGGGGATAAAATGGATCTCTATGAAACAGAGAATTTCTAAGCATTCCTGATAAAAAATATCAGAATTGTACAGAATCTTTGAAATCCAAATAGAGGATTGAAGAGAAGCTTGAAAAGGTAAACATGAATGCAGAGTGATTAAGGACTAAAGAAGAATAAACTTCTTACATTCAAATATGGGGAGATTATTCATGTGTCCTCTCTGATTCTTATCACTAGTGTTTATAAGAAGGGGTCCAATTAGACAAGACCTAGAAGTGGTTCTGTTAAATCTTGATGATCTTAAGAAAAGGATGGAATATGGTGGTGCCCTTGACAGAAGAAGCTTGGAAGGGGGTGAGTTTTAGAGGAAAGATGGTGAATTCAGTTTTGGACATGTTGAGTTTTAGGTGCCTGTGGGATCTCCTGTTTGAAATATCCAATAATTGCTTAGTAATGTGGGAGCTGAGCTTAAGAGAAATACTCTGGCTGGATATATGTATCTGGAAATCTGAATACAGGGAATAAATGAAAGAATGGAAGCTAAGGAGGCCAACAAGGGAGAGAGGGTAGAATAGAAAAAAGAAGAGCCTTGGGGTAGACCTCTAATTAATGCTTGTAGCATCTATGGAAGTATAGGAAAGGAGACTAGGAAGGAATGGTCAAGGTTGGAGGAGAATGGTGACAGGGCAGGGTCCTGAAAAACCATAGAGGAGAGAGTATCTAGGAGGAGAGGATGATCCATGTTGTCAAATGCTAGGAAGTTTAAGGCCTATTGGCCATTGGAGTGGACAATTAGGATATCATTAGTAATTTCATAGGGAGCAATTTCAGTTGAGTTTTGAGGTCAAAAGCCAGACAAGTGTTATCCAAATAATACATAATCTTTGGCAAATGTATATTCATAGAGGACATCCCCCATGTCGGGACCACACACACTCATATACCCCTTTTAGATTCATCTTCCTTTAATTTTAGGAAAGTAGCAGGATATAAAGTAAATTCACATAAATCATCAGCATTCCTATGTATCATAAATTAAAACTCTGCAAGAAGAGATAGTTTAAAAAAACTACTCCATTTAAAATAACTCCAGATAATATAAAATACCTGGGAGTACAACTGCCAAAACAAATCCAGGAAGTATATTAAAAAATTACTTAAGGGGGAAGAGCCAAGATGGTGGAGTAGAAAGACACGCTTATGCTAGCTCTGAAACCACAGCCTATAAAATATCTGTAAAGAAGAACTCCTAACAAATTCTGGAGTGATGGAAGCCACAGAACAAGAGAGTGGAAGAGATTTCTGTGCCAGAAAGACCTGAAAAACCCTCACCAAAGGTCCATCATGCACAGGACCAGAGCAGAACCCAGCCCTACCTTGGCTGTGCAGCCCTGGGAGGAGCAGATCAGAGCAGGCTTCAGGGAAGGAATCTCCGGTGGCCACAGGGGTCCCTCCACCCACAGGCACTGCAGGTCAGTGAGAGAGACTTCTGGGCTGGCTGAGAGGGGAGCAGGGTGTCTCCATAACTCAGGCCCCCTCAGGAGGCCACGGCAGAGGCAGCGGGTGGCCAGAGGCTCCCAGAGCAGGCAGGAGCTCCATTAAGGAAGGTCTCTGCATAAACTCCCTGAGGGAACTAAGTCTGGGAGGCAGCCCTGCCCCCACCTGAGAACCTGATTTACTTTTACCCTGAATAGCAGCCAGGCCTGCCACTGAAAGTCCTGAGGCTGGGGAGCAGCATTTGAATCTCAGACCCCAAGCACTAGCTGGGCGGATCTGGGTGGGGGTGGAGAAGAATCTCAAAAGTCAAGTAACTGTCTGGGAAAATGCCCAGAAAAGGGAAAAAATATAAGACAACAGAAAGTTACTTTCTTGGTGAACAGATGTTAGCTCCTTTCCTTTCTGATGAAGAAAAACAATGCTTACCATCAGGGAAAGACATAGGAGTCAAAGCCTCTGTATCCCAAACATTCAAAATAGATATCCAATGGGCTCAGGCCATGGAAGAGCTCAAAAAGGATTTTGAAAATCAAGTTAGACAGGTGGAGGAAAAACTGGGAAGAGAAATGAGAGAGATGCAAGAAAAGCATGAAAAACGGGTCAATACCTTGATAAAGGAGACCTAAAAATGCTGAAGAAAACATTACTTAAAACTTTTTATACAAATAAAATAAAATTTAAATAATTGGAGAGATAGTAATTGTTCATGGGTAGGCAGAGCCAATATAATAAAAAAATGACAATTTTATCCAAATTACTTTATACATTCAACACCATCCCAATTAAATGACCAGAAAAATATTTTACTGAGTTAGAAAAAATAATACCAAAATTTATTTGGAAGAAATAAAAAGTTGAGAATATTAAAAGAAATAATGGGAAAAAGTGCAAAAGTTGTCAGTAGGGAAGAAAAAAAGAAAAAAAAGAAGTCCATGTGATAACTTCATTATATATTTAAAATAAATAGCAAGTTGTACCTAATGGATTTGCAGTTTCATGTGCAATCATTTTTTTTAAAATTATACTATATTATGGAAATGCTTATTCTGTTCCATAAATTAAAAAAAATTAAACCTGGAAAGAGATCATTTAAGTTCTATGTAAAAAGCTCTGGTGAAAGGGAATCCACTACTTTCTGAGGTAATCCATTCCATGTTTCTAGGCAGCTAGGTGGAGCAGTGCATAGAGCCCTGGATCTAGAGTCAGGAAGACCTAAGTTTAAATCTTGTCTCAGATCTTTTCTAGTTATGTTACCCTGGTCAAGTCATTTACTCATTGCCTGCTTCAATTTCTTCAACTGTAAGATAGGAATAATAGTAGCACTTACCTCATAGGATTAAAATGAGGAGTCAATGAGATACTATTTTTTAAAACACGTAGCACTGGCACATAGTAGGGGCTTAATAAATGCTTGTTTTCTTCCCTTAATAGCACTAATTTTTAGGAAATTTTTTTCTTTGCTTTCAGCCTAAGTTTACCTCTTTGCTACTTCCAACCATTACTCCTAATTTAAAATTTGCATAAAAGTTATAGTTTATATAATGCTTTGTAGTTTGCAAAGTGCTTTACGTATGTTAGCTCACTGTATCATCATAAGACTCCTGAGAGGTAGGTCATATTACTGTCCTCATTTTCCAGATGAGAAAACAATCAGACAGCAGTGAAGTGGCTTGCCCAGAGTCACACAAATGTCTAAGGCTGGATTTGAACTCAGATCTTCGCTTCATTCTATCTAGTATACCACTTTGCTGCCTGGATGAACACACAGGAAAAGGTGAAGACACTCGAGAGAGGGAGAACAAGGGAAAATGAACAAAATTCTAGGGGGTGGGTAGGTGAGGGGGATTGCATTTGTCAGCGAACAATTCCTAGGGTAACTGTTCAGTAGAGTAATAGTCTGTATGGAAGAGTAACTGGTGATAAGATTGAAAAGGGAGATCATGGGGAGTTCTCATAACAATAGTTAGTACATAGGTAGCATTTTAAGGTTTGCGAAGTGATTTACAAATATTATCTCACTATATCCTCACAACAACTCTTGAAGCGAGGTGCTAGCACTATCCCTGTTTTATGGATGAGGAAACTGAGGCATACGGTGACTTGGCTGGGTCTTCTTGGGCACCAAATGGTGTCCACTATTTTCAGTTGATTTGGGTCAATTTCACAGGCAGTCTACTCTAAGAAGAGTAAAATCTTCCCCTTAGTTAAAGAAACAGTGTGTTAAAAAAAAAAAAAAAACAGAATATAAGTACTTCCTGCTATGTGAGCATCTCCCATCCTAGGTAAGAGAATGCAAGTGGCCAGCTTCCCTTATTGATTCTACTTCATCCATGCAGGGCTGTAGTGTCCAGAAGCTAATGAAAGATTACAACCCAGAATTAAAAGCCCAAAACAAGAAACAGTTTTTAAAATCATTCCAATTAAGAACCAATTCAGAAAATCTAGGCATCTGGAACATGAAGCCAAACTGCTGGTGCCTCACTGTCCTGATTCCTCTTTGAAAAGTTAGCACTTTCTGAATGTGTATTCATCTCTCTGTGAGTAACCTTTTATTTTGCTAATGGTCCAGCAGCCAAGTATGTTTATAGGATTTTTTTTTAAGTCCTGTAAACACATGGGGGCTGGGAGCACACAAAATGGGAGTATATTTATATTGTACAGCCATTATGAAAACCTTACATCCCTGGCCTGTGGCACTGCCAGCCACTGAAAAGCACAGGCCTCCACAGTTGCAAATTTGAACAATTCCAAGTCACTTGGACACATGATCTCATTTTCTAGTTGCCAGTGAAAAGTGGCCCATGTATCTGATGACTGTCTGCTTATCTTGTGCGGATGGCCTGGAGCCTGTAAGGACCACAGTGGAAGAAGAGAGAAGAGTCATGATTGTTTTCCACATTTGGTCTCTGCCATGGAAGCACAGCCTCCCATCTCTCAGGAGACAGATTGTAAGTGTGGAATGAGGCATACATCATCTGATATGGTCCATGGGTTGATTTGTTTTATTTGACTGTATTTGGTTACAAGGGTGAGTTCTATGGAGATTCCCTCCGTATTACTGAATAATGATAGCAACGTATTAAAAACAAAAAAAGATATCATTACAACATTAAAAGCTATGTTCATTATAAGGTAAGGGCCAATTCAAATGTCACCCTATCCATGAAACTTGTCTGGTCCCCTCTGGTGGTGTTGCTGCTAGATCCCTTTTCTAATGTCATAAAACTCTGAACTCCTCTTATGTACTTATTTCTATTCTAGATTGTAAAGTAATAGCTTATGTGGATGTGATTCCTTAAAAGTACTTTTCCTATAAGTTTGTACACCATAACTAGTTTAACAATTATATCATTTTTTCTTAACAAAGGAAGAAACAGTAGCTCTTAGAGGTTGAAGGTCTTGACCATAGTCATGGAGCCAGCACTCAAGTATCTAAGTGGAATTCAAACCAAGATCTTCAGGCTTGGAGTGTAGTGATATTTCACCTATTCTTGTCTTATCACCCTTAATGTAGTGTAAGTGCAGGAACCATATATTATTTCTCTCTGAATACCTACCACACACTTCCTGCATAATAGACAATGCACATAGATGTTTGTATGAATGAAAGAATGAGCATTATGAAGGACATGGTTTGATGTTCAGTAGCTAGCTGCCTCAGAAAGTTCAGCCTATTGGCCTAGCACCATAACTCAGTCCCTTTTGGGCAGGTTACCCAACACCAGCCCTGACTGGCGCAGGAAAATGTGAAGGAATGAGACTTGATATTTTCTTATTTATTTATTTTTACCTCCAAAGACCTTCTGAACACAAATGGAATCTCCTGAGGTGCTGAAAACACATAAAGACCCTTTGATGCGGGTCATGGCTCTTGGAATCTTTAAGCCAAGGTGAATAATTGATTAAGTTGTCACCGGACAACTTCATCAGTTATTAAGTCCTGAGACAGCTGAACCAGTTTTTCCTTTAATCATAGAATTTTAGATTGTTAGAGTTGAAAGGAAGCCCACAAATCATCTAAACCCCCATTTTACATAGTGACATATTGCCCCTCTATGTAGCCTCTGTGTATTATTTGAGGAATAAAATTAGTGGATAATGGTTCACAGGTAATCAGTTATTGTTTGCAGAAGTGCTGCTTTAACCTTCAGAGCCTAATGTGAAAGAACATTCCATTGAACTACTGGCTGCAAATTGGGAAATGTTTTTGAGACTGGACATCTGCCTATGTCACTAAGTAAAGGAAAGGCTGGGAAAGCAAAGATAAAAAGGTAAAAAAGAATTATTTAAGTCAGCTGGAGGGAATCCATGCAGATAGCTAAGAACTAGGGTCAAAGGGAGACCTTGTGTATATTTTTTAAGAAAGATTAGGCATGATTCAGGCCAGGAATGGAGAACTGTGGAGGAAGAGGGGGAGGGTGGTTTCAATCTCACCCAGGCTAATGATCAAAAGTGGTTCCCACCTGGAATGGTGCATGTAAAATGAGCCAGAAGTCTTTGTCAGCCTTCACTGGACAGCTTCTTTCTTGTCATCTTGTCCACTCACCCACAGCACCCCAATCCTCCAGCAAAAAAATTTTAAAAAAAGACAGGTTTGGGTCAGAGAAGTGGAGAGAAAGTTTTTGTTGTTGGTTGGTTGTGTGCTGGCTCAATAGCTAAATTTGTCTTTGAATAAGTCTTAAATGTCACAGAATAAAAGTTCAGCTAAAATGTCCATGTTTTCTCCAGTGTTGCATGGTCACACTTCCATGTACCAGTTGTTCTATATCTTCTAGCTGCAATATGAAAGATTCAGGACATTGAATTCTTGCCATATAAGTACAAGTTAAAGAAATAGCTGATTCTTAGCCTGGAATGAAGAAGACCCAGAGGGTCATAAGCGGGACCGTGCTGGAGCCAACTTGAAGCAGCTTTTAAGAGTCAATTGTTAAATTTTCAGCGTGATCCCAAATGCTACTAATCAGGGCTTGATGTATTGTTTTCTTGTCTATAACAAGGATCAGTAAAACCATGGCCAGCATCTAGTCCACCTGTTTTTTGTATAGCCTGAAAGCTAAGAATGCCAGATTTGATCTGTGAGCCTCAATTTGCCAACTTTTGGTCTAACAGGGGTTGGAAACCTGAGGCCTCAGGGCCACATGTGGCCCTCTAGGTCCGAAAGTGTGGCCCTTTTATTGAATCCAGACTTACTTGTTCTATGATGTTTAGATTCAGTCAAAGGGCCACACTTGAGAACCTAGAGGGCCACATATGGCCTCGAGGTCACAGGTTCCCCATTCCTGGCTCTAGACTTCACAAAGTCATGGAGAAATGGCAATAAAGCAGATTGAACTTTTTTTTTTTTTTGCTAGCTTCTTGCTACCAGCATAGCCCTGGACAACAGGCTGCTGCACAGGAGAGACATTACCATTATGGCTGTTGTTTTTGTTACCGTGGCTTGGCCTCAAAGGCAGAACTTGGGATAATGTGGGGAATGATGAAAGGAAACACTAACAATCAGAGCTATACAAAGGTGTCATCGACTGAAGGAGTTCCTCCATAGCTGGAGACTTTTAACCGTTTGTTGGGGAATATTGAGAGAGAATTCTTGCTCAAAAATGTATTGGATTGGGGGGGGCAGAGCCAAGATGGTGGAGTAGAAAGACTCACATATGCTAGCTCCAAACCCACAGCCCATAATTATCTATAAAAAGAACTCCCAACGAATTCTGGAACAGTGGAGCTGCACAGCAATGGGGTGAAGGAGATTTCCGTTCCAGAGAGCCCTGAAAAACCGATCCCAAAGGTCCGTCGTGCACCAGACGGGAGCAGAGCCCAGCCCTGCCCTGGCCGCATGGCACTGAAAGGAGTGAGCAGATCCGAGCAGGCTTCAGGGATGGAATCTCCATTGACCACGAAGGTCCTCCACCCACAGATGCACAGAGCAGTGAGAGAGACGTTTGGATGGGCTGAGAGGGGAGTGGGGTGTCTCCATGACTCCGGCGCCCTCAGGAGGCAACACCAGAGGCAGCGGGAGGCCAGAGGCTCCCAGAGCAGGCAGGAGCTTGGCAGGAGCTCCATTACTGAAGGGCTCTGCATAAACGCCCTGAGGGAACTGAGCCTGGGAGGCAGCCCTGCCCCGACCTGAGCACCAGAACTTAAGCTCCCATTGAATAGCAGCCAGGCCTGCCACTGAAAGCCCTGAGGCTGGGGAGCAGCATTTGAATCTCAGACCCCAAGCACTAGCTGGGCAGATCTAGGTGGCGGTGGAGAGGAATCTCCGAAGTCAAGTAACTGTCTGGGAAAATGCCCAGAAAAGGGAAAAAAAATAAGACCATAGAAGGTTACTTTCTTGGTGAACAGATGTTTCCTCCCTTCCTTTCTGATGAGGAAGAACAATGCTTACCATAAGGGAAAGACATAGGAGTCAAGGCCTCTCTATCCCAAACATCTGAAATAGATATCTAATGGGCTCAGGTCTTGGAAGAAC
>CM053769.1:666220400-666256017 GCA_028658325.1 Potorous gilbertii
ACAAATGGGGAGAAAATTTGGAACCCAAAATTTTGTGAAAATGAATGTAAAAAGTTAAATAAATAAATTTATATTTAAAACAAATGTATTGGATTTGAGGGCTTCCAAATTCGGAGACTAGGTTTAAACCCTAGATCTGCTGCTAAACTAGCTGTGTAACCTTAGAGGCACCCCAGTCTCCTTATCTGCAAAACAAGGAGCTTAGATTAATTATCTCTACCATGTCTTTCTAAGATTCTGTCTCATCTGACCCTCTGATTCTATGATGAGTGCCAGTTAGGGCAGGGATTCATGAAGTTAATCAATTTATTACTACATCCCACTTAAAGTAATTGCCTAGATGCTGCATCCTCTCATTTTAGCAAGATGAGAACATTTCTCTATTGAGTCTATCAAACATAGGCTTTAGATTAATTGTGGAAAACTCCTTGATCAACTTAAAAGTTCTTAAAAGCCATTGAAATGAACTGGAGCAACTTTACAAAGAAAGTACATTTGGATTGATTGAGAAAACTTGGTCACACCCTGTGAGTTGTCTGTAAAATAGCAGATCAATTTATAACCCAGGGTTTGAGTATCTGCCAGCCTGGAAGAAGCCCCTAAAAGGGAATGACCTCAGTGGGAATAATTACCCCAGCTAACGTTAGGTGGCTTCAACCTTGCCTTCAGTCCTGGCCTCCTGTCTTTCCACCCCACTCCTATCCCTTCACTGGAGAAGGACCTGTGGAGACTCAAGACAAGAGGGGAGAATTTTGACTTTTTCATCTGCATTCTAGCCGTCCCTGAAACAGCTGATAGAGTAAGAGCAGGAAAGCAAACTAGACACACTGAGGAAAGCAACATCAGAATTATATGAGGATTCCTACAGGAAAGCTGAAGCACACCCCAAAGAAAACTTCATGAGAACCCCACAAAAGGGAAAATAAAAGGATTTCCAGCAACCAGGACTTGGGAATGATCCCTTGCCTCATGTACCCTCTAACTCTGAGCTCACTTTTCCTTGGACCCTATATGTACTATGAGACATTGTGTCAGATTTGGCAAGGAGGAATGTTTTGTGCTGTACCACTCTTTTTAAATGCTAATTAATTCTGGATAAGTAACAGATACCAAATGATAATGGAAGCACATTCATGGGAGTTCATGAATTATAATACTAGAAAATAATTAGAAATAAATAAATTAGAATGGAAATAGAAATAAATTAGAGAATCACCCTCAAATTCTTCAAGGTCCTTTCAAACCCTACCCTTGGGAAACTTAACCTACCACTACTAATGGGGCTGAGAGTTTTTTCAGAGCATGTGCCCTGTGCTTCAATTCAAAATTTAACTAAGATTTACCAAATACAGTATTAAGCCTCCCCTTAGCCAGTGTTTCTTGGTATCTTAGGATTCCAAAGCTCAGATCAGCCTGGCTCCAGAACTAATTAACCCATGACCCTGGGCAAGGTACTTGAAGTCTTTTTTCTTCCTCTTCCCTGTCCACAAAATGGGAATATCAGTTACCACCTTTCACACAAAAATCCTAGGGGCTTGTAAAGAGCCACAAGAATCTCAGGGGACTAGTACTCTGTAAATGGAAACCAAAAATGAGTCTGGATTGAATCAATGTTTCCTTGAACCAACTGCTGTTTTAACAGTGGTAATTTACAGAAAAACATTGACGTATAATCTTAGACTCAGAGCTGAAAGAGCATCATCTAGTCCAACACCCTTATTTTGCATGGTGATTTTACCCTATTGTCACTCCCAAGACAGTTGTGTATAGGCTAGAGGAACAGTAAAAAAACAGAATAATCTGTGTAAACTAATAGATCGTATGGATAAATTACTTCACCTTTGGGGTCTCAGTTTTCCTAATTAGCAGACTGAACTCCCTGTCAGCTCTCATATTCTATTTTTCCCCTCACAATTTTAGGTCATTAAATCATCCTCTAGTATCCAAGGCAAGGAAGAAATATCACTTTGTTTTCATTTGGCTATCTTGTACATATTTTGCATTTATCTATGAATCTTTTGTCTGCTTTTCTCTGCCAGTAGAACATGAACTAGAGAGCAGGGATTCTTTTGGTTCTGAAATTTATTCCCTGTGCTTAGTGCACTGCTTGGCACATAATTACTGTTTAATAAATGCTTATTGGCTTCCATTGAAAAGCACAATATAAGCCTCGACAGTTTCAACATGTTTTTCTACTCTGGGTAAAGACCCTTGTGCCATCATTGAGGGAGTTTCCTTCTGCATGAGAAGATGACTAATGGAGAAAAAAAAAGTCTCTCTCTGAGTGACAAACCCCCAGTTGTTCAGCAGTGACTTGGGACCTGGGTACTAATGCTGATGCTCAATAACACTGTGTCTGCTCCTGATGTAAATGACTCACTGTTACCTGAAATTCCTGCAGAACAGGTCAAGAGATTGATACAAACCTGAATCCAGCTTTTCTGACTTTCCCTCAAGATCTATGAGACTCTGTGTTTTTTTTTAATAAATGTGCATTTTTTTCTAACTTCATTAAAAATTGTCTGAATATTGGAAGCTAAATGTGGCCAGTTTTACAGCCCAATTAACATCTAGGTTTTCCAATGGGGGCTCCTGTAAAAAGAAAATGGTTCAAGTCAAAATTCGATCCTAAAAAAGAGGTGGTAGAGAGGAGGGAAGAGGAATTGGAAGTCTGAGGAAAGTTGAAGGGAAAGGTTTAGGAATGTAAGATCTGTAGGCAGTATAATCCATGCACTCTTTAGTGTGAAAAAGTATATTGGGACTTGTTTTGATGCAGTGAGATGAAAAAAAGATCCAGACCAGAAGTCAGGAGATCTGAATTCGACCTTGACTTTGTTGAATACTTCTTGTTTAACTCACAGTTTCATAGGTCAGAGAGGTGATTGGATTAGATTATCATCATCCACATTAACACACATTTATTAAGCACCAATTATATACCAAGCACTGTGTAAGAGATGCAAAAATATGGTCCTCATTCTTAAGGAGAGGAGACAACAAGCAAACAATTATTTATGTATAAGATATATACAGTGCCAAAGGAAGATAGTCTCAGATAGTCACTTTCACCCTAGGTGAAAGGTAGAAGCAACCAGGAGAGGTGTCTTCTTGTAGATGCCATGGGGATTTGAACTGAGTTTTGAAGGAAGGTAAGGTAGAAGGCAGAAGTGAGGAATGAGAACACTCCAGACATGAAGGATATCCAATGAGTCAGAGATGCAGTTGTGTGTGGGAAAGCAACCGGAGAACCAGTGTCACTGGATTGAAGGATGGACAGAAGGGAGTAAGGTGGGAAGGTAGAATGGTACAACAGGACCAGGTTGTAGAGGGCTTTAATAGCCAAACAAAGGATTTTCTATTTTATCCTGGAGATAATGTGGAGTCATTAGAATTTATTGAGTTGGGTGATATGGTCACATCCTTATTTTAGGAAGAACACTTTGACCACTGAATATAATTTGGAGAGATAAGGCAGGGAAACAACTAGCAGGAAAGTGCAATAGTCCAAGTGTGAGGTGATAAGAACCTATTGGAGCTGCATTCTAAAATCCCCTGATAGGTTTGAATGAATTTCAGGATTACCTTTGTGACATCCTTCTTACCCAGTGAAGGAAAATAAAGAAAGTTTTTATTTTACCAGATGCTGGGAAGAGAAAGGAGGAAAGCAAACTTTTTTTAAAAAAAATTATTGGCTTGTTAAAGAAAGTGTGTTTAAACTTGGTTTATTTCTGAAACAAGAAGTCATGTTAAAAAATTCTTATGGATGGCAATGTCTGTATGGCTGTAGGATATTTTATTATGATTTTAAAAAGGAAGCACAAATTCTACCCTGCCCTCCCCCTTTACTTTGTCTATGACAAGTGGTCATCCAGACACTATTTGAACACTTTTGTTATTAGGAACCTAATACCTCAGAAGCCAAGCCCAATCCATTTTGGGGCTCTAAGGGCTAGTTCTCTCATGGTCAGCCAAAATCTGCCTGCCTATTACCTCTACCCACTGGTCCTAGCTTTGTTCTCTGAAGGCACATAGAATAAGTCAAATCTTTTATCAGCCCTTTAAAAGATGAGATCAGATATCAGGTTGACCCAAATCTTCTAGGCAATTCTTCCAGGCAATATGTACTCTGCCACAACAAAGTTCATCATATGACTCTGTGCTAGGTGGGAGGAAGAGGAATGAAAGCTGTGGTTACTGATATACTTGACTAAAAGTGAGAAGGGAAGGGTGTGTCAAGATGTAACTCAAAAAGCTATCCTTGATGCTGGGTAACCATTGACAGTATCTATCATGGAGAGTTCATTGACAGTTTTATATTGGCCAAATCTGACTCAGTCTGAATCAGTCTACTTCCTTTCTCCAAGTTTCAACTTTCTGAAACAGGCCCCAAGTGGAAAGGGCACATAATAGGTAGTACCTTCAATCTTCAAGCATTTTTCAGGAGCTCAGGGCTGTCAAAAGATCTGTCACAATAGGAGATTCTGTTTGATTCTTCACAAAAGAATCTCTCTCTGGAAACATTACATGGGACTGATAGAAGTTGCTCCAATAAGATCTCCAAGACATGGTTTCAGAGAAAATGTGTACCAGATGAGCCTTGAGCCTCAGTAAATAGAAGGAATTCAGGAGCTAGAACGGATGGCTTGCTAAAACAGTACTCTTGGATACCGTGGAAACCCTCAGGTAACATTAGCCCTATTTTACCAGAGGAATTGAAGACTGGATTGAATATTGTCATAGTTGGTAGAGTGGTAGGAGCCAAGAAGTACATTTGAAAGAAATTAAGTCTTTTTTATGTGTTCTTTTTTTCTTGTTTGGAATTCCTATTTACAATATATTCCTGGAAGAAGCACATGGCCACCATGGCATATAAATGGGGATTTTCTTTTTTGTTGGTGGTAGGAGGGGAATACTGTGCCTTGGCAAGAAGAGCTCCCATTCAACGAAATGAATCTGATGAGTCCTGATGGCACTAGGATAAATCAGCAAGAGTCTTTGGAAAGAAAAAGACAACCTATTCTATAATCCCTTCAAATTTTATATGTTCTACTCAAAGTGAAGTGGAATTAGGCTGTTTATCCCTCACTTCTCCTCCTGAGATGAAGTCCCTCCTACATCTGGACGAAGATAGCAGGTGACACAGTTTGGGAATAAACATCCTCCTCTACAGTTCATATTGTGTAATACCACTCCCCCCAACCCCAACACAGCTATTTCCCCGTGTTGAAAATGGGGGCTTTAGAAATGCTAAATGCATGATTCAATACAAGGTGGCTATAGGACACCTGTACCTCCTTGTTGTATTCATCCATTGCTGCTGCTGCCAAAGAAGGTCAAAGGGGTGGTGGGGTGATGGTGGGGGTGAAGCCTGGCCACATCACATGATAATCGGGCAGGTGGAGGTAAGGATTGAGAGAAAGGGAAGATGCTTAGAGAAGCTTGGGAACAGAATGACAATTTAATCCAAGACTTGATGTGGACAGTTAGAGATGAGCTAATAGTTGACTAGAGGGAAGTCAGTTAGGAAAATCCTGAAGGTGGGAAGCAGTCACTGAGAGGAATTCTTTCTAAAAAAATAGAATTCCACTGGTGAAGGGAGATTCATTTTAAGGATCTGAACAATCTAGTGAAGAATGATTCAACAGTTTAGGGTTCAGGGACCTCCAAAAAAAGGCACTTTCAACATGAAATGGAGAAATCATACCTGGAACCTAGCAAGAGAGGGCAGAGCACCTCCAGGATCTGGGAAGAGACTAAGAGAAGCAACTAGAAAAGGCTGATCATTTTAAGTAAAGCTAAGATCAGTGAATAATTAGCATATTTGTACCCCTCCTACCTTTAAATAACTTGGCCCTGATGAGCTATATGGTAAGGTAGAAAGAGTGCTGGCTTTGGAGTCAGAAGACTTGGGTGCAAATACTGCTATTGACAATGTGTAGATGACCTTGGCAAATCATTTGATCACCCTGGGTCTTATTTTCATCTCTAAAATGTAAGGGTTGGCCTAAATAGCCCCCGAAGACCTTTTCAACTATAGAACTATAACGATATTTTAAAATCATTGTTAAGCTGATCCATTAGGAAAAAGCACAGTAGCGAATGAATGGAAACTATCTCCTACCCCGGTTATGTAGCATCAGTAGCAGTTAATAAGTATCCTATCTAGGGAGCCAGTAATATTTCTGTCTTCTGATATTTTTGATATACACTTGCTGAAAACCAGACCTGGGGTTAGAACACTCAGATCATGAGTGGGGGGGTGCAAATAGGTACACAACCTAAATGGAGGGGTTTGGGGGTAGACAGTTCCAAATATTCTCTCTTTACATAAGGAGTGAATGTAACTGAAAGCACTTGACATGTATTACAAAATTATTCAGACCATACCTTCAAGTGCCTTCCCAATACCAAAACAACTACTTTAGTCAAGAGAAAATAAGTCCAAGCAGATATTTGGTATTGTATAGACACCAGAACTGAGAGACTTGGGAACTGAATGACCATTTAATCCAGGACTTGCAGTAGACAGCTAAGAATGGGTATACTAACTGACTACAGGGAAGTCAATTAGAAAAGACTTGAGGATGGGAAACAGTCACTGAGGGAAATTCTTTCCAAAAAAAAGAACTCCAGTGGGAAAGTTTCTTTTTCTTTTTTCTTTTTTGTCACTCCTCTGGTTGTTTGGGTGGTACACACAAACTATTTTATGATTAAAGTCTTAAAGTTTTAGAGCTCAAAACTGGTGGTTTGATCATAGATCTAGGGAGAGATCTCAGCTTTATGAATTTCATTTGGGGTTTCAAATTTTGGATTCATTTTACTGACTTTAATGAAATGTATTGCAAAGAATCTGGTTACAGGAAAGGGGTGGGTCACCTTGAATGGTAACCTGGAATTCCAGATGTCTAAGCTGATGTTTTCCCTATTGTTGGAAAAGTTGACCCATCATGTATGACCAAAACTGCCTGACTTTTGACTTGCCTGGGATGCTATCCACCAGGTCATTAAGTATCGTTCTGCCCCCAAGCTCCAGGGAATCTCAAATGTGTATATCCATCTGTTCGATATTCTCTGAAGTTTCTGGCTTTCGTGCTCACCTCCTGAATACTTGCATTCTTGTCCAACATGCTCGACCTGCTGAATTTCTGAAAGACTATACATGTACATCGACAAAGCAGATCCTAATTTTCCATTTTGTGACTAATTTGTTCTTCCACACTATTTTCTCCTGTCATTTTGAGTGTGGGCTGCTGTTGCTGATTTCATTATCTGGGATAATAGAAATAGACTCATAAAAGGTCTTAAATCTCTTTCATTTTGCAGGCTAATTCTTAAATTCTTACAAACATCCTACCAATTCCATCCTCTGGCCTCCTCATAGAGAAATTCATTCTGCTGTTAATTAACTCTTATTCTTAAGGATTCTTTCCTAACATTTATTTATTTTAATTTTTTAAATGTCTTATTATTTTTAATTCATGGTTATTTCTATGTCCTCTCCATTGAGGTCTTTCAACAAAGAAAAAAAAAAGATTAGCAGAGCCAACCAATACCAAGTTTGTCTGACAGTATATCTTATCCCATATCTGGATTCCCCATTTCTCTGCTAAAAAGAAGAATCTCCATTTCCTTAGAATTTTTTCCAGGAAGGGTTGGGTTTTCTTTAACCACCATTCCTTGTAGTCTGGCTGCTTTTTAGTATTGCCATCATTCATATTTTAAACATTGTGTACATTGTTCTCTTATCTTTGTTTACCTCTCTCTAAATCACTTTATTCAAGACTTCCCACATTTATCTGAAGTCCCTATATTGGGTGAAAGGTTGTTACAATATTCCATTGCAATCATATACCACAGTTTGTCCAGACATTCCCCAATGGATGCATCATTATGTTTTCAGGTTGTTTTTTCTACCATGTAGCGCCACTAAGAGTATTTTAAGGCTTTCCTAATCTAAAACTGTACTAAGATTTTTGGAACACCTTGTATACAACTTTTATGTCTATTATTGATCTACTTGGATTAAATTCTCAGTAGCAATATCCCTGGGCTTGAATAGTTTTTTGCAATATTTCAAATTGTTTTTCATCATGACTCAAGTCACAGTTCCACCAACAGTGTATTAGTCCTTCCTGGAGTGCATGGGTGTTCACGGAAAACTATCACCTCTGGTGTGAGGGCTTGCTGAGCCCTCTTCAAGCTGCCCATCTACCTTTTGACTCTAACTGATATTCAACTCTCACTTGTGGCTATAAGAAGCATAGTGTGGACAGTGGCTACACCTGAGTAAACCATCTCAGCAGTCAGGCTAACCCAGTTTGAGGGTGACAGAGAGCCCAAAAACCCATCAGTGAATTAGGAGACCATCTATTCCAAGCATGTGAAGACTTCCCTTGGTGGATTGGGTAGATAAGAACAATTTGTTCCAACAACCATGAAGGCAGTTGAAAAAGGTGCTGTGGAGCACTCCAAGTTTGGTGAGACATGGAAGATGCCAAGGTCATCCACTGCGTTATGATCATTGCTAATGATCCGGACTTTTGTCTTGCCCTGGACTTTAATGAATCTGGAAGAGAGAGTAAAACTTAAGACTCCATGAACTCTGCCTCACTTAACTCTAATTCACAAATGATGTCATTGATGGCTTCAGAAATGAAGAACAAAGAACAATTAACCCCTTCAACACTGACTGCCTAGCATCCAATTTAAATCCTCCCATATCTTAAGGCTCCTTGAACCCCATTTTCTAAAACTACTTAAAAATGCATATTAAGAGCCAACCTGACTCTGAGACAGAGTAAGCAGACATCTGTGTGATATGATTTGAGAAGCCTAAGGAAAATGTCCTCTATTCTAATCATATTTCCATTGGCAAGTTCCACCATCCCATATTGCACCATTAGAAATTTATTTTTTTGGTTAACAAACTCTCCTTTTAAAATCCCTATAGTCAGAAACTGAGGGGATGCCCATTGATTGGGGAATGACTGAATAAGTTGTATATGAATGTAATAGAATACTATTGTGCTATAAGAAATGATGAACAGGTAGACTTCAGAAAATCCTGGAAAGACTTAGATGAACTGATGCTGAGTGAAGGGAGCAGAACTAGAACATTGTTCACAGAAACAGCCACACTTTGTGATGAGTGATTTTGAAAGGCTTAGACATCTCAGCAATGCAAGGACCTAAAACAATTCCAAAGGACTCATGATGGAAAATACCATCCACATCCAGAGAAAGAACTATGGAGTTGGAATGTAGAGTGAAGCACACTATCGTTGTATTGTTTTATTTTTTCTTTCATATGTTCTCTCCCATTTGTTATAATTTTTCTATGCAACATGACTAACAAACATGAAAATGTGTACGTGTAGAGTCATATCATATTGCATGACTAACAAACATAAGAATGTACGTGTAGAGTCATATCATATTGCATGTCATCTTGGGGAAGAAAGGAGGAAGGAAAGGGAAAAAATTTAAAGTTTATGGAAGTGAATGTTAAAAACTAAAAATAAATGCATTCTAAAAAAAATTTTTTAAAGTGAACAAAATCCTTATCCTCTGTGAGATTAAACTCACATCAGTCATTACCTGAGTATGAATTAGTTAAATTAAATACTTTTCTCCTTGGTTAACTGAAATTCTTTTATTGAGGAAGGGGGAGTTTCGATCAGGGGCATAAAACAAAAAGGTAAGTTTGTAACATGGAGGATGGCAGGTCTGAGTGGGGTACTTTTGTGGAGAACTTTGAGAAATAAGATGGCCACAGAAAAACGTTGAAAGTAGCAGTGGTAAAGAAGAATTCAAAAGAGAAATGGAACAATATTGGAAACAAATTTTATTTCTTTCACAATTTTGCTTTAAGGAAGCACAATTTTCTTCTTCTGAGTTCTCTTTCCACTGATGCACATTAAATTGCCTTGGCATTTTATGAGTTATTATGACCAAAAATTACCTCCTTTAATGTCAACCATCTGGTGATAGTAACCTTCTTTGTGGTAAGCGGAGTTGACAATCAGAAGACAGATACATCCTGCCAGTGAACCAAGCAAGAATCATCTGTAAAACAAACAAATGAACAAATCCTATCAAACTTTTTACTCCACTTTTATAATCTTTGAAAACCAAGGTCACTTTCATGCTAAGATAAGGAAGCAACGATGGTGAGTGCTGATGGAGTGCTGGATTTGGAGTCAGGAAGATTCAAATCCTGCCCCCTTTGGTATGAACATGGGCAACTCACAGTTTCCTTCTCTGGAAAGTGAGTATATATATATATCACTTGTAGTAATTTCCTCGTAGTGTTGAAATGAAACTCATAGGAGGCCACGTACATAAAGCTTTTTAAAAACATTCAAGAACTATATGAATGTCAAATATTTTGATTTTAAGATAAAACTTCAAAAATGATAGCCCTTTAAAGAAAGTTGGTTTTAAAAAAGCATTTGCCAAAAGATGCTTCTAAATAGTAAGTATGAAAATCAAACATGGTTTTATTTATTTAAAATATGGTCTTCGAGCATCATTGTATGAAAATATCTACTGCATAAAGAGAGGTCATATTTCTCATGTACCTTCTTGAGTGTTCAAAATAGTAAGGTCCTTCTGTCATGGTCTATGTCTTTGGTTTCTTTATATTCCCTTACATTACGGAATAGATTTTATCTTTCATATGTTCTCTCCCATTTGTTATAATTTTTCTATGCAACATGACTAACAAACATGAAAATGTGTTTAATAAGAATGTATGTGTAGAGCCATATCCTATTGCATGTCATCTTGGGGAGGAAAGGAGGAGGGAAAGGGAAAAAATTGAAAGTTTATGGAAGTGAATGTTAAAAATGCTTTTTGATTTGGCTTCATCTTCCCTCTCAGCTTCACTTTCTCTGTTGGTAAAAGGAGGATTAGAGTAGCATGTTCCTCACCAGGTTTTTGTGAGGATCAAATCAGATGTTTTATATACATACATACATATATATATATATATATATATATATATATATATATGTATGTATGTATGTATATACATATCTATGTGTACGTATACACGTACATATACATACATATTGCTCTACAAATCTTACGCTATAGAAATGCTAATTATTATAGCTAATTATCTTTATCTTGCTTGGGTGATTCCACAAGTTCCCGTTTTAACTCTGGGTCTCTGTCCACAACTGGTAGAATTTAGCTCCCAAAACCAAAATCTAAAGCTATTTGGAACATTCTACAAGATGTGATGTCCTTACTACTATACTGTGGGTTTAAATTTCTTTCTGTTTCTCAGAGGTACATATGCCAAGGGGAGTGAAGTATTTTTCTGGTTACTGATGAAATCTGGGTGTATAAAGGCAGCCTAAGGCCAGTAACACTGAGTGAGTGTGTAAAGTACCCAGCAAGGCAACTGACTTGGTCAGACATTCCTTTTATGTGTGCCTTCTTTTAATATTAGACATCTCTTTGGAAGGCTGCAATGTGTTCTAACTCAACTAACACCTTAGATATTCAAGACGTCATTTAACCATTTTCAAAAATTAAAAAAAAATGGAACTTAATGGCAGCCTACTTTATGAGACACCTCAAGTCACTGTTGTATTTCAGAATAACTTTCCCTGCTCCTACCTCCCTTACTTCTTGCTGCTGTTAAGAAACAATAAACAAAAGCTACAGCCAAAAGTTTGACAAAGTCCATAATAAAAATGACTTGATCTTCTTCTCAAATGTATTGTCTGATTCTTCTCCAAGGAAAATGGGGTAGATTCCAAACCCAAACTCAAACCAGCTTCACATTGCATTAGGTTTCTGTGACCACCCTGAGGCTCCATATTATAAAGGCTCCATATTATAAAGTTATCAGAGGTAGCCTGTTAAAAGGAATAAATGAGTAATACGACAGAGCCAAGAACTTTCAGGAAAGTCCTAGTATAATATTGAAATGACTATGCTTGTACTAGTAAATCAAATTGAAAAATATTTGAATGGAATAAAACAACAACCCCAGGCTGCTAATCAAATGAGAAGTGGCTTCTCTGTGAGACTAGGTCTAGACCAAGGGTGGGGAACCTAAGGCCTCAAGGCCACAAGTAGCCCTCTAAGTCCTCAAGTGCAGCCCTTTGACTGGATCCAAACTAATGTGAAGTTTGGATTCAAAGGGCTGTATTTGAGGACCTAGAGGGCCATATGTAGCTTAGAGGCTGCAGGTTCCCCATCCTGGTCTACAGCAATGCACTTAACATGGAAAGTTGTGGAAATGAAGCAGTTAAAAGGTATATACACATATTCTACATACACATGTGCACATGGATTCATATTTACTTACACACAATCCTACTGGCCACTTTTTTTGGCTACCATTCTGTTCATCCGTTGCAAACCTAATCACTTTATTTTTTTAAAACCTAATCACTTTAAAGCCCTTCAGCCAAGTTCTGCACCCTTTCTCAGAGTTGTCCCAGAATATGTAGCTTCCTTGTTCCCTTTTTCATGGCCCATATCTGGCTCTAGGGAAGACTAACCTTTTAGCTGTTGGGTGACAGAGTTAGTATTTATAATGGTCACAGCAAATTGGAAAGGTAATCAACATCCACCCTTGGGAAGCTTAACCAAAACCAGATAGAGACACATGATCTGTAAGCAAGGATAGACAAATAGATCCAGTGACTCTGTAAAAGACAGACAGAATAGGAATGAGCTATGGGTAGTCTTTCTTTTGTGAAATGGAAAAAAAGCACAAACAAGATCCTAGAATGTTGGAGCTGAGAGGCACCTTAAAAATTCTCTCCAGCCCTTTCATTTGATAGATGGGGAAACCAAGCAAGAAAGGTGAAGTCATTTGCTCTAAGTTACATAGCTGGTTAATAGCAAAGCTGAGACTAGAATTCAAGCCTCCCGACTCCTGGCCCAGTGCCCTTTCTGCTAACTCAGTCAAAATTCTGGATACTGTTATGTGTAGACAAGTATGATATCAAGATTTATAAATAGGAATATAGCATCTCAGAACTGCAAGGCATTTAGTTAGGAAAGTATGCTTGCTGTCAGAGCCCTCAGGCACCAGAGCCCTTAAACTCAGGGGTATTAAAATGCAGCCTGGAGCTAACAGAATAATACCGGTCACAAACATCTTGGCAGCCTTTCTTCTTCTCCTAAATGGCTCTTACTTTCAATGATTTTCCTAATTCTTCACCTATCCCCTTCCTCCACTTATTAGAGATTGGGCTAAAAGAAATTTTCTGTGTTATCTCTCTACAGAAGGAAAGCTACTTTTAACTCAATTTCCTGATTGTAACCAAGGCAGTCCAGGGGTAATGACTAGAGTGCTGGACTTAACCCTGTCACTCCTAACTCCAGTTATGGGAATCACTAGCCACATCTCACCGGCCTATGCTCTCTACCTTTCCCTTCAATCAATTCATTGGTTAATCAGTCATCAAATGAATGCAAGGCATTGTGCTTGGCCAAGAGAGGAAGAGTCATAAGACCAGATGAACTGTGCCCTGCAGGAGCTCACTAGATGGGGAAAGGGGAGATTACTAATATAACAGACACATAAAAAGACAACTAACACAAATAAGTAATGTAGACAGTTAATGCTAAGAGTAGGAGGAAGGCAATTCCCTCTGATTGATCTTCATATATGACTCCTTTTAAGAGGAGGTGAGACCTGAACACTGACCGGGTGATCTTAGCAAGCACTAAGAGAAGGATTGGACAGGTGCTTCTATGAGTTTTAGTTTTTCCTATTTCTCTTTTTTCTTTCCTTTTATTCCCATGCTAAAGTGAATGAGGGCCATACTGATTGCCAGTTATGAATTCCAACATGTAAGTGATTTTTAAGAAGTGAAAAAAATGGAGTTTAAAAGCTGAAGTGATCAGGGAAAGACAAGTCTTACATTATCTCATTCCAAGGGCTAAGTAGCTATGAAGGAAGTCTATGAAATATAAACCCTTATTATCATTAGTTCCAAGTCCAGGTGTTTCAGCAGGCAAGAGGAACAGGGCAATTCATTGTCAGGAAAAGAAG
Organism: Potorous gilbertii; assembly: GCA_028658325.1. Taxonomy (NCBI): domain Eukaryota; kingdom Metazoa; phylum Chordata; class Mammalia; order Diprotodontia; family Potoroidae; genus Potorous; species Potorous gilbertii. The sequence goes on from CM053769.1 coordinate 666,234,427, forward strand.
GCAATTGTACATAGAGATAAAATTGAGGGTGTGCCAAACATCCCCCGTTCCTCAAAATATTTTCCTTCTTGTTCTTGGTTGTCAAATGTTGTTGGAGTAACTTCTTTGGGTTAAAGTTTTATCTTCACAAAGCCCTGGTATCTATGAAGGAGGGACACATCAGTCTTTACCATTCAAGACCACATTAGCACAAACCAGTTCAAGACTGATTGGCTATCGCTTTGTAGAAAATAAATTCCAGAGAGAATGAGTCAGGGAAGGTAGTAGATAAATATTGAATTGAGGTTGGGAGAAAGAATAGGACAGAAAAACTGCCTTCCGTGAGACAAATCTAGGTGGGAGGACAGAAAGGAGAACCCTGAGTAGGAGGAAGACACTGGGAATGTTAGGTAGAGAAGATGCTGGAAAGGAAGGCTTGGGATGCGGGCCAATGGTGTCACTTATTTAACAGCTGTTTCCCATTTGCTATAATATTATGATATAGTAGGGTATGTGTGTGTGTGTTTGCATGGGAGTGTGTATGCACATGCATGAGTATGACATGTGCCTGTGTTGGGGGTAGAGACAGAGTGGCAGTGAGAAAGGATAGGTTACATAGATTGCCAGTCTTACAAAACTGATCACCCTTGAAAACAGTGATGGGAAAAGAAGGGATGCTAACTTTTAGCAGCATCCTCCCTCATTGCCAATGTTGCAGATCACTATGCTAGTCCCTTGGCTTGGGCCCCTTCACCTAGACTTGCAGAGGGGTCCCAAACACTTAGAAACCTGGTTCTAACTCCATGCCTTCTTAATGGCTAGAAGAAAAATGACGTTATTTGTTCTTATCCCTAAAGAGTTGTAAAGGAATGAAAAATAGACCATAATGAAAATGTGAAGGTGAGCTTTAGTTAATGTTGAAATTCAGGGAAGCATGAAACTGTTCCATTATCCTAAGCAATAATCTAAGCTTTGTAGTCACTTCGGTTTTACTTTTGTAAGTGTGCTATTGAGTTGGTCATACATCTTTTTTATATAACATTTGTAAGTCAAGAGACCGATAAAACTTGGGCAGACAAGCTGTTAATGAATCTGAGTCACCTGGAAACTTTTAATAACATGAGGGAGCTTGGTCTACCTTTCCCATTGATCTTGCAGACTTTGAAATCGGGTTCATTCAACTGCTCTCTTTCTTCAGCCTGAATGTGACTCTCAAGGGTCATTCTGGAGAGTTTGCCTGCTGCTGGCCATACCCTTCTGCCTACCCAGCTTCTAATTATGCTAGGAAAGTTAAGAAAGACAGTGGATGATAGTGTAACTTACTATGTGACTTTGGCAAAGTCATAACCACTTTGGACCTGATTTTCCTCATCTGTGAATGGAGACACTTATTCTTGAAGGCAGATTGAAGTCTATTACAATTCTATTGAATTTAATCATTGGTGTTGGTTGTATGGGGGGTGGGGTGGGGCTGGGGTTCAGGGACAGGGAGGCTCTGAGAAAGGGAAGATAACTTTATAAATCACCTAGCCCACTCTGGCCAATCTCACAAAACTGACAACCCTTGACAACAGCTCTGAGAAGAGAAGAGTACCAGGACAGCTTTACGCAGAATTCTCCCAGCAGGCTTAAGCTCTCCTGAGGTGTGTGTGGCAGAAGAGGAATCATGTCACAGTTGTGAAAAAAAGTGGAACTCAGTTTCTGAGTTCCTTTAAACCAGGAAGTATACAGGGAAGTAAAGTCTTCCTCCATCCCTGCCCGGTACTCTCCCTAGACAAGATGCTTAGGGACATTTCATTCTTTGAACTTTTATCCCCAGCACCTGGCTCAGTGCCTGGCATATACATAATAAATACTTCTTGGTTAATTGATTACCATCGAGCAGGGATAGATCATTTACAAAAGACCAAAGTTTTTCTCCTTTGAAAGAGAACACAGATGGTGTACAGGCTGTACTGATGGCATGGTATCACCATATATTTAGATAACAGAGAAAACAAGTACAGAAGCAGGCCAATGTCTCACCTCAGAAAACACCCATACCCCCTTCTCCCCTCCACCTTCCACCACCAACTGACACTTTCTCAACTTCATCTCTTCTCAGGATTCTCTTCACACCCATCTCAGTCATGCGGTCAGATCTCACTGGACACTTAATCCTGACCCAGTACCACAATCACACCTCAGCTCCAGCTCCAGCCTAAACCTTGCTTCTCAGTCTGGGGTGGGAAAGGTTGGTGACAACAGAGTGGTGCTCCATTTAATTAGATAGTTTGCTTTAGATTGTGTTCCTGTCACTGATTAGAATGCAGAGTCACCAAGCTGCTCTGGTCTTGGCAGGGACTTTGTGTTGAGTTCTGCAAATGACAAAGAATATGCCTGGGCCAGTATACTCTTCTCAGGCATCAGTGTTAAGGATGTTTTCCAGGGATTAGATCAGAATAGTGCAACCTGTTAGGTTACAATAGTTTAGATGAAATGAAATGACTGACAGAATGAATGAGCACTGATTAATACTTAATGATTTTTTGGGCATGGTATCTGTGGATACTAAGACAAAAAACACAATGTCATCATTCAAGGAGTTTACAATCTAATGGAGAGGCTCTAGAGAAGGGGGTGCTCTGTGAAGTCACAAGGCTGATGAGTGAGTAGAGTCACAGAGATGACCCTTTTTAGCAACAGTGGTACTGCTGAGTTGATTATTGTTGTTGGAGCCAGGAATGGAAAGGGGTGAGGATTATGCACATGAAAATAGAAAGATTATCTGGAAGAAATATGGCAGAGAAGGTGGGATGGGGGGAGGGTTGGGTCTGGAGTCTCGTAAATATAATAGCCTCTATGAGCATTTATTAATCAAGATAGCATAACCCTCGGGCAGAAATGAGCAGAACATGTGGGTACAGCAGCAGAAATTCTAATAAAAGATTCAACCAGGGTGGTTACAGAGAGAGTAAAAAAAGTAAGATTGGATTTCAGAGGTAATAGTAACTAGGATGGGACAGCTGGTGCTCCATTCTAGGTGCTGCCATCTTGGGAGGGGTACTATCTCCCTTATGTGGTCTGATGACCCTTGTTCCTGTACCTCAAACCTTATGTTCCTCACCTAGGTTGAAAGGGCACCTTTACACCATTTGCCCGTATAGGTGTGGGGAGTTGGGGGAGAAGAAGCTTGTGATAGAGTGGAAACAGGGGATTCCAAGTAGAAAGATGTGTGGGGAGGGAAAGGTCTCTCCTACCATCACCAAACTACATCTACAGTCAGACTTCACCCAGGACTCCTTTTTTCTTCACCAACTCCTTTGGCGATGCAAATCATTGGTATCTTTCCCTAGCTAAATTCATCTCAACATCATGAGTTAAGGCTCTGTTTACAAGACAGAACTGATAACACCAGTAACTGAATAGATGTGAGTCAAAGATGACCCTGAGGTTCCTAACCTGGGTGACTCGTAGGATAGTAGCAAATAGTATCAACCAAAATAAAGAAACTAGTGGAGAGATGAGGTTTTAGGAGAAGATTACAGAATTTTAGGATCATAAATTTAGGACTGGAAAAGACCTTAGAGATGATCATTTGCTAAATGGGGAAACTGAGGCCCAGAGACATTAAGAATTACAAGATTGTGGATCTAAGGGACTTGACCTAAATGACAGAGTTGAAACGAACTCTGGACCTCTAAATCCAAATTCGTGACTCTTTTGAATAATAAATAGTAGTCTAGGACTTGTTGAATTCAAGGTGCTGGTGGGACATTTGAAAGAGACTTTTAGCAGGAAGTTGAGAGTATAGGTATGGAACTCAGGTGAGATGGTTGGGGCAGAGATAAAGATTTAGGAGTCATCTGCATAGAGGTAAGAGTTAAAGCTGTGGGGGTGAATGAGGAAAAGTAAAGTAAAGGGTATCTCAAGAGAAGATGCCCAAGAACAGAATATTAGCAGATACTAATACTTAAGGACTGGGAACAGGAAGAGGAACTAGCAAAGGAGACAGAGAAAGAGTGGAGAACAATGGGAGTACAGAGACATCCAGGGCATGTCTGAAAAGAATACTCTACAACATATCTGATAAATGGCCATTCAAACTTTGCTTGGAAATCTCCAGGGATGGAGAACCCACTGTCTTCCAAGATAGCCAATTCCACATTTTTTTAAACAGCTCTACCTGTTAGGAAGGGATTACTCATGCAGAAGCAAAAGCTTTCTCCCTGAAACTTCTACTCCTGACTTTACCCTCTGGGACCAAGTAAAACAATTTCTCTTCTACATGGCAACTCTTGAGATAACTGAAGGAAGTTGTCATATCCCCCTCAAGCAGACTTGTCTGCTGGTTAATCTCCACTTTCTCCTTCAATTAATCTACATTTACATAATCTTGAACCCTTCAACAATTTTTGTTGTTGCCATTTTCTAGACATCCTCTGGTTTCTCAATGTTTGTCTAGAACTAAATATAAGAGTACAGATATGGTCTGACCAAGGAAGAGTTTAAGGGGACCCTCACATCTGTAGTCCTGGATACTCTGCTTTTCTTCATATAGCTTGAGGTTTTTTTTCTTTTTCTTTGGTTTTCCTTTCCTTTCTTTCCTTCTTTTTTTTTTTAAAGGTTAAACAGCATAGGACAAATCACAGTTCCCTGGGGGAACTCCTTTAAACATTACCTTCCAAGTGGATAATGATGACTCTTAACAATCAACCAGTTGCAAATCTACCTGCCTTTATTATCCACTAGTCAATAAACATCATCTTGTCCACAAAAAAACAGCATTAGAGGATTTTACAAATGGTCTCGTATATTTCCAGCATTTTCTTGGTCTACCACTATACAGATGTTGTCAAAAATGGAAATGAGATTAGTCTGGCATCACCTGTTCTTAATGAAGTCATGCTTGGCTCTTTGTGGTCACTGCTTCATTCAAATATACTCTTTCTTTTCCTTCCTTCTTTCTTTCTTTCTTTCCTTCCTTCCTTCCTTCCTTTAAGAATATGCTACCCTGAACAAATCACAACCTCTTGGGGCCTCAGTTTTCTTATCTGTAACATGAAGGAGCCGAACTAAATGATCCCTTGGGGCCTTCTAGAACATTTATCTTATGATTCTATGTACTAGAATTTTGCCAGGAATCAGAGTTCTTGACCTAGAGTACTCTCTTCATCATTCTGAAAAATCAGGATATTTGCCTCTCTCCAGTCCTATGGCATCTCTTCCATTCTCCATGATCTTTAAAAGATTCACAGACAGTGTCTCTGCAGCAACATCTACTATTTTTTTTCAGTACTCTGGCATATTGTTCTTCTAGGGATGATGACTTTATCACTGGTACTAGGTGTGTTCTTCTTTCTTCCCTATTTATCTTGGGTTTTCACACATACCCCTAATTAGACATTTTTGTTTTAACCTTTCCAGGTCAACAAATGTTTTCCTCACAAAAAACCAGTAGCAAACCAAGAGTTGAGTTGTTCTTCCTTCTCCCCATCACCCATCATCTCTTCTATCCCAAGCATTGTTCCTATCCCTCTCTAAACTAGTAACAAACTTTTTTTGTGTTGTTAAACAACAAATTATGATGATAGAACAAGGCCAATAGCAATAAGGAAGCTATACCGGAAAAACTTCAAATATAGCCAATATTGTCTCGGTCACCAGAAGTCCAGTCTAGCTCATTGTGAAGAGGTTCACCACAAGAAGGTTGGCCATCAGGCACTGAGTTTCCATGGGCTACAGAAACTCTTGAAGACCGTTTGTGATCTGCATCAGAAGATGGAGAACCTATACTATTGAAATTGTGATCCTTTCAAATTAAAAAAAATAAAAGAAGACAATATGTAAGACTTTCTTCTTAGCTTAAAATGCAGTGATTCCAAGCCTTCTTCTTAACCTTAATGGGGAGCCTGAGAAAGAGAACATCTAACATACAGTCTTATTACAAAACTAAGAGAATATTCTAAGCTTTTCAATGGTCATAGAAGCTAATTTACATTTATCTTGCTAGGGCTTTTGTTGTTCTGAGTGTGAATTGTCTTATTCAACTATTTGTTCTATCTCCTTTGATACCAAGGGAAAAACTGCCATAGGATACTGTGGTCCATTCCATTACAGCTGGACTTCCTTCTTCTACACTTGCTCACAGTTTGCCCTTATGGGGGGAGAAGGGGGAGAGAAATTAGGAGAATAAGGTAAAGGAGCCTTTGCAGAGTTTCAGTTTCCCAGGGATTCAACCTTCTTGTTATCTCTTTCTGTCTTCTTATTTCATTCTTCTATGTCTGCCCTAACTAGAGATCCAGGGAGATGAACTATATAGTTGCAGAGGAAGGCAGAAAGAGTACCAGTGCCACCACCTGGATGCAGGGAGAATTGGGAATTATCAAAAGAAAGAAAAAAATAGTTAAAAGCTCAGGATAGATAATTATTTTTTTTCTTTTACTCTTGGTCTCTCTTCTTTTTCTCTATCCCATCTTGCTGTTTTCCTTCTTCTATCTATTTCTTTCCAGTGAATACTTCTCATTTTGCTCATGCATTCATGTCAATGCCCACCTATAACTTACAGAAGTTCTAACAATAACTGAGAAACTAATCCAAAACTGGCAATTTAGAGAGTAAGTTCAGAGGGCTGGAGCTAGGGCTCTTCATTTTTCAAGAAAATTATGCCTCTAAATGACATTGGAAATTCAAGGCCCATGAATGACTCTAGAGGACCTAGATTTGAATCTTATTCTTCCATGTATTATTTGTATGACCTTGGACAAGTCATTTTACATCTATGGATCTCCATTTTCTTGTCTGCAAAATTAGAAAGTAGATAGGAGACAATACAAAGAGTTTTATCTCTATAATCAGAGAACATGGGTCCAAATCCAGCCTCTGATGTATGTTACCTGTATGACCTTGGACACTTAAACTCTATGGGCTCAACATCCTCAAGTGTAACGTGAGGGCCAAGGACTAAATGATATGTGAGGTCCTTTCCAGTTTTAGATCTATGATCCTACAACCTCTAGTTTCTAGAGAAATAACTGAACTCTAACCCAATGTTCTAAGTCTGTGACTATATTAGCTTCACCTGTAAATATAGGGAGAAAGCCTCTTTATTTTGCATCTTGCTATGAATTTGATTCACTGATATTGTAAGTTAAATAATACTCCTTGTATTTCTTTCTCCTCAGATTAGATAGACTGTGCATCTATCTCACTGTAGCATAAAAAGTTTATGCTATGGATGAAAAATCCTCCTCCAGGCAAAGAACTGGTGTTACCTGAATACGGACAGAAACAGTTTTCCTTCTTTCTTTCCTTCCTTCCTTCCTTCCTTCCTTCCTTCCTTCCTTCCTTCCTCTCTTCCCTCTTTCCTTCCTAGCTTCTCTAGTCTTCTTGTACAAAATGACTACTATGGAAATGTTTTACATGATTACATTTGTACATCAGATTAATTACCATCCCAGGGAGGAGGTAGAGGAGGGAAGAATAGAATTTGGAACTAAAACTTTTTTAAAATGAATGTTAAAATTGTTTTTATATATAATTGGGGAGACATAAAATGTTATTTAAAAAAAAACTTTTGCTTTTTGTAATACCTGAGCACTCTAGGATACGTGTTTTTATTATAAGAGATGCTATCCTTATTATCCAACTGAGTTTGGGTTAGGAGCTCACATATGTGATTAAAAATTGCTCTTGATGGACAAGAAACTGATATAATTCATTTCTCTATTGAAATCTGGTGTTGTGATTAAACAGCCTGAATTTTCCAGGACAGCCCCAAATTTCACTGACTTGATTTGGGTTTCAGGTTATGTGGTTCCATTTGGACTCCTGGCACTTGTGAGGCAGTCCAGAAAGTTCTGCCCACTCTCAGTATTGCAGAGATAGATCTTAATTAAAAGTAAATTTTTAAGATACTTCATATAACACCCTGACTCTGCTGAGAAGTTACTGTTCAGATAGCTAAGAAAATTAAGTCTTAATATTTCCCATTTAAGAAATCAGAAAGAAAAAAGACTCACTATTTTAGAAAGGTTTCAATCAGCAAGGTCTTGCACACAGTAGTTACTTATTGTTTTGTTGAATCAAGTACAAAATAGTAAATGATAAATGACATGGGAGTGGAACAGACACATGCTACTGGAAATCTGAGGAGAAAGAAATCATTTAGTGAAAGTTACAGGACAAAGAATAGGGACTGGAGTCAGATAGATCCAGCTTTGGATTGCTCCCCATTGCATGACTGTAGACAATTCATTTAACATCTTTGACTCCGTTTCTTAATTGATAAAATGGGTAAAATAATACTCAGCTATGTGAGTCTCAAATGAGATAATCCATGTTTTATGAGCCTTAACATGTATCTTTTTACCTTGTTCAGTGTGGTTTGGATAGAAATAAGACAAGTCACTATCCTGTTGTTATTTTACTTTCTTCAGATTACTTAGGTGGGAATAAAATATTTTAAATTTTTAATATAAGTATTAGAAAATAAGGCCCTATTCTGTGGATTTTTGGAAAGAATGTTCAGTAAAATTCCTGTTGCCACATGATTTTAATCTCCTCTGTTGGATTTAGTGTCATATTTCTCTCTTCTCCTTCTCTTTCCTTCTCTCTCTTCTCTTCTTTCTTTTCTCTTTCCCTCCTCTTTCTCCTCCTCCTCTTCCTCGAGGGATGGACTGAAGTTTGGAGGCAATTGAAGTGGTACAAATTTAAAAAATAAAGATTCAAACTAAAATGGATATAGAAGGTACCAAGAATGGATACAGGAAACATTGTAAAAGATGAAAGTAAAGGACATAGTGACTGAATATCAGTCTGATTATCAGAGACAAGGAAGAAGTGGGAGTCAAAGATTGTATTAGACCTCCTTACTACATCCTCTGTATACCAAGGTCTTGAGAGATCCAGTACAAGGAAAATCCCTAAATATTCTCAGACAAAGCATTTGCTCTGAGTCATAGATTTCTCTTATAGACTCATAGGATCAGATTTACGGCTAAAAGGAGCTAATGAAGTCAGCTAACCCAGCATTCTCATTTTACAGATGATAAATATGAGGTAGAGGAAGGATAAGCTAGTATCGATTTTTAGTTAGAAGGGCTCTTAGAGATGATCTATTTTAGCCCCCTTATCTTTGCAAATGTACAAACTAATGCCAAGAGAGGTGAGATGATTTTGTCAAGTCATTTCTGTAGTAAATAGCACAGCTGAGATTTTAACCCAGGTCCTGTCCCCTTCTCTACCCTAATGAATTGATCCTAGATAGAAGCTCAAAACTTCCATTTACCTCTCTTCCTTGAGCCTAGAATAAATCCTATATGGCAAACTCTCTGCTTTCTCTCCTTTTGGATCGTGTAGGCTGCCAGATTTAAAGGTACCTTTCCCTCAAAAGTCACCTAACTTCCAAAAGTGTAGCATCCCTGATAGCATCCTCTACCTCCCCTCCTAAAAAAAAATGTCACTTCTCTATTAGATTAAAAAAAATCCCATTAAGTCCTTCTAACTGTTCTGATTTGATAAAGAACACAGTACATTCTTCTGTTTTCCTTTGATCATGTTGTTTCCTTCTCCTGAAGTACCCTAAAGCCTATCAAAACCTAGCTCATGTCTCAATGTCACCAGGAAACTCTGCCAGTACATACTGATCTCTCCCTTCTTTCACTTATTTAGAGTTCATCCTGACACAATCATATATTTTCTCTTCATATCCTCTTCATGTGTTAGTTTTGTTTCACCAACTACATGATGGGTTCTTTGTAAATGATAGTGTTATCCTTAAAAGATAATCCTTCACAACATCTGTCACAGAGTTGCTGTACCATTGAATAAATGTATTTAATTGAATGAATTTGGGTTGCACATTTTTCCTCACGAAACATCAGAGTTGGAAAGGACCTCAGAGACTATACAGTCCAACCAATAACTAAAAAAATATATATTCCTTTTATAATACACCCAACAAAGGTCACCCAATCTTTGCTTAAAGACACCAATTGAGAGAAACACACTGCTTTCCAAGGAAACTCATTCTGCTTTTGGATAGATCAATTAGGAAGGGTTTTATTTATATCAAAGCTAAGTTTGCCTGCTTGTAATTTCTACCCACTGTCCCTAATTCTGCCTTTTGGGACTATGCGGGAAAAAAAAAACCAAACCTCCTCAGTCCCTTTTCTATATGTGAACCCTTTGAATGCTTGAATTTAACCATCCTGTCTTTCAAATAAACATCTCCAGTTCCTTCAATTCATGAGCATTATTTCATAAACTCAAAGCCTCTGATGATCCTGGTTGCCATCTTCTGGATGCCCTCTAGCTTATCAATGCCCTTTTAACATGTGGCACCCAGAACTGAACACAGTACTTCAGGGGTGGACTGAACAAAACAGAAGGCTCTCACCTATTGGTCTTCCACACAATGCCTCCCTTAGTGCAGGCAAAATTTCCTTTTTTTTTTAGTGTTTTGTTTTCATATCCACTATTGACTCATAACAAGACTGGTGTTCAGTAAAATTTCCAGAGACATTTCAAATGAACTGATTTTTAACTATACTTTCTGCATTTTGTATTTGTGATGTTGATATTTTGAAACCAAGTTTAAGACTTTATTTTTATCTCTACTAAATTATATCTCATTAGATTTGAATTAATGTTCCTGCATTGGGCACTCAGTGTATCCATAGTATTATAAATCTAGAGCTCACTTAACCCAACTCCCTTGTTTGACACATGAGAAAACTGAGGTCAAGGGAGGTTAAGTGACTTGCCCAAAGTCACATAGATAGTAAACATCCGAATCAGGATTTGAACCCAGGTCCTGCAATACTGAACATAGAGCTCTTCCCACCATTAGCTATCCCTCTCAACTTTGAGAGGGTCTTTTAGAATAAGGAGAATTTCTGATAGAGAAAAATATGATTCCATGGCTTGAGGACTTGATATCTAGTTCTTGCTTTCTTGTCTATCAATTATGTAACCACAGACAAGGAATTTTACCTTTTCGTGCTTCAGATTCATCATCAACAAAAATGACAGGTCTCTACAGGGTCTCTAAAATACCTTACTATTCTAATAATCTAAATATTTGATATTTACTGTGAACTACCACATAGCCAATACTATGTCCTATACCCTATGAGTGCCTCATAAATTGTGTATAGATTTTCTATCTTCATTTGTAGACAAGTCTTAGATGTTTCTTGCTTTTTTTCATGTGACATTGTATCTGCAATTCCTTGTGCTTAGCATGTACCACTTCTTCACCTCCTCCCTCCTCTCAGACTCCCTGTTTTCTTTATAACACTTTAGTTGCCATATCTACTATAAAAGTATTCTTGTCCTTCCTTTTTTTAGTGCCCACTCTTGCTCAAAATTAGTATTTATTTTGTATATGATCTGCACATCCTTACATATGTACCTGTTTTCTACCTCTCCCCCAGCCTACAACAAAATGTAAGCTATTTGAGGATGGAGGCTCTCTTGTTTTCGTATTGTTTCAATAGGACTTAGCACAGTGTCTGGCATATATTAAAGGTTTAATGAATGCTTATTGGTTTCTTGAAGTTTCTAACAAGACTTTTTCACAACCCTAATCAAGTTAGTTGATCAATCATGTAGAAATCTCATTTGTGACAGTAATTATTATTTAGCCACTGCTTGTACAATTCATCTTCTGGGCAGTCAGTAGACAAGATGGGCTCTCTTTACAGTGTTTGCCTAATGTGACAGGACTAACCAGTTTGTGGATTCTCTTTTTACCTGAATTTTAATTTCTTTCTTCCTACTGCCAATCTTTTGATTTTTTTTCGTTGCTTATGAACATACCTACCACAAGGAGAGAAGGCAAAGGAGATGAGGGTCAAATGGGTCATTTATACCAATTTGTATAATTATAAATTATATTATTTATAAATTGGTCATTTATACCAATATATTTATTATCAATGGTCCCTATGTGAAATTATTAAAAACATAATGTAAGGCAAAGTTTTGGGTTTTCCGTGGATGTCCATTTCCCATGCTTTCTTACAATCACACAGATAGCAGAGATCTAACTATCCACTTCAGAATGGTTGTGTGGCTAACATAGATGGCAATCATTGCTGACTGAGAAGTGAAAAATCCAGTCATATTTTACATTGGGGGAAGAAAAAAGGGGTTGGTTTTATGGATTTTTTTTTTAAAAATTGTCACTTAATTGGGGAAAGACCTGAGTCTTTGAAGTAGAAGTTGACCCATTCCATTGAAGAGCAAAATATCCCCACATTGATGAGTAAAAATAGACTTTAGTGTTTGAGATACTTTTACAGTTTGCATGGGTTCTTATAGTAAATGCATAGCTGTGTACCAGGCAAAGGTTCACATTTTCACCAATGGGGTGAGCATTTTTAATTCTTGATAGCTAATGAAATAACCAGTTGTCTGGGGAACCACTTTCAGACTAGACTATGTATGTGAGAACTCTGTTAGCACTCAGTTACACTGCTTCAAAGAGGGGAAGGAGAAAACAAAGGTAATTCTAGCTTACCACAATGAGGGAGGTAAGAATTCGGGTGTTATTTTTGTTGCTAGGGAAAATGTTTCCCTAATATTGCTGGATATCACAGTCTGTCTCCCTTTATCTCTTCCTTGGCAGGGAGGAAGGTTCCATTTGGTGTGTCTATCAAGTGAAACAATAATATTATTAGTGGAAAGAATGAAAAATGTCTTCAGTAAAATCTTTTCCCATTCAGATGGCCACAAATTCTTTCACTGTGTTCTCTCTCCATTGACCATTTGTTACAACTCATTAGCTGAATATAGCGGCTTGTAGTCTTCATTTCTCTATGTCTCTATAATTGATCCTGCGCAAACAAGTCCAGGACTTAATTCTGAACAGTGTGTGTGTGTGTGTGTGTGTGTGTGTTTGTGTGTGTATGTGTGTGTGTTTGTGTGCGTGTGCGTGCTTGTATGTGTATGTGTATGTGTTTGTGTGTGCATGTGTGTGCATGTGTGTATGTGTGTGTTTGTGTGTGCATATGTGTGTGTTTGTGTGCATGTGTGTTTGTGTGTATGTGTGTATATGTATGTGTTTGTGTGTGTATGTGTGTGTTTGTGTGTATATGTGTGGGTGTGTGTATATGTGTGTTTGTGTGTATGTGTGTGTTTGTGTGTGCATATGTGTGTATGTGTGTTTGTGTGTGATTGTGTGTGCATATGTGTGTGTTTGTGTGCGTGTGTGTTTGTGTGTGTGTCTGTGTATACGTGTGTGTTTGTGTGTATGTGTATTTGTGTTTGTGTGTGTTTGTGTGTCTATGTTTGTGTGTATGTTTTTGTGTGTGTTTGTGTATGTGTGTGTGTTTGTGTGTGTGTAGTTGAACTTTTTTTCTTTTCTCCAAACACAATTTGTGGATTTTCTTTTTCTTTTTCTCCAAATAGAATTATTGAGTTTTAGAGGCATATAAATAATTTACTTTAATGACTTCATCTTACAAATGAACAAATTGAAACCTAGCAAAGTCAAGTGACTTGTCTTGTTTCCTCCATTTCCTCAATGGAGCTCAAATGTCTCCTAAAATAAGCCTTTCATGATCCCCCAGCTGCTAGTGCCCTCCCTGGCCAACTTACATCATATTTTTTTGTGTATATTTTGTATACATTTCTATTTGTACATATTATCTCCCTGATAGAAGGTAAGCTTATAGTAGGAGCTTAATAAATTTTTTTATTAATTGCTTGAGATCACAGGACTGTTAAATGCCAAAGTTAGAACTAAAACTCAGGTCTTTCAACTCCCAGCCTTGTATTCTTTCCATAACAATGAATAAATTTTACATTCTGAGGGTAACATTAATTTTCCTACATAAAATCAGTCAGTTTATCTTTCTATCTTCTGTCTATCTATCAGTCTGTCTGCCTGCTTTCTGTCTATCTATCTATCCATCTATTGTAGGTAAATACCCATGATGTCAAGACATTAAGACAAGATTTTAGGGATTGGCAATATTCCAGGTGAGATGCAGGGGCATTGGGCAGTGGCTGGCTACTACTATTTTCTCACCTGTCCTCTGGAAATAACATATGACCAACGTGATGAACCTTGACAAATGCCAGAATGTCCCTTCTTACCAATAGCAGCAATGTGAATCACGCAGCTTCCCTACCTTCCCTGGCTATTTCTCCTGGTAGAGACTCCAGTCGTTGTGATGAGTGAAGTTTGTTCCTCCCTATCATCTAGCTAATTAAATTTTGTTGCTAATAAATGACTTGCTCAAAGTTATACAACTCTATTACTAATCGCTTGGGTGATTGTAGACAAGTCATTTGATCTCTCTGGATGCCAGTTTTTTCATCTGTAAAAGTTGGGCTAAGGGGTGCAGTGGATAGAGTGTTGGGCCTAGAGGAGGGAAGACCCAAGTTCAAATCTCGTCTCAGAAATTTACTAACTGTGTAACCCTGGGCAAGTCATAGCCTCTATTTGCCTCAGTTTCCTCAACTATAAAATGGAGCCCCTACTTTACAGAATTGTTGTGAGGATGCAATGAGATAACAGTTGCAAAATACTTAGCACAATGCACGGCAAACAGAAGGCACTATATATTCATTCCCTTTCCCCCTCCTCCTAAAATATAAATATGATATATATACACATAAATATATGTATACATGTATGTCTGTATATATACGGACCCACATGCATACACATACTTTACAGTGTTCAAAATCCTTTCACATACATTCTGGGTCTAAAATACTATAACTTAGTGATTCTCTGAACTTCAGATACTTTCTTTGCTGATAGTCTAGCTGCTTGGTGTATAATACACCAAGGACCTAAGATTTTGTCATTGTGGGAGCTCCTCCCTCCCAGGCAGAGCACAACCTATCTAGTGCTTAGTCTTAGGGAGCCTATGTGACACATATATTAAGTATCAGAGGTGACATTTGAACCCAGGTCTACCTGTCTTGAGGTAACTAACTGGCTCCGTGGCTAGAACACTGGCTTGGAATCAGAAGGACTTGGCTTCACAACTGGATTCAGATACTTACTAGCTAAGTGTGAGCCTGGGTAGGTCACTTAACCCTATTTGCCTCAGTTTCCTCATCTGTAGAACAAACTGGAAAAGGAAATGGCAAATGACTCTTGTATCTTTGCCAAGAAAATCTCAAATGGGGTCAACTTTGTGACCATGACTGAACAACATTAGAATATATGTATACATACATACATTTATTAACTTTTATTTATGATGTATATATTTGATGTATACTTGGTGCTGACTCTTAAGGTTAGCCTGATTCTTAAGGATAACTCTTAAGGTTCTGTGAACCATGTGGGATGAAAGGAAGTATGTATGTATAGTCAACCACTTAGTTCTGACATCCCAGATTGGGTTACATTCTAGCTTACATTGAAATGTAAGTTTGTTGAGGGTAGGAACTATGTCATTCCTTGTCTTTAAACCTCTAGCAACAACCGTAATGCCTGGCACATAGTAAGTAGTCAATAAATAGTTTTGGACTGATTAGATACTTTCGAGTCTCACTTCCTTCATTTGTGAAATGAAGTGTTTGCTCCGGCTCCTAGACTCTCTCCTATCTGCAGAATGCTCTGATTCCTAGATTTATTCCACACTGGCTAAAAAGGAAGAAAAAGAAGGAATCTGCTCAGGCAGCTATGATTTGAGAAGTGTGCCATTATGGACAGAAAGACTCCATCTGCATTAAGAATCTTTGTATTTCTGCAGGGGCCTGATTTGAGTTGTTCCAAGGGCTGAATAAACATGCATTTATCCTCAAAACACCCTGTGAGTTCCCTCGTGTGGTCTGGGGAGGGTGTGGGGCTGAGTGGTGAGAGCCCAAGATTAGCTCTCAGCCACATTTATGGGAAATCACTTCACCTCCACGTGCCTCAGTTCACCGTCAATAAAATCATAATGAAAATTATGACAACGATTTCTAGCCTCAAAGGGACGGTGATCATTAGTCGGCATTCAGAAACGACGTGAGAACTTCAGCTGCAAAGGGCTGGCTGAATGGGCCAGCCTGCCCAGCGGGGACAGCTGGAAGTTCTGAGGCTCTGGAGGTTGAGTGACGTGTGTCCAGGCACAAGACAGGGCAACAAAGGCAGACAGAAGGACAGAATGGCCCCTGTCCTGGCTCAAAGCTCTCCTCTCTGACGACACCAGACCACGGGCCCTGCCTCTGCTCATTAGAAATGACTTCAGCATATAAACAGGCACTTGAAAATGTTTTCTTTTAACAACGGGCCACCCTCTTCTCCTGGCCGTGGGGAAAGGGGGAAACAGTTTCTGGGGCCCATTATCTGTACCTCCTTTTCAGCTTGGCCCAAGGAGCCCTTACCCCGGAGGGCATTATCCATGGAGAAACATCTGTTCTGGTCATGGCCCCCTTCCAAGATCCATTGTGAAAATGGATTCCCTGCTGTATCAATTACCAGTGCATTCACATGGCCTTTAATTCTCAGTGACTGACCACAGAGCCCTGCCTGCTCATCCCTATAACAGCCTCCTTCTCTCCTCTTCCAACCTTCTCTCTTCTCCCCTTTAGGAAAGTTCCCAAAGCTCTGGCCCAACAAAGCTTCAGTTATTGCCATTGGCTACTCATATGCTGCCCCTAAACACCCTTTCAATACACCATGTCCTATGTAGTGGGTGATAACAACTTTGTTTGTGTTTAATTAGCTCATGGTTTATGAGGGCAGTTTGTGTTTGGGGTGTGGCTGTTTTAGTGGGTTCTGTTGCCCTACAGAAATATATGTATAAAGGCAGCTACCTCTGTGTGGACCTTTGCATACTTGGGACTCTAGGGCTGGGAGCTGGAAGGCTGGGCCCTGACTGCATTCCTGATTTGAGTAATACATTTGACCTGCTCCTAGCCTGAGCTTCCTTCCATTAGAGGTATTGCTTGTCATTTGGATTGGAAGGCCTCCAAAAGGCTGGCTCAGCAGATTCCCATGATGCCAGATCACTAGGCAATATTTCACACCACCCTAGAAAACTGTATAAATGCAGTCAGCTTTATATGCTATTGGTCAAATGCCTCTTTCCCCACTCTTTTAGGGTCATATGATCCTGACATTTATAATACATATATGTGTATGTATATATATATATATATATATATATATATATATATATATATACACACACACATATTTGTTTTATCTTTAAAGGTCATACCATTAAACACAGGTGGCACATCATGAACTAAAATTAAAAAAAAATGACAAGGTATGTATCAAGCCATTTGACAGTTTGATTTTAAAATGAACATAATCAAAATTCAAGTGTTCATACTAGATCTGTAAACCTTCAAAGCATTCAGACATGGAAGACTACAATTTATTCCCATGATACTCTCATTGATCAAAAATCCTGCTAGAACTTTGGGAATTTCTTTCAGAGCCTGCAACATACTCTGAATAATCTTGATGATGGTCAGTCCTCCATTTTTGAGGGTATATCTAATTTTTAGAAACAGCCAGAAGGTTTAGGGTGCCAAGTCTAACCGATGTTACCAAACTGGGTAATATTATTCATATTATTTTTCACATAATGAAAGAACTGGGTTCTCTTGACAGTCTATGATTCATTCCAAAGACACCAGGAATACAGAGAAAAACAAAAACTGTTCCTGTCCTCAAGGAGCTTACATCCCCAGTACCTAAAAGTGCATGACATATAGTTGGCATTTAATAAATGCTTGTGATATTAACTGATGAGGTTATCCAAATATTCAAATATCTAAATTCTTAAATAAGCATAATATACTTTCCAGGTTACCATGTGTTTCTTTAAAAAGAAATTTTTTTTTAATTTTTGTTGTTGAGAAGTGGTGTGATATAGTAGATAGAGAACTAGGTTTTAAAATCTAGGCTTGTTTACTCCCTTTGAAACATATTGGTTGGGTGACCCTGGGCAAGTCACTTCATTTCTCAGGGTTCTAAGCAGCTAAACAGAAGATGCTGACTTGCATTAATAAAGGTAGTTTCTTCACCTGGGAATTCCCTGTTCCAATGAAATCATAGATTTAAACTCTGTTTTTATTCTAATTTTTGGTTATTCTCAACTTGACAAACACCAAAAAAATATGAACACTTCCATATACAAAGAATAACAGAAAAGAGAAGAAATTTCATGCTCATTTAAACAGTATATGTTTAATTTTGCAGGAGAGTTTCACAGCTCTTTCACTTCTCCATGTGACTCTCTGAAATGTTTTCCAATCTCTTCTAAGCATTTTCTTTAAATGCTTCATTGCCAGTATTTTCTTTGGGTGGTTATCACTATCATTGTTCTGCACCCCCCCATTTTCCCCAAAAATGTATTTTAAAAGAACCTTCAAAAACACCTTCCTTATAACCAGCTAGTATAGCTAAGCAAAACAAATTCAATCATTGATAATGTCCAGATATATATATCTCATTCTGTACCTAGTCCTTTATTTCTCAAAAGACAGGAGTCATACTTCCTCATTAGTCATCTGGAACAGTAGTTGAAAGTGACATCGGTAAGAATTTTTAAGTTTTTCAAAATTATTTTCCTTTGAAATGTTGTGGTTATTGTATAAATTGTTCTCCTGGTTTTATTTGCATAATTCTACATTAATTGATAGATTTCTCTGAAAACATTCCTAGAGTTTCATGTGCAATCATCTTTTTTTATTGTATTGTGTTATGGAAATGCTTGCTTTGTTTCATGAATTGAAAATAAAATAAAATTTTAAAATATGGGGAAAAGAAACATCTGATTACAATTACATACTATAATTCGATCATCCATTTTCCAGATGATGGGGATCTACTTTGTTTCTAGTTCTTTGCTGCAATATAAAGTGTTATTATAAATATTTTCCTATATACGGGACTTTTCTTTTTCTTTTATTTCTTTTAGGGTATAGGCCTAATAGCAGTATTACTGAGAAGAAAATGTATGTACAGTTTAATGACTTTCTGAATATAGTTTCAAATTGCTTTCCAGACTGTTTAGATCAATTTTTAGCCCCAATTGCAGTATATTAGTATACATGCTCTCCCATTTTACCTTCAGCAGTTGTGGGGGAAGCTCAAGAGCTATTTTAATTATCATTTATCTTATTAATAATTTTTTCATTAATAATTCGAAACCATTGATAGACTCTTTTTCTTCTTTTTAAAATTGTGTACTCATACCCTGTGATCATTTATCTGTTGGTAGATGGCTCTTATTCTTACATATTTCAATCTATTCCCCATATAGCTTAGATTATCAGACCTTTATCATAAAAATTTATGGCAAAGTTTTTTTCTCAGTTCACTGTTTCCTTTCTAATTTTAGCTATATTGATTTTATTTATGCCAAAATTGCAATAAGTGTGAAATATATGAAAAAATGTAGAAAAGCAGACACTAAAAGTTTTTAAAAAGTCATCTTTTTAGTGCCATAGACACATTTGGATAACTGATGATGCTTATGGATGCCTTTCTCAGAATAATGTCTTTAAATAATTTAAGGAAATGCCAAATTTCACTTAGAGGTTAGTGAAAACAAAATTTTTTTTTCCCTTCCAATCCATTGATCTCCTGAAACCTATCCATGGATCCTGTATGGATCTGTGGCCCCCAGGTTTAAAGTACTGGTCTATATAAAGTGAGGAAAAATGAAATCAGTAAAATTAGAATTGCATGCTTCTTAAGAAAAACACAACTGTATAAAAAGAAGAAAAAGGTGAGAAACAGGGCTACAAGTGATGCACACAGACCTAGAAGGAGGCACAAAACAAAAACATTTTCCTTGATAGGTGAGTCTTTGCTTTAACTTGCCCCACCATTTTCAGTTCTATGTATTGTCTTTCCTTGTTAAAATGTAACATCCTTGAAGGTAGGGACTGCTGCCTGCTTATGTTGTATCTTCAGAGCCTGGCACAGTATAAGAACTTAATAGTGTTTTTTTCATTTCATTAATTCTTTGCCTGTTTGTTGTTTGTTTGATTATTTTTCTTTCCATCTGGTAAGTTCATAATATTTCTAAAAGATGTACACAATTCACACCCCCTTTACTTTCTTCTTGGATGATTTCCCTTGATGAGAAATGGATAGAAACAAAAAAAAATCATCTATTCTAAGAGGTGAGAGTTAATTCTGGCAGGATTTTACTTATAAATGACTGCCAGTCTACAGATATATACTATGTCCAAAAGTGAGATCTGGTTGTTCAGTTGTGCTTTATTTGGGATCTTTGATCTTTTTCCAGGATAATCAAATATAACAGACTGATCAGAGGGCTTGATTTCTACACAACTAATATTGGGAAATGAAAACTGGCCTTTGAACCCAGATAATTAGATGAGTTCAAAAGTAGAATACACTTGGTTGGTTTCCCCTTGTTGGATATCTTCAAGAAGAGGCTAGATGACTGACCGCTTGACAGGGATGCTGCTGAAGGCCGTGATCTGCATAGCTGAGGGAACACCAACAGCATACTAGTATGGTTATTTTAGAGACAGCTGTGGGAGTAGTGGATAGAATGTTAGACTTGGAGTCTGGAAGAATTGAGTTCAAGTCTTGTCCCTGACCCATAATAGCTGGGATAGTCTGAGCAAATCACTTAACCTCAGACAACAACCTAAGACTTACCTACTAGAGCATAGACTGATTGCAATCTGTTCTAGTAAGGAGCAGGACATTGGCAAAGTCACAGAACATTAGCATATGGACACTTCATTTCAAAAGATCCATTATTATTAATTGCATCAAAATAGCCCTAATTCAGGTGGAAGAAGCCAAGATGGCAGAGTAGAAAGATTCACATATGTTAGCTCCAAACCTGCAGCCCATAAAATATCTGTAAAGAAGAACTCCCAACAAATTCTGGAGCAGCAGAAGCCATACAGCAACAGAGTGGAGGAGATTTCTGTTCCAGAGAGACCTAAAAAACTGACAGCAAAGGTCCATCATGCACCAGACCTGGAGCAGAGCCCAGCCCTGCCTTGGCCGCGTGGCACTAAGAGGAGCAGATCTGAGCAGGCTTCAGGGATGGAATCCCCAGCAGCTGTGAAGGTCCCTCCACCCACACGCCCTAAAAGTCAGTGAGAGAGCCTGTTTGGCTGGCCAAGAGGGGAGTGAGGGGAGGAGGGTTGTCTCCATAACTCAGGCCCCCTCGGGAGGCAGCAGTGGACAGGGGCTTCCAAAGCAGGCAGGAGCTCGGATTCATTATCTAAGGTCTTCGCATAAACCCCCTGAGGGAACTGAGCCCCAAGCAGTGACCCTGCCCCCACCTGAGCAGCTGAACTTAATCTCACACTGAATAGCAGTCCCACCCCCACTGAAAGCCCTGAGGCTGGGAAGCAGCATTTGAATCTCAGACCCCAAGCACTAGCTGGGTGGATCTGGAGGTGAGGTAGGTGTGGACAGGAAACTCAGAAATCAAGTAACTGGCTGGGAAAATGCCCAGCAAAGGGAAAAAGGAAAAAATAAGACCATAGAAGGTTACTTTCCTGATCAACAGATACCTCCTCCCATCCTTTCAGATGAGGAAGAACAATGCTTACCATCAGAGAAAGACATAGAAGTCAAGGCCTCTGTATCCCAAACATCCAAAATAAATATTCAATGGGCTCAGGTCATGGAAGAGCTCAAAAAGGATTTTGAAAATC
>CM053769.1:666256517-666285367 GCA_028658325.1 Potorous gilbertii
ATATATATATATATATATATATATATATATATATATATATGTGTGTGTGTGTGTGTATGGGTATGTATGTATGTGTATGTTATATATGTGTATGTATATGTGTAGGCAGGCATATGTTTATGGGTGTATATGTATGTGTGTATATTACACACACACACACACACACACACACACATATATATATATGTATATATATATATATATATAGAGAGAGAGAGAGAGAGAGAGAGAGGGAGAGAGGGAGGGAGAAAGAGACAGAGGGCATAGGGTGAGCTGAATATGAAGAGAGAATACCTAAAATTAAAATTTTCTGTTGAGTGGAATGTACTAGTAGTAGGAGAAAAGGAGAGGTAGAATGTATCAAATCATCTCACATTAAAGAGGCAAGAAATAGCTTTTACAATGGAGGGGAAGGGGGTGAGATGAAAGGGAATAAGTGAGTCTTATTCTTATGAGATTTGGCTTACAGAGGGAATAACACACTCAATTGGATATGGAAATCTATTTTACTCTGCAGGAAGGCAGAGGAGAAGGGGATAGGAGAGGAAAGATAAAAGAAGGGACAGTAAATTGGGGAAAGGGATTATCAGAAGTACACACCACTGTGGGAGGACAGGTCAAGGGAGAGAATGGAATAAATGGAGGGCAGGACAGGACAGAGAGAATGTGGTTAGTATTTCACAACATAACTGTTATAGAAGTGTTTTGCATGGCTACATATGTATCACCTATATCTAATTGCTTGCTTTCTCAGTGAGGGTGGGTGGTGAGGGAGGAAGGGAGAGAATAAGGAACTCAAATCTTTAAAAATGAATGTTAAAAATTGTTTCTGCATGCAACTGGTAAATAAGATGTACAGGCAATGGGGTATAGATATCTTTTTTGCCCTACAGAAAAATAGAGGAGAAGGGGATGGAAAGAGGGGTGATAGAAGGGAGGACAGACTGGAGAAAGGGGTGGATGGGGTACATACTATGCTGGGGTGGGGGTGGGAGAGATGGGAAGAAAATTTGGAGTTCAAATTCTTGTATAAGTCAATGTTGAAAACTGAAAAATAAATTTTATAAATATGCATATATATATATATATATATATATATATATATATACATATGTATATATATTTGCACACACATAAAAAGAAAGAACTATGATTTAAACCCAGGTTTTCTGCCTCCAAATCCAGTGATGGCTCCAAATTCCACCATACCATGGTATAAGAAATATTCTCTCATCTCTTTGACAAAGAGTGGTCGTTACAATTACCCAATGTTTAGTTTTCATTCAGCGATCTTTTCATTTATGTTATTACAATCATGTTCCTACCTTCTCATTTAACAGACTAGGAAAATGAGGCACAGAGAATTAATGTGATTTGTCTAAGGTCACAGAGTGAGGACCAGAACCTAGGACATTTCCCACTGTCAGTTCAAATTGTATTTAAGGTATTATTTTAGTACTGAAGCTACACACATTCAATTCTGTCACTGACTTCTCTTTTTCGTTTTTTTCCAATTAATAAAAATCTATTTTCTCTCCTTTTCCTTCCCATGAAAAAGAGGAAGATAAAACCTTTGTAACAAATATGTGCAGTCAAACCAAACTCCTGTATTAATCATGTCCAAAATGAGTCACATTCTATATCTTGAATCTGTCATAGCTCTGTTAGGAGGTAGGTAGTATATTTTACTATCGGTCAAGGTAGGTAATTCAGAGTTCTGAAGTCTTTCAAATTTGTTCGTTTTTCACAGACAACTGAATTTATCTTCAGGGAAAACCAAAAGTCTGAAACATTGCCGTTGAAGGAGAATTGAGAAAAATTGTTTCAAAAGTATGACCACATTGCCAGCGTATATGCAGATACTGGGGATTAAATGCAGATATGATTTTCATATTATTTATCAGTTTTAGGCTTAGAGGCTTCTCTGAGCCATTACATAACAGGAATGTGTAATTCATCAATAACCACAATTCCTCATGGAGTGTACAAAACCATAAGATCAAAGAATTCTATTCCAGGTCACATGGGGAGTCAGTAACTCAACCAGATTGGAATACAAGGTGCTTTTGGTCAAGGCTAGCCCCAGGCAGAAATAGGAAGAGTTGAGTTTTTGTGCTTCCCTCTGGGATTTGCTCTATTTGTCCAGAGCTCTAGGGCCTTTAA
This sequence comes from Potorous gilbertii, assembly GCA_028658325.1. Lineage (NCBI taxonomy): Eukaryota > Metazoa > Chordata > Mammalia > Diprotodontia > Potoroidae > Potorous > Potorous gilbertii. The sequence continues at coordinate 666,258,681 of CM053769.1, forward strand.
GTTGTAGGAAAAATTTAAGAGACTGGACTGGGAGAACCAGGAGTATGTGAAACCAGGTCAGCAGCAGATGACCACAATAATAGCATGAAGGAAAACGACTTCAAAAGAGCTCAGAAGATTCATCAAATTTGTGATTTCAGAATACTGGTGATGAAACAAAACATTCATCTCTTGGCAGGGAGTCAATGAGTCAAAGCTAAAAAAATGAAATATGTCCTTGCAGCTGTGGCCAATGTATTTGATTTGCTTTACTCAACTATACCCATTTCTTATAAGGCAGGACTCTGTGTGTGTGTGTGTGTGTGTGTGCGTGTGTGTGTGTGATTAGTGGGTAGTGATAGATATACCAAAAATAGCATCAATAAAATATTTTTTAAATGTATGGAAGAAAACAAAAGTAAAAAAAAAAACTGCAGAAAGAGGCACAAAGAAGGGATTTTGTTGTTATGGTGGTTCAGTTTGGGGTTCAGATTTTTCCTCTGATACTCACTAGCTGTATATACATGTCACTAACCTCTGTGGTCATTAATTCCTTATTTATAAAATGAGGGGCTTAGACTATATGACTTCTAAAGTTCCTTCTAGCTTTAAAGCTATGACCTAAGCTTACTTGATCTCTCTCTCTCTCTCTCTCCCTCTCTCTCTCTCTCTCTCTCTCATTGTACATGAGACATTCAATTTCTTATATAGTCTTTCTTATCTTTTTTCTCTGTTGATATGTTTGTATTAATGACCAGGTTCACAATAAAAAAGAAAAATATTTTTGTATAGTTTCATCAGATTGTATGGAGCCAACAGATCCACATCAGCTGAAAAATTAAGGGGAAAATGAACAAGATAACCTATAGCAAGATCCCAGGGAGAAGATCTTGTTAACTGAAGCAACATTCTTATCTCCACCATAGAGACCTCATCCTGTATACCTTCCTCTCAAACAGAGCCCCATATTCCAGATGCTTCCCTTGTTCTTCTCCCTTCCACTCTCCTCCCCATGCACAACAAAACATACATCTGTCCTCTATCCTATTCCATAGCTATATCAGAGAGGTCTACTGTTTGCTTTCAGAACTACTCAATGTTAATACATTAATGGAAGATGGTGATTACTGAATGCATCCTAGCCCTCCTTCTCCTGGTGGATAACATATATTGAGTGTATGGGTGTAGTCAGGACTGATCTTCCACTTTTGGTGAGTACCTGGTATTCAACTCTCATATGTGGTTCCAATAAACTTTAGCATGCACAATCCACTTCTTCCTACTTCTTCCACTATCTTTGTCCTGGTTTTCTCCATGAACTACCCAGAAGAATTCACACACAGCTTTTCCTAGAAGTTCCCATTTCCAAACATTTCTGGGATAGCCATATGCAAATAAGAGTTGAAGAATTTTAATATGCAAAGTTGAAGAAATTGAAGCCCAGAGAGGCTGAGATTTATCAATAACATAGGGCAGTTAATGACAAAGCCAGGATTTGAGCCCACATACTCTGATTTTATACTACTGTTGTTGAATGCAGATATCAGAAGGGACTACCTGACTTTGATTCCAAATGATGCCGTGATTGGAGCAGATCTAAATTGGTTTCCCTGCTGCTACACTTGGAACCTGAATTACTATTCTGATCAGATATACCCCACAGCCTTTTCTATGGAGTTTTGGTTGCTGTGAAAAACCACTTATATTACAGAATCCTAAGGCTGTATCTTCAACAAAGACTCCCTCCCTGTAATCATTTTGTTTTTGTTTTAGTGCTTTTATTTTTAATGATGCAGTTAGAGTCATACTAGATTTTATAAAATACATCTCTCTATATATATAATTAATAGCAAGTAGTGTCTGTAGAAATTCACATTTATAGTTCAAACAGTTGCCTTTTATCCTAGCTGTTTTATTTGCTCTGAGGATTTTAGATTATTTATTTTCATTCTTTTTTAATAATATTTTGTTTTTTCCCCAGTTACTTGTCAAAAAAAATTTTAGTATTCATTTTTACAAGATTTTTAGTTGCAAATTTTTCTTCTTTATCTGGTTATGGGTAGCATTTCCCTTGGTGAATCTTTTATACTTATCTTGAATCATTCTGTTGCTAAGAAGAGCTGAGTTGTTCATAGTTGATCATCACCATTGTTGATACTATGTACAATGATTTTCTGGTTCTGCTGGTTTCATTTTGGATTAGTTTATGTAAATCTTTCCAGGTTTTTCTGAAATCTTTTTGCACTACAGTATTCCATTGTTCAGTCATTTCCCCAAGTGTTGGGCATCCTCTCAATTTCCAATATTTTGCCACCACAAAAAAAACTACTACAAATATTTTTGTATATGTAGGTCCTTTTCCCTTTTTAACGATCAATTTGGGATGCAGACCTAGTAATTATATTGCTGTATCAAAGAGTATGCATACTTTGCTTGTCATTTGATCATAGTTCCAGATTCCTCTCCAGAATGGTTAGATTAGTTTACAATTCCAACAATGCATTAATATCCCAATTTTCCTATATTCACTTGAAGATTTACCATTTTCCTCTTTTGTCATATTAGCCAAACTGATAGATATGAGCTGGTACCTCAGAATTGTTTTAATTTACATTTCTTTAATCAAAAGTGATTTAAAATACTTCTTCACATGCCTATAAATACCTTTGATTTCTTCATCTGAAAACTGCCTGTTAATATGCTTGGACCATTGCAGAATAGCTTGGATTCTTGTAAATTTGACTCAGTTCTCTATATATTTGAGAAATGAGATTTTTATCAGAGATACTATAAAGTTTGTTTCCCGGCTTTCTGCTTTTGTTTTAATCTTAGTTGCATTGGTTTTGTTTTTATGCAAGCTTTCTAATTTAATATAACTAAAATTATCTATTTTACATTTTGTAATGCTCTATCTCTTGTTTGGTGATAGATTCTTCCCCTCCCTATAGATCTGACAGGTACTCTTCTAATTTGCTTAGGTGTCATCCTGTATGTCTAAATTATGCCAAAGGTTTGTCATATCTAACTTTTCTAATAGTCTATTTACCTCCTTAATTTCTTTCTTATTTTTTTGTTTGGATTTATTGAGTTCTGAGAGGGGTTAGTTGGGGTTCCCTATTAGTATAGTTTTGTTGTCTCTTTCTGTAACTTATTTAATTTCTTCTTTAAGAATTTGGATGCTATACTACTTGGTGCATATATGTTTCATATTGATATTGCTTCATTGTTTATGGTATCTTTTAGCAAGATGTAGTTTCATACCTTATCTCTTGATTAGGTCTATTTTTGCTTTTAATTTGCCTGAGATCAAGATAGCTACCCCTGATCTTTTTTTTTTTTACTTCAGCTAAAGCATAATAGATTATGTTCTAGTTCTTTACCTTTATTTTGTCTCTGTCTCTCTGATTCAAATGTGTTTCTTGTAAACAACATATTATAGGATTCTGGTTTTTGATCCACTCAGCTCTCCACTTATGTTTATGAGAGAGTTCATCCCATTCATCTTCACATTTATTATTACTGCTTGTGTTTTTCCCTCCATTCTATTCTTCCTCCTGTTTGTCCTCTGTCCTTTCACCCTTTCCCTTTTCACCAGCGTTTTGCTTCTGTCTACCACCTCCTCTGATCTGACCTTCCTTTTTTTAGTCACCACCACCACTCCTTTACTTGTTTTCTTCCCCTTCTGATTAAATAGATTTCTATATTCAACTGATTGTGTATATGATTAACTCTTTGAATCTTATGAGTTTCATGGGCTAAAATAATGTTTTGCCTCATATTTTTGCTGACTCTGCTGTTTGAAGTTTTGTTTAGGGACACATTTTATGGTTTTTCAGAAGTGAGTATGGGAGAGTTAGAGCAATTTATTGATTACTCTGCCATCTTGGCTCTCAGAAGTTCCTCTATTTATTTTCTTCCCTGCAGTCATTTGAACCCTGCCACTCTCTGCCCCTCCTGGTCACTCTAGTACTTGGTCCTGCCTGTCTGAATCGCAATCCCCTTGCCTCAGTGAAAAGTTCCTAGCTTTTATTTTTCCTGTCTTCTTTATTTCAGGTTGACAATACAAAAGTATTCCAACTACAAATGAATTCAAAATAGCCCTGACATTTATCTATTACCTAGATATAATCCCCAATGTGAATATATCATGTGAAAATACTCTTTTCTGTGAGTTTTCCCAAACTCATACCTCACAACTAGCTAATTTTCTTAGGAATATACTGTGGAACAAAAAGGAAACACATCTTTCTACTTCAAACTGCTAAGAACTGGTGTTCATTATGATCAATAAATGCTAGCTATACTCTATCAAAAAGCTATTTACTGCCATTCAAGCTATATTATTGTGGTTAAAGGGAATTTCATCACACAAACTTTATAAAAAATAAGTGAGTCACAAGTAAATAGTCTTACTTTCATTGGTTCTGCTTGATTAAACTTTACCCTTCCTTACTTCATCCTCTGAAAAGTTCATTTTTTCCTTTAACTTGTTCCTTTGGATTGTTTTCTACAACTCTATTGCTCTTTTTGGTTAGTTCCCCCTTTCAGTTTAAAGTCAGATCAATCTTCTTAAATACCTTGATCTCTGAGGAAGCAATGTCCTGCCTAGGCTCCAGTGCTTTTAAATCAAAACCACTCTACTCATAGTTACCTGACTCTTGACTTGGCTATAACCAAATGTCCTGTCCAAAAAATTCTAAGGACTCGTTCCGGGTGCCTTCTTTCCAGCTCAGCTTCTCTGAATTGCCTGCATTCTAAGCTTCCTCATTTCTTCTGGATGTCCACAGATCCTACCAAAGTGCCAGGTCATGTTACAATTCTATTTCTCCAGAATCACTTATATTAGAATTTTCAACCTTCCAACTTTCCAAAGAGGCATATCTCCAAAACATTATTTTCTTGCTCATTGTCTCAGTTAAAATTTGAATAAATCTGCAACTCAATTGCACTTTGATTACTTTTGCTCCTTTCTTTTTTCCTTTTAATTCTATTGAATGAATGAACATGTAAGTTCTTATAAGTGCCAACTACTATGAGGAGTGATGAAGATGCCAATGAAAGAAAGATAATCTCTGTCCTCAAGAGGCTTATATTTTAATTGAGGTTCCTTCTAAACTCTAAGATTCAGTGATTTTGTGAACACGTTAAATTGGATATAATTCAGTACAATTCAATAAACCTTTATTAAGGACCTACCATATGCCAAGCACTCTGCTAGGCACCAGGAATACAAAAACAAACATTAAAATAGTTGGCATAGCTGGGATGTAAGGGGAGAGGTAATCTGTGGTTGTCAGGGACAGATTGGGCAGGGAGGAGGGGATGCAGGGAACGGCAAATCAACTCCTACCTGTGATATATTAAAGAACCCGAAAGTCCTACATGTTTTTTTGTGTCCTCTTGCTGCTCTACTCTGTGCACAACATCTTTTCTGGGCTCAACTCTACTCTCTGGGCCTACTGTTCTGTTCAATTTGATGCCTGACTGCCAGAGAAAATATTTTTCTTCCATGACTCTCTTTTTTGTTGCCACAGATCACATTCTTTGGATCTCTTTCCATTGACTGTCTCTCTAACTCCAGAATTTTCATACTAGCTTTAAAAAATTAGCTACCAGGGGTAAATCTTGAGCCAGTCATTGACAAGTTGCACTTTAATTCCATCAGGTAAAGTTGTTCATACTTTAAAAGAATATATAAAATCTCTCTCTCTACATAATATATATATTATGTACATATATACATCTATGTATATCTATATATCTATACACATATATACAACTATATACAGAGAGATGGGTATGGATATGGATATATATGTAGACATGCCTTTGCATTTTATTTAATAAAATTAATATCTTGCCATCTCTGCACCCAAGAATTCATTCACTAGAGTGGGGTATAGGAAACTCCTCCTCTACCTAATTTATGTTAGGAATACTCCTATGTATGGAAAGGTGAGAGATTTTAGGCAAGTATATCAATTAAGAGGTCAATTACAGTAGTAAAGTGTGAGGTAATGAGAATTTGAACTAGGGTGATAACTGTGATTGTAAAGAAGAGAAAATTCAGTATGGAAGATTTGTCAGTTGGTTGCATATGAGGGACAAAGGAAAGAGTGCTATGTGCTTAGCACTGTGCTAGACATTAATATGGAAACGAGAGAGAGAGATAGAGGCAGAGAGACAGAGACAGACAGATTCAGGGAGACAGAGACAGAGAGACTCACCTTAGACATTTACTACCTTGTGTGACCATGGGAAAATGACTTAATCTCCTTGGATCTCAGTTTTCTTATGTACACAATGAGTAAGTTGGAGAAGGTGAAGTCCCTTCCATGTCTAGATCTATGAGCTGAAGTTCTAAGGGAGCTTGGGGAATGGAATGATCAAAGGGGAATAAAACATTAGACTGTAGGTTATTAATCTTTCTCCCGAAGTCCATTTCTACATCACTAATTGCCTATGGAAATGTTTATCTGGATGTCCCATTGGCATCTCAAACTTGAGTGTTTCCAGAACAAAAGTTATCATCTTTCCCCCTAAACCTGCCCTTCCTATAAGCTCCCTTATTTGTAAAAAGGTTACCACCATCTTTCCAGTCACTTGGATTCATAACCTTAGAGTTGTGTTCTCTCTTCCCTGTCTCTTACTTCTGACATTAAATCATTTGTCAGTTCTATCTAGTCTTGTCAGTTCTACTTTCATATTTCTCCTGTTTGTCCCCTTTTCTCAACTAATAAGTACATTATAATAGTTTGATTCTCCATCTCCCCTTTCCTGGATTATTGCAGTAGCCTTCTAATTTATCTCCTTGTTTCCAATTTCGTTTCTCTCATCTGTTCTCCTTATAACTGTCAAAATAACTTTCTGAGGATCATGTTTCTTTCCTGCTCAAAAGCTTTCAGTGGCTCCCTATTGCCCTTAGGATAAAATGCCTACTTCTCAGTTTGACATTTAAGACCCTCCACAATATGACTCTCACCTGCCTTTCTGTACTTTTTCATATTATTCCTTTTTATGTAGTCTATATCTCAGGTAAAGTGGGCTACCAACTTCCATTTCCTAAATTTAACATTCTCTTTCCCACTTCCATGAATTTACATAGGCTGATCCTCTTGTCTGGAATATTTTTCATTCTCTGTTCTATCCTACAAACTCTTTAGCTTCTTTCAGACTCTAAGATGTGTGCTCTCCATGTAAATATGGTACATGACATTTTAAAATGAAAAGACAATTGACTTGAAAGGAGATATGGATTGATATCTCTGGAATCTTGTCCATTCCTCTTCAAGGAAAACTTGAATTCCTTCCTTTAGGGGAACAGGACAAAGGATGATGAGGCTAGTTATTTTGTTTCCCTCAGGGAGAGAGAGAGAGAGAGACAGAGACAGAGAGAGAGACACAGAGAGAGAGACAGAGACAGAGACAGAGATGGAGACGGAGAGGGAGAGGGACAGGGAGAGGGAGAGGCAGAGGGAGAGAGGGAGAGGGAGAGGCAGAGGGACAGAGAGAGAGAGGGAGAGGGAGAGAGAGCCACTCTCACTTGAGATGAAATTCCTTGAAGTCTCTAGGAAAACAAACTAGAAGTCAGGGACAGGTTGAGGTTTTGATTTCCCCTGTATATTTTTCACTTTCAGTCTTTCCCCCACCCCACTCCTTTCTTGGTGCAAAAGAGAGTCTGGAACCGCATGTTTCTCTCTAGAAGCTAAAATGAGAAATGGTACTTGACTCCAAAGCTTTTGAACCAACTCTGCCACTGAAGTAGTCATTATCCTCTGTACCAATTGGGTGAATTTCACCCAAAGTGCTCCAGGTAGGGGTAGAAATGTGACTTATAAGAGTTTGGCTCAGGTGTCATTTCCTTCAGCAAACTTTTCTTGATTTCGCCCAGTGGTTAATGTTCTCTCACTCATCAAATTAACTTATATTTACTTATCTATGTATATTATAGCCTCTCAATAGACTACAAACTCATTGAAGGCAGGAGCTGTTTCATTTTTGAATATCTTGGAAATATATGCTTCCTGAACTGTGAGGTGTGTGGCCTTTAGTCCCATTCCATAGAGTATCATTCCATTGATATAATGTTGCCTTGTAACCAAAAAGGTATAAAGTATAAGGTGTAATTATTGTTGTTTTTAAGGAAGAATGATTCTCTTGGAATATACCTTTATAACATAATATTTTCATAATTTCAAGACTGCCTGTCATGTAACGGCTTTACCATCTGTCTAATAGTAGCAAACAGGAATATCCTATTGTTAGTTAGGCAAGATTTTTTTTTTTTTTTTTTGGCATTATAGCTACCACTCTCTTCTAAAAGAAAACTACAGTAAGCCAGGTAAAGTAGCCCATCACATCCCCAGTCATTCTCATGGATATAACTGAGACCAGCTGACTAGTACTTTCCCCCTGATACCTTACCCCTGCACAAGCTGCAAAGTAAAGAGGTATGTTTGTGTCACAGGGAGTTATAAAGAGAGATGAAGATGCAAGCTATTTCCCTAAAGAGCTTATGATCCAATGAATAGGGGAGACAGGATGAAAGTTTATTTATATCAACTAAAGAAAAAATGTACAGAAGTATGCATACTAAGTATGTGGGGCATGGGGGCGGATTAAATTTCAGAGATTGGGAGAGGTCAGTTGCCGCTACTGGAGTCATTGAAGTGACTGGAGCCAGATGGGATTAGTCTGGAAAAGTTTCTCTGGCAGGACCTAAAGAGAGTTGGAATGAGGGGCGGGAGGGACATGCACCATCAATAGGAGTTATTTATTAGGCTCTGAGTTCCCTCTTTGAGGCTGGGAACCTCAAAGGGATTGAAGATATGGCACAAGCACACACAGTTTGTAGGTGAGTCTGAAGTGCCATATATGGCTGTAAATTTATAACCCTGGTAGCCACATGTTCACCACCACCAGAGGGCTAAATCATGAAGAACAAAGTTGTACAGTCTTCAGAGTCAGCAAAGGAGACATTTTCAGAATCAGAGGATCACAGAAACCCCAAGTTTGAAGGGATCTCAGAGGTTATCTAGTCCAAAACACAAATTAAACTGAATGAATGAATGAAAAAGTCTTCGGTAAGGACTTACCATGTGTCAAACGCTGGGAATGAAAATACAAAAGCAAATACAATCCCTGTCCTCAAGGAGCTTATATTCTAATGGTGGAGTCAAAACACGTAGAGAGGTTTCAAGGAGGGTCACTTTGGTCTAGAAATTTACAGGTGAGAAAAATGGGGGCATAGGGCCGTAGATTGATAGGTCTACACATTTTCCATTAAGAAAAAGTGACAATGATTTCAATTCTAGAAGTGAAGTGGAATTTGGAAAGGGAATAAAGGATGTATACAATGTATCAAGGGGTTGAAGCTGTGGAGGAGATAGGGGGAGAGCAGATAGTAAAGTGTAACATAGTTGGGGCTTTCCTAATGTAGTGAAGCAGCAGAGATAGTCACTCATCAGGTCATCAGGGTCCCAGGACAGAATTCCCAGAGACCCAGAAATTTTTATGCATACTTGTAAAAGAATCCCCTCTACCACTCCATGGGTCTAAGAGGGCATCAAGGTGGGTGTTCTCTCTTATCTTGCAGATCACAATACATCCGTACATTCCTTTAGTGGGTTGTTCTTGTGCATGCCATCCCAGAAATACACCATATGCAATCCACCTCACATACTGAAAAGGGAAAGTTATCTTTCTTGTTTCCTCCTGGGGGTACCAATGAAGTCCACAGACTGTCCATAGGTTATCTCCTCCCTATTAGCACATGGCCAGCCCAGCTTATTTCTCAATCATGCTTTTCTTCGATAATGTTGCAGCTTGTTCACCAATCATATGCTTCTCTCTCTTGCTCTCAGAAAGATACAGATTATAAAAAATATTCAGGCATTTATTGCTAAGTGCTGTTGTCAACCATACTTATCAACACAGAGACATTTTAATACACAATTTATTTATATACTTAGAATATAGTTCCATGGTAAACAAAAACCAATGAGTTTCAATAACATTTCTAGCAACCCTGCATAGTCTTTAATTACATCAGTAGGATAAGGACAGTTTGAATATAAAGGGCAAAGGAGAAGGTAAAGATTTACATATCAAAGAACAGATAGAAAAGGGAAAGATCTACATTAGTAGAATAATAAACTGATCAGCAAATAAATAGGAGATTGAACTGAAATGTGCAGACAGAGCTGGAACTAACAGCAACACAGCTATAATTGATATCTTGGCTTGGTTTTGAAGACTAGTTTATGTGACTAGCTGGCTTAAGGAAATAGTAGTGGTCATTAAGTCAACGCAGAAAAATGATCTTACCACATAGTTTTATATATACTCATTTACACTATATGTATAGAATACATGTGTATATTCATACACACATAGATATATACACACATATGTATATATGTATATGTATATATGTATATATATGTGTGTGTAAAATGCTTTGGTGACTTCAGTGTTCTGTGACCTGTACCTAAGCAGTTGTAGTTCCGTTTTTTAATGGACCTTAATATCATTGGGAAGTTTGGATGTCTTTGTGTCACTGAGGTCTTTTAAGGAGTTGGCAGTTTTCTAAATTCAGTAGCTGAAACTGACATTTAAAATTTCAGTATTTCCAGAGCATAGTCATCCAGCCTACATCTGAAAACCTTTTCATAGCAAGAACTCATTACCTCCCCAGAAGGGAGTTTTACTTTGTGGAGAATTGCTATGAGAAAGTTTGTCCTTATAGCGAAGATAAACCTGTCTTAGTGAATGATAAATAAATCATTCATTGTTCTTAGTTCTGCCCTTTGGGGATCAAGCAGAATAAATTTAATTCACCAACCACATGGAAGCCCTTCCAATACCTAAACACAGCTATCACATTTCCTCTCTTCTTTTCCAGGCTAAATACTTTTCATTCCTTAAACTAATCTTCATATGGCACCTTTTTGAAGGTACCTATCCAACCCGATCACTCCAGTTTGTCAAAAACCTTCCTAAACTGTGGTGCCCAGGACAGATTAAACTACTGTAGATGTGGACTCATCAGTCAACATATATCAGGAATATCATCTTCCATGTTCTGGCCAGAAAATAATTTCTAGGTGTACTTAATAGTTTAGAGGCCAGGAGAGCAGAGGATTAACATGTCTCATTGCTGGTCTGGAAAAGAGAGTCCAAGTCATCTCAACAAGGATGTGGTGGAAGAAAAGGGAAATCAGATAAGCAAAGGAGAAGGCTGGGGAGCTATGAAGTCTATTAATACAGATTTTGATTTGGTTCTGCATTTTCTAAAAGGGATACCCACACACCCTATTGGCCATAATAGCACTATTTTTTTTTCAATTAGTGTACTTATCTTAGTTTGTTTTTCTTCCTTCCTATTTTAATTAAGAACTTGACAAATATTCACAAACACAAATATTTCCATATATAAAAATAGAAAAAGAGGATTGTAGATGTAACTGCAAATCTTTATTACATATTATTTTGAAAGCATATATTACATTTAAACCAAGAGTACCAACACTACTTTGCTTTTCTGTTGCCCCCTCCTGAGTTTCTTTTTCCTTTCTTCTGTGTTTTTGTAAAGATTTCATTGACACCCCTTTCCTTTTCTATTTTCTTTTGTTTTTATCTAGTCTCCTGTTCCCCCAAGGCCTTCTCTTATTAAAAAAAAAAATAAACATAGTCAAGCAAAAGAAATGAACATATTGGTCATTATGGACCTATAGTCAATCATCTCTCTGCCAACAAGTGGGAAACATCTTTCAAAACGAGTATTTGGTAGTCAAAATTGGTCATTGCAGCGATAAGAAATCTTAAGTCTTTTAAAATTTTCTTTTACAGTGTTGTCATTATATTAATCGTTCTTCTAAGTCGACTAACTTCGTTTTGCTTTACCTCATACAAATCCTCCCATCTTCCTCTTAACCTATCTTTTTTTTTTAGGTCTCTTCTTGAAGCATAATTTTATTATACCACTTCCATTTGCCATAATTTATTCAGTCATTCCCTCAACTGATAGAAACTCACTTTCCCCCAATTCTTTGTTACAATGAAAAGTGCTGATATAAATAGTTCTGCATATATGAAGACTTCTCCCTCTGTTTTTGATTTCTTTGGGACATATATTTAGTAATGTTGCTATGGAATCAAAGGGTAAATGTGCATATTTTAGTAGCATCTTGGGTATAGTACCAAATTATTTTGGTTGGATCAATTCATTGCTCCATTAATAGTCACTTTCCTTTTTTGTCACCTTTGCTAGTATGACAGATATGAGGCAGAACTTTAGAAATTTTAATTTGTACTAATTTGAAGAATGTTTTCATATGGTTGTCCACAGTTTTCATTTCTTCTTTCAATAACTACATGTTCATATTCTTTGACCACTTATTTATTTGAATTAATTGCCTATGTATAGTGGATATCAGCTTTTAAAGGCATTTGCTACAAAGATTTTTTCCCTGTTCACTATTTCCTTCTAATTTTAACTACCTTGATCTTATTTGTACAAAAACTTTTAAATTTTATTTAATGGAAATTACTCTATTTCTTTAAGATTCCTTTATCCCCTATTCACATTTATAAATGATTTCTCCTTCCCTATTCTAATTTGTTTGTGGCATATTTGTATCATTTGATGGAGCTTATCATGCCATCTCTTTGTCCAATTTAAAAAGTGATAGCTTGTCAAGTAGTTGTAAATACTAACCAGAAGTACTCCATTTCCACACTGCAGAGAAGAGAGCTGATTCTGTCTCCTGCCTCCCACAGCATCTTCAGAAACTGAGCACACGATTTAGTTGTGGTGTATTTGCTCTAAGCAATGAGGTAAGAGACTGAAAGAGAAAGGGTGGGGTTTCCCCCTATTTCAGATCTCAGGTGGAGTTTCTAGGGTTCACAGTTAGCAAAATCCTCCTTTCATTTATAAATGGAGCATGTTTGCTCTGGAAAAAACTGAGAGGATAAATATGGAATGCCACAGATGCCACTACGTTATTTTTGCAGCTCTCTTCTGATTATAACTTCAGTTCAAGTTCCTTCGTTTTTTCTTCCCCACCCTCTGTTTTATTCAGACATTTCTCCTGTGGCTATTCACACATATATGCATGCATGTATTGACTTAGAGGCATTTTCAAATTGAATTTTGTCATCTTTCACGTTGAATTTCTGTCCTCAGTCCCATGTGACCCTCATGCATTTCTGCAGTGATCATGGTAGAAAAGGGGCAGGGGCTGCTAACATGACCTTGTTTAAGATAGTCTATAAACATTGACTTAGTTGTTGGTTCTATACATGTGAAATACTTGTCCGGTGACCTGATGGAGAAAGCAACTCATATTAATCTTTACATTCTCATTACAAATGAAAGGAGACAAAAGGAAGCCAAAGGGAAGGATGCCTCACATGTTCTTGAAAACGTAAAATTAAAGGATTTGGTTTTATCGTGAATCCAGTGGCAACAAATCCAGAGCTTCAATACATGTTTCATAGATGCTTCTTTTACTGGACATCTGGGTATCTTGTATAATAGTACTCATAAGCATATGGAAAACACAATGAAAATAATTGCACTCTATAATACTATTATTTACAAGGAGAGGAATGCAGTTTTTTCCTAAATAACTGTCCAGTATGAGTGGAAACAGATAACCTAATTAATATGCTATGCACCATGGTTTATATGAATATCCAAGACAGGTCAAAAAGGATGCAAACATTCACTGATGAGAGGCTAGAGGGAACCTTTGTGTCACTGGGAAGTTTGAGGTCCTTATAGGAGTCTTTTAAAATCTTAGTAAAGGCAATTCAGTAGTTGAAATAGAAATTCGAAATTTCTATTATTTCCAGGGCATGGATATCCAGCCTTCACCTGAAAAGCTCTTCATAGGAAAAAGCCACTATCTCCAAGGTGCTCAGTTATACTTTTGGAGAAGCATTATGAGGAAACCAGCCATTTGAACTGACTGATGTGACAACGGACTGAATTTTTCTGACTCATTGCCCAAAACATGTATGAAGAGAACACAAGTGAGAGAAGAAAATAGAGCCTTAAATCTGTGGGACCCTTACCAAACTTCCATTAAAAAAAAATCAACCAATAATCAACTAATAATACTTATTAGACACCTGAGCAAAGGATTGTGATAAGCATTCTGGGAGGCATAAATATGTATGTTTTACCATCCCTGCCTTTGAGAAACCTACATTCTCACTGTAGAGATAATGTACAAACAGAGAAAGACAAACAATTATTTAGGGTCTTTCTAAAAGAAATTGGACCTATGTTTTCACTGGTATAAGGAGCTCCCAGTAAGAAATTCAGTATGCTAATGCAGATTTAAAACCAGTTTCATGGTTTTACAGAATTCCCTGAAATATATACATTGAATGACTTATTCAGGGTCATACATCTAAGAAATATCAGAAGCAGGAATAGGGGCAGCCTGGAATTAGGAAGACCTGACACTTGCTAGCTGTGTGACCTTTGGCAAGTCACTCTGTTTGCCCCAGTTTTCTCATCGGAAATAGTAATAGTATCTATCTCTCAGGATTGTGGTGAAGCTCCAATGAGTTGAAGTGCTTGGCATGCTGTCGAGGCTATCTCAGCTCGGTCTGATTTTGAAACTGACACTCAAGCCACTCGGCCCATGGTTTTCTTTATCAGAGCAGAAATATTCAATTAAATCAATCTAAACAAAGCCAAAATGGCAACTTGGAAGTGAAGCAAAATGAGACTTAACATTCGGTAATTACTAGAGAGTACATTATTTTTTGTAACAAACTCAAGCTAAAAAATTTTCACACAAAAGTGTTTGGCAAAATGGAGTAAAATTGATTGGATTATATAGACTAACTACATCACTACTTTTGTCAATTATTAAAATTTTACTGAAATAACAATTTATAAAAAGGCATAAAGATATACAAATTCATATTAGAATTAAGCATATATAAAATTTCAGTTCAGCACTGTTTGAAAGAGAACTATGCTTCAAGGCTCCTCTTGGCTGAATTAATCAGACCAAAAGCAAAACATTTTCTGAATGCTTTTAGTGTCAGGGAAAAGATACATAGCTTGGCTCTCTTGGACAAAGTCTTGGTCTAACGATGTGGGTGAAAAAAATGACAAAACTCTAGGAACTGAAGTTTATTTACTGTAAAAATTAAGCAAATCAAATGTTCCTAGAGAGAAGGAATTTGCCTTAAACTTTGGAATCTTCTTTTTCAACACAGAAATGGAAAAAGTCTTGAGCTTTTATTCCCTTGAATTTTCATACCACCTCTATTTGAGTTGGCATATTAGTCCTTCATGCTAAAACTCATGCCTATCTCTTTAAGCAGTAAAAATTAGACAGGGAATTAAAATGTATTTTGATAATGAGCATCAGAATTTTTCCTGTAATTTAACAGAGACCAAATACTATAAGCAGAGCTGGAACTAAGGGTAGGTAAGGAAGATTACCACTTATGGCACCATCACCAGAATGCCACAATGAGGAATATTCATTAATATTGTGTTTTGGGGGGGAAGGGGTGTGGTCAGACCTGAGATTTCATTAGTATAAAAAACTCCAAGTGAGTGCTTTACTAATTCAAATGGGCAACTATTCTTCAACTTGTCTTTGAGAATGATTTGAGATAACATTCCTAAGGTCACACAGTCAGTATATGTCAGAATCAGGAGATGAAGTAGGAGTGTGCTGGTATACATTTAACAACTGGATTTTAGGGGTGGGGTGGGGGAATACACACATGTATGTGTTGTGTTGTGTTGTATTCAGGACACACATTTGAGTTTAATCTGTATAGTTGCCACTTTTTCCATCACTTTCTTAAATCAAGACAAGTAACAATATAATAAATCAAGCAGTGAAATACAGTGTTTGCCAATTTTGAGGTACAAGTACTCACATTGAACATTTAAAAATCAGTTCTTGGGAACTGCCATACTTGGTTAAACACACCCCTGACACCAACTTAAGTCTTTCTTCTCTGAGGCTGGCTCTCTATCCACTATACCCAGGATCAAAAAATTATAACCAGAAGGAACAATTTGCCTTCTGCTTGTTTTTGCACTGTCTGTGAAATTAATTTTTTCCTATACATTTTTAATACAATAAAACTTCATATAAAATATAAAAAACAATCTTAGTTTTGGTTGTGAGTCATAATTTGCAGGGCTCTGCACTACACCATATGGCCTCCCATGTCAAAAGTATTTTAATGGTACTTTTTATAAATGAATATTTTTCATGCAGAAAATTTGTTCTTTTTGGCATGTGAATAATTAAATTTGTGATAAGCTAAATTGAAGGCATGAGAATAAAGTTTCAAAGCCTCTTGAAAACAGTAACAAAGAGAGATGTTCAATATTCAGATCATTCCTAGGACTCTCAAACACTTTATCTTTCTGACTTTGGGTCCAGAAGATAACTTAGTAATAAAATAACTTAGGCTAATCGGTTTCACCATGACCCAATTATGTCTGTTTCTTTAGTTGTAAAATTCAGATGTCAATACTTCTTGCCTACTGGTCCAAGATGTCTTTAGGAAGAATAAAAGTCCTGATGCCCCGTAAACTACTTCAAGTAAAAGACTTTAGTAGGTAGGTATAGGTGTTTCCACAGTGTAATGTAGGGTTCAAGTTCATTTGCATATAACTCTCCTTATTGATGGAGAATGATTACTTGGTGTTCCGTATATGTTTGAGAGGTGAGAGTTTGGGAGAGGAGAGATCCTAGTCCTTTGGACTTCCAGTTTCCTTCTCCTCAGAGATTCTGAACATATCTCCACTAGGACCTCTCCTCTCCTAAGCTATGATGCCTCACACATAGACAGAGCACTAAGTTATCATTCTGTACCAATAAGGAGAGTCTTATGAAAATGAGCTTGAGCACCCTGTTATAACAGTAACTAGGGGTGGTCTAGTATATGAGAAAGGATTTACCTTGTCTTCTAATCAAATTGCATTATAACCTTTAACTCTTTTGGTAAAGTTCCATGTGTGTCTAAAGTAACATTTATAGAACAGGAAACTAGGAGTCAGGAGTAGCAGTCTTGGGAATTAGATTTAAATCCCAGTTCCCGTATTAACTAGCTGTTTGAATTTGAGTAAGTCATTTAAGTCCCATTATCCTCTTTCCTTATCTGTAAATAGTGCCGCTGCTTACCTCCCAGGGAATGAATGCCAATGATATTCGAAAGTGTCAGTTCTTATTGCCTTTGTAACTGGACTCCTACATCAACTCCAAGAGTTGGTTTTTTCTCCAGGCTCTTCCCCCTCCTTCAGTTTATCTTACAAACCATTATTAGATTAACCTTCCTGAAGTACTGTTTTTACAACACCATGCCTCTTCTTCAAAATTTTTGATGGTTCCCAAGTCCCTCCAAAATAATGTCCAAACTCTACACTCATGCCAGAATTCCAGTTAATTATTCAATTAAGCATTTATTGAGGGCCCCCTATGTGGCCAGTGCTCCACAGACTATCCCCAAATAACCTTTCCAATCTTATTTTCTATTTTCTTTTTATATTCCTTAAGTACCACTTCCTATAAACCACTTTGGCCAATTCATCTAAACCTTAGTTTCCAGATCAGTACAGTACAGGATCAGCTCTAAATCTATGATTCAAAGTAGGCTCTCAGCAATTTTTTAAACTGAATAAATGTTGGATGAATGAAAGAATTGGTTATCATTTAAATTGCCTGAAGATTTCTTCTTTCATGAACACAAAAAATTGAAACAATTGTTCCCTGGAATCAGGAAAACCTGAGTTCAAATCTAGCCTCAGACACTCACTAGCTGTGTGACCCTGGACTACTCACTTGGCCCTTTTGCTTCAGTTACCTCATCTATAAGATGAGTTGGAAAAGGAAATGTCAAACCATTTCAAGATATTTGCCAAAGAAAATCCAAATGGAATCACATAGAGTAGAACACAACTGAATAATAACAACAAATGTTTTGAATATATCTGTGTGTATATATGTTGTTTTCCCCAATAGAATATCAACTTAAAGGCAGGATCTATTACATTTTTTTCTTTGTATTCCCAGTGCCTAGCACAAATCCTGGCACACATTAAGCATTTAATAAATGTTTGCTGATAGATTAATTTACTAACTGTGTGGTCTTAAACAAATTTCCTTTTGGTATTGGGAAAGTAGTTTAAAATTCCTTGGCCTCACTTCTCTAATGTCCAATATGATTGGACAAAATCAGTCCAACTCTGAAGTTCAGATGTTTTGATACTATTATAAATACAATATTGTGTTAGATATAATGTTATCTTTATTTTATCCTTCTAATTTCTGTTTTTAAGTATTGTAATATACATAATTATTAGTATAATAGCACATATAGAATTTACTATTTAAAAACAAATATACATAAATTAGGGTTTATGACCAAAAATTCTTTACTGATAGGGGTGTGTAATAATAAAGTCTTAGTTTCTAAGCTCGCTTCCATTTATAACTTTTTTATGATTCTAGTTTCAACGTAGTCCACCTCAGTTTTCTTCTTTTTAAATTTGGGGGTAGTTCCTATGAGTAATTTCAATTAGAAAGAAGGGATCTGAATGTTCTGCAAAAGTTTACAATGGCTTTCTTGAATTCATTAAGAGACATCAAAGCTTGGGTATATGGCAGTTTTAAGTAAAGGAAGAATACACACCAAACTCACTTTTGGGGGAGGAAGGGGTGATATTTCTATTCACTATTCCCCTCAATGTAAAAATGATTATAGGAATTTGTGTAAGGAAAGAGTGTTACACTGAGGGAGTAGATGTTACTTGTGGCTCAAAGGTCAAGTTCAAGTGTGCACTGAGTTCTAATTTAATCCCCAAATAGCTAAACTGCATGGAGTCCAATATTTACAGATTTCCCTTTGAAGGATGGCATGTGTTTGAATTGGTTCATCAAGGGCAAAAAAAACCCCATTACTTCAGAGGATACATCATCACTCAAAAGGTCACTTTACTTTTGTTTTAATGAGTTTTCCAAGTCTAAAAAGAATGCTCAGACACATCAACAGACAGTGTGCAGAATGAAGATTTCATTAGAAATAAACTTTGAATTCTGAAGATAAACCATTGCCTATTTAAAGCAAAAGTATTGAAGTTTGAAAGTGAAGATTTAATTGCTTTCCACCTCATCAAAACAGTGACTATTATGTGACAGTGATTATTGATGTTTATTGAGACCTTGGGGTACTGAAAACTAAGACAACACTATCATTAAAAAAACCTGTTAGAGGTGTATCTTGAACTGTATCTAATAAGCCTTCTGGATGTATGCTCAGTGATTGTGTCAACTACCACTGTATCAAAGAAGTCAGGATATTAATCTAGTTACTATGTTCCTTCATCAACACAGTTGAGGTTTGGGGGGTTGGTCATGGACAGATATCTTCCTGGAAACTTACCCTTCCCTACAGGATTTACCAAGTCTTCACATTCTTTTGTTAGATGTAAAATTATGAAGGAAAGAATTATAGGAGAAGGAAGAAGAGACTTTCCTACCTCCCCCCAAAAGGACAATGACAAGAGAAAGTTCCACTCAAAGAAGATGTATACATTTCTAATTATTTATTTATCATTAAATTATTTTGTTTGCAGTGTTCTACAATCACTTCCATATTTCTTAGATTTTTTCCCTTCTCTCCCCCTGGTTCTCCTCCTCCGTCTCCACTCCCTCTCTGAGACGGCATGCAATCTTATATAAGTTCTCCACATACATTCCTATCAAATACATTTTCACCTTAGTCATGTTGCATAGAACAATTAAAATGAATGGGAGAAACCATAAAACAAAACAAAACATAATAAAAAAGAAAATGATTTGCTTCATTCTGCGGTCCAATTCCATAGTTCTTTCTCTGGATGTGGAAGGCATTTTGCCTTGAGTCCATTGGGAATTTCTTAAGTCTTTGCATTGCAATGAAGTACTAAGTCTACCAGAAAAGTTCCTTGCATACTGTGGTTGTTGCTGTGTATGAAGTTCTCTTGGTTCTGCTCCTTTCACTCAGCCTCAGTTCATATGAGTCTTTCTAGGCCTCTCTGAAGTCTTCCTGTTCATCACTTCCTATAGCACAATAGTATTCCATTACATTCATATACCACAATTTATTCAGCCATTCCCCAACTGGTGGGCATCTCCTTGATTTCCAGCCTTTGACCACCACAAAGAAAGCTGCTATAAATATTTTTGTATATGTGGGTCCATTTCCCATTTCTATGATCTCTTTGGGATACAGTTCTAGAAGCGACATTGTTGGGTCAAAGAGTATACACATTTTTGTAGTCCTTTGGACATAGTTCCAAATTGCTCTCCAGAATGGCTGGATCAGTTCACAGCTCCACCAACAATGAACTAGTGTTCCAACTCTCCCACGTCTTCTCCAACATTTATCATCTTCCTGTTCTGTCATGTTAGCCAACCTGATAGGTGTGATGTGGTATCTCAGGGCTGTTTTGATTTGCATCTCTCTAATCAATGGTGACTTAGACCATTTTTTAATATGATTATAGATAGCTTTAATTTTTTTTCTCTGAAAACTCCGTTTATATCCTTTGACCATAAAAGATATATACATTAAATTGATTTCTGCTTCATCAAAACTTCCCAGTCTTGGTTAGTCTCCTTATGTCTTAGCTTTCAGTAAGTTCCCATTCTAATAAATTCTAGACTTTACTAGGCACATGAACAAAGAAAAAATGAAGAGTACTTAGTACAGTTCCTGCTACACAGCATGCTATATTCTTTTTCTTTCCCTTCCTTTCTTTGTAAATTAGGAATTAGTTAAAATGCAGAAGTGTAAACATTATCTTCTATGTTGAGGCTCACTCGCTATATTCTGCAGAATCTTTATGGAAAAATGACAAATTTTCAACTGACCCCATTTCTTCACTAATGGTGAATGTCCTACATCATTTAGCTCTGACCTTTTTCCTGGAGAGAAATGAATGTAGTGGGTTGGGATCCTGAGGGTGAAGAGATAGCTGGAGGTTGAGCCAGCCACGAAGGTCTATATACAGAGACACACTCACTCATAGAGCTCTTTATTGTAACCACTGAAAGGATATTTTGTCAGACTTGACTTCTTGTTGTTTATCTCTGTGTGGAAGCTCTGGTACCCTGACCTCCAACCTTACACTAACCCTTTTGGACACTGTTTGAACATTGATTTTGACCTTGCACCTTCTGTAGCCACTTCTAGCTTTTCTGATCTATATCTTGCCACTGGACCCAGATGGCTCCAGAGGAGAAAGTGAGGTTGGTGACTTTGCACAGCCCTCCCTCACTTAAATCCAATTCACTTGCATGTCATGGCCTCACCTCCCTGATGTCATGGTTGTCTTCAACAATGAAGGATAAACAACACCAACAATCTGTAGTCACAACTTCTTGGAATCTCCAGCTCCATTCCAAATGCTGTTCAAATCTACAATGAACTTCTCCATATCCTGAAATGATGTTGTATTTATTTAGTGTAGATCACATATTTACTCATCTATGGACATGTTGCTTCCCTTCAAGTAGAAGATAAGTACTTTGAGGGCAGGGGCTATTGTCAATTTTGTCTTTGTACCACCAGAGTCTACCACAATGTCTTACCAGAACATGTAATCAAGTTGTGTAGAATTGAATTAGCTTTCTTACTGTTCCCCTGGCCTTTGAGTGATTAATAATTAGTCTTGACTTGCTCGAATGACAATGCCAGTTTCTGTAACCTACTTCCCTTCTCTACACAAGGATTTCTAAACTGGCACCTCCAAACTTTACTCCCTAGATCAAGAGGCATTGATCAGCACCATGGAGACTTCTTGCTTGTTGTGGAAGGGGAGCATTGTAGAACAGCACAATAGATATCCTGGGGAATTCCTTGCCACTATTTCAATTAAAAAACAAACAAAATGATGAGAAATGCCAAGTCCTTTTGGCAATTATGACCATGTCTCCCATTTTCCAAATCAAAAACTTGAGAAAATACAAACACTTTTGTCCCAGAATAGCTTTGGTTCCCCATGGCAGAGTAGAAAATGCACTGGATTTAGAATCAGAAAGCTGGAACTGTAATCCTGGCTATGCTGCTGAGAGCCTGTGTGGCCTTATATAAGTCATTTCACATCTCTAAGACATTAATTTCCTCCTTTGTAAAATGAGAGTCTGGATTAAATCACTTTCAAAGTCCCTTTCAACTCCATGATGCTAAGTATATTGAATAGTGATCCAAGTTCCATTGCTTATGAACGGAGATGGTGGCAGGAAGGATTATAAATCAGAGTTATGGGGAAAGGACTTAACTGGAATTAAGACTTCTGGCAATTTGTTAGGATACACTCATGAAACCACTAAAACTTCCTCTTTTCCAATGGTTCATTTTATCTCTTGCTTGTTCTTGAATGAACATATGTGATACAGAACTTTCTTGCACAGTCACTTAAGTCTACAATACTAGATGGAATTTAATTTTCAGTTCAGTAAATAAGGGTGTTGCCAAATTCTCCAGCAGTTTACCAAATGCTGTGGCATGCTAAGGGACCAAGAAGATGCCAAACATCAAGCAATGTTTTCCTTCACATTCACTCTCCCTTGCCCAGGAGGAAGATTTGAAAATTAGAGTAAAAGGAATTGAATCTGGGCATATAGTTTCAGATGTAACAATATCACTTTATTCCCACAACACAGAGATATAGACAGCACCTAAAGGAGAAACATTCTTGACATGGTTCTAATCAGCCTTACTAATATGGGAGGCAGGAGTCTTATGTGTTGCCAACCCTGTAGCATTCTGAAATTTTTCTGGCCTCCATTTTGCCACAAAATAAGAACTGTGTACTATCCTTGCATTGATTAAAAGGGTCTAACCACTGAAATCATGAAGCAGGAGCCCTTGACTGGTTGGATATTCACTCAGCTACTCCAGAGGGGTCCCTGAACTTTCATATACTCCAAAGCAATTCTGAATGGGAAGAAAACACAAAATTAAACAAAATCCCTCACTCCAATGTTAGGGAAAATCTAATTGCCTCTCTCCTCTCCCCCCTGCTATTCGGACCCTTCTGTGGTATGCCACTTACCACTCTATGTTCTTGGAAGTTTGCACTGAAAGGCAAAAGGCCACTTTCCTGGAAAAATCTGCCCAGAAAGAACCGGAAGTCTTACAAGCCTGGATTTACGTGCTCAGGCGAGTTCTATCTCCTTGAAAAATCTATCAAGTTTGAGATATTTTCAATTTCATTCCTTTCCAGTCAGTTCCATTCAGTTCAACAATTTATTAAGCCCTCACTATGTACAATGGATTGTTGGGAGGCAGTGGAGCTACAAGGACAGAAGGAAAACCATTCTTGCCCTCAAAAAGTATATATTCTATAGGGAAGATACAAGAATTAAATGAAGTATATACAAAATAATACAAAATAATTTCAAGAGAGAGAAAAAGTGCTCTTTATCAAGGGACAGTTATAGAGCTGTACTTTGAAGAAAGCTAGGGATTCACCAAGGTGAAGATGAGAAAGGGGTGCTTCCCATACATGGTGGGGGAACCACTTGTGCAAAGGGAAGTGGAATGTCATTTACAGACAGAAATGTGCAGGCAAATTCTTAGCAACTGACTGTGTAAATAAAATTTACGCAAGACAAACTTTCAGTTTAATCTGCATTATTAACATTTTCTCTCTCCAGCCCTTTGATCAGGTAAAGGGCCACGCTTGAGGACCTAGAGGGCCACATGTGACCTCAAGCTGCAGATTCCCCATCCCTGGAAAACAAATAGAACAAGCCCTATTAATAGAGTTTGCAGATTTCTGAGGTGTAAATTCTCACAACAAAAATTTAACGATCAGCTTTCAGGAGAAGGTTAGAACTGACTCCAGCACACCTCTGTAAGAGGGAGCAGCCAGCAGGCCATTTTGATTGGAGGGAAGAGTTCATGAAAGGTAATAATAGGAAACAAAACGGAAAAGGCAAGTGGGAGTTAAACTGTGTAAAAGTTTAAATTCTAAACTGAATGTTTTCTATTTTATTCTAGAGGCAATGAGGAGCTATTGAAGATGAGGGGACCTTTTTAGGGGGAAAGGGAATTAACATGGTCAGATTTATGTTTTTGCAATAGATATTTGGTAGGTGTTAGGAATATGGATCAGATAAGTATGAGACTGAAGACACTGAAGGCAGGGAAGTCATTTAGGAAGTCATTTCAGTAGCCCAGGCAAGAGGTGATGATGGCCCAAATTAAGGCAGAGGCTGCATAAATGTAGAGAAGGGTACAGAAGCAAGAGATGTCATGGAGGTGAGATTGACAACTATGTAGTAACTAATTAGATATAGGCATGGAGGGACGGGCAAAAATCAAGGGTGATTTCAATGATTGTTAGAAAGATATTAGTGCCATGAATAGAATTTTTTAAAATGGAAGAAGAAATTTAGGGGAAAAAATGAAATAACCAATTGATATTATATTCCAGGTGTGATTGGCACTAGAAATACAGAAAAAGATCCCCACCCTCAAGGAATATATTCTTACAAAAATATTTTGAGAAATATTGGAATTAGTGTAGACTCAGAAGGATTACTTAGAAGGCGAAGACTGCTATATGGATGTTTGTCATTAAAAATCAGTCACACTGTGTCAAATATATACATCTCTGCTATTTGCTTGTTTTAAATAGATATGTGATTTTATTGGTTTTAGGGAATTCTTGGTGAGAAGGTTTCCTCTATTCAGTCAGGTCATCTCTTGCTTTGAAACTTAGAATGTTCAGCAATTGCTTTGAGCCTTGAAATAGAATTGGTTTGTCCAGGATTACATAGTCAGTGCTGTCAGGAGTGAGACTTGAATCCAAGTCTCTTGGGCTGTGGTCAGCTTTCTGTCCATGAATCAGAAAGCTATTTTTCACCTGTAAAAGTATTTTCCTTCTTTCCCTTCCCCTACAGATGGGACAGGGAATAATTTCTTCCTTCATTCCAATGAGGACAAGGGAAGGAGAGGCACAGGGGGCCTGCCCACAAAGTTTGCTGCCTTATTCACTCAGGAAGTATTCAATGAGCACCTATGAATGGCCTCAGCATTGTTCTAGGAACCATGGGGACACAAGAGAAGACCCTACAACAGAAGCATAGTATAAGCTATAATACCTGTCCATGAATTGGTTACAGTTTGACTAAGGAGACAAAATAGGTGTGTTTATGTCTACATGTATATTTGCACATATACACATGCATAGAGAAGACAAGATACATCTACATATCCACATGAGTTATTTATATATACATATATAGTTATGTGCATATATATTATATATACATGTTTCAAAGAGACAAGATATACTGATATATACGTAGGTACATATTCAAGAGACCTATATACATGCAAACACATATCTGATCTTCTCAGCCAAATTATAATGTATTACATATATGTCACATGCAAGATGTGTATCAAACACATCTTATATGTGTCCATAGATACTGTCTATATATTTGTTTAAACATATATTATATAGATGTATGTCATATGTACACTAATATTTTTATATAAATAAGCACATAGAGAGGTAGTATAGCATACCAGATAGGTCTTTCAATTCGGAGTCAGGAAGACTTGAATTCCAATCCTGCCCTTAGTAGCTAGATGACCCTGAGCAAGTCACTTACCTCATTTCTTCATTTGTAAAAGGAAGGACTTGGACTAGATAACCCCTGCCATTCTTTCTGACTCTAAATCTGTGGCTATTTGACATTCTATATACCCATCTATCCAGGAGTAACTAAAGAAAGAGTATAGCTCTTCCAGTGATTTCTGACTCTTAAGGCCTAAGTGTCTTCTGTTCTATCCTTGTTTCTTTTCATGTATAATATATAAAACAATAATAGTTTGCATCTGTTTTTGAAGGATGGTTGTATTCCATAAAAATAATGTTTCTTGTCTATATGGTATCAAATAACCAGATCCACTAAATTTTTCCATTTTCACTCTGGTTATTTCGACATCACATGGACACAGAGACTATCAATACAAGCCAGGGGAAATGGTGGAAATGATATGATAAGGCAGATAAAACAAGCCAAATAAAGCCACTCTTGGCTTGAACTGTTTATTTGAGCATGGTTTTTATCCCAGTTTATCCAGATAATTGCCTCAATTCTCAATTTTCTTTGGCATGCCATAATTGCTTAAAAAAAAAAAAAAAAAAAAAAAGTTAGTGGAGATTTGAATTAGTTTTCTTTTACAGAGAACAAATGCATCTCGAGTCATCCCCCAAATCATCCAGAAATGATGCAAAAGCACAAACAGAACTTGGAATCCATGCCAAACCCCATACTAGTAAATTTATGAACATAAAAACCTCATTTCTGGGGCCTAAGGAAGTAAAGTGGAAAACAGATTTACCAAGTGTCAAATGTAGCCTTTGCATGCAGAGCCTCAGGCCCTGGAAAGGCTATTGTGACTCAAGTCAATAACTATGTTGTGTGGTAGTGACTTAAGTCAATAGCTATGTTGTACGATAATTAATACCATTTTTTTCTGGGGGTGGTGGTATTGGTGCTTCTGCAAAAAAAGAAAAAAAAATAGTTGTGAAAAACGATTCTTTCCTCAGGGTTTTCCCCACTGTGATTTGCAATAAGTAAAGGGTGAGAAAGAAAAAAGAGACCAAATTCCCAGTGCTACGTGCAGTTAAAGTACAGTTTATG
>CM053769.1:666285867-666308268 GCA_028658325.1 Potorous gilbertii
AAAAGAAGCAGGAAGGAATCTGTAAGGGGGTAAGAGAGAAGATGCCCTTGTGGCTTGGAGATTTTCGAGTAAGACAGAGATGAGGTCACTAGGTGCCACATGGCAGTGGCCTGAGGTCTGAATTTGGAGTCAGAGCACAAGGATTCAAGCTTTGCTCTGCTACCCTCTATTGCTTGGACACATCTTTTCACCTGTCTAAGCCTAATCTTGTATTATTAAAACTTTTGGTTAACCTTATTCTATTTGTAGACTTTTTAATACTCATTTCATTAGTTATTATTCACAATAATACTTTGTCGATAAATATTGATGGAATGGCTAAAGGGTATATTTAGGATATTTAATAAACAATGGACACAGTCCCCATCTTTAAGGAACTAATTCGCTATGAGAAACAGCCAGACAAATATGCAGTGGGGAGAAATGGATGCTTATAACATCAGTGTCTTACCAAAAATATTCACCTTCAGAAGTGATTTTCCTGTATTTATTCTAATGGGCTCCTCTCTTTGTCCTCTGATAAGTTTTCCTCCTAGTAATATTGAATGGATGCTAATTCATATACCTTCTCTTGAATGCCTCCCTTAGTGGTTAAGAGTTGACATTTTCCTCTGGACTTAC
Source organism: Potorous gilbertii (assembly GCA_028658325.1). Taxonomy (NCBI): domain Eukaryota; kingdom Metazoa; phylum Chordata; class Mammalia; order Diprotodontia; family Potoroidae; genus Potorous; species Potorous gilbertii. The sequence goes on from CM053769.1 coordinate 666,286,489, forward strand.
AGGAAGACTGGGCAGGGGCAGGGGTGTTATGTAGCCATGAAACAATAAAAAAAGTCAACTACCCAAGAACAGATTGGAGCTGCCTGCAGTGTAGCCTCATTTGCACCATGCCCTTATAAACGGAGCTAACTAAAACCATGTATACAGCAATTACAAGAGAGATTTTATTGGGGGAAGACTAAGTCAGAGGTTAGCCTGGGGGATTGGTGAACATATGGGGTTAATCAAAATGAAAGCGTGTTAACATTTGGCAAATGGATGTTATTCTCATATTAGCTCATATTGCCACTTAGAAAACTAAAGCACAGAAACAATAAATAAGCCATCTAATGCCACACATCAAGGCAGCTTCAAAGGCAAAATTAAGGCTCCTTGCTTAGGAGAAGCAAAGCGTACTGGATTTCAGAAGATTAGGCCTTTAGAGTTTGAAAGGACCTTCAAGCTTATCTAGGCCAATGTCATCATTTTGTAGAAGAGCAACCTAAGACTCAGAGATGACAACTGGTTTGCATGATGTAATACAGGGAGTGAACTTTAGAGGTGGGACTTGAACCCAGTTCCTCTGTTTCCAAATTAAACACTCTTCCTACTCTACTATACTTCCTAGCTTCAAACTGAAGCTTTGCCACTTAACTAGCTGTACAGCTGTTATTCAGTCATTTTTAGTGATATCAGACTCCTTGTGAGCCAATTTGGGGTTTCCTTGGAAAAGATACTGGAATGATTTGCCGTTTGGTTTTCTAGCTCATTTTATAGATTAGGAAACGGAGGCAAACAGGATTGAATGGCTTGTCCAGGGTCACATAACTAGTAAGTGAGTAAGACCAGACCTGAACCCAGGAAGATGAGTCTTCCTGACGCCATGAGTCTGGCACTATCCACTGTACCACCTCACTGTCCCAATTAGCTACACTACTTTGTCAGGAAATAGGAAATAATTTAAATAGATGTGACCTTTGGAATTTCATAAGATTCTGTGACTTGAGATTCTGAAGTCCATGTTCTTTCATTCCAATTCATTAATTAATTTCAATTTTAGACCATGAACTGGAACCATAAAGAAACCTCAGAAGTCATCTAGCCTGAGAGATGAGAGAACTAGGGTCCAGAGTTTTAAAGGGATCTGCCCAAGGTCACACAGGCAACAAATGAGAGAGATTGGATATGAATTCAGGTTCTCTTATGTGACTAGATTGCAGAATAGTTTATGGAATAGTTGGTCCTTCTTTCTACTGCATCATGCAGCCTCCCATAGTTACAGACTTACGGGAGAGGAGACGGCATGGTAACTGTTGGTAGAGGATATTCTGCAGTGCTAATGACTCAAAGAGAGGCCCTAAAATCACTTCACAGGAGGTTGCTTGCTAATAACCTAGGCAAACAGTCATGATATTGTTTCAGCAAAATCAGTAACACATTCCCTCTCTCAGAACATAACCTACAGTTCAGGTTTACATTCTTTTTAAAATTAATTCTTATTTTCAATTAATGAGCATTTATTTTCTCTCCCTCTTACCCCCTCCCATGAAAAAGAAAAGAAAAACCATAGCCTTGTAACAAACATGCATAGTTAGGCAAATAACATCCCCATTTTAGTCAAATACAGAAATTAATATCTCATTCTGATTATTGAATCCATTAACTTCTCCATCAAGAAGGGGCCGAATGACTCATCATTGAAACTGTGGAATTGGGATTGGTCCTTAAGTTCCCAAAACATTGTCGGCTGTTTGACTCTTGCTTCTTATCCTGGAATAAGGATGGCACCCTTCTATTTTCTCCCATGGGTGAGTTCCTTCAGGTGTCTTCATTTTGGGGAGGGGTCTAGGCTAGCTAACTTTCATTCCAACTCTACTTCTAACTCTGGACTTTGACTGACTGATCCTGCAAGACAGCTCTCTCTCTCTCACCCCTGCTCCTTTTAGTATATTTTCTTTCTTTAAAATGTAAGTTCCTTGAGGCCAAAATTCATTTTTTATTTTCCCTTGTATTTGTATCCTCAACACTTAGCTTAGTGGCTAGCCCATAGTAAGTATGTAATAAATGCTGGTCAAATGTCTCAAAGAGCTTACCTCTCTTCTGTTGGCTTTTATAAGCAAAGGCAGCAATTAGACCTCAAAACCAGAACTTTGTATGACAAAAACAAAATCACTTTTTGGAATTGAGAAAATGAACCTAAGATGCCTGACTCATTTCTTCTTCTCAACCTTCCCAAGAATGCCTCAATAATTCTTTGCAATTAGGTGCCTGCCAGTAATAAGCTAATTACTACAAGTTTTTGAGCCTTACCTAGCATAAACTGGGAAGGCCTCCAGGTACAAACCCTTGACAGGGGCAGAGAATTAAGACCTGGAAGGGATCTTAGATTTTATAGTTTATACATATTTCTTATAAGGAAGCTAAAACCTAGAGGGATGAAATTATTTCCCTAAGGTCACACAGCTAGTCTGTGGTAAAGCCATGATTTCAGCCTAGGTTTTCTGACTCTATATCCAATTCTCTTTTCATTACACTACAGCTGCCTCTTGGAGTCTCATCTAACTTGACTCCTTATTTTAAATATTCAAACTGATTGCTAGCTAGCTTTGCTCACCTGAAGCTTATTAACACCGTACCATAAAACTGTGATATAGCCTGGCTTTACGTCTCATAAGGGGCTCTCCCCCAATACTAACATAACAAAGAAGACACCCACTATGTTTTCAACCTTTATGAAGCATTTTTTCCTTTATTAGTTTCTCTTGTGAAGTTCATGTGATTAATTTCTGATGATCCCTAAATCCTCTTGGCCCATCCTTTGCTGTCATCTGCTGTCTAATCTCCTCCATACTTGGAATCCTTCACCGTTGTGTGCTCCCTGATAGTAAAGCTAAAAGGTAGCCAGAACTAATCCTCCAAAGGTTCTTGGATGAATTGATCTTTTGTTTCCATCAGTGGGCAGCTATAGCCCCAGTAATCATGCTGATTGCCAAAGAATATGGGCTAATAACAAATTCCACAATTTCTGTAGGATTGCCTTTGGTTTTGGGGGGATTTTTAGTCTTTAGTCATATTTCAATATATCCCCTTTCTCAATGACTCTTTGGTAACTTCAACAACAAAAGACAAGCAAACCTGATCAGTAAAGAAAACTTGCCTGTGTGCAGCATTCTGAAGACCTCCACTTCTCTACAGAAAGGAAAGAAGTTTGCTTCATAAACTGTTCTCTTGGGCCAAAGTTAATCATTGGTATTAATTGGTCTAAGAAGCAATTAGATGGCACAGTGGGTAGAGCTCTGGATGTGGAGTCAGGAAGACCTGAGTTCAAATATGGCTTTGGATACTAGAAAACCATGTGACCCCAGGCAAATTATTTAAATCTTTTCTGTCTCAATTTTCTCATCTGGAAAATGGGAGTAATTATTACCTACATGCCAGGGTTTTTGTGAGAATAAATGGAGATAACATTTATAAATAACTTTGCAAACCTTAAAGACCTGTATAAATTCTAGCTATTTTTATTAGCCAGAGTTTGCCAGCTTCTCAATGTTTTTTCTTATTTTAATTATTGCATTTGTTGTGTATATTGTTCTGGAGGTACTTACTTTACAGAAGATCATGCAAATCTCCCTAGGTTTCTCTGAATTTCTCATATTCATTCTTTCTTATGACTCATTACATTTATGTACCACAATTAGTTCAGCCATTCCCCAATCAAAGAACACCAATTTTACAGTTTTTGCTACCATAATTTTCTGCTTTTTATATCTAGGGAATCACTTTCTCCCTTCTCTCAATTTCTTCAACTCCCAAAGGGGAGTGGGATAGTTGAGTCAAAAGGTGTGAGCAGTTTAATAACTTCGTTTTGCACAATTCCAATTTTTTCTAAAGTGATCAAATTAATTTAAAACTCTAAGCAATGTTTCAGTGTTCTTATCTTTATGCAGTCCTTCCGACACTGACTATTCTGTCATTTTGTCATCTTTGCAATATTGACGTATATAAGATAAAATCCAGTATTTTTAATTTGCATATTTCTTCTTCTCATTGATTTGTAATTTTCATATGGATGTTTATATCATACATTTCTGTTGGAAAATTATTTTTTATTCCCCTGGTAGAAACTTAGGTTCTCTGATCATGTGATCCAATATTACCCCCTGCCTTCTTTATGATCATTTTCTTTCCTATTTTCCAGGGAAATTCCTTTCTGCATCTCTGTCCTTTTAGCATTTTGGATGTTTGAGGCCCCTAAAACCTCCTTTTCCTTTCTCTTGAAATAGGATGCTGTCCATGGAGGCACAATACTCTATCAAAAGAAGTCTCTTTGGACATCAAACCCCTGTAGTTTATGCCAATTGTAAGGTCCCCATCTCCACTTACAGAATATATCTCTCCTCTCTCATGGAGTGTTCTTCAGTGATACCTCTTCCAATCACTGAGTCAACGTTCCCCTGCCCCTTTCTTTTCCCTTGTTTCAATCCCTTCATTTGCCACAGTTATTTTTTTCCTTTTCTTATTTACCATTGCTTTGATTAGCATTTTATCACATACTTCCATTTATCTTCTATTTCTCTTTTTCCCTTTGATGTACTTTGCATTCTAAAGTTTAATCTTAAAACATACATTGATTTGCCTGGGACCAGAGGGTTTTTAAAGTTTAGTTCATGAGATTTTAGATATGTTCTTTAACTGAATCACAGCTCCTCTTTTTTTAAATTTCACTTCATCTTTAACTCACTGTGTATTTTTCTTTTAATAGTCTCTAGAGATGATATAATTGATTTAATAACATGTGCTTTCCTTGGTAGTTGTATTTATTTACCTTTCTTGTGTTGTTTCCAAGGATAATCTGATCATATCTGTTGTGGGGGCTTTGTTTTTGATAAAAATACTTCAGATGACTATTGAACATTCTTTTCATTGATAATTTGGCTCACGTTTGCAAGTTATATAACTTTGGGTTGCATCTTGAGATTCTTTGATTTTCTGAATATATTATTTCATTCCTTTCTGTGCTTCCTAGCAGGTACAGAATAACCTTGGATTATCTTCAGTATCTCCTTTAGGAATTGATATTTCTAAGTGTGAAGAATAGAAAAGAGGGACAGTAGCATCTACAAAGCAATAACAAAGTATTTCTTTAGAAAAGGAAACTCAAACTTGGTATTTTAGGAGCTTAAATTCTCTGAGGAACACCCAAAAGAGTGATAATAAGGCATAATTAAATGTTAAATGAAGGAGAATTTATGAAAACTAGGCAAATAAATTTTTTTTAAGAAAAGGTGCAGAAAATAAAATTTAAAAAATAGAGGACAAAAGAATTTGAAGAGTAGGAGAGAAGGGGGAATTTTTAAACTACTTAAATGAAAAGAGAAGAGGAGAAATGAGAGAAAAATTAGATTCTTAAATCAAAAGAAGGAAGAAAAGGGATGATTTGTTAGGCAAAACTTCAAAACCAGAGAATAGGGTAACAAATGAGGGAGTGGGAGAGAGGGAAAGAAAGCATTTGAGTGTAGTGGGAAGAGATCTCGTGGGGAAAAGATTTCCTTAATATAGCAAAAATAATTGTAAGGAAAAAGTATTATCTTTAAAAAGGAATATGATACCACTAGAATATATGATTCTGAATTCAAATTTTTGAGAAGAAAGCATAAAGACAACTCATAACTTTAAATATGAATGAAATAATCCAGTAACATGGAACATCTATAGATCGAGGATGAAAACAAAACCATAATCTTCTGTTTACGAGAAGTGCACCTAAAAAGCAATGACTTACACAGAATAAAATGGAAGTCTAGATCAAAATTCATCATGGATCAGGTGAATTAAAAAATAGGATTTGCAATTACGCTATCAAACACATAAAATAATAAAAAACAATAATATAAAGAGATAAGCAAAGGCCTTATATTGTGCTAAAAGAAAACATAGGTAATAAGCCAATATTAATATTAATCTTATATGCTTCAAATGCTTTGGAATCAAAATTCTTATAAGAACAATGAAGCAAATTATAGGCACAAATAGGTAGTACCACAATATTAATAGAAAACTTTCATGTCTTTCTCAGATTTGAATAAATCTAACCAAGATAAACAAAGGGGAAAATTTTAAAATTGAACAAATTGATAAAAAACCATAAACAGTATTTATGTAAAGTCAAAGCAAGCATTATAGTCAATGGAGAGACACTTGAAGTTTGGAGTAAAGCAAGGAAGCCCATTCTCCTATTATTTATTGTGGCTGTAGAAATTTATGCAATAGAAATAAGATGAAACTAAAAATGTAAAGATAGGAAAAGAGGAGGCGAGAAATATTTGTATTTATTGATTACATGATAGTTTACGTAGACAATCCTAGGGAATCAACAAAGATACTATTTGAGACAATAGTGTGGCAATGTTTTAGGCTACAAAATAAACCTACAAAAATCAATATTTCTTTACGAGAATAACAAGAAGCAATAATGGAAAGGGAACTCCCATTCAAAATAACTATAAAATGCAGAGTTATTTGAGGGTCAGTATACCAAATATACCTAATCCAAACAACAAACTACCCATAATTTATTAAATATACTACCAAGTAATAATCTACCAAAATAACTACAAAATACAGAATCTACCAAAGATTGAATAGAATCAATTATGACATGTTCTTTACAGGAAATGAAGAACAACTTAAATAGCTGCTAGGATATTTAGTGCTAATGCCTAGACCATTTCAATATTTTTAAAAAATGTGTTTCAAATTAAAACCCCCCCAAAGACAGTTTCCAGATGATTTATTGATTAGGCTAGCTAATAATCAATAAATTGACAGTCAGTGGTTTTGGTAATCACAGACACAAAGGAAGGCTCTGAAACATCTTAAATCAGATGTGTGCCTTCTGACAGGGGATTCCCCTGATGAGTAAAACTCAACCCTAATTGGTAGGCATTTAATGAGGAGGTGAGATAAAAGTCTTCAGATCCTCTGGCTGAGAACACTCCCTGATTGCAAGAGTCAGAAGCCTCAAGGAATCTGGGCAGGGGAAGCCATTTCCAGCTGGAACTCTCTAGCTAGTTTTTCTCTTTCATGAGCCAAATTGACCTCTATTCTAATGGAGGGGATGAAGAACAGTGGGTTCCTCCACCAGACAAGGGTTGGCCAGAATAGATTCTGTTTATACTCTCTAGAGAGAGTTTCTTAATTGGGTAGGGACCTAGACAACAGAGTTAAGAAACAAGTATTTTGGGAGCTAGGAGCAATCCCATAACTGAGTCGCACCCTTCAGAGACTGACCTTTACAAGAGTTGGGTCTTTACAGAAATAGGAGGGAAAGGGTGGATCACAAATGAATAATTAGTTACTATTATAATAATATAATGATAATTTCCCTCAAATCTCTACTAACAAAGTTAATTTACAGTTCTAGCACTGTATCAGACTGTCAAGATGATGCTTTACTTAACTGGATAAAAATTACAAAATTCATTTGAAGGTACAGGAAATTTAGAATATATTTTATTGTTTACCAATGATATTTGTAAATATATTTCCCATTTAAGTTTCCTTCAAAATCAACCCCCAATGATTCAGTTTTGCATAATCTATTTAATTGTATGTAATTGAATAATCTTTTACTTCATATGCTGCCTTTAACCTTTGTTAAGACTTCCTCAAATACAATTGTAAAAGGTATCTCCTAATCTCTTCCTCCTTTTCTTATTTGTGCTCCTCCTCCTCTTCCTCTTCCTCTTTCTTCTCTGGCTGCTGCTTCTGTTTCTATTGTTTGGTTTTTTTAAAATGAGGGAGTGCTTTTTATTCAGATGGTATATTAATCTGGAACTTTGTATGTTATATGATGTAAGAGGCTGGTCTAAATCTAATTTTTGCCAAGGTGATGTCCAATTTTCCCAGAAATTATTTTCAAATAAAGAATCTTTACCCCAGAAGTCCCTGTTCTTGAGTTCCTCAAACATTGGGCTACTGTTTTCTTTTTAAAAAACATGCTATTGAATTTTTATTTGATATTTCCATATTATGTTTCTTGGGTTTTTCTTTCATTTAAAAAAAGTCTTTATTTTTTTCAATTACATGTACATTTTAAGCATTTTTTAATCTCTTAGTTCCAAATTTCCTCCCTCCTTCCTTGAGAAGGCAAGTATTTTGAGATTAAATTGTACATATGCAGTCATGCACAGCATATTGGCCATATTGACTACTGCTTTCAATTGATTGCTTAGAAAGTTATTTTTCCTCCAATGATCTACTTATTCTTTAATAACTGGTAGGAAAAATGTTGATTATTGTTTTATGATATGGTTTGGTATCTTAGAATTATAAGATATTTGGGGTGTTGATGATTATAAAATAGACAGACAGATAAATAGATGGATAGATGGATGGATGGATGGATAGATAGAATCAAAATTAATTAAACACTTAACATCTACTTACCACATTTCCCTAAAAAAGTTAGGGATAATGTATAAATTTCCAGTAAGGTGAAGAGAGTGATACCAGATGTTCAGCTATCAATGCATTCTTTATGAAAAGCCAAATCAATCATACTGAATATTTTTATATGTTGCTATATCATTGATATTTTTATGAAAACTTGTCTATTACTCTTTTCTTTCTTCATTCCTAGGTTGGATACAAGGAGTATGTTTATCTATGAAAATAAGTTGTATAGTATATTTTCTTTCTTATTTATTAAGAATATTTTTATTACATGTGTATTAATTGTTTTTTAAATAATATCTGAGAGAAGTCATCTGTAAATATATCTGTTAGTGTTTTTCCTTTGGTTATTCATTCATGATTTTCTTGGTTTCTCTTCTTTCCATAAGAGTCATATTTTGCATTTTTAAAATTTTGTATTTTTAGATAATCACACATTTACTTTAAATTCTCAGTTTTACTGGCATATACTTATTCATCTATTGAAGCTTTGATATTCATTTTTTATGATAAATTTATATTGTTGATTTTTTATTTAGATAATTTGATTTCTTTATATCAAAAAATCAAATTAATTAAATGACTTTTCAAGGAATCAACTTTAAATTTTAGCATTTGTATAGACTTTTTATTTCTAAACTTTATCTATTTCTTATCTAGTTCCCATGATTTTTTCTTTGGTACTTAACTTATTTTCTAGGTTTTTAAAAATAACATGCTTAATTCATCCATCCTCTCTTTTAAAAAAATTGCTATATATTTTCAGATATACTTTCCTTCTGATATTAATTTAGCTAAATGCCTTATTTGTCTCATTACAGTCATTTTCTTTAACATAATTCTTCAATGTTTCTAAAATTTGTGCTTTGATACAATCAATATTCAGGATGTCATAACTTCACTTCTGTCTTGGTATGTATCTTTAGCTAATGTTCCCTTTCTTATTTACTATTTTATTACATTATGGTTTGTGATTAATTAATTCACAATTTCTGTAATTTTGTATTTATTCATGATTTCTCTGTGCTCTAAAACTACTTTTGTATGGATGATGCTTAGAAACGTGAATATTCTTTAGTGGTCCAATTCAAGAGTCTTTCAAATCTAATTTTTCTGACAATCTGTTTAGATCTATTACTTTCTATTTAGCTTTCTTTTATATTTATCTAGATCTAAAAGAGGGATGTTGGATTCTCCTATAATTATTTTGTTATTATTTATGTTTATTTGTAACCTGACTTTTTCCTAAAGGTCTTAGATACTCTGCTTTTAGTTGCATATCTCTTAGGCAATTCTCTAGGATTGTAAATTACCGATCCATTGCTGATCTGCATTTGTAAAGGGAATTTCCTTTCTGGGAGTCTCCACATCAATAAGTCAAAGATAAGTAAAAGGGAATTATATTACTTCATTGTTTATGCTGTATTATTAATTTTATTGCCTTTATCTGAAATCATGATCTGCTTCCTTGGACTTTTCTGAAATACATGGTAAATTTTATTTTAACCCCTCACAATCATTGTCTATGTGCCTTTTTTTAATTAAGTTATTTTACTTGTTTTCACTGTTTTACAATACTTCCATGTATCTAGGATTTTTTTCCCCTCCCTCCCCCTGCTTTACTCCCTCATTCCCTGAGTTGGCAACAATTTATATAGGTTCTACACATGCATTCCCATTAAATACATATTGCATGGGAGAATTAAAATGAATGGGAGAAACCATAAAACAAAACAAAACAAAACATGATACAAAAGAAAATGGTCTGCTTCTATCTGCCATCCAATTCCACAGTTCTTTCTCTGGATGTAGAAGGCATTTTACCTCAAGAGTCCATTGTTAATTTTTTAAGTCCTTGCATTGCAATGAAGTCCTAAGTCTACCAGAAAAATTCCTTGCACACATTCCTTGTGGTTGTTGCTGTGTACAAAGTTCTCCTGTTTCTGATCCTTTCGTTCAGCACCAGTTCATACAAGTCTTTCCAGGCATCTCTGAAGTCTTCCTGTTCATTGTTTCTCATAACACAATAGTATTCCATTATATTCATATAGCCATTCCCCAACTGATGGGCATTTTCTTGATTTCCAGTTTTTGGTCACCACAAAAAGAGTTGCTATAAATATTTTTGTACATGTGGGACCCTTTCCCATTGCTATGATCTCTTTGGGACAGAATCCCAGAAGCAACATTGCTGAGTCAAAGGGTATTATGTGCCTTTAAAAAAAAAAAAAAGTTTTTATTCTATACAATAAGTTGTTGGAATTTATTTTCTTTTTTATTTGGCCATAACACATTTACATTTGTTTATAATTATTAGCTTTGTATTTTCTGCTCTTTAATTCTTTTGTAACAATTTCCCTCATTTCTCTTCTTTTTAAAAAAAATCAATTAATTGGTCATCCTGGTTTATTTTACTTACTCTCACTTAATTCTAATTTCCTCTCATAAATTTTCTCCCCAATCCACTTACCTTACAATAGTTCCTTCGAATTTGGATTATTTTTGTCTCTTTAATTCCTTTTATCTTTTGTTCCTTCTCCTCTTTAAGTTTTCTGTTTTCCAGAAGAAATTAGTTTAGTGCAGTATTATCTCTATCTCAACACCATCCACTACCTATCATTTGAGTAGCGTTTATTAGTACTTATTGTATTTTCCAATAAGTATCCTTTTTTTTTTTTACTTTTCTCTATTCTTTTCCCTTCTAATAACACATTTGTAGCTTCTTACTTGCACGCTTTTCTTTATTCTTTCTATATCCTTTATTTCAGATGGGACTTTTGGGGAAAAAACCCATTTTTTTCTTCTGTTCAGTTCATCTAATAGCGTTGATAAATGGATGTTTCATTCATTCTTCCCCTTTATCCTTCTCCTTGTGTTTTTATAATCATGTATATTGTTTTATTCTATGCATTTTATTTTGCATCATGTCATGCATCTTTCTATATTGCTTTCATTTCCTCTTATTCATCATTTTTAAGGCATAATAATATCTCTGTATATCCATGTTGCACAATTCATTCAGTTATTCCACAATTGCTGGGCATCTACTTTGTTTCTGTAATTTTTGTTACCACAAAAAAGTACTGTTATGAATATTTTGGTATTTATGGGATTTTTCTTTCTCTGACCTTTTTTGAGTATATGCCTAGTAGTGAGATCACTGGGCCAAAGGCTATGAACATTTTAATAACTTTTATATAATTCCAAATAGTTTTCCATAATGTTTGGACCAGTTCACAGTTCCACCAACAGTGTTGCCGATGAATAAAAAAAAAACTGAGGTTGGAGAGAAATGAAGTTACTTGGGTAAAGCCACATCGCTACTCAAAGTTGAAATCTGAACTAAAGGTTAGCCTCTCATTTTTTATTTGCTACCCTATGTGTAAGTAGCTATGTCTCCACCTCCTGATCTCCTCCTTATGTTTCTAATATTAAAAGTTGGTAGACATTAATTAGAACTTCATCAATATTAAAACTTTGTCATATAATTATTTAAAAGGTAACCTTTCTGTAACAAATAAATCCTGCTTTCTCTTACCTTTACTTATGCAAAATAATAGTATAATTTATCATTTAGCATCTCTTAATCTATACTGCTTTCTAAGCAAGTCTTGCTTTTCCTAGAAGTTTAACTGGTTTCTCTTGAAACATAGAGGAAAGAAGGGCTTAATTAGCTATTCCTCAATCTCAAGTCTTAAAGAGCTGACAAACATATGGCAGACCTCAGGTAGCAGCTGTTAAAAACCTAAACTAAACTACAAGTTAAAAAGTTAATTAGAAAAAAGCTGGATAATGTTCATAACTGAGGGGAGTGAGCAGAAAAGTAGCTCTTCAAAACTTGAAGGCAAAGGGCAAAAAAAATGCTGAATTCCATCTGTCATGAAATGAAAGACAAGACAAACATAAACCATGTCAAACTTTCAAATATTTAAATGTAGCAGCAGAACTAATTACAGATAATTAGGGTCATACATGGCTAGACATCTGTGAAGACTTGGTTTCTTATTCCAGCCCCATGTGCAGCACCATAAAGTTCACCGCAACCCTAGTTAAGTATACTTAGGAATTTCTGTACTGACAAGAAAAAAAAAAGACATAAGCCTGCTCATTTTCTGTTGGGTTAGCTCAGTAGGATACAGTATGATGCTAAGAAGACCAAAGCTTAATCCTCACTTCAGAAGCAATCTGTTCCTTGCCCATGGATTATACGCCAAACCCTGCTACTTATTTTATAAACGTCTACCTTTGGTACTTTGGGGCAGAGAAAAGAGCAAAGGACTTGGAGTCAAAGAGATTACATTTGAATCCTGACTACTAAGTAAGTGACCCAGGGCAAATTAATTCATATCTCTGAGGTTCAATTTTTTTATATAAAAAATAAGGTTTGCACTAGATCAATGGTGTCAGATTCAAGAAGAAAGTGCTTATAACGTATGCATCCTGGGGGTCAAAGTACAAAGTACAAAGAATACAAGTACAAGGGCATGCATAAATCTATCCAAAATAAAGATAAAGAGAATAAATACAAATAAATACAAAATTGTAAAATAAAAGATGGTCTGGGAAGATAGGTATGAGCATGGGATGGGGTGAGGGGAATTAGCAAATTCTTCATATAAAAAGTTATTTTTGAACTAGGTATTGAAGAGAGAGAGGGATTCTGTGAGAGAGAATTAAGGAGAGAGTGAATTTCAAGCATGAGGGATAGCTTGTACAAAGACTTAGAGATGGGAGATGGAGTTTTCTATGACAGGAAAAGAGAAAGCCAATTTGGCCAGATTATATAGTGTGTGAGGGTCCTAGTCTTTTAGGTCACAAAATTATTTTTATTAGTATGTAAGTTTTTACAGCAGAAGATTGGGTATTCAGGGATGATATTTCTTTTTCAAGTCATTGAAATTCAAGAAGAATGTTAATTAAGATTCATTGGAGATATCAATGGAAAGGGTATTCCTGCTAATGAAATCACAGATCTATGAAGTATTATTGTGGGAAAAGAGCAGAGGTTTCGGGCCACAGGTAATCATATGTATTGTTTCTGTTCTTGGCACAGATTTTGCTAATCAATTGTGCACATCAATTAGACTGTTATAGTTGTTTTCAATTCCATTTCTTTCCTCTGCCTTCTACTAATGGTCTAAGAAGTCCTCCTCGGGGTCTTATTGGGCGCCATGACTATTCCTCCAGTCAGAGACTACGGCTTACAGATCTACAAACTTTAACTCAGTTTTCTAGGATTCTGCTCAAATCATTTCCCTGAATTCAATCACCCCTTTCCAGAACACATGGACCTGATCTACTTAGATGCTCCTAATTCCAGCCTTGGTTAGCCTTTCAAAGTTTTATGATAAATTCCTTCTTCAAAGTTTCTTCAGGTTCTTTGATGTCACACATTTTCAAAAACAACATGTTCCTTGTCATCATTAATTCCCTTTTGGTCATGCCCATGCCTCTTCAGGGAGTTTTCTCCTCCAGGGACAATGGCTCCTGACCTATTGTCTCTTCTTGTTATAAACATTAGTACAAATGGTAAGTCTAAGATCTGACTACGTTCTTATTGCACCAGGTCCAATGCCCCTTGGCTTCTCTGTGACAATGAGTACGTTCAGTTCAATTCAGCAGGAAAGTATTAAGGACTGAGAGTATGCAAGCCATCATGCCAGACATGGGAGATAAAACCCTTTCCCCTGCAAATGGGCCCCATTCCCCTGTAATATACACTGGCAGTTCTTACATTTCTCTTTTAGTTTTTGTCACAACAAATTATCCTAATTTTCCTTCTACTTCTCTGACTTAGTCATATTCTTCCTTCGTGATTCTTCTTCCTTCCCAGATTTCTCTACTAATGGGCATTGTTCAAGGCTCAGTCCTTTATTTGTCTATTTCTCAGGTGCTATGTGCTTTTGTTCAGAGAACAAAACCATTCTCAAGTTAATTAAGTATATAGAGTAAATGAAATATTTACCAAGTGCAAGTCTGGGTGCTGAAGATATGTAGCAATAACAGAAGGGCATTCTGTGACCTCGAAGTGTTTACAATGGGTGAGACATGTATAAAGATAACTGTAATACAAGATAGAAGAGGATTACATTCATTAATCAGGTTAAATATAATTATTTCCACTACCACCTGCATATGAATAGCTCTTCATGATATATCACATTCTTTAATTCAGATGTTTGTAAAATACCTAATTTATGGATAGTACCATAAGAGATGCTAAGATGTTTTTAAAAGAAGTCTAATATCTGGTACTTTTCCTCTAAGAGGTTATAATTTAGTCGGAGAAATGAAACATATAGATGAGAAGAATTAATTACAATGGAGTCTAAAAGAATTTTCTCAGAAAAGTGAAAGGGAAAATTAACAACTAGAGCTGAATGGACAGAAGGGGCTAGATCTGAGCCTTACAGGGATAGTGAAAAGTTGGATGGGGAAGAGGGAAAGGTCTTTGGAGGAAAAAGGGACAACAGAAGAAAGTGGATGGAGTTGATCAGCAAACAATGAAGTCAGTTTGATTAGATTTAAAAAGCCCACATTTGTGTCCCAAAGGAAATAATAGCAAATAGATAATGTTGGACCAGACAGAAGAGGTAATGGAAATCTAGAATGAAGAGTTTGGGCTTGATTGTGTAAATTTTGGGAATATATTAGAGACTTTTTATCTAGCAACCAAGTGAAGGATAGACTTAATGAAGACTTAAGGCAAAAATTCATTAAAAGGATGTTGTGGTAGCAAAATCTTGAGGGAGTAAAATGCTAGATAACAGTGTCGGTATGACTTGGAAAGAAGTAATAGAAGCAAGAAACATTGCACTTAGTGAAAAATTCATTCTTCCTTCTTATTTATTCCATTTTTCCAAGCACAAAGCAATGTTTCTAGTCTGGTTCCTGGCATACCTATTTTCTCATTGCTTGAAATGGAACATTTAGCGGGGGAGATCATTAGAGAGAGAAAATGAGTTCCATTTTAAACACACGTTATATATGCTGCAATCACCTCAAAGTTGTTGAGAATTATTTTCTAAGTCACTTAGTACTGTAGTAAGCACCTAGAAATCCCTTCCTATAAAATACTTGATGATATGAATTAAAATAATAAGGAACTTAAAATGTGATCTAATAGTATATTTTTATGTCAATTTTATCAAGGAAACAATAAGTATTTAAAAAGCATCTACTATGTCAGTAACTGTTCAAGGCACTAGATGTGAATGACAGATGTGAAATACTTCTTGCACTCAAGGAGCATATTTTCTATATGGAGAAATAGAAATGCTTTTCTGAGTATATATAAATTACAAACAAAATTGATAAAAAGTAATTTAAAGGGGAGGCATTAGCAGCTGTGAGGTTTGAATTGGGAAAAGACTCATAGTATAAAGTGGCACTTGGCCTGAGCTTTGAAGATAGCTAAGAATTTTAAGACATGAGGGTGAGAAGATAGTTCATTCTAGAAGAGGGGGACAACTTTCAAAAGAAAGAATAGAGGTGTGAGATGGACTGTTGTGCACGAGTTAGCAAGAATATCAGGTTAGTTGACCTCAATAATTTATTGTAGGTAGTAATATACATATAAATAAGGCTGGAAAGATAGATTGGACCTAGAATATGAAAGCATTTAAATGCTGAACAGAGGAGTTTGAACTTGATTCTAGAGGTAACAGAGAATCGCGGGAGCTTATTGAGCAGGAGAGTGATATGGTAAAACTTGTGCTTTAGAAATGTTATTGTCAATTATGTAAAGGATGGAATGAAGAAGCGATGAATGGGAGACTAAAAGATCAATCAGAAAATAAATGCCAGAGTAAAAGTGAGATGCGACGAGGAACTGGTAAATGGGAGAATAGAGAGATCTGGGAAAAAGATACAAGAAGGCTTGTGGAATTAGAAACAAGATTTAACATCCAATTGCATATGGCAGGGTGTACAAAGAAGAGTTGAAGATGACCTTGAAGTTGGAAAGCTGGTTGATTGATGAATGGTGGTGCTCTAGATAGAACTAGCAACATTTGGAAGATCAGTGAGTTTGGGAAGAAACATAATTTTTTTTTTATTTTGGATACTTTGAGTTTCAGTTGTATATGGGACATCCACATAAGGGGCAGTTTGTAATACATGATTAAAACCCAGGAGAGAAACTAGAACTAGAGAAATGGCTCTAGGTGTCATTTGCACAAAGATGAAAATAGGACCCATAGGAAATGATGAAAACATCAACTTAGATAACAAAGAGAAAATACAAGAGGGTGCAGAGTACAATACTGGGGGACATTGATCATTAAGGGGTATGGTAAAGATGATTACAATACAAAGGAAATTGAGACCAAGTATTCAAATAGAGAAGAAAATAGGCAAGAGAGAACAATGTCTTGAAAAGTCAGAAAGAAGACAGTATCTAGGATGAAAGGAAGTCAAGGGTTTAGAATACAACCACTAGGTAAAGAAGGATGAAAATCGAGAAAAGGACACTAATCTATGAAGGCCATTAGAATTATTATAAGGATTTATATATAAGGGCATTTTATTCTTACCTGCTTGACTACAAACAACTCCTTTTTATCAATGGCAAAAGGGAATGAGGAGAATAAAAATGAATTAAATCCACGATAATCCAAAATGCTTACTTTCGTGAATTTTTAACCTCTTAACCCAGACAACTTTTCATGAAAATCTTCAAAAACTGGATACATAGTTTTATTGGGAATTCATTTTCTTCCTTTTTCTCTCCTTTTCTCTGTCTATATGGAAAGCAGGATTCGGTCAAATTATAAGAAACATAAATGAGAAGACAGGAACTTAAATAATTCATTAATTGGGTATTTAGCACTAAAATAAGTGAGAGTCAACAGTATATTCAGACTGAAGTTGTACTCAATGTGAAATAGATGGGGGCAGGAAGGAGATTTTAAAAAAAGACATCATGGCAATTTGTGTTACTGGATAACATGGTAAAAAAAAAATTCCTGGTGATGAGCCTCTGTACTTGTGCTGGGTAGCTCTTCTCATCAGTCAGTGTTTTATTTTTGTCTCCTTCATTCCACCTCACAGTGGAGATGCTATTGATGCATGAACTCCTACCTGTAGAAGGAAGGCTGAGAGATGAAATAAGCTGTTATTAGTAGTAACAATAACACAATTCTTTCTATTTTTTCTACCCCAATTTATCTTTCCTGCTTCATTGTCCATTACATTCCCTACTCTGGTTTGCATTTCAGAGAAATTAGTCTTCTCTCTGCTCCTCTCACATGGTTCTCCATCTCCCGTCTCCATGCCTTTGTAGTGACTATCCCCCCACCTAGAAAGCACTCCTTCTTTACCTTTGCTTCACAGAATCTCCCTCTTCCTTCAAAATACAACTTAAGTCCTACCTTCTGCATTTCCTGTCCTTCCAAATGCTAGTGCTCTCCTTCCTTAATTACTTGTATTTAATTATTTGGTCATTTGTCTCTTTATAGTTACTCTACGTGTACTTACATGTGTATCTGCTTCCCCATTAGAAATTATGCTCCTTGTTAGCAGGGATTGTTTTCTTCTTTATGTTCATATCCTTAGTGCCTAGCATATTCTTGTTACATCATCGGTGCTTAATAAATGCATGATTCATAACATGTCCAAAGCTCAACAGGTTTAGTTTGTGTGTTTCCTTGTTGTTCCTCTGCAAAAGTCCTTGCCCCCATGTTAGTGCTAATATAATAGTAAATTATTTAGAAGGTCCAGTGCATCCTTGATTATTTCTCAAATAGCAGATGCGTAACTCTGAGGCAGCTAAAGGCCAAAGACCAATCGTAAATGTAACAAAGACTGCCCATGAGCTTCGGCACAAGCCATCTGACCAGTTGTCGCTACCAAAGCTTTATGAAGTTTGAAGAACAGAAAGCCTCACTGACTGATAAGAGCTAATCTCAGAGCCAGAGCTTTTTCACTATATAAAAAGTAGGAATGCCCACCTTAAATGAGATTGCATGTCAAAGATCTTTTACAAATACATAAACATTTCACACGTTCACCATTATCTTAATAATAGCTAACATTTGTAGAGCACTTACTATGTGCTAAATGTTTCACAATCATTGTCACTACAACCCTTTGAGATAGCTGGTATCATTATCCCCATTTTGCAGATGAGGAAACTGAGGCAAATGGTGACTTGCCCAGTTTCACACAGTCAGCGTCTGAAGTTAGGTTTGCACTGAGGTCTTCATGATTCTGGGCCAAGAAACACACCAGAAGAAAGCTTATAGGTCTGGAGAGGAGTATGTCCTTCATCTTGAAGAGCCTTAGGGAGTTAATAGTAGCATTTGTATTCCTAGCACTATAGTAAGTGCTAGCTAAGCTATAATTCATCACTACTATAACTCACAGGATTCAGTATAACTTACATGTCTGAACTGTGAGTTGGCTTTGGGTTTCACCTTTTAATGGGTGAAACATCTATTCATTTAGAAAATATAAGGTGCTAAATGTTGAGGAACAGGCAGCAGAATCTGATCACCCCATCAATCCTCTGAACTAATTCTATAAACATAGAAAAATACTTAGGAGAATTCTCAGAAAGCTGACATATTATTTCAAAGGACCCATACTCACAGCTTCTCCAGCATGTACTCTCCTATCATGCGACTGCTAGGTGGTACAGTGTACAGAGCACAGGCCTGGAGTCAGGAAGACTCATCTTCCTGAAAATCTGGCCTCAGATACTTACTAGCTATGTAACCCTGGGAAAGTCACTTACCTCTGTTTGCCTCAGTTTCCTCATCTTTAAAATGAGCTGGGAAAGAAAATAGCAAATTGCTCTGGTATCTTTGCCAATAAAAATAACAAAAAGACCAAAAAGGGGTCACAGAGAGTCAGACATGACAGGAATGACTGAACAACAATTTCTAGTGTATCTTGGAGAAACTAGAATTACTTGTATGATGAATTACTGGAATGAGACTGCAGAATGCTGTAGACTAGGGTGTCAAACACACAGCCCTTGGGCCATATGTGGCCCACAACACTCCTGAGTGTGATCTGAGCCCAATGAAAATGTAATTCTTATCTGATTTTAGTGTGTTGATGTATTAATAAAAAAAAGAAATATGTAAATATGTATAGTTTTCTAAATCAATATGGGGCCCACAGGAATCTTTAAATGTGGTTAAGTTCCCCCTCTCACCTTTCAATTTGAACTTGACACCACTGATGTAACAGAAAAAGCTTTGGACTGGAAATCAAGAAGATCTATATTTGAATCTCACTAAAGACATTTAGTTGTTCCATTATCAGGAGCAAGTCACTTAAACACTTAAACTTCCTGGAGTTTATTCTCTTGCTCTGTAAAACAAAGGGATTGGACACAGTGGCTATTAGGGTTCCTTTCAACTCTAAATCTGTGATCCAGATTCCTACACAATAGATTTATCTCCACTCCATGTCTCTATTGGTCTTTGGCATATTATACAAATAAAGAATACCCTAGAAAGAAATGTTAGTTGAATATGTCATCAGTGAAATTTAGAACCAACAACAAAGAGGTTTCATAATGAGAGTGAGGGATAATAGATGGACAGCTTACATGCTCTCCTGGTACATCATAGGTCCTCAATAAATGGGTGTTGATGATTAGTCCCTTCAAATATAAAGAAATCTAGGGGAAGGTCATTCTTATATTACATGTACCCTCTGTGAAGGTTTTATGGGGAGGACTGGACCAGGTACACACTATAGAAAGTGTGGATGAGTGATGATCTGTACTATTTTGGGAAAACACTAATTGGTGAGATCACAGATTCATGAAAGCATCAAAGGATCAGAGTAATTCAGTTTCCATTAGATTCTATTTCTGTTCATTGTATTTGGTCAAAACTCCCATTAAGATTCTTGGGAAACTTTGTTTAACAGGGAGGTCCAGTTTTTGCAAACTTCTTTTTTTACATCTAGCTTAAGGAGATTGGGGATGGGTTTTCTCCTCCCAAAACAGACATGATCTCTCCACCCAAGAGATAAGCGTAAAGCTGAGTCCAATATCCAAAGACAAATCCTGTTCTGATAAACTTGAGGTGTCAACATTTCAAATGGAACATCACAGTGTGTTCTGTTCCAGGGTCAAAAACAAGAGTTGAATATGAGATCCAAAAGGGAGTGTGCCTATCACCCTTGTAACTTCTGAGAAGAGAGGGGGAGGAAAACCCCTCATGACAAGGCCAGGGGATGTAGTTTGTCATCACAAATGGAGATGGTGATAGTGAGCAAGCAAAGACATACACTGATTTTTCTTTAGGAGGGGAAACCCAGCCAAGAAACCAGATTAAAAAGATTCTTGAAGAGGCCAGCCAGGAAACAAACCAAAGACCTAGGTGACCAGACTGGAAAAATAAATTTTAGAGGATAGCATCTGGTTCTTGCACTTGTCAGCTCATTCTGGGAATGCCCTGGAGCAGCATGTTTGACTGTTGGAAAGTTCTCCTAGGGATAGTGTTGGGAAGGAGCAAAAGCGGCCCATAGAAAGTAATGTTCACAAAAGGATAAGCCATAGCTTTCTGAACTAACCTTGTCTTCATGGGCAGGGATGGCCTCTACAACTCTGTGTGATAAACCTGAGGATCCTATAAATATCCTCAAAGGAAGAGTAAGCTATGAGTAGGATGAGAATGGTACAGAATAAGTGAAACTCTGAAACTCATTTTGGAACTCTTTTTAAGAGTGCAAAAGGAAAAATTAACAAAGACCATGAATTTAAATGAGAATACCTTCTATTTCCCTGGCCAGTATAGAGGTGCTAATTAGCCAGGAAATGGCTGGAAGGAAAAGGCACAAGGAAAAGAAGCCTATGACCATGGGCCAATTAGCCCCAAACACATCCCTCATTCAATAATATTTCTATTTTTCTTAAGCACTTAATCCTGGGCAAAGTACTCTGCCAGACCCTAGGGATTTGGAGATAAAAATGAAATAGTGTCCTCCCTCAGGAAGATTATATTTTATTTGTGGGTACAATATTTATGGGCCTAAGCAAACTCAAAATTTATACGAGGTGATTTAAATGGGGTCTCCTATAACAGGTGGATAATTGTTATAATGAAATCACAGAGCTGGGTGGAATCTTCAAGGTTGTTTAGTCCCACACTCTCATTTGCCACATGAGGAACAGAGGCCCAGAGACTTGACCAAGGTAAAGAGGAATTGAATGACAGAAATAAGATTGGAACTCAGGTCCTTTGGCTCCAAATCTACAGTTCTTTGCACTGCTCCAAACCACCTCCTCAAATGCCAGGGGAAAAATATTAAGTTTTTCTCAAGGTAAGGGTGAAAAGTATAAGACATGCTAAGGCCTCCCTCAGAAGGAAATATTCCTTACAATAT
>CM053769.1:666314316-666339868 GCA_028658325.1 Potorous gilbertii
TTGCACAGTATATGAACAATAGCATTGGACAGATCAAAGCCAAACTTAGTAGAATCCATAAATCACCACAAGAAAAACAAAACCTGGTTTGAACTTTACAAGGAATACCATGGTCTTACATTAGTATTTTAATTCAGTAATAAACATTTATTAAGAATCAACTATATATATTCGAGACATTATGACAGGCACAAAGACAAAAACTAACCAATATTACAGGCTTCCAGGAAGACTTCTTTCAAATACTAAGGGAAAATACAAGGAAAGTGGATATTTTCCTTGCTAAACAAGGAATGTGTTTCACAGTAACATATCCCACCCTAGAGAGAGAGGGTCATTAGGTGTAATTGTCATGAAGGACAGGCAGGCAGAGAAACATAGATAGGATGATGGCTAGATGCACAAAGAGGATGGAATGATAGTGAATGAAAGGATCTGAATTCATCTTCTTTTCCCTGATTCCAGATACAGGGTTCATTCAATAGTACAATGATTCCTTCACCTTGTATGAGGGACATAGAGCAAATAAAAGAACACTGAAATGCTAAATCTCCAGATAGAAGGCATTCTAGATTATTCTAGAAAGGGAAGGGAGTAAAGAGGAGTTGAATTGGACATTTCTTGGAATCCAAGGAGGAATATTAAGCTAATTAAAAGACTGGGTGATAGGTTGGGGATGGGAGACAGGATAGATTCTCATACTATTATCTGTGCTAGGAAAGGACAATTTTTTTTTTTGAGTAGAGAGCATGTCAATAAAACAGATTAAAGGAATTTGAGTTTGGGCAGGATAACATAAAGATCAAGCTAGAGGGTTTGTTGGAAGAGTCAGAGGGTAAGCTTAGCACAAGCAAAAAAAAACAAAAAACAACCCTGAATGACCTAGAACAGGTTTAAAAGAGGGGAAAAATTCATAATTTAATGATGAAAACCATGAGTTTAAAAAGTATAACTTTAAATGTGAATTAATTATATTTGGCAATACAATAACAGAGAAAGGTAGAATGGAAAATAAAGCACAACATTGCATTAAACAAAACAAAACAAAACCAAAAAGCTACACATACAAAAAAAAACCCCATAAAGGGCACATGTAGAGATAAAATGAGGGGCTGGAACAAAATTTATTAGGATTCAGACAATTCCAAAAATAGTAGTAGTTGCAATTATGATTTTTGGCAAGGAAACAGTATAGAATAACGCTGTTGAGTGATGAAAAGGGGAAACTTTATTGTGTTGATCCTACAGACAATGAAGTGGTATAAATATTGGATATATATATGGACTAAATGACATAGTATTCAAATACTTAAAGCAGGAGTTCTTAACCTGAGATCTATGGACCTATTTTAAAAATATTTTGATAACTATTTTTAATTAAATGAAACATCATGTTTGTGAATTTATTGAACATATATTTTACTTCTACATATTTTTTACAGTTTTCAACTTAATTATTTTTAGTTTTCAACATTCACTTTCATAAGTTTTAAGTTTTCTCCCTTAGCTTCTCCCTTTCCATTCCCAAAACAGCATATAATCTGATATGGACTCTATACATACATTCCTATGTCATGTTGCATATAAAAATTATAACGAATGGGAGAAACCCTGAAAAAGAAAAAAACAAAACAAAACAAAAAAGAAAATAGTGTGCTTCACTCTGCATTCCAACTCCATAATTCTTTCTCTGGATGTGGATGGCATTTTCCATCATGAGTCCTTTGGAATAGTTTTAGGTCCTTGCATTGTTGAGAAGTCAATCAAAAACAGTTTTCTCACACTGTGGCTGTTACTGTGTATAATGTTCTACTGGTTCTGCTCATTTCACTCAGCATCAGTTCACATAAGGCTTTCCAGGATTCTGAAGTCAGCTTGTTCATCATTTCTTATAGCACAATAGTATTCCATTACATTCACATACCACAACTTGTTCAACCATTCCCCAGTTGATCGAAATCCCCTCAGTTTCCAGGTCTTGGTCACCACAAAAAGAGCTGCTATAAATATTTTTGTACACATGGATGCTTTCCTGATTCTTATGATCATTTTGGGTTATAGCTCTAGAAGCAGTATTTACTTATACATATTTAAGAAATGTATTTACAAATGAACAAATGGCAAATAAACTCTTAGAATTACATTCCTTTATAATATAACACAAAATAAGGTCTTAAACATGCTTTGAGGTCATGGGATATGAAAATCTCACCTCAGGAACACAAAGATTTTTTTAAAATAAATTTTTATTTTATTTTCCTAACCAAAATTTATTTCAAAAAATCTGTACAAAATGCTTATAATGATGTAGTACAATTATATAGTAGACACTGGTATAAGAAATACAAGAAACATTTATATAGGGGTGCATTTTGCCATAAAATGCTAGGATGTAACAAACGCATCTCTCGTTCTCCTGCTCTCCAAAGGCATGTAGATGAGAGAAGATCATAGAGATTCAGGCTGGAAGGGAACTTAGAGGTTAAATGGTTCATAATCCTCATTTTATAGGAAGAAAAAGAGATGCAAGGAAAGAAGATGACTTGCCCAAAATCACATTTATAGCTAATGATACAGATGTGAGGTCACCCCTGGCACTTTTCCTTCAGGTAAATGGAACCACTTGTCAAGCCCACCATGCCTCAAATAAAGCCCTGAATGGGAAGAACACTCCTTCTGGGAGTCACTTCGCTCAGACAAAGAAACTGGGGAGTGGACTATCCTTGTGTAAATATTTAGCTGTTATCAAAGGTATGGCTTGGTCCTACAAGGACCTTCATCCACATCTTTAATTTCCTCTCAAGACCTTTTCACTCAGACCATACAGTCTGCTCTTCCATCATGGGAGCTAAACTGAATTTCCCCCGCCAGGAGAAAATAAATTTTTGTTGATGTTTTCTGTATTTTACATCACCATCACTTCCCTCTCCCTCTCCCTGAAGGCTATTCCATATGACAAATGGTATGTTTTTTAGAGGGGAAAAAATCAGCACAACTGATTGATATGTTGAAGAAATGTGAAAACATGAAAAATTTGTAAC
This sequence comes from Potorous gilbertii, assembly GCA_028658325.1. NCBI lineage: Eukaryota > Metazoa > Chordata > Mammalia > Diprotodontia > Potoroidae > Potorous > Potorous gilbertii. Next base: position 666,317,358 of record CM053769.1, read on the forward strand.
ACCTGTGGACCTCTAACCTCCATGAAAAGGTGGTTTGGGAAGTATCTTCTCCTATCATATAAGTTTCATTTCATCTTTTAAATCATGTTAAATTTACTTTTACTTTTTTTAATGTGGTATTATTATTTCCATTTACATTATTGTAGTCACTGCGTATGTTGTTTTCTTGAAGTTGCTTACTTCATCTGCATCAGTTCATGTAGATCTTTCAGTGCTTCTCTGTATTCATCACATGCATCACTTCTTACAGTGCAATAATATTCCATTACATTTCTATATCACAATGTATTTAGCCATTCTCTGATTGATGGGCATCTACATTCCTTCCAATTCTTAGATATTAAAAAAAATTACGATAAATATTTTTGAGTATATGGGGACTTTTTTCTTATCAATACCTTCTTTGGGGTATGTCTAGAAATAAACTCATTGTTCAAGGGGTATGAACATTTTAGTCACTTTATTTACAGTTGCAAATTGTTTTCCAAAATAGTTGTACCACTTCACAGCTGTAGCAACAATATATTAGTGTTCCCATATTTCTACTTGGCTGCTGACATTTTTTGGTAATTTTTGACAATTTTGAAAGGTGTGAGGTGAAATCTCAGGATTGTATTGATTTGCATTTCTCTTATTATTGTTGGGGGCATTTTTTAAAATGTGGTTGTGAATACTTTGCAGTTCTTTTGAGACTTTGTGCATATCTTTTGATTATCTTTACTTTGTTTCTTTTGTGTTTTTTTTAAAATTTTTGTTTTTCATTTATCTGATAGCATGATGGCAACCCCTAATTTTTTGGATTCACTTGATACATAATAAAAATTTTCCCATCCCCTAAGTTTTATTTTGTCAATGTTTCTGTTTTTGAAGTGAGTTTCTTGGAAGCAACAGATTTCGGATTTTGTTTTCTTATCCAATGTGTCACATTTTTATTAGGTTGTTTAACCATTTGCATATAAAATAATAAGGGTTAGGTTTATATTTTCCTCTGTCTCTAAAATTAAAATTATGATTTTCCTCTTTTCTGTTGTAAATACAATTATTTTATTTATTTATTTAAATCATTTTTTTTCCCCCAGGTGGCTCTGTTTCTAATGGCTCTTTCCCTCTTCCCTAGTCCTGTCTTTTTATTTGTTATCTTTTTTCCTTAGGATTTTGTTTATCAGTTTACCAGCTTTAACTGTTTATATATTTCTTCCTCTTCTTTTTTCCTCTGTTAGTCAAGCAGGTTCTTACTTCCTTTCCTCCCTTTCAGCTGATCCTGTTTATTAGTTTTTTAATTTCATTTTTTGCCCCTTTCCAAAAATGATTTCGCTTACTTTCTTCATTATCCATCTTCTCTTTATATTTACTCTTGATTTATGACCCCTATAATCATCTGGTTACTGCAGATGTCAGAAAGAACATTTTTATTGTAAGCCTTCTGCCCCATTGAGTTATCCTCTCTCTTGCTGACCTGTTTTCTCTACATTTGCCTGGAAACCTCCCTGTGACCATGTTCACCTGCTTCTCTAGGTACCATTTGCCCCCAGGAGTTTCAATTCCCTTCCTCCTAGAACAAATAGACTTTTCAGGTACCAATTGCCCTAGACCTCATCCATCCTCATCTCCCTCTAAAGATAGGAATATTTATCAGTGGAATCTCCTCTAAGTTCCAAAGTAAGGCCTCTGTTCTTTCCCCTTCTTTTTTCCTCCCTCCTAATTTCCCATTCCCCTGCAGACTTTTATCTTTCTGAGACTACATAAATCACCTTTCCCTCAATGCTAGCCTCAATGCTAGTATATCACTCACTCCTATCACCCAGCTCCCTTCCCCTCCTTTCTTCTGTTCTAATGTAGTCCCACAAAACAATCTTTCATTTGCAGGCAGAGTGTTTCCAGGTTCTGTCCATGATGTCCCTATCCACCTCTTCACTGTTGTCATTGTTCAATTGTTTTCAATCATGTCCTACTCTTGATGACCCTATTTTGGGTTTTCTTGGTAGAGATTCTAGGGTAGTTTGCCATTTTCTTCTCCTTCTCATTTTAAAAATAAGGAAACTAAGGGAAACAGAGTTAAGTGATTTTCCCAGGGTCACACAGCCAATAAATGACTGAAGCCAGATTGGAACTCAGGAAGGTGACTCTTTCTGACTCCAGGCCCAGAACTCTATCCACTGTATCACCTAGCTGTCCTCTTCACCATTACCTCTACCAGATTTCTACCTTCACTCTTGTCTCCTTAAAAAAGAAGTCAATGTGTTGTCACTCAGTTGCTGTTGCTGTCTGCATTTATTTATTCCTCCTCCAATTTTGTTGTTTGGGGTATTTGAGAAGCAAATGATCTGTTCATTTCTCATTTTCTTTCTAAAAATATTTCAAATTATTTTATGTTATTGAATGTCCATCTTTTGGCCCTGTTGGGTTAAGCTCAGGTTTGCAGGGTAGGTCACTTGAGCTATATCCTGAACTCCACAGCTCTTCATAGCACATTATTTCATTGTTTCCTCCTTTTTCTAGTGGATAAAGAATTGACTTGCCTAATTCAAATATCCTTTCCTTTGTATTTGAAGGTCTTTCTTCTGATGATTTGTAGAACTTGTTGTTTCTGAAATGAATTGTTAAATTTAACTACTATATGTTTGCGCATTGTTTTTTTCCCCCCTTTCTGGAGTCAATGTGTGAATTTTTTCAATTAAAACTTAATTTTCTGTTTCCAGGCTAGCTCCAGCTGAATGCTGTGCTCTTTCCCTAAAGCTTGCTAGCAGCTCTCCACCTGTAGGGTGTTTTGTTCTAGTGATTCAAGTGACTCTAGTGTCTTACACCACTCTTTCATTGTTCTCTTGCCTGGCACCAGAAATTCAGAGCCTGCTTTCCCTTGAACTAGAAGTTCAGAGCTTTTCAGCACTGGTGCTTTCAGGTTGTCATCCCCAATAGACCTTTTCTCCCAAAGTGCTATTGCCAAGCCATCTGTTGAGGTCTGAGAAAACTTCCTTAATCTAGGTTCAGGTCTCCATGGCACTGGAAAGAGGGAAGGTACACCAGGGTACAAAGGTAGATTTTGATGTAAGTATTGTATCATCAGATCTACTTGTGTGGCAGATATGGGAGAGGTCAGTGAGCTCAACTCAGTTCCTCTTTTTTTAGGGAGGACCTTTTTTTTTTGGATTCTTGGTATCTTGGAAATAACTGAAGATCATGGAAATAACTGAAGTTTCTTTATATTTGTTGTTTAATTTCTGTTTTGGACAGGTTCAAGGTTGTAGAGATTGGAGAAAATATCTAGTCCAAAATCTTATTGTTCTTATGACCTAGAATGATAACTGTATATCAATACTATTGGTTTTCTTTGTGATACTATGTATTTCATAAATTTTAAAACATTCTGAGAAGTCCATAGACTTCACTAGATGCCAAAAGGTTTCATGATGCAAAAAATGCAAGAATGCTTGACCTCAAACAAAAAGCAGCTGAAATGAAAAAAAAAAAAAAGACCATGATAGTAATGAAAAAACCATAGGGTGTATTTCATATTCCTCTCTAGAAGTAACATAGATCTAATGAAAAAAATAAATTCAATAATATCAGGGATTAGTTATTTCATTGATATGGGTACATGCTCTAGTGCTGTAGATCAGAGCATCAAACACATGGTCTTCAGGTTGCCTGCAGCCCACAGTGTGACTTGAACCAGATTAAAATGTAATCGGGAAATATGTAACAAAATAAATAAAAATATAATAAAACATAATGTTAGCATGTTGTTCTCTAAGTCAATATGCAGCCTGCAGGGATCTTTATGTGTGATTTAGTGGCCTCCCTTTTCTATCTGCATTTAATACCAATGGTATAGATCACAATCTCTCTGTGCCTTCTTATCATTTACAAATCTTGTCCATATTCCCTACACACTTTGCATAGGAAGTTCACCCCAACATGCTAAGGGACTTCCTCTAGGTTTCTTGACATTGACATTTTTACTGTAACAGAAGAGAATGTGCTTCATCTTGCTCTTGTTATGTGACCAATTATACTCTTCTGGATCTATATTTTTTCTGATGTTATTATCTGTCTCTTGTGGGACATTTGCTTGGTAAAATTTTGTAATTTGTTCACACCTATCATGCACCTCTCCATTGCTCTTGGATGTCCTGCAATTTCAATTCTTCAAACATCATGGTATTTCATGGCACAAAACCCTATAGCATTGTCAGAGCAATATCATTGTGAAAATGATAGACGTTGGTTTCAGAGAGGAACTTTAATTAAAAATTACAGTGAAATTGCTCAAAGGCACTCTAGTCTATTGTTAACTTCTTCAGTTCTGATTGTTTACCTACAACATCTGAACATGATGTATCTACCTATGTACCAATTCTCTGTATTTTCCATCTGATTATCATAGTCTCAATAATGGGCATTCTTCACACACTTACTTTTACCTATACAAATAGTTAGGTCAAACTGCTAAAATAAATGAGAAGGAAATTATTGATACGGATCCATGTTTGGAGAAATTAGAGTTGAAAACTGGTTATTTCAGAATAGGATTTATGAAAACTATGTATCTTTCATTGCATTAGATACCAAATTTGCAAACTCTGATCATATGCTAATCATTCACTAATGCAACAAGCCTACTATGTGCCAGGCACTGGGCTAGGGTCTGGGGATACAAAGGATGAAATCATCCCTAATCCAAAGAGTTTGTATTCTAACAGGGAAGAGACAAACCAGATAGTTTGAAGAGGAGGGCAGTAGGAGTGAGAAGATTAAAAAAAGGCTTTGCGTAGCAGTCCGTCATAAAATAACTTCCCTCCAGCTAGAGGTTATTTAATTCTTTGTGCTTGTGTCCCCAGTGCTCTTCCTTCCCAGGCTGTACTCTGACCATTCTCCACCACACCTCGGAAATCTCTTAATCCGGGAAGCTCACACAGTGGAAGTACTTTGCTCTTTGGCCTCTCCCTCTGACTGGGTAGCTCCACCAAAACCCTCTATTTAAGGAGGATGACTTGGCCAGTCATGTATCATTCTTCTCTAGGTTGAACTCTAGATTTTTTCTACCAGGGCTTGCTACCTTCATCTCACCTCTCCTAACCTTTCCAGTTTCTTTTTATGTATTGTACTCCCCTATTAGTACATGCTTCTGGAAGCAGGGACTGTCTTTCTTTTTACTTGTATTTGTATTCCCAGTACTTAGCACAGTACCTGGAGAACAGTAATAAATAATTATTTTAAAGTGAATGAAAACAATGAGACCAAAAATAAAAAAAAAAAAGAGATGTGGCAAGGGCAAACCACAAAGGAGAATGTTTAAAAGAACACATGAATTCACAAAATAGAAAAAAGAAGGCTAGAAAATTGAGAATGAAATTTTTAAAAATCTGGAAAAAATCAACAAACTTATAACCTATAGATAAAAATGTAGGGAAAAACATGAAAATTAGAGAAAAAATTAATTTATTCTCCCTTTTTGAGACTGGGTCTCCATATTCACACTGGAAGTGCAGTAACAATTTATAAATCTGGTCCCTCTACTGACTAGCAGCATCTTTGACCTGTCTTGTGTCAAAGCAGAGCCAGTTTGCCCCTCCTTATGCAGCCTAGTGCCCTCCTCTCCTATTATTCACTATGGTACTAGAAATAATATCTATAGCACTAAGAGAAGATGAAGAAATTAAATAAATAAATGCCAGAAAATAGAGGCCAAATCATACCAACTGGCAGGTGACATTTACTTGGAAGTCTAAAAATATCAGCAAAGAAACCAATTGAGATGACTAATAGTTTCACCAAAGTATCAGGATACAAAATAAATCCATTAAAAACATCAACATTTGGTATATTGCTAAAAAAAAAAAAAAAAAAGGAAAATATAGAAAGAGAAATTCCAACCAAACTTGAAACATTTTTGTGTTAAACTAACAAGACATAATCTTTTCACAAAAGTAAAGAAACAAAATTGATGCATTCAATTTTTTTAATGAAACAATTAACTAGGAAAAATGTTCTTCTTCATACTTCTCTTATAAAAGTCTGATATCCAATATACTTACGGAACTGATTAAAAAATGTAAGAACAAGAATCATTCCTCAGTAGAACAATGATCAAAGAACATGAAATAACATTTCTTAAGGGGAAAAAAATTGAAACTATGGACAGTCAGATGAAAGAAATGCTCCAGATTAGTAAGTGAAAGGCAAATTAAAACAATTCTGAGGTTTTCAGACTCATCACATTGGCAAAGAAGATAAAAGGGAAAATGACAATTATTGAAGAGGCTATGGGAGGACAAGCACATTAATTCACTATTGGTAGAACTTGAATTGGTTCTTAATTCTGGAAAATAATTTGGAAAAAATACTACCCAGATCACCAAACTTTGCAAGCTCTGGCTCAGTAATAATACCACTGGGTATATGCTCCAAAGAGATCAAAGAAATAGGGAAAAGAACCATATGTACAATATTCAAAGCACTATTTTTTCATAGCAAAAACTTGCCCATCAATGAACAAATGCCTGAATAAATGTGCTACATGGATGAAACAGAAAATTGTTGCATCATGAAAAATGAAGAAAGGGGTCATTTCAGAGGAACTTGGGAAAACTTGAATGAATGATTGCAGAATAAAGTGAGCATAACCCAGAGAATAATTAATACAACTAATATAACATTGCAAATAAAAACAACTTTAAAAGGCCAAGAACTAGGGTCAATGCAATGACCAGCTATGATTTCATAAAACCAAAGATGAAGTATGCTGCCCACTATCTGATGGAGAGGTGATGGATTTGTAATTCCAAATGACACATTGAATGAATGGGCAATATATGGATTTGTTTTGCTCAATTATGTCTATTTGCTGTGAGAGGGCTTTTGCTAGAGAAGAGGATTGGGAAGGAGGAGTAAGTGGTATGAAGAGAGGAACAAAATTTCCAAGGGAAGAATTTCATGCTATTAACAATCAAATAAAAGGTTTAAATAACTAATAATAAGACATCCAAAAATGAAAACATATCTGTGGTATCACCTAACATATCAAATTGGCAAAGATGATCCAAGACAGAAATAGGCAATGTTGGTACAGCTGTGGAAAGAAAAGAATGTGAATAAACCCTTGATAGAGTTGTGAAATGGTCCAACCATTCTAGAAAACAATTTGGAACTATGACGGAAGTGTTGCTATACTGTGCATGTACTTTGACACAGCAACCCTATCTTTGGGCACACTCCAATTTCCCCACCCCTCCCCAACTAGAGTAATGAGAAAGAAAAAAAAGGAGAGACTGAATGTTAAAGTGTAAGGTGTCCCTGCAACTTAAAAGTCAGACTGAAATGAACTCATTGCATAAATTAATGAGAAAATTTGAATTTTATTTTGCTCAAACTTATACATATACTCTAGCCCCACTTCTTTGTTCCCATCCCTAAACACACTCACTGGGGGCAGCTAAGTGGTCCAGTGGATAGAACACCAGTGCAAGAGTCAGGAGGACCTGAGTTCAGATGTCACCTCAGACACTTGACACTATCTGTGTGTGATCTTGGGCAAGTCACTTAACCCCAATTGCCTCATCCCCGGTCATCTCCAGTCATCCTGATGAATATCTGGTCACTGGATTCAGATGGCTCTGGAGAATAAGTGAGGTTGCTGACCTGCACAGCCCTCTCTCACTCAAAACAAAGTCAAGTGCAAGTCATGTCATCATTTCTCTGATGGCATGGTCTTCTTCGGCAACGAAGGACAAACACACTCATTATATAAAGTCACATTCACCTGGATTTACAGGCAGCTTTTGGGCTACATATAACTCTAGAGGTCAACTCTGGATTGTTATATGATAACTGTTGATAGGCACCAAACTTAGGTCAGACTGAAATGAACTCATTGCATAAATTAATTAGAAAATTTGAATTTTATTTTTCTCAAACTTGTACACATACTCTATCCCCACTTCTTGGTTCCCATCCCTAAACACACTCATTGTGGGCAGCTAAGTGGTCCAGTGGATAGAACACCAGTGCAAGAGTCACCTAAGCACACAATAAATTCTTATGATTTCATAGTACTAAAAGTCTGGCCAAGGCCCGTGCTCTATCCTTGAAGAAAACTAAGCAGGCAAAAACTGAATTCAATGTTACTCTAATCTTTTTATACCGGTGAATAATTAATACAACATTGAAACTGAAGTTTTCCTAATTAAAGATGACATAATGCAAATTCACACAATACTTTGAAGTTTACAAAATTATTTTCTCAATGATACTCAGCGATATACAGCGCAATCGTCATTACTCATATTTTACAGCTGAAAAGACTAAAGCTCAGACAATTATCCTAGGTCATAAAAATGACCAGGTGATTGAGACAGAATAAAAATTCAGGTTTCCTGATTCCAAATTCCATTCCTTTCTCACTATTCCACAACTGCTTCCCTCAAATACATCCAGTGAGGTAGTAGTAAAATATAATTCATTGGTTGAAACCAGTCAGTGCCACTGTATCAGTTTGATTCAAAATTGCCTAAAGATTTCTTATCCATTAAGCAAATCACAAAGTAAATGATTTTTCCTTGCTTTAGTCAGATATTTCAGTCCAGATGGCCTGTTGTTTTTCTGTTATCTCATTCCACTCAACTCACTACCTCTCCTTGCAGACACTGGTAAACTTGTCACAGTTCCTTCAGGAGTTACCTCATTCAGAGGCTCCATTGACTTCACTGCTCTCTAAGAACATGCTAGAGAGTGTTAGACGACCACATTGTAAGGAAGGATTTCATTATAGCTATGGCTCGATAGGCTGATATGTGTCCATTTATCTATTGCAGAGAAAGAAGCAGATTTGAGGGGGATTGAATGACAGTAGAAAGATTTCATGGGGTGGAAGGCAGCACAAAAACCAAGTAGTCAAGACACCTGGGTTCTGGTCCAGGTTCTAATACTAATTAGCTGTGTGACCTTAGGGAAGTCCGTCTTTGTAGACCTCTAAATACCTCTCTAGTTCTAGCTTGAGGCCAGAAAGTAGGGAAATGCTATAATAGGTGATGGATTTATATCTGGCCAGTGAAACCTTTTACCACCCTTTAAATTCTATCATCTCAAGAGCTAGCTCTTTAATAGTCTAACTGACGCAAGCAGGACTCATATCTTTTGAAATTTCTCTGTAGGCACCTACCATAGGGCTATTGAAATAGGTTTCTAATATGTATTTCCTGGTGGTGAGAATGGTAATTCATTGCATTTCAATAAACGTAATAAAATAAATCAAAAAAATAAAGTAAGCCCGATGTTAAGACCAAAACAAAAGGCTCCTTCCCTCAATGAACTTATGTTCTACAGGAGAGTTGAATGAGTACAACATACACACAAATAAATAAGTGCATGGTGATTTGAGAGTGGATTATAGATTTAGAGCTGAAAGAGATATTAGAAACCATCCACATCATCACCCCTCCCATTTTTCAGATGAGAAAGCTATGGAATAAGAAAGCAAATGACTTGCCCAAGGTGACAAAGTAGAAAAGCAGAGACTCAAACCAAAACCCTCTAACTGATTATAGTGCTTTTTCTTTTCAACCTGGAGAGAACACAATCTAAGTTGAGGAGGCTATACAAATTGGGCATGGGATGAATTAAGAGACTATATGGAAACAGGAGGTAGAATCTGGGGAAAAATTAGTGGGATACTTTGTGTATAATAGAGTATATAGAGGAAAGTAAGATAAAATTAGGTTGAAAAGTTGGGTTCAAGCCAGATAGCAGAAAGCCTTAAATAGTAAGTCTAAGGAGTTTATATGTTATCCTAGAAGGAATAGAGAGCCACTGAAAATTTTTGAACAAGGGAATTATACAGTAAGACCTGTTAAAAAAAGGCCCCATGTAAACAAAGAATCTTAACTGGTCTTTTCTCTGCCCTTATCCAAGAAGCTGTCTAGTTTCTGCCTTTCATAAGGGAGCTGGATGTCAAGTTTCAGGCTTTTAGATGTTTGGATAAGGAAGGGAGAAGTATGGAAATACTATTATGGAAAATAGAACTTGCATATGGAACCCTTTGATAGTGAATTAGGTTTTTTTTATTCAGGAGAATAAAAGGTACAGTGCTAAAAAGGCCAATCCAAGAGGTATCTAGAAAGCTAGTAAAGTCCAAATATTCTCAAATCATAGGTAAAAAGGGGAATGAGAATTTTAAAACCATAATGTTTTCCTATGTGCTTCTCATAGCTGAAAATCAGGGGGGGGAGGTGAGGGGTGGGGGAAGTGTCTTTTTAAAGCATTGAAAGCAATCATAGCCCAGTTCAGTGAGTCACTGAATAAGGCTTGGGTTTTTCTATTTTATTTTAACTAGACCTGTTTATTTCTAGAAGATGATGTTATTGATTTTTAATAGAGAGGTTACTATTTGGATTAGAGTGTTTTCTTTTCCCCCAGCTACATTTTCAAATCATCTAGACCTGCCAAAATTCAGCTAGTTGTCTCTCAGACCTAGAATATCAGTGCATGGGTGAAACGTTTAGAGGATATACAGTTTTAGCACATATAGTCCTTTAGCATAGTAGAAATGGTGTGTGTGGGTGGGGGGGGGAGGGGAGTTATGAAGGAAGTTTGACACTGGCCAGGGAACTGGGAAGAGGAAGTTTGGACTTTTGGTGTCCGTAATGTTTCTTTTCTCCTCCTATTGTATAAAAAGTCTACAACTCACCCATTCCCTCCTGTACCTTCCCAAGGAATTCTCTTCCTTCTTTCCTTTTTAGGAGCAGCTACTTCTCTCCTGGCTTTCTTCCTCAAGAGGTAACATTTCCCCCAATAAGGGCAAACAGTCATCCCACTGCTGCTTTCCCTCCCACTTGCTGGGAAGGAGGAAGCCTCTCGATAGAATGGAAAGAACCCAGGATCCCAAATTCCATTAGTTGGACAAGACTATATGACTCTGAGGTCCCATCCAATTCTGAGAATCTATCCCTTAAGTTAGGATAGTAACGAATTCCCATCTCACTTAACTGAACATGTCCTGACTTATTGTCATGTCTTCACATCATGAATTATAGAATTGTTTTGAAGGCATATTTTGTTTTGTACTGCTTACCTAGGCAACAGTGGCCCCAGGTGCAAAATTTGGGCATTATGGCCCTGATCTGGAGTCAAGACTATTACAAGCTAAGGTATTTGTTTACTTTGCAAAATAAGATAGCAAATGTGAGCTTCATTTGGTCTCTGGAATTACCAGTACACTCCTTGTCCTCTGAGACGAAAGAAATGAAGTCATTTTGCCTTCTCTGCTGTCAAGTTCTTGGGCTCCCTACATCTGACCAAAGAGCTAATGCAGAGCATGCCTTAGTATAGATGAAATAAGTGATTTAAGGGTTTTTGGGAGGGGGGAAGAGTGAGGGGGTGTTGGAGTTGGAAAGATGAAATCTCCTTGGGGGGAAAGATTGCTCCTGATCTTTGTTCTATAGCACTTACACAGTATAGTTAGTGCACACCAACAAATGTTTGTGGATTAAGTTTTAAAAGATAAAGTGCTGGCCTGCAGATAGCTTGATAGTGAGATGCATTTCACACTCCCTTTCCTGAATAAGTGGCAGGATTTGTGGTTACTATCAGGGCATGTTGCCCCATCTTCTAACCAAGGTTATGAATCTTGTAAATAGACCCACTTTCTGCAGCTGCACAGGTGTCTTCTGGACTGTCTCCATGTAACCCCAGCAAAAGTGAACTTGACCAGAAGTTTGTGTCACAGAATCACTGTTTGCCATAGTTAACAAAGACATTCACATGGATATTTTCAAATTCTGATCATTTGTAGAGCCATAGTTGTGGAGCATGGAAAGTCAGTCTAATCTATTGACCACATTTGGTTCTGTCATGCTTACTAAGTCTGTACTGCTAGACCCCCTAAGTGACCTCAGGTGGGAGATAGCTTCACTATTCTAAGAAATTCATAAAAGACAATTATTGTCTTATTGCTGGAGCTCTAATTTTAAATTAGACAGAAATAGGAACTTCCTTGTTCTATATCAATGTCTTAAGTTGTTTTGTTTCTCAGGTACCCCGTTTGCAATCTGGTAAATCTCCTCAAGAATAATGTGTTTAAATGTGCTTCTCATGCCCCAATCACTCAGGTTGGAGACACCCAAATGGAAGGTAACCAGACCTGCTTCTGAGTGAAGATATCTTTCATTTTGTGAGTGGTGAATAGGTTCTTTCCACTGGCTGCATAACCTGAACAAAATTGTGTCTTTAAAACTACTAGACCAAGGCAGGTTTTTTCTTTTTCTAACAGTATCCAGGGAGTAAGGTGCTATTCACCCAAACCTTAGCACCATATACATCAGTACATTTAAGTATGAAGGCTTTAGGTATGAAGAAAGGACTGTCTTCTCCCTGTGATGCCAAGAATTGAGCTTGGGGTTTTAGTGTCCTTTTCCCTTTTCGGTTTTAGTCATAGGCAGGGGAATCCATGAACCCAGGAACTCAAGCCTTGGAGGTCTTGGAGCCAGGACTCCAGATGTTTTTTGCCAGCTCTAAGAGGCCAGGGAAGCTCTAAGATGCCAGGGTTCAGAAACACAAGCCTTGGCAGGGGGGAGAGAGGGTTGGATTTGAAACTTGGTGGGACTATGCTATATGGATATTACATTAATCTGCAAATCTAATCCACTCTCCCTACCTTAGAGATCAAAATGATATGAGGGGATTAGTCCCCCAACCCAGGTGGAAGTTTGTATATTTGTTCTCACAATTATCTCTTTTTTTTCATTTAATAGTATTTTATTTTTTTCCAATTGCATATAAAGATAATTTTCAACATTAATTTTTGTAAGATGTTGAATTCCAAATTTTTCTCTATCCCTTCTTTCCTGCCCCCCCTCCTCAAGACAGCAAGCAATCTAATATAAGTTATACATGTACAATCATATTAAATATTTCCATATTAGTCATGTTGTGAAAGAAGAATCAGAACAAAAGGGAAAAACAATGAGAAAGAAAAAACAAACAAAAAATGAAAATAATGTGCTTTCATCTGTATTCAAACTCTGAAATTCTTTCTCAGGATGTGGATAGCATTTTTTTTTATCATGAATCTTTTGGCATTGTCTTGGATCATTGTATTGCTGAGAAGAACTAAGTCTATGACAGTTGATCATCACACAAGATTGCTGTTACTGTGTACAATATTTTTCTGGTTCTGCTCACTCTTCACTCAGCATCAGTTCCTATCAGTCTTTTCAGGCATTTCTGAAATCTATCTGCTTTATGATTTCTTATAGAACAATAGTGTTCCATTATACTCATATACCAAACAGTGATTTCTTCTTCCAGAATCTGGAATCTTTGAGTTTATCAAACAGTAGATGACTATAGTCATTGACTACTGTGTCTTATGCACCTAACCTATTCCACTGATCCACCACTCTATTTCTTGATCAGTGCCAAGTAATTTTGATGATTGCCACTTTATAATATAGTTTTAGATCTGGTATGGCTAGGTCACCTTTTTTATATTGTCTACAGTTATTTTAAATGACATTTCTCTTTCTATCTCTTGCACTGGACTTTGTTGGTAATATATAGAAATATTGATGACTTTTGTGGGTTTATTCTATATCCTGCAACTTTGCTAAAGTTGTTTATTATTTCAAGTAGATTTTTTGCTTGATTCCCTAGGATTTTCTAAATATACCAGCCTATTATCTGCAAAGAGTGATAGTTTTGTTTCCTTGTGCCTATTCTAATTCCTCTGATTTCTTTTTCTTCACTTTTTCTTAGAGCTAACATTTCTACAACAATATTGAATAATAATGGTGATAATAGACATCCTTATCTCACCCCTGACCTTATTGGGAATGTTTCTAGCTTATCTCCATTGTATGTAATGCTTGCTGATGGCTTCAGATAGATACTTCTTATCATTTTAAGGAAAACTCCATTCATTCCTTGCTCTCTAGTGGTTTTAATATGAATGAATCTTGTATTTTGTCAAAAGCTTTTTCTGCATCTATTTAGATAATTATGCTATTTCTGTTAGTTTTGTCATTGACATGGTCAATTGTGCTGATAGTTTTCCTAATATTGAACCAGCTCTGTATTCCTGGAATAAATCTGGTCTAGTCATAATGTATTATTCTTATGATAAACAGTTTTATCTCTTTGCTAGCATTTAATTATTTTTGCATCAATATTCATTTAAGGAAATTGGTCTATAAATTTTCTTCTCTCTTTTGGCTCTTCCTGGTTTAGGTATCTGCACTATATTTGTGTCATTAAAGAAATTTGACAGAACTCCTTCTTTGCTTATTTATACAAGTAGTTTATATAATATTGAGATTAATGAATGCCCTTTGAATGTTCGATAGAATTTGCTTACAAATCCATCTGATGCTAGAGATGTTTTCTTAGGGAGTTCATTGATGGCTTATTCAATTTCTTTTCCTAAAGTGGGGTTATTTAAGTATTTTATTTTCTCTTCTGTTAATCTGGGCAATTTATATTTTTTTAAATATTCATCTACTTCACTTAGATTGTCAGATTTATTGGCATACAGTTGGGTAAAATAGCTCCTAATTATTACTTTAATTTCTTCTTGCTTGGGATGAATTCACCATTTTCATTTTTAATACTGGTAAATTTGTTTTTTTCTTTCATTTAAAAAAAAAAGTCAAATTAGCCAAAGTTTTATCAGCCTTATTGCTTTTTTCCATAAAATTAGCTCTTAGTTTTATTTATTAGTTAAATAGTTTTCTTATTTTCAATTTTATTAATCTCTCCGTTGATTTTCAGAATTTCTAATTTGGTTTTTAATTGTCGATTTTTAATTTGTTCTTTTTCTAGCTTTTTTTTGGTTGCAGGCAAAATTCACTGATCTCCTCTTTCTCTATTTTATTCATTTAAGTGTTTAAGTATATAAAATTTCCCCTAAGAACTGCTCTGGCTCCAACCCATAAGTTTTGATATGTTGTCTCATCATTGTTGTTCTCATTGATGAACTTATTGTTTCTATGATTTGTTGTTTGACCCACTTATTTTTTAGAATTAGATTGTTTAGTTTCCAATTGATTTTTAATCTCTCTTTCCATTGCCCTTTATTGCATGTAATTTTTAATTGCATCATGATCTAAAAATGATGCATTTAATTTTTCTGCCATTCTATATTGGATTGTGAGGTTTTTATGCCCTAAACTAAAATCAATTATTTTGTGTAGGTGTCACGTACCACTAAGAAAAATGCACATTCATTTCTATCCTCATTCAGTTTTCTCCAGAGGTTTATCATATCCAACTTTTCTAAAATTCTATTTATCTTTTTAACATCTTTCTTGTTTATTTTGTGGTTAGTTTTTATCTAGTTCTGAGAGGGTGAGGTTGAAGTCCCCCACTAGTATAGTTTGCTGTTTCTTCCTGTAGCTCACTTAACTTCTCCTCTAAGAATTTGGATGCTATACCACTTGGTGCATATATGCTCAGTATTGATATTACTTCATTGCTTTTTATACTTTTTAATAAGACTTAATTTCCTTCCTTATCTCTTTTAATTAGATCTATTTTTGCTTTTGCTTTGTCTGAGATCAGGATTACTACCCTGCTTTTATTTTTACTTCAGCTGAAGCATAATATGTTCTATACCAGTCTTTTGCCCTTACCTGTGTGTATCTCTCTGGTTCAGATGTGTTTCTTGTAAACATCATATTGCAGGATTCTGTTTTTTTTAATCTACTCTGTGATCTGCTTCTGTTTCATGGGAGTGTTCATCCCATGTCATCACAGTTATGATTACTGGCATTTCCCTCTATCCTATTTCCCCCCATTTACACTTTTCTCTCTCTATTTACCCTCTCCCTTCTTACCAGTCTTTTACTTTTGATCCCTGCCTCCCTCAATCTGCCATCTGCCCTCCCTTCTATCAGCCCCCTTTTCCTTTGTCCTTTCTCCTCCTACCTCACTATAGGATAAGATAAATTTTGATACCCAGCTGAGTATGTATGTTATTCCCTCTTTGAGCCAAATATGATAAGAGTAAGGTTCAAATAATGCTCATCCCCTCCCTTCTTTCCTTCTAGTGTAATAGGTCTTATGTACCTCTTCATGTGATGTAATTTACCCTATTCTGCCTCCCCCTTTCTTCTTCTCCTAGTATAATCCTTTTTTTCACCCCTCTTAATCAACTTATACCTACACCCTCTACATAGTCCTTTTAACTATCCTAATAGAGATGCAGTTCTCAAGAGTTACAGGTATCATTTTATTGTGTAGGGATGTAAACATCTAACCTTATTGAATAACCTTTTTTTCTTTCCTATTTTATTTTTCATACTTCTCTTGAGTCTTGCATTTAAAGGTTGAATTTTCTGTTCGGCTCTGTTCTTTTCATTAGGAAAGTTTGAAAGTCCCCTATTTCATTGAATATCTGTCTTTTCCCTTAAAACAATGCTTCTCAATTTTGCTGGAAAGTTGATTCTTGGTTGTAATCCAAACTCCTTTGCCTTCCAAAATATCTTGTTCTAAGGGCTTTGTTCCTTTAGTCTAGAAGCTTCTAAGTCCTGTGTAATCCAGAGTGTGGCTCCTTGATTTCTGAATTGTTTCTTTTTGGATGCTTGCAGTATTTTCTCCTTGACCTGCTAATTTTAGAATTTGGTGACCATAATCCTTGTTGTTTTAATTTAGGATCTCCTTCAGAGGTGGTAGTGGATTCTTTCAATGAGTATTGGTTCTCAGATATCAGGGCAGTTTTCCCTGATTATTTCTTGAAAGATGCTGTCCAGGCTCTTTTTTTAATCATGGCTTTCAGGTAATTGGAGGAATTCTTAAAATATCTCTCCTGGATCTATTTTATAAGTTAGTTGTTTTCCAAGGAGATATTTTATGTTCTCTTTTTCTGAAAAAATAGTCTTTTGATTTTGTCTGACTGATTCTTGATGTCTTATAGAATCATTGGCTTCCACTGGCCAATTCTAATTTTTAAGGGATTATTTTCTTCAGTTAGCTTTTATACCCCCTTTTCCATTTTACCAATTTTACTTTCTTAGGAGTTGTTTTCTTCAGTCAATTTTTGTCCTTCTTTTTCCCAGCTGTTGACTCTCTCTGTATAACTCTTCATTTCTTTCCCCAATTTTTCTTCTGGTTCTCATATTTCATTTTGAAAATCATTTTTTCAATGATTCTAAGAAATTTTTTTGGGCTTGGTACCAATTTGTATTCCCCTTTGAAGCCTAACATATAGGCATTTTGACATTGTTGTCATTTTCTGAGCTTGTGTTTTGGCCTTCCCTGCTGCATTAGTGCCTTTCTATGGTCAGGGTTTTTTCTCTTATTTTGCTCATTTTTATCCTCTTTCATGAGTTTTAAGTTGACTTCTGCTCCTGTGGCACAAGGTGCACTGTTCCAAGCTTCTTGCACTGAGAACCAAGGGCTTTCTGTGCCAGGATCTCTGAAGCTTGTACCTTGCCCACTGTAATGGGGTAGCTCAGCTTGGTCATGCCTGTTGTGCTGGGGTCTGGGGCTAGCAGTTTGCCTTCTTTGCTGGGGAGGGAGGTCTCTCAAGACTGTGGGGCCTTGATTGATGATCTATGATGTGGCTAAGTGGCTCTATCATTTGTGCTGGGCTGCACTCTCTTTTTGCTAAAGTGAGACAGACCTTTCCTGAAGTCCTTCTAAGTTATCTTAAGCTGTAAAATTGTTTCATTCCATCTTTTTGTGGGTCCTATTGCTGAAGAAATCCATTTAGAGGCCTGATTTAATGTTGTTTCTGAGGGAAACTTGGGAGAGCTCAGGCAACTTCCTAACTTCTCTCTGCCATCTTCTTGCTATATCTTTAAAGTAAATATGCTTTCATATAAGCTAATTTGATTGTTCAGTGGTTAAATGGAAGAAATAAACTTAAGCTTAGGGCAGAGCCACTAGGTATCCATCAGAGAAACTTGGTGGGGGGAAGGGGTGAAATGTAACAGCCAGCTTCAGGAAGTTAGGGTCAGGGTAGTCACTTTTATACATAAAATAAAATACGTGGGATTGTAAAAGAATCCATTATATAATGCAGATATCAAATATTTTTAAGAAATTTATAATATAACAATATGCTTTCTTATGAACACATTGAATAACAACACATTAAAATATAAGTAAAGTTAAATTGAATATTTAAAGGTATATCTATTTAAAGGCTGTTTTAAGTTTTATTTTGTTTTGAACCAGTGAAGTTCATGGACCTTAGGTAATCTAAACCCCCAAGGGGTCTAAGTTAAGAACCTCTTCCACAGAAGTTGGGGGCTTCTGATTGGACCTGACTGATTTAAGAGTGAACCTTCCTTCCCTGAAGATTTTTTTCCAAAGAAACAAAAAACAAAAACCCAAAGATCATCCATTTAAGTTGATTTCTCCTCACTCCCAACTTAAGGCAGAGGGATGTACTGAATGACCTCTGGAAGTTCCACCTGTCTATTATTTCAAGGATGGCTCATAGGTTTCTGTCCTATGTGTCACTGCCAGAAAATCCATTTGGAATTTCATTCTTCCCAGGGAATATTCTCTATTTTGTGGGCTTTGGTCAGGCTCCTTAGCCTTCCTCAAACATATTTTGATGTGGTTTTATAATATTTATTCAACATTATTTTCCATTAGCCCTCTTGTTTTAATTGTTGGTAACCATTTCAGTATGTTAAATGTGACATGGAAGAAAAATGATTTATCTAAGAAGACCATGCTCTTCCACAGATCCCCCTCCCAACTTTTTTTTTTTGCCATGTGGTCAACCTTGGTATTTGTGGCAGGCTTTATGAATATTTCTGATGAGGTCTTTAAGCACATGTAATTCTGAAAACACATTCCCATTCAGTAAGATTCACTCTGGATGGCAAGCCTGACATGGCAAAAAGCTTCTAAAAAAATTCCATAAACATTAAGCATATTTATGTCATAGCATTAAGCTTGGTCAATCTAAAACTCACCGTATTGTAGTATAAGAGGCATTTTGTTTGCTGGTGTTGACTTTCTCAGGAGTAAATGCATTTTGGTTAACCACAGAGGCCAACTGAGTCAAGACCTTTATGTCAACAAATCCTTCAGCTTAACAAAGTCACATTCTTAGTTTCTAGGACAGCAGACTGGACTCTAAGTAATAAGGTGTTTATAAGTCATGTTGTAAATCTGGGACTATAAACATGTCTACTTTTCTATTAAACCTGATGCTGTGCCCAAGGCACAATGAGCTCTCTTTTCAGTTTTATGGTGGTGAGCATGTTGGCTTTTCAGTTTTGATTGCTGCTGATTTTGCTGTTACCAGGTCCTCCTGCCAAGCTCTTGACCTAAGTCATGCTCCCTGGTGATGTCATAATGAGGCTTAGAATCTGGTCATTCATGATACCTGCTGTGATGCTTTGAGAAGTCACCAATCTCCCCTATTTTCTTTTAAGTCAGTAGGAGAAGGATTCCTGGAGGAAGAAATGGTCTTTTTCCTCCCTCAATTTCAAGGGCATCACTTTCCCAGATCTTCCTAATAATTCTGTAAGAATCACGAGGGCAGTTTAACAGCTATACTGTTTGCATTCAATAAATTCAAATTCAGCAAACATTTATTGAGCACCTACTATGTGTAGTGCAGTAGAAGGGTTGCTGAGGGATATATACTGTCAAATAAGCAAGGTTTCTGACCTGAAATAATTCAAAATCTAGGGAGGAAGATAAAATGTACATCATTGGCAGTAATACAAAACTGAAAATGATAACTTGGATCTGGGCTTGACTTTACACTGTTCAACATTTTTGTCAATGACTAAGATAAGAGCATAAATGATATTCTCATCAAATTTACAGATGACACAAAGGTGGGAATGGGGAGATAGCTAACAAATTAGATAACAAAATCAATATCCAAAAAAGATCTTTACAGGATAGAGCATAGGAGCTGATCTGATAAGATAAAATCCAATAGGGATCAGTGTAAAGTCTTATATTTGAGTACAAAAAATATACTTCCTAGATCCAAAGGCAGCTTAAGGAAGGAGGGAAGTGGAGAAAAGAATGGTTCACGGTAACAGAAATTGCTATGAAAAACATCTTGAGGTTTTAGTGGAATGCAATCCAAATCTGACTTAGCAATATGATAATTCAATACAAAAAAAATAAAATCTTGGGCTGCATTAAAAGGGGAATCATTTCAAGGAAGAGGGAAGTGACTATTCTGTTGTCTTCTGCCTTTTTCAGACCTCATCTGGAATACTGAGTTCAGTTCTAGGCACTGTTGTTTAAGAAGGACATTGATTAGCTGGAGAGCATGAAGAGGAAAACAACTGGGTTGGTGGAGGGCCTTGATCAATTGAAAGAACAGTGCATTTAGCCTAAAATAAAGAAGACTGAGGAGCAATATGATAGCACCTTTAATTATTGGAAGGGCTATAATGTGAAGGAGTTTTGACAAGTTATTTCTGGATTATTCTGTTTGACTCCAGAGAGCAGAACCAGGAAAAATATTTGAAAGTTGTAAGGGAGGAAATATATGATGTCAAGAAAAGCTTCTATACAATTAAAGTTATTCACAATGAATATAATGGGAGATCTTGAGAGGTAGCAGGTTCCTCACCTTTGGAGGTCTTACAGCAGAGGCTAGATAACAATTTGTTGGCTACGTGGAAATTATTCTTGCATATGATTTGTACTCTGTAATCATTGAGATCCCTTCCAACTCTCATATTCTGTGATTTTGTAACTTCAAAGAGGCACAAGTTGCTTTTTGAAAACTCCAAAAATTTCTTATAAGGGAGAAGGGGTGGAGTGGATAGTAGTAATCAGGGAAGGCTTCTTGGAGAAGGTGCAATTTGAGTTAGGTCTTAAAGTATTGCAGAATTCCAACAAGGATATGGGAGAGAAAAAGAGTTACGGTAGCCCATTTTACTGGGAAAAACACTGGTTTGAAAGTCATGAAGCCTGGGATCAAAGACAGGGTTTGTCACTTTCTAAATGTGTGATCTTTTTTTTAAAATAAATGTATAATCTTGAGGGAGTAATTTAATAATTCTGGGCTTCAGTTTCCTTGTTTATAAAATAAGAAGCCTGGACGAGGATTAGATTTCAGGCAGAAAGATACCATAGATATTGCCTATTCCAAGTTCCTCATTTTACATATAGAGAAACTGAGGCCCAAGGACGTTGAGTGATTTACTCGTGCTCATCCTGCAGTACAGGATAGTGATCTGGATCTAGGCACTCTGACCCTAAATCAATACTTTTTCCAACCTCCCACATTAGATGACCTCTAAATTTTCTTATGCCTCTGACATTCTATGAGTTCATCAAATAGTATAAATAAAGGCTTGGAGAAGAAAACCAATGGAAAGGTGAATAATTATGCAAAAATATCATTCTTCTTCCATGATATTTTCTCAAAAGCAAATCAAACAAAAGTATATTGTTTTTGCAAACTAGGATGTGCCGCATTCTTTGTTTTCATAAGCAGAATTAATTTCAGGGGTGGAGGAGCCAAGATGGTGGAGTAGAAAGATATACATATGCTAACTACTAACCCATAAGCCCATAAAATACCTGTAAAGAAGAACTCTCAAGAAATTCTGGAGCAGTGGAAGTCACACAACAATGGAGTGGAGGAGATTTCTGTTATAGAGAGCTCTGAAAAACTGACGCAAAGATCTGTTGCTCACTGGACCCAGAGCAGAGCCCAGCCCTGCCTTGGCCGCAAGGCATCAAGAGGAGCAGATCTGAGCAGGCTTCAGGGACAGAATCTCCAGCAGCCATACAGATCGCTCCACCCACAGGCGCCAAAGGTCAGTGACTGCTTTTTTGGCTGGTTGAGAGGGGAGCGGGGTGTCTCCATAACTCAGGCCCCCTTGGGAAGCAGCAGTGGAGGCAGCAGCAGACAAGGGCTCCCAAAGCAGGCAGGAGCTTGGATCCATGGTTGAAGATCTCTGCATAAACCCCCTGAGGGAACTGAGCCCCATGTGGCAACCCTGCCCCCACCTAAACCTCCTGAGGGACCTGAGGCCTATGTGGTGGCCCTGCCCTGAACTGAGCACCTGAACTTAATCTCAAACTGAATAGCAGCCCGGCCCTTACTGAAAAACCTGAGGCTGGGAGGCAGCATTTGAATCTCAGCCCCCAAGCACTAGCTCGGTGGAAAAGTAGGTGAGGAGGGGTGGAGAGGAAACTCAGAAGTCAAGTAACTGGCTGGGAAAATGTCCAGAAAAGGGAAAAAAATAAGACCATAGAAGGTTACTTTCTTGGTGGACAAATGATTTCCCCCTTCCTTTCTGACGAGGAAGAACAAGGCTCACCATCAGGGAAAGACATAGAAGTCAAGGCCTCTGTATTCCAAACATCTGAAATAGATATCTAATGGGCTCAGGCCATGGAAGAGCTCAAAAAGGATTTTGAAAATCAAGTGAGAGAGGTGGAGGAAAAATTGGGAAGAGAAATGAGAGAGATGCAAGAAAAGCATGAAAAATGGGTCAATACCTTGCTAAAGGAGACCCAAAGAAATGCTGAAGAAAATAACACCTTGAAAAATAGGCTAATTCAATTGGCAAAAGAGG
>CM053769.1:666339968-666369481 GCA_028658325.1 Potorous gilbertii
TAAAAACTAGAATGGAACAGATGGAGGCTAATGACTTTCTGAGAAACCAAGAAATCACACAACAAAACCAAAAGAATGAAAAAATGGAAGATAATGTGAAATATCTCATTGGAAAAACAACTGACCTGGAAAATAGATCCAGGAGATAATTTGAAAATTATGGGACTACCTGAAAGCTATGACCAAAAAAAAGAGCCCAGACATTATCTTCCATGAAATTATCAAGGAAAACTGCCCTGATATCCTAGAAACAGAGGGCAAAATAAGTATTTAAGGAATCCACTGATCACCGCCTGAAAGAGATCCAAAAAGAGAAACTCCTAGGAACGTTGTGGCCAATTTCAGAGTTCCAAGGTCAAAGAGAAAATATTGCAAGCAGCTAGAAAGAAACAATTTGAGTATTGTGGAAATACAATCAGGATAACACAAGATCTATCAGCTTCTGCATTAAGGGACTGAAGGGTGTGGAATAGGATATTCCAGAAGTCAAAGAAGTAGGACTAAAACCAAGAATCACTTACCAGCAAAACTGAGTATAATACTTCAGGGGAAAAAATTTTCATTGAAAGAAATAGAGGACTTTCAAACATTCTTGATGAAAAGACCTGAGCTGAAAAGACAATTTGACTTTCAAACACAAGAATGAGAAGAAGCATGAAAAGGTAAACAGCAAAGAGAAGTCATAAGGGACTTGCTAAAGTTGAACTGTTTACATTCCTACATGGAAAGACAATATTTGTAACTCTTGAAACTTTTCAGTGTCTGGGTAGTTGGTAGAATTACACACACACACACACACACACACACACAAACACACACAAATGCGCACACACACACACATAGAGGGCACAGAGTGAATTGAACAGGATGAGATCATATCTTAAAAAATGAAGTTAAGTGGTGAGAGAGAAATGTATTGGGAGGAGAAAGGGAGAAGTGGAATGGGACAAATTATCTCTCATAGAAGAGGCAAGCAGGAGACTTTTTAGTGGAGGGAAAAAGAGGAGAACTGAGAGAAAAAACCATGAAGTTTACTCTCATCACATTCGACTAAAGGAAGGAATAAAATGCACACTCATTTTGGTATGAAAACCTATCTTATAATACAGGAAAGTGGGGGAGAAGGGGATAAGCAGATTGAGGGGAATGATGGAAGGGAGGGCAATGGGAGCAGGGAGCAATTTGAAATCTACACTTTTGTGGAGGGACAGGATCAAAAGAGAGAATAGAAGCAATGCGGGGCAGGATAAGATGGAGGGAAATATAATTAGTTTTACACAACACAACTATTATGGAAGTCATTCGCAAAACTACACACATATGGTCTATATTGAATTGCCTGCCTTCCCAAAGGGAATGGGTGGGGAGGGAGGGATGGGGAGAAGTTGGAACTCAAAGTTTTAGGAACAACTGTTGAGTATTGTTCTTGCTACTAGGAAATAAGAAAAACAGGTAATGGGGAATAGAAAGTTATCTGGCCCTACAGGACAAAAGAGAAGATGGGGACAAGAGAAGGGAGGGATGATAGAAGAGAGGGCAGATTGGTGATAGGGAAAATTAGAATGCTTGGTGGGGGGAGGGGACAAATGGGGAGAAAATTTGGTACCCAAATTTGGAACCCAAAATGTTGTGAAAATGAATGTAAAAAAGTTAAATAAATTTAAAAAAAGATAATTAATTTCAGGTGCTTATGGAGAACCTATCATATGTCCGGTATTATGAGCTTGTTATCTATGTCATCCACAATACCAAACATCTGGATTAAAATAGGGAAAAATGATCATAGATCTGGTTATTTGACATAACAAGTATCTAGATGATGTGAACAACCTGGTCACGTGAATTTCTTGTGTTTTATCTATACATCAAACATCCTTCCACTTCACAGAAGAGATACAGCTTCTGTCTTGCTTTGTTTCATGATCCAATGTCTATGTGAATCATTCCTTTACCACAAACGTACATAGCTCAATTGCAGTGTTTTTGTTCGGTTGTATTCCTATTTGGGGTTTTCTTGGCAAAGATATTGGAGTGGCTTGCCATTTCCTCCTCCAGGTCATTTTACAGATGAGCAAGCTGAGGCAAACTGGGTTCAATCCAGAGTCAGAAAAAAGGCAGATTTGAACTTAGGTCTTCCTGACTCCAGGCTCAAACTCTTGTCCGCTGTGCCACTTAGCTGCCCAAAATTAGTAGCTGACAAGAGTACGTTAGTGTTGGCCAAGCAGTTTACATACATTTGCCCCTGTAACAACCCTATGAAATGAGTACTGTAGATTGTATGATACTCATTTTAGCGATGAGAGAAAAGAAGCTCTGAAAGGTTAATTGATTTACCTATGGTCACACAAGTAAAGGTAAGACTAGATCCCAGGGCCTTTTGTCCATGAGTTTTGCACTTTAGCAATATGCCATGTCTGACTACCTCTTAAGAGCCTGTTGACTGAAAGCCAAAAGATGAAAACCATAAAATTCATTGGTTTTGAACCTATGCAAATACTGGTGATCTTTTTATTTGTGAAGTCTGCTGGGCATCTTAAAGGTCAATATTATGGGACAGAATGAAATGGCTCTCCTTCAAACATTGGAAAGATTACAAATTGATTTCCTACCTATCCTGGTATCATACTCTCAATTTATTTTTTTTTTTGAGAAAAATTAGTCTTTATGACATTTAAAATTTTGTTTTCCTTACTATAACAATTTTGGTAACAAATAGAATGTAGAGAAATAGAGAGAATTTTAGTGAGGTCTTTGCCTAAACCCTTGTTCTGAATATATTTACTACTTGCAAGCCACTGAAGTTTTTTTTAACCTTTTTCCTTATCAGTAAAACTAGATAATCTCCTATTCTTAAAGGGTTGATTTGAGGAATAAATTGAGGGATATAGAGTGGAGACAAGGTGGTGTAGTGGGTAGAGCACTAGGCATGAAGTCAGGAAGATACAAGTTCAAATCCAGCTTCAGATGTTTACTAGCTGTGTGACTGTGCAAGTCACTTAACCCTGCTTGCCTCAGTTTACCTATCTATAAAATGGAAGTAAAAATAGCACCTGCCTCTCAGTTTGTTGTGAGATTGTTATAAAGTGCTTACCACATAGAAAGCAGTGTATCAAGGTTAGTTGTTATTATGAGTAATTATGTAAATGAAAATATCAATCAATAGGTATTTATCTATCACCTACAAAGGTGTCAGTCACTGAACAAGGCACTGGAAATATCCAGATTAAAGTGAAACCATTCTTATTGTTGTGATGTGCATCTAGAAATATCAGGAGGAGCCTTCTCACACCAATCTCAAAGCCAACTTAGACCCTTAGCAAACCTAAATGATCTTAGAGGCTACTTGTGTATAACATCACTGAGAAAAAAGCATTAAATTACTTTGGTACCTTAAGGCGACTGAACTGGACCTGTTTTTTTATGACCCATCAATCACCCCCAAATTTAAAGAGCAAGTTGTTCTTTAAATGATTGTCTTAGTACAGAATATAAACAGAAGTTATGCTTCCTCCCCCCTCCCAAATTTGCAAATGAAAGAGATGAAGCAAAACTTTCTGACAAGCCAGGTCTCTTTACCTTTTCAAAAGAGAAATGGTGCTTTTGCATTTTCATTATTGTATGAATTATTTCTATATAGCTAGGGTGGTGTGTCTAGAAACACATACACTGAAATCCAAAATTATATGATGATTGAAATAGATTGCTACCTGAATGGATGTGATTTTAGGGGCATCATTCAAAACCCCTCTTCCTTACTGCCACACCCCCACTGAAGTAGTCTGCCCCCATTAATCTGTTCTACTGCCTCAAATTCCCTCAATTTACAGATTTGTCTTTTGGGGATTTAGATCTATTGGTTTGGTGAGTCCTTGTTACCATGAAAATACCACTCAGAAATAGTTAGTGATTGTAAATTTGTTTTTCAGTTCCACCAAGCCAGTCACCCAAATAAGATTTGAAGGAATGAAACAGGTAAGATTTGTTGGGGCTAAGTGGTAACAAAAAGGTCTAGGCTGGATCTCTGCCCCAGAAAGATGCCACATCGGGGGATTCTGGTAGTACATGAGTCAGGATGTTTTGAGAGGGGTAAGAATTCCCAAAGGTATGAGGGAGAGCAAAAATCAACCAAGTGGGATTTGATGCTCTGGGCAAACTTTACTTACTGCACACTTTGTCTAGGGCCAATTCTGAATTTAAGTGTTGAAATCCATCATTCTTTGAGCAAGTTAAGTGAAATTTGTTTCTCACTTAGTTTCTTCAATTAATATATGTCTGGTTGAAAGAGAAATTTCTCCCTGCCTGGCACATTTTCCTTAGTCTTTGTAAGCTGAAGTTCATGTGCAGGCATGATTTCAAAGTCAGGATACTTAGAAAACACTGATTCATTATATAGTGAACTGTGTACCTTGTTGAAAATCTGCTAAGGCAAAGCAGGGTTATGTAGGAAAGTATATTTTTGTACTGGTTTAAATGACCTGAAAGGATTTTCACTTGGTTTTCAAAAACAACACAAATGGTCATTGGAAAAGAGGGAAAAAAATCTCCAAAAGTACTCAGCATTCATTGGGCAAACGAAGTTTTGTGAAATGTGGTTGTTGTTTAATTGTTTCAGTCCTGTCCAATGCTTTGGGACCCCACTTGGGATTTTCTTTGCAAAGATATCAGAGTGGTTTACCATTTTCTTCTCCAACTCATTTTATAGATGAGGAAACTGAGGCAGTGTTAAGTGACATGCCCATGGTTACCCAGCTCAAGAAGTGTCTGAGGCCAGATTTGAACTAAGGTCTTCATACTCCAGGCCTGGTGCTCTAGCTACTGTGCCACTAAGCTGCCCACTTATGAGATGATTCCTACTTAATGTGCCTTAAGTTACTGACATTAAGAAGTTGAAGCTGGAAGGGAATTCAGAGATCATCTACTCCAATTTCCTCATTTTACAGATGAAAAAACTGAGGTCTTGAGAATTTAAGCTAGTTGATCAAGGTCACACAAGTAATAAATAACTGAGTCATGATTTTGACTCTGGATGGATAAATCTCAGCTCTCTCAGATTGTATCTGATAGGACCCAAGGTGAGACTAAGATGGAAGTGATTAAAATTCCAAACAAGCATTGTGGTCTAGGTCTAGAAATGAAGAGGTCTGATTTCTATTGAGGTTCTGCCATTAATTAGGTATGAATCTCTTCACCTTATTCTCTCATCTGCTAAATAAGGGTAATGTTTCTTTTCAGTTTTCAATTGTGTCCCACTCGTACTTTTGTAGGTTGCCATTTTCTTCTCCAGTTCATTTTACAGATGAGGAAACTGAGGCAAGCAGGGTTAAATGACTTGCCTGGGCTTACACAGCTAGTAAGTATCTGAAGCCAGATTTGAACGCAGGAAGATGAGTCTTCCTGATTCTCTGCCTGGCTCTCTATCCACCTGTGTGTATTTGTCCTTTGTTGCCAAAGAAGACCATGCCATTAGAGAAATAATGACATGACTTGCACTTGACTTTGTTTTGAGTGAAGGAGGGCTATGCAGGTCACCAGCCTCACTTATTCTCCAGAGCCATCTGAATCCAGCGACCAGATATTCATCAGGATGACTGGAGATGACCCAGGATGAGGCGATTGATGTTAAATGACTTGCCAAGGTCACACAGCTAGTGAGCGTCAAGTGTCTGAAGTGAGATTTGAACTCTGGCCCTCCTGATTCCTGTGTGCTCTGTCCACTGTGTCACCCAGCTGCCTATTTCATAGGACTATCATAGAGATCAGGTAAGATCATAGTATCACAATTAAAGAGATAAAAGAGACCTCATAGACTATCCAATCCAATCCTCCCACTTTGTAGATGAGTAAACTGAGGCCAAGGCAGGTCAAATGACTTGCTCAAAGGTCACATGTATTAAGCACCAAATTTGAACCTAAGCCTTCAATTTCAGAGTCATTGTTCTTTCCACTGTACTAAATAATTGTACAAAATGCTTCGAAAAGTCACAAAATGCTGTATTTATACTATATTTCTATTATATCACATTATTTTATAAAATGTAACATTAATTGTTACAATTACCGTATTGGAATCTTGCTGAAGATGAGGCATTTTTCATTAACAATGACACCAGATCACTGAATAGGTGAACTTATTTCATTGTGACAGATATTTGGACACAGGCAGGTAAATCAAGAAATCAATAACTTTTTAAAATGGCTACTCTGGGAGGAATACCATGCTAATTGAGGAGAGATACAAAACTGAGATGGGACTTAGAGTCTCTCCTCAAGGAGTTGCCCACGCAGTCATGATCTAGGGAGGGAGCTCCTGTGAAGAAGGGGCCCGTCCTTCCCACCAGCTGCCACACACAAGGCAGATCTGCCAACCCAGCAGAAACAGCAAGTGGGGCACCCTCAAGGAGAGATGGGAAGCAGGGTGTGCCAGGTAAACCAAATCATCACCACCATCTTAACATCATCTCCCCTTGGATCCTGATGGAGACCCTGAACTCAATCACCTTAGGAGCAGCACTACCCAGCACCCTTAGCCACCATCCTAGGAATCAACTCCTGTAGCAATGCAGCCTTGCAACTGTTCCTGATGGGATAGAGTCACAGTTATGGAAGGTGAAGAAAAGAAACTTCCGGTCATCAGTCTTGGACATTGTTAAATGTAAAACAAAACAAAACAAACCTAATACGATTTTATGCATGGAAATGAAATGATAGAAGACGCGTTAGCATCTGTTATACTCTTGTACCCTAAGGACTACAAGCTCTTTCTATACATCTTGTAGCTAAAACCTCTCACACATATTGTCTCTTCCATTATAATATGAGCTCCTTGATGGGAGGGGCATCTTATTTTTCTGTTTGTACTCCCAGCACTTAGCATGGTGTTTTTACATAGTAAGCACTAAATAAATAAATACTTTTTTCATTCATTCATTTATTCAAGGCCTTTATAGTACAGTAGGGGAATAACAATGATATTATATACAATGTTACATGATATATAATGAAATGAAAAAAATTAAATCTTATATGCCAGCATCTGTTGCCAAGGATAAAGAGGTAGAGAAACTATATGGACTCAATAGAGCCCTCCACATTAAATCATCGTATTTTATGATAACTTGATTATCAATGATGAATCAAAGATGAGTACATATGAATATAGCAAAAACTATGTTAGAAAATATGGCTTAAGGATAAGGAATAAGAGAAGCCAAAGGTTTGTAGGTTACACAGAAGTCTTGCACCAGAACATCATGAATATTTCCTTTGGGAAAGGAACTAGATATGACAATTCTAGATAACATCACAAAGCCTTTCCTGATCCTTTCTCCTGCTTGGTTGTGATTGCCTTTCCTTCAGAAATTACCTTGTATTTAATATATGTTTATAATCATATATTTGTGATTATAAATAAATATACATCAATAGTTACTTTCTATGTAAGGTAAATATCTAAATTTAGTATAGGTTATGTATAACAAATAAATATATACAATGTCTCATGTATATGTAAATAGTAAAATTTCAATGTGTGCAAACATACATACATACATACCTATACATGTATAAATATGTGACTACATGCCTATATATATATATATATATATATATATATATATATGTGCATGTATATACAGACATCTGGTATGTATTCATATGAATATTTGCATATTTAGATACACACATAAAATTTACTCTACAAAAAGACACATCAGATATATTTTGGTTTTATATATTAAATCTAATATATTCACTTTATATGTAACAAATATATTATATATTTGTATTATTCTAAATATAAAATAGGGACACATTATAAATATTGCATATGTTTATATGCAAATATAATATATATCTTTAAATGTATATCATCTCTACATATGCTGTTTTCTTCTACAGAACATTAGTTCAAGGTCTCTATTGTTTTTGTCTTTGTATTCCTAGAATCTAGTACAGAGTCTGGCATAGTGGACACTTAATAAATGCTTATTAATTGTCATGTAAATGAAATCCTCTGACCAAGAGACCTAACAGTGTAAGACCTATCTTAGTTCAACAAACTCTTTATGTGACTGCTCAAGGAGGAGAGATGGCAGTGGAGGACATAGCCAGTTTACAAAATATAGTAGCTAATAACTTATTGAAGTTTTCAATTTTTAACAGAAAGTTCTGATTTTGTGTGGACCCAGTGGTCTCATCTGATGGATTTTAGGTAGTCAGCAATACAGAGTGAACTAGATATTCCACTTGCAACTATTTTTATAGTTGGTCTAGAGACTTTCCTGGTGTGCTGTCTTCAACAATATGCTCTTGGGGAAATATGAATGGAGTGATCCAAAATAAACTAGCCTAATCCTGATTTTAAGAATTCCGGAGAAATGTCTGTGAATTCCTACCTCTGAGGGTTCAGGATGCTTTTCTATAATCCTAAGAGTCTGTCTGTCACTCTGAGAAAGAGAAAGAGAGAGAGAGAGAGAAAGAGAGAGAGAGAGAGAGAGAGAGAGAGAGAGAGAGAGAGAGAGAAAGAGAGAGAGAATTCTGCATCTGGGATTAACTACTTTGAGGTAGGTGCGCATTGAGCTGGATGTATGTGCAGCATTTTTGGCAAACCTTGGGAATAACTGGATACTAAATATGCCATTTGCTCTCAAAAGCCTAAGAAAACCAAAGAGTTCCAAAGCAAACCCCTAACATATTGTAGCATCTGAATGGCACTCTCCATCTTTGGGTGGGGGAGTAAGGAAGGTCCTTGGTTGGGAAGCAGCCTGGTTTTGGTTGGGCCTGTTTAAGAAGGATGACCACAGTGAGACCTTTTTATAGCCATCGTTCCTTGGAGAATCCTAGTTCTTTAAGTAGCTTCATTCCCTACCTCAAATTTTAGATGAGTCTTCTCTGAATTTTTATAGTATTTAATAGGACCATAGATCTAGACTTGGAAGAAAGCTTCTCAGCTATTTGGTTCAGCCTCCTTATTTTACATTTGAGAAAACAGGCCCAGAGAGATTAAAAGATTTGTTTATGGTCACACAAGTAGTAATCAGCAAAGGTAGGGTTTGAACCCAGGTCTTCTGACTCTAAACTAGAGCAGCAAGCTCCTCAACATGCATAGGAGGGCCTGCTGTACAGGTTCTTATATCTGCTTTCCTAAAAGGAAAGCAGCTTTTGTGGGGTCAACAATCCACTTTAATTCACATGTACAACAGAGAAAATACAAGCAGAGAAATAAAGATCAACAGACAGGGCTTCCAACTATCTGACCATAAGCAATACATACATCACAGATCAACAGAGAGATCCAACTGTCTGACCATTACATACATACTTGGTTACCAGAGAGCGAGAAGCACCAACATCTGAGTTTTCAAAGGGAGGGGGGTCATTAACAGCTACCCAGAGTCTCATCTGGCATGTGGACCTTCTTCTAAGCCCACAAAGCAAAACCTCACCTCAGAGTACACATAACACACACACACACACACACACACACACACACACACACACTTTTCATATCCTGACAGCATCTGGACCCTCTTGACCCAGTGCCTCATTAGCAATTAACAAAAAGTATGGGCCTTCCTACAAAACAAGCTTCCCCTAATCTGAGACCCATTAATGGGTGGGGAAGATCCTGCATTAACATGAATCTCATTAACATTACACAGACCCAGTGTACATTGTACCATGCTGCCTTCTTTGTCTTAAGCATTTATTAAGCATTTACTATGTGCCTCATCCTGTGCTAAGCATTGAGGCCACAAATACAAGCAAAAGAAGGATGGTTCCTTCCCTTAGGAAGCTTACATTCTGATAGGGGAAGATGGCATGTAAAAAAAATATGAAAAGGAGGGTGCAGAAGGAAAGGGACCTGTATGGATATATGGGACCAAAATCTATAGAGTTATTTTAAGGAAGCAATCAGGATTAAGTGACTTGTCCAGGATGACACAGCTTCTGAGGTCAGATTTGAACTGACTCCAGGGCAGTTCTCTATCCATTGCATGGCTTAGTTGCCCCATAAAGAGTCAGAGACACAGCTGAGAGGAGAATGACGCATGGCTGGCCTGGGTCCATTCCCAAAATGGCAAGAGGGGCTTCCACAAAAAACTCAGCAGTGGAAGAACAGAGCCAGCATGGAGGAGAGATATTCCAGTGTGAGAAAACACTGGGTCCTGAGGAAAGTTCCTGGGTGAGAAGGCAGTAGAATCATGGTGGGGAAGTACAGAGTCAGACACAAAGCCAGTAGGAGAATGAAGCACCACCAGCTTAGGCCTGTCCCTAAAATGGTGGCCCTCAAAGGAATTTCCAGATGGGAGAGAGAGGCTGGCAAGGAGGAGGAATCTTCTCACTTCTTTTCTGGAACATTCACAGAGACAGAGGGTGTGATGCCAAAAATACTGAGAGTCAGGAGGCTTGGATATTTGGTGGTAACTCTATTAACTGGCTCTATGACCTTAGATAAGTCACCTTGCTTCTCTGAACCTCAGTTTTCTGAACTATAAAATGAACAGATTGACTAAATAATTATCTAAGGATTCCTTTCAACTTAAAAATTAAATACTTACAAGAAGGTTTCATATGCTACTTAGTTTTGTTAGTTGAGTCAGCATGGTGTCCTGGAAAAAACATTGGGGTCAGAAGGCTGGCTATTTTTCTTGGCTTAGAAGTTTGCCATTTGTATAATCATAGTCTACTCTCTGAACCTTGATTGCCGTATCTGTAAAATGGAAATAGTAATCCATACTACTCACTTCCCAGAACTGTTGTTACATTATCAAATGAAATAATATAAGTAAAGCTTAAGAGTACCTTTACAACAGTATGTAAATGTTAGTTATTAGCTATCAATAATAGACAAAAACTACTTTCAAAATTAATAAACAGAGGAAGAATTTCTTATGTTGTTTCTCCCACTAGACTGCAAGGTCCCTGAAGGTAACAGCCATATCTGACACATTTTTATGGCTCATCTATTTCCTAACACAGTGCCCTGCACAAAACACACACTCAGTAAGTACTTGCTGCCTACTCTATAGAAGGCATTATACCCAAGTCACCTCTGGGGCTTCCCAGAGCTATTGGTTATGCTGCTTTTCACCTTTCAGTCATTTCACAGTTCATTGGTCTAGCCACAGGAGGTAAGAGAGGAGAGGGAGGAATGAGAAGCTTGGATCAGTTTATCTGGCCATGAGTCCATGCCTGTGTGAATAGGGTTGGTGGAAGGTTTTGATTCCTTTGCCACTCCTCACGTTGGCTAATCAAACTTAGATTACAAACAAAAGACAATCAAAATTGTCTTTTTTCTACAAGTTGCTCAGTGCTATTTAGAGAGTTTATGCCATGACATAATATTTTTTTTTCCTATAAATATTCGTTGGGGGCATCACCCTTGCAAGATAAGATATGACTATAAGGTAATATGACAAATATTTTAAGTAACATACCAGAACTTTGGCAGCTGTGCAGTGCAATGTGTTGTCCACAGAGAAAAATGATTGATATAAGTTATTAAGCAATTATTAATTGAGATAAAGATTTTTTAATCTTTCTATTTCCTCATTTAGAAACCAGCTCCTTGCAGGTTAATTAGCCAGCTTCTGAAGGACAGGGCTTATGACCAGAATGGATTTAATGTTTTCCTCAATCTTGTTCAAGAACCCATTTGGGGAAGCTTAGTTCTGATTAAAGAGTAAAAAGAATCTAATCTAGGTAAATTCCATACACAGTGTTCTATTTAGACAAACTTGGGTGGGAAAGGTAGATCCCTTTTGTATAGATTGCCTGAGGGAGTAGCCCTATTTGAGATGTCTGTCTTTGTCCTAGAGTGAAATAATCAAAATCATAGCCCCCAGCCCCTCATTATAATAGGCCCATCTCTCATTATAATGTTCATTCTCTCATTAATTATTAGTTAATCAGAGTGGATTGCCACCTATCAGGAACACCCACTCTTCCAAGGGTATATAAGTGTAGGGCTCCAGGAGGCATATTTTAGTTTCCAAAAGGAAACCAAATGACCATCCTTTTATTATTTGCTAGCCGTAATGAATAAAATGATTAATTATTCAGAAATTATATCTGTCCAACTTTTTATACATCATACCACTCACCCGGTAAGCATAGGTAGTGGAGAACTGTCCTACACACTGGAAAAAGCTAATCAAACAATATCACTTTTCTTCTCTCTCTCTTTGTATACACACACACACACACATACATATATACATACAGACATATGCATGTATATACTTATACACATATATATGCACATGCATATACATATATGCATGCACGTATGTGGGTTTTATTCAGAAGCAATCAAAGATGGAGTTTATGACTTAATAATCACTTGACATTTGTATAACACTATATATTTTGTTATCTTCACAAAGACCCTGCTAAGGAGGTAGGTTGTCTCCCTCATTAGACTATGAACACCTAGAATACAGGAATTATTTTGTCTTTCTTCATATTCTCCATACTTAGCATAGTGTCTGGCACATAGTAAGCATTTAATGCACTCTTGTTGATTCAATGACTAGGGCTCTTTTATAGATGAAGGAAACTGAAACTCTAAGAGTATAAAGATTTAGCCATTGTTCCACACCTAAGTAAGTTTCTGAGGAAGGTTTGAATGTATCTTTTAAAACCCTAACCTTGATACTGTCATTTCTTTCAACAATCATCCTGAATTTTTCCTTCAAAAGTCAAATCTTTAGAAGGATTTTTTTCTACAATACTTGGCTCAGTTTCCTCACTTTCTACTTTCTTTCCCATCTATTGTAATCTGGCTTCAGATGCAACCATTCAGCTGAGACTACTCTCTCCAAAGCTGCTAACCATCTCACAATGTCTAAGGCTGCTGTCTTTTGCTCAGTGGGTTCTCATTCAATATAATTTTTCTGAAGGATCCAGTCCAGTCAACTAGCCTCTCCTCCAGATACTCCCTCATCCTTGGGCTTCCCTGACATGGCTTTCACTTGATTTTCTTTTTATCTGTCTGACTATTCTTCAGTCTACTTTGCTGAATGTAGTTCAAGTATCCTCCAGGGCTCTCAGGGTCACAGAATTTCAGATTTGGAAGGGACTTCAGCGGCCATCTTGTTCATCCTATATCTGAAAAAGAATCTGCACCATAACATAAATTTTATTTGCCCTCTATGATCAAATACAACTTCTCTGTTTGGTATTTAAAGTCCAGACCAACCTGGCTCCAACCTACTTTTGCAGGATTATTGTATCACCTTCATCTACTCTCTAGCCTTTTTTTTATGCCTTACACATGGTTCTGCTTAAATTCTGTGACTTTGCATAAGTCACTTAACTTTTCTGAAGCTTAGTTACTTCTGTAAAATGAAGGCCTAGATGAGATAACTTCTAAGGCCCCCTCTAGTTCCTAATTTATACTCCTATGATCTATCTATCTGAGTTTTATTCAGCAACAATCAATCCTTAAGCCTTATTAAAGGCCTATGTTGTGCCAGACACTGTCCTAGGTGCTAAGAATACAGAGATGAAACAGTCTACACTCTCAAGAGTTTGATATTCTATTAGGTAATGATCCTCATCGAGTTAGAGCCAGCAGAGACCTTGGAGATCATCAAGGCCAATCCCTTTATTTTACAAATGGTAAAATGAAGGCCCAGAGAGGTTAAATGATTTGTCTAATCATAGCTAATAAGTTACATAGCTAATAAGTGTTGAAAGCAGCATTCAAACTCAGATCTTCTTGATTCCAAGTTCAGTTCTCTCTTTACTCTACCACAAGGTCTATTAATTAACTTTCTTCTCCCCCACACCCTGCCCCCATAACACAGCATAGTAAAAACAAATGATTGCACATGAAACTGCAAATCTATTATATACAACTTGCTATTCTTTTTAAAGTTACATGTTCATTCCTTTTTTCCCTTTTCCTCTTTTTCTTCTCCTCCCCACCCAGAGATGGCTACTATCACACATAAATGTGTGTGTGTATGTAAAATCATTCTCCACATACTTCTATTTAGCAGTTCTTTTCTCTGGATACAGATAGTGTCTTCCTTCATATGTCCTTTGTAGTTAATTTTGATACTTATAATAGTCAAAATGATTTATTTACTCAAAGTTGTTTTTAAAGCAATATTGTAGTTACTGTACACAATGTTCTCTTGGCTCTGCTCATTTCACTCATTATTTTGTGCAGGTCTTTCTATATTTTTCTAAGATCATTGAGTTCATCATTTTTTATATCACAGTAGTATTCCATCACAATCATTTACCACAACTTGTTTGGCCATTCCTCAACTAATGTGCATCTCCGCAGTTTCCAACTCTTGAGCTGCTATAAACAGAATATACAGGTTCTTTTCCTTTTTCTGTGATCATCTTTGGAAACAGATCTAGTAGTGGTATTGCTGGGTCAAAGTGTGTTCGTAGTTTAATATCTCTTTGGGCATAGCTGCAGATTGCATTCCAAAATGGAATTTACAGTTTCACCAACAATGAATTAGTGTTTCAGTTTTTGCTGTCCTCTCCAACATTTGCCACTTTCTCCTTCTGTCAATTTAGCCAGTCTGGTAGGTATAAAATGATACCTCAAGGTTGTTTTAATCTGCATTTCTCTAATCAATAATGGTTTAGAATATTTTTATACAACCATAAATTGCTTTGATTTCTTAATTGGAAAACTGCCTGATAATATCTTTTGATCATTTATTAATTGGGGGATGACTCATATTCTTATAGATTTGACAGAATTTTTATATATTTCAGATATAAGAGCTTTATCTGAGAAATTACCTAAAATTCCCCTCTCCCCTCCAATTTTCTGCTTCCCTTCAGATCTTGGCTATGTTTATTTTATTTGGACAAAAATGTTTTAATATAATGTAATTGAAATTATCCATTTTACACCTAACTTTGTTCTCTTTCTTTTGTTTATTCATAAATTATGTGCTTATTCATAAGTCTGATAACTAAATATGTTCCATGTTCTCGTTTTCTTGTAACGTCTCTCTTTATTTCTAAATTATGTATCCACTTTTGACCTTATCTTGGTAAACAGTGTAAGATGTTGATCTATGTCCAATTTCTGCCATACTGCTTTCCAATTTAATTAGCCCTTCCAAAGGTTAATAAAAGATTAAATATTTAGAGAGAAGGAGAGGGAATTTCCAAATCTTAGATTTCTCTTGTATCCCTCACAGTACCTAGAATAGTGCTAACTGCACAAGAGGTATCCAGCAAGTCAAATGCCTGACACATTCATTATGGGGAATAGAAAATAGAATCTAAGAGTTGGAAAGGAACTCAGTGGTTATGAATTCAAAGCATGAATCCCATTTATGTTACTTCCTAAAGCGGCCCTTAGAGCTTCTCTTGAAGATCACAACTTACAGGGAACTCACTCTTTGCTGAGGTAGAATTTTGTACTTTGCGACTTTCCAAGTTGGTCTTGGTGGACTAATAAAAGTTTTCAGAGGTCTTCAGTTCCCAATCCATATGTAGAATGTTGTAACTTCCATATGCCATGTCTCAGGTGCCCCAGGAATCAAGAACTAACTATGACTGTGCATGTTTTTTTCAGTTAGGGCAGCAGAGCAGGGCTCTTCCCTGGCTATCACTTAGGGTCATTCAGGGAGGCACCAAAGAATGATGGTAACATAACAGGGAAAAACAATGGAATATAACAGAGGAAGATGAGGAGGGGAGGCATACCCAGATGAGGGAGGAAATGCTACTTATTAAGTCCTTTTCCTGAACAGGATGGATTTGACAATTACATTCCTTAACTCTCTCAGGCCACCCACCACCTCTCTTCTGTCACCCCCAGGTCCAAAGGGAAGAAGGGATTGAATTACTATACAAATAAGTTCAATCTCTTGGTGCATTAAACACTATTTTGGGCTGCTTGGCTCCTGCTCCACAGCTCTTGCCTCTCTTTTTGTATGTCATGGTGTGCCATTGATGCTTACTGATACCTTTATGACTTCCAAGTGGAGGGCCACTCTCCACTGTCCCATGGTCTTAAAAAAAAACCCAACACATTTCAGATCTATCTCCAAAGTAGAATGTTTTTCCTTAGCCTCCTGTCATGAGCCAGATTTCATTAAGACATTTCCCCAGACTTGAGGCAGTAACAATGGCAACCCCAATCATTTATCCAATGGTATATTCTTCAGAGTACAATTTTCCAGGCAGAACAGTCACAGTAGCTTTCTGCCCCAACATAAGCTCCTGGAAATAAGTGCCTCCAAATATTTTCTCCCTTCAAGATATTTCCTTTTGCTGACTATGAGTTGCTACTAGGGACCTTTCATTTGGCAACAAATGTAACAGAGATTCCATTACCAAGGTGGATGGCATGGCCCAATGATTAAGAATTGACCCAAGAGTCAAAGTTGGGAAGACTAGTTTAAGTCAGGATTCTGATACATACTGGCTGTGTGACCCTGGGGGCAAGACAGTTCCCCTATCAGTTTGCCAGACAACTCTATGATCCTAGATTGCAGAGAAGATGCTAATCTGCATTGAGAGAGGAAGTTCTAATCATGCAAGCTACCAGTCTTGGAGCATCCTTGACTCTTCTTTGTCCCCTAATCTCCATATCTAACATCCTCCAAAACATGGTTCAGACATCATTGTACCCCCTCCAACATGTAGTCTTTTCTGATCTTCTCTCTCTTGAAATTAGTTTGACTTTTTAAACTATATTTTGTACTCACTTAATCATCTATTTGTTTCTTTCCTTCATTTGATATTTCCAAGCTAATAAGAAAATATTCTTCTTTGGGTGTTGTCCTTCCTTGATAGTTGTTTCAAATAGAAGCAATGTCAATTCAACAAACTCTTATCAAGTGTTTGCTATGTTCTAGGCACTGTGCCAAGCACAGGGGATACAAAAACAAAAATAAAAATTCTCTGTTCTAAAGAACATGTAATACTTAAAGAGAGCAACCTAAGTAAGCTCAAGGAAGTGACATTAAACTATATATATGCCAAATGAAATGCTAAGGCTAGTACTGGGCTGGTTTAGCCCAAAGGAAGACATTTTCCTCAAGTCTCTAGATGATCAGAAAAACTTTTTCTGTAATTATTTTTCATGAATATTTTTGTTTTTGAAATGAAATGTGCTTAGCAAATAGTGGACCTCAAATAAATAAAACTGAATCAAATAGTCTCCTATCTTCCCTCTCTTACATTATTCATCCAATTATATCTTCCTCTGAATACTCATCCTCCTCTCATTCACTTGCCCCCTCAACATTCTTGGAGTCAAAGATTACCCCAGAATCATTGCTGACATGACATGGACCCCAAAAGGTTAGAGATGCACATGAACATCCCTAACTTTCTGTTAATAACAGTGGGAATTTATGGCCATAAATTCAGCCAGAATTTTCTTGAACCTCTTTACGCATACCACCTAAAGGGATAATGAGGTCCACATGATGAAAATTTTCTGTGTAACAGTTTCTATTTGGAAAATAGTATATTAAATGACCCTATCCAACCTGTTCTTCTAAAGAACTTGTGTCAATATCCTAAGATACGTTTTAGAATTCTGCCTTATCTATAACCGGTATCCAACCCCAACTCTCTTGAAAATAGGATGGGATTTTTAAAATTTACTCCCTCTACTTTCCTAATCGTGGAGTTGCTGGATGATATAACTCAGATGGTCTATAAGCCATATCATCCAAAAACATGAATAGCATTCTGCCCAGAAATGGAGAAAGATCAACCATTTGGAAGTGCCAAGTAAAATCTGGTGGATAAACACTTATGTGTATTCCCTGGTGGCTCACACATTTTTACACAAACTTACCTGATTATGGCATCTGTCAATACCTCCCTCCCAGCAGGGCTATGTTGGCAGAGGCTGGTCATGATTTCTATTTACCGAGAGTTGAATCTGGCAATTTTCCAACCACAGTCCCTTGAATGCATTTACCCAACTAAACCAATCTTTCCTTCAAAATAGCTTTGGTCTTGTCACCATTGAAGACATCAGAGATGATGAATTTTGTTTCTGGAAATCATAATTACCATGCAGTGATTAGAGTCTGGCAGGATATCCCTGGATCTGCCTTTTAATTTTTTAAAATTATTGTTGTGAGCAGCTTGATAGCATCATAGCTGAAACAGGTTCAATAAATTCATGGGAACCAGTGGACTTCAAAAGGTTTGAATCTGACCAAATTTTTCCAGCAATTATGAATTCTTGGTAATACTGTCTTGTTAAAATTCATATATGCGGATTTATAGGAGCAGAGACTATTTGATCCTTGCTTCTCAAAGAGAATTCAACCTCTGCCTGCTGGTCAGCACTTAGAGGAATTTCTCAATTGCCTTCTTTGGGAAATCAAAATGATGTCTCTATTAATGTTGTTTGTTTGACCATAGTTCCCCTTATATTAAAATTCTGTCTCTGACACTTGCTAGCCATTTAATCATTGCCAAATTGCTCCCTTCACCTCTCAGTATTCTTATCTGTAAAATGGGAATTACATTGCCCATGTTACCCACCTCACAGGACAGTTGAGAGACTCAAAGGAGAAGACGGATGCAAAATAAATCAGAAATCTTAAAACACTATATAAATGTTGCTTTTTAGTATTACTTCTACTTTTGGACAATTCCTGTAATTTGCTAGCAGAGAGATCTTCAGATAAGGAAACCCCTTCTACTAATGTAGACTCCTTAGGACTCAGCACCTCCCTAGGACCAACTCTATAGGACTGGATAAGTCATAGAGATATCCAACTAAATTGGTGTATGAAGTTTCCAAACTGAGAGTTTCCTGCATTGACCAAATCATAATTCCTCATTTTCAAGAGAAGTACATTTCAGGTCAGTTTATTCACTCATATATTCTTTCAACAGGTTGTCTGAATGCCTACTCTCTAAATAGCCATGTATTCGGTTCCTTTTCCAGGGGGTACAAATAATTATAAAACATAGCTTCTAATGCTCAAGAAGCTTACATAAGGCACATAAAAGGGAAAGGGAGGGAATAATACAACTCATCATTTCCCACATGGTTATTGGATATCCATGACCTATTAAATATACTTTCCAAGTGCATTAGTCATATGCATTTAATGGAAATAAGTACTATACAACACTCCATCTCCTATCCTTTCAACCCTGCCTCTAATTTACTTTAAGATTTAGCTCAAACCTCATCTTCTAAAGGAAAACCTTCCTTTTCTCCATCTCCAGCTTCTAGTACCTTCTCCTCTAAGATTCTCTCTCTCTCCTCTCCCTTTCTTGTTATAAATATGTATAGAGACAAATATATGTGGACAAACACACATATACATATATGTTCATATATGTGTGTATACACATATATTATATACATATATATATTGTATGATCATTAATCTATCCCCAAAAGCATATACTCTGTGCTATAATGACACTGGCCTCCTTATTGTTCCGCAAAGGAGACATTTCATCTCCTGGCCAAAGACATTTTCATTAGCTGTCTCCCAGCCTGGGTTCTCTCCCTCGTCATTTCCACTTGCTGGCTTCTCTCAGCTAAAATTCCATTTTCTGTAGGAAGCCTTCTCTGATCTCCTTTAATACTAGTGCCTTCTCTCTATTGATTATCAGCAATTTATCTTGTATATAGCTTATCTATCTCCATGACTTCCCTGGCTTCCTTTAAGGCCCAGCTACAACCTCACCTTCTATAAGAAGACTTTCTTGATTCCCCATAATCCTCATGCCTTCTTTCTGTGGTTTTCTTTAATTTGTTCTATATATAGTTTTTTTGTATGTAGTTCTTTTTATGATGCCTCTACTAGACTGGAGAAGTAGGGCTTTCTCTACCTTTCTTTCTATCTCCAGCACTTAGCACATAGTAGCATGTAACAAATTTCTTTTGACTATTGATTCACTCTGATCTTCATGTAGTAGATAAGGTATTAGATTTGTAAACTGGAAGTCTTGGATTCAAATCCTGCCTCTGACACTAGTTGTATGTTCACAAGAAAATCTCTCAGAATTGTTATTTCCCTATCTGCAAAATGGAAAACATAATACCTGTAGTACCTAATTCACAACATGACTATAAGATTCAAATGAAATAATGAATATAATGTACTTTACAGACTTCAAAATGTTATATAATTGTCAGCTATTATTGTGTCTCCTTTTTTTCTTTTCACTTTTCTTACTTCCAATTTACACCCCTTTTTAAAAAAAGCTTCTATCAAATTTAAAAGTATAGCGTATTTCCTATACTACTTCTCTAGCTTGCAATTGTACTTAGAGTTTAGGTTACCAGGTTCTGAGTCTAACCTGTGAGTTTGCATTCAATACTTACTGACAAGCCCTCATCAGTGAGATCACCTTTAATCATCAACCATTGGTTATAATAGCTCAAAGAAAAGACATTTGCTAAGATGGCATTTATTCATAAAGAAATAAAAGTGTTAATATATACTTGCACTTCATTGAATTATTCATACTTCACTATCTGTTATATGCTTCTTCCCTTCTCCGATTATGTTGGCTAGAGGGATAGAAACAAATTTTCACTAGAGAAGTCTCTTTAATTCCATTGGTTTCCAAGTTCAGGAAGGCACTCTGATTTAGAAGTCTCTGCACTATGAATAAGACTTGCCTGAGAGTACCTCATTCGATGCCTTCATCAAATTACATTTTGTCTCTGGATCTCAATTTCTCTTCTGTGAAGTGAACAGGTGACAGATGACTCTTAAAACCCATCTAAGTCCTAAACTGACAAGCCTATTATGCCTTCTAAGTCAGTACATTTCTTAAGGTTAGAGGGCATGTGCCCTATAGAAGTTGCTACAATAATTATATTTAAATCAACAACTATGATATTGACTAATTATAAAAAGATTGCTAATGATAGCATTTGATCTAGTTCGGTCTAGAATATTTCCTATATCCTTTCAAGTTTGAAAATTGTAGGATTCTATGGTTTGCACTGTTATGTTAAATGTAGGCTTTCAAAATGGCAGCTGGGAGACTGTGGAATTTTAATGAAATTTCACATATTAATTACCTTAGTTTGGAAATACTAGATAGTAACTGTTTCTCTTTTACCCAGGAACCCTGAGGCGCCCCCTCCCAGTTTGATTTTTTTTTTTTGGATTAAAGGAGTCATCCCTTGAGTAACTACTTAAAGAAGCCTATTCATTGAATGGGTATATCTCACTCAAAGTGAGAATCGTATAAGATATTGGCCTAAAATGGTCAGGATCTCTCATTACATCCTGATCCATCTCCAGTCATCCTGATGAATATCTGACCATTGGACCCAGATGACTCTGGAGGAGAAAGTAAGGCTGGTGGCCTTGTACTGCCCTCCTTCCCTCAAATCAAAGTCACCTGAAGGTCATGGCATCATCTTGATGTCCTAGTCCTCTTCGAGAACAAAGGACAAACACAACAATAGGTGGTGCTGTAGACACAGTGCTAGGTCTAGAGTTAGGAAGACTCTTCTCCATGAGTTTAAATTTGACCTTGGGTGCTTACTATTTGCCTCAGTTTCCTCATGTGTGAAATGAACTGGAAAAGGAAATCACAAACCACTCTGGTATTATCCTTGCCAAGGAAACCCCGAATGGGGTCACGGAGAGTCGGGCACGGCTGAAAAAATGACAGTGATAATAAGAAAGCAACCACAAAGTTGGTCTATGAACAGTAATGGGATGAAGCCTACCATGCTTGAGGGATA
This sequence comes from Potorous gilbertii, assembly GCA_028658325.1. Taxonomy (NCBI): domain Eukaryota; kingdom Metazoa; phylum Chordata; class Mammalia; order Diprotodontia; family Potoroidae; genus Potorous; species Potorous gilbertii. Next base: position 666,361,663 of record CM053769.1, read on the forward strand.
GCGATCCATCAGATTCAGGACACTCTAAAACCCACGATAAGAAAGGAATATTTAATAAAGAAACCTTCACCCAATTCCTGTTAGGGGCAAAGCAAGCCATTTCCATTTTCTCTGCCTCTTAGTCTTATCATCTACAAGATGAAGGAATTAGAGTAGGTAATTTAGCCTTTAACAAGCTTTTTTTGAGGTCTGTTGCTTTTTACATAATCACAGACTTCTAGAGTACTCTTCTCCCTCTCCTTCTCAGGGACCACGTTGTATAATAAGACAATAAAGAAGGGGAAAAACCAGCACAATGAATACATTGAAAAAGTTTGAAAACATGCAATGTAAAATACCTGTGGATTCCTGCCTCCTCAAAGAAGTGGGTTGGGAGTGTCTTCTTACAGCTCTTTTTTTGAGTTGTCTATGATCTTTATAATTTGACATTTACATTTTTAAATGTTACATTTTATTTTTTCTCAACTACATGTTAAAAAATTTTAACATTTCATTTAAAAAATTTTTGAATCCCATATTTTCTCCCTTTCTCCTTCTCCTCCCCCTTCCTTGAGAAGACAAGCAATTTGATATGGATTAGACAAGTGCAATCATGCAAAGCATATTTACATATTAGCCATATTGCAAAAGAAAATACGGACCAAAAAAAAATCACCAGAATAATAAAGTTTTTTTTTTTAATATGATTCGATCTGCATTTAGATTCCATCAGTTTTTTCCATGGAGGTAGACATAATTTTTCATCATAAATCCCTTAGAATTACCATGTACTGCTGAGAATACCTAACTCATTCACAGTTGATCATTTTATATATTGTTGTTATTGTGTACAGTGTTTTCCTGGTTCTGCTCACTTCACTCTGCATCAGTTCATGTAAGTCTTCCTAGGTTTTTTTGAAACCATCTCGCTCATCATTTCTTATAGTTCAGTAATACTCCATCATAATCATATACCACAACTTAGTAATCCACTCGCCAATTGGTGGACATCCCCCTAATTTCCAATTTTTTACCTCCGTAATAAGATCTGCTATAAATGTTACAACATTCACTTTTGTTTTTTTGTGTGGGCTTATTCTTTCCATTTACATTGTTGCATACATTGTTTACATTGTTTTCTTGGCTCTCCTTACTTCACTCTGCATCAATTCAAGGAGATCTTTTCATGCTTCTCAATATTAATTACATTTATCATTTCTTGCAACTCAGGAATAACCTATTTTTGTTTCCAATTCTTTGTTATCACAAAAATATTCTGTTATCAATATTTTGGTGTATATGAAAACTTCATATCAATGGCATCATTGGAATATTAGCCTAGTCATGGAGTCTCTGTGCCAAACAGTATAGGTATTTTAGAATAGATAATTTCTAACATCCCTTACTGCTCAAAACATTTGAGATTTTGATCCTAAAATTCTATCTTGGTTTCTGGTAATAGGGAAGGGTACAACAAAGGATCCAGATCACCAAAATTCCCAAGTACTATGGGGATTTCTGAGATAGTGATGTACACACACACACACACACACACACACACACACACACACACACACACACACATACACAAACAGTATATGGATTATCTCATCTTCCCATTTTGTGACTACAATCCTTCACAGAGGGAGCAAGTGATAACCCCTCCAAATCCTCCGCATGTTAGGGAACTGAATTTAAATTTGAGAGTATTTAGAAGGAAATTAACAAAAGATTTTATTTATTCTTTTAAGATATTTTTTCTTTCCAGGAATAAAGCCTATTGCTCCACTGGACTGTAGACTAAATAATGCAAGTCCCTAAGGCAGGGCCTGGTAAGTAGAGCTGAAGAAAATAGTTTGTGTTTTAGGAGGGAGGTTGGAGGCCCTCTCCAAGTGTATGCAATGTGGAACAAATTTGTTATCAGAGCACAGGGCTTGGTTTGCCTTAAGCTGAACTTCAAAGCAGGAACCTTATAAATAAACAAAGAGTAAATTCTCTTTAATAAAAATGTGCTGAGAGCATTGCTTAAGCTGAAAGCAGGGGGAATTATTAATGTACATTTTACATCATCTATATGACTGAAATTCTACCAATTTTAGAATATTTTTTTTTAAAGACAGTTACCTGCACATGATTTCTCAAGCTTTTCTACCCAGTCTTAGTTCTGTTAAGGGATGTGGTAGTGTCATTTGTGAGACAAGTTTATTTCCAAGTAAATAACCTTTAACTGTATTCCAAGTCTTTGTTTGCAGGAACTTTTTGACCCATCTGGCATCATCTTCAGGGTCTGTGGCTCTTGTGGTCACTCTAGGACTTGGGGTTCAGATACATCAAAGAACTTGCAACCTTAAGTCAATGCTTTGCCTCTCTCCTCATTCTCTTACTTCATTGTATTTTGCATTTCATCTATGGATATAGGTGACAGATTACAGATCCATTCAGGCTCATTGGACCATATTCTTACCTCAATATCACCTAGAGATAGAAAGGTATTAGAGACCATTTAGTAGTCTGATGCCCTTATTTTATAGAATAGACCAGGGGTGGGAAACTTGCAACCTTGCAGCCACATGTGGCTCTCTTTGTTCTCAATGGCAGCCCTTTGAGAAAATCAGCTATGTGAATTTAGGATTCAGTCAAAGAGCCATCCTTGAGGACCAAGAGGGCCATAAGTAGCTTTGAGGATGTAGGTTCCCCACCACTGGAATAAACCAATGTAGTTAAATGGCATACCAAACAACACGTATAATAAGAATCAGATATGAGACTTGAACCCAGGTCCTTAGACTCCAGAGTCACGTTCTTTCCATTGTACTAAAGGGCAAGGGTATGTATTATTTACTTTTTAATCTTCTTCAATATAATAAAATAGAAATAAAAATAAATAAATCAGCATGGTTTGATTATACTTATTTGTTATAAGAATACAAATATATTCTATTTGTGGTAGGAAGGTAGTGACATAAAAAAATGGAAAGAAAAGGTATAGATGAAACATTTTAAAATATGCAGAAAAGAGCAAAGGAAGTTCAGAATGGGAGCCAGATGAGTAGGGAAGTTTTGTTGCTATTGTGTTAAAAATCAATACACATTTTATACAGCACAAGTTTACAATTTGATATGCAATATTTATTTGTCTTCTTTGTATAGTGAAATGTTCATATGAACGTTCAGACATTGACTAGGGGATATTCTGGAGTCAGCTCATACTTGCTTGCAAAAGTCCATTATTAAATTTTCATTGTGCTGGTCACTGTAGACTGTCAAACTCTCATCTTATAATTCTCCTCCTCCTAAAAACTATGTTCTGTATTCTTTACTTCTATTTCACAGTGTCTCATTTACTTCTCAACTCTTCAAAATCTGGTTTTGTCCTCTGCATCATTTGAAACCAAAGACCATCCTCTTCCCCTGAATAATCTCTTTTCTCTGGGTTTTCATAACATCTTTTATGTCTTCCTACTTGACCAAATTCCCTCTCATTCTCCGTTCCTGGATCATCAATCTATGCCCTTCCTTCTAACAGTGAATAATTTATGATTTTTCTTGAACCCTCTTCTCTTACTTATATATTCTCCCACTTGATGGTCTTATTCCTTATCATGGGTTCAATGATCATCTTTACGATGTAGGCAGCTAGGTGGTGCAGTGAATGCTGTGTTGGAACTAGAGTCAGAAGCCCTAAGTTCAAATCTAGCCTTAGACACTAGCTGTGTGAGTCAAGTTACTTAAATGAGTATAATCCACTTGATATTTGCCTCAGTTTCCTCATCTATAAATGCAAACAATGATAATGCCTTCAAGTTATTGTGAGGATTAAATGAAATTGTTAAATTAATCAATTGTTTTGAATTCTTAACGCAGTGTCTGGCAGATAGTATGTGCTTAGTAAATACTTGCTTCCTTTCTTCCTATGAAGAAAACTCAAGAACCATATATCCATCCTCAATCTTACGCCTGAGCTTCAGTCCTATATCAACATTATTGTTTGGGTTTTGATGACTCCGAGGGAATATAAATAGCAATTGTTTCTGTTCTGGTCAGAAATTCTGAAGGTCTTCCCCTCCCAGACTGATTCTTTTGTGAAGGCGAACTGGCCATCTGTGGCCTTAATTCTTTTATCACTGAATGGGTGTTGTCTCAGACAAATGAAGACCTGGGGAAGAACTTAGCTTAAAAAGTGCAGCCTCTCACTGCATCTGGAGCCATCATCAGTCATCTTGTCTTTCATCTTGCCACTGGGCTCTCATGACCCTGGAGGCCTCACTTAAATCCAATTCACAAGTAAGTCAAGACATCACCCTCCTGATGTCATTGGTCTGCTTTGAGAATGAAGGACAAAAAGCCATCTACTTATTGGATATTTCAATCTGGATGTTCCAGAGGCATCTTAGAGTTCGCATGTCAAAAACAGAACTCATTATCTCCCCCAACCTATTCCTCAATTTCCCTGCTTCCTTCTAAGACACCATTACTCTTCTCCTTATCCGGGTTCGCAACCTTAGAATTTCTATTCTTCCTCAACTCTCATACCCTATCAGTTTCAAGGTCCTCACGTTTACCTCTAATGTCTCCTTCTCTCCATTCACACAACCTCCAATCCATTTTCGACCCTCATTGTTTCTCATGTGTACTATAGCTCCTTACTTGGTCTCCCTGCCTCAGGTCTCTCTTCATTCTAGTTCATTGTCCACGCAAGTAGATCTTCCTAAAGTACAAGTCTGGTCATTTCAGGTGCTTCCCATACAGGTGAAATCACAAATCATTCAGGTACAAAATGGGGGGTGGTGGTGTATTACCTGTTTCATAAAGTTGTTGAGAGGAATGCTTTTTTAATTGTGAGTAGTACTTGTCAGGTTAAGTATTCTAATCTGTTGGAAGGGAAAATAGACAAACTAGCATATTAACTGAGGATTCCTTTACCTGATTAAGCCAATTTTACTCTTTGTCACCAAGTAGATATTGGAGGGGGAGGCCTGAGAGAATGGGTTAAAGAATGGGTCAATATTTGCCAGATCAGACCCCCAGGGGAATTGTTGCCCCTGCAAAGGCTTTGGAGCATTATGAGGTCTCCTAGTACATCGTTGGGTGATGAAGCCAAGAGACAGAAGGAGGACACTTAAAAGGTGAATCTTGCCTGGAGTCTGCATGAGGAATGTGTTACGCTTAATTCTCCCAAAAGTCAATTAGGAGACATCAATTGCTGAGAATGTATGAACTCAGTTACTAGCAGGTGTGAGACCGGAGAGAGCACAATCTTTCCAGTCTTTGATTATAGACTGGGGATTACCAATGAAAGCCTTGGAATTCAATTATCACTTGGAAAGCAGGTCCCACCCCTTTCTCTCTCTATCTCTTTATTATACAACATTCTCCCCACTTTGACCGCAAGGCAAAAAGGAATTGGCAGGAAGATTAGGATGAATTAACTTAAAAATGGATTGATTTTTTTTATTTCTTAGCACACACGTCCAGTGAACTCAGGAGGTCTGTGATGGATGTTTCTTGCAAATCAAAAGGAAAAGAATGTAGTTCTGGCACTATCTGAAGGGGAAGGTCAAGTCTCCCAGGGACTACACAAGCTGTCTGGGTCTAGGTCTTTACAACAATAGTGCCAACATTCAGATAGAAAATGAAAACTGGAGTCAAGCAACTGGAGCTTAAATCTACATGATGCTAAACATCTGGATATTTGGAAACATAAATGTTTCACTGATTCTTTTTCTTCAGTTTTTACCTAGATATATCTGGTGTCATGGAAGATGGATAGCCTTTTTTTTTTTGTTAGCAACCTTCAGTGGTTGCTAAAAGCATGACATTTTTTTCTGCAGGTTAAGTACTCATTTTTGTCTAAATTGTATACAGAATACATATATGCATGTTCAGGCTTTAATATTTGTTATTGCTAAATTACAACTCATTTAGAAGCAGTTATATCCAGGTATAGCCATGAATAGATATAGGTATAGGTATAGCTGACAAACTGGGCATTATGACTCTTGAGAAAAGTGGGAAAAAGGGCTCTCTAGGCAGGATGGCTTCATTCTGCTTCCACACTGCCAATTTAGACACTCAAAAAGATATATATTAATTTGCATGAGTCTGGTTGGATGTAGCCTACCTACAACAGAAGCGGGGGTGGTGGGTGGGTAGTAGAATCCAAGAAACTTTCTTTTTTACATTGCTTCCCTTTAAAAAGGAAGTAAGGAACCAATCAATCAACAAGCATTTATCAAACACTTACTGTATACCAGGTATTGCACTTGGCACAGGAGATATAAAGACAAAAATAAACCAGTCCTTGTTTTTAAGGAGATTACATTCTGTCAGGTAAACAATTACACATGCAAATAGGTACAACTTATATAGAGAGCAAATACAAGGTAACTTTGGAGGTGCATGCTAACATCTGGAAACATCAATAATGGAAATAGCGCTTGAGATGAACTTTGAACAATTTGAACAGGTAGAATTGAGGAGGGAGTGCCATCCAGACATGGGGTACAGACTATGGAGACAGGTTATATGTGAAGTATAGCAAGTAGACCCATTTGAGTGGAATGCTGAATATGTGAGTGTAACTAATATGTGATAAGTTTGAAATAGTAGACTAGAACCATACCATAAAGGCTTTTAAGGTGGAATTTGTCTTTGATCCCAGGAAAGGAAATTGGAAGCTATTAACCCTTGAGTTGATATGGAAGATGATATGATTGGATCTATACTTTAAGGAGTGGTATGTAGAATAGATTGGAAAGGAGAAAAATTGCAAATAGAAGGCTATGGCTTTAGTTCTAGTAAGAGGTGATGAGATACGGGTGAGTTAGAGAGGTGGCCACATGGGTAAGGAGAAGGGGATAAAGGTGAAAGATGATGCAGAATTAATAAGAATTTATTAAGTATAGAGTAAGGAAGGGTATGGAATTAAGGATGACTGTGACATCACCAACATGGATGAATGAAAGGGTGGTAATGCCTTTGATGTAAATAAGTTAAAAAGAGGCTAAGTTTGAGGGGGAACTGAATTCTTATTTCAACATGTTGAGTTACTTCCAGTTGGAAATGCTGACTGGGACTGAATGTAAAGCTTTGGAAATTATCTACATAGATATGATAATGAAGTCTGTAGTGGTTGTTGAGGTCAGCAAAATGAAGAATGTAAGTAAGACAGTGCAGAACAAAGTTTTAAGGTGTACCTCATTAGAGGGTTTGGCTTGGATGATGAACCAGCAAAGGATACTTGGAAGGCATGGTCAGATGGGTCAGAACTAAAGAGAGTAATGTCATAAAAACCTAGATAGGTCCAAGAATCCAGAAAGACGAGGTCAACAGTGCTACACAGAATTCAGAAATGATGAAAACAGAGAAAAGGTCATCAGATTTGGCAATTAGATTGATAGTGACAGGAAGAAAGTGGAGAATTCTAAGAGGATGCATTCTGGAAAATGAAGAGGATCTTCAAGTTTGAGCAATGTTGGCTCTTTAAGAGAAGATCTAAAAAAAACGGGTCAGCAATGGAGAGGGGTAACTAAGAAAGAATAAGAACCTATAGGGCTAAAATGAATTGTTAACACTTTGTGAGTTTGTTAATTTTGTCTTTATTATGCTAATTATCCCTGATTTTCTTAGCTTATCTCTAAAAACAAAATAAGATAAAAACCAGATGACAAGTTGTATGTTGTTAGAAAGCAGGGTGTAGAGAGAAAACAAGATGCTCATATCCATTCCCACAGACAAACCTAGTCCAAAGAGAAGATACTGTTCATCTTTCCTTTTCCAACAGGACCAATAACTTTGTGGGGTAATGACTTGATCAGTGTTGAATTAGATTTAAGTGAGG
>CM053769.1:666369981-666410906 GCA_028658325.1 Potorous gilbertii
TTAACAAGGAGAAAACTTAAGATGCAAGATGTATAGAAGTCAGAGCAAGAACAGTGAATATAGTAGTGTTATGTATACATGGGGCAGTGAAGACATGGCAGAATGGATTTTTGGTATTTCTGTTTTGGGGAGAGGGTGTAGAAATTTCCATTGTGGAAGATGTTTCTTTCCCCCTTTCTTTGTTGTTTTTGTTTTTTATTAATTTTTTGTATTTCTTTTATTAAAAGGTTAAGAGTTAGATACAATCTCTCACTTAGCCATCTAGTTAAAAGTCCAAAGAATGTTTATAAGGCTATAAACCTTAGTGTAGAAGAACACAAAAAAAACCCCATAAATTTTAGTTCATTTAGTTCTTGTGCAAAAACTCCTCAGTGAGGTCTCTCCAAAAGCTCACTAATCTTTCATGAAGTGACATTGGAACCTCCCATTGAATGACTCAGAGTTAGTTACAAACTGGCAATTCTAGATCTTCTAAAACCATTAGCATACCAAGGAGATAGCCATGCAATTTTCCACCTTGCATTCTATATGGAACCATAGTAGCCAAATTAATAAATATTTATCAATTCTGATACATTGATGGATTGCTTTAGAGAATTTTAACCCTAGTACTTTTTTTTACAATTATTACACAGTTAAATTGCAGTGACACAATTTTACCACTATCACGTTTCAAAGATGATGGACTGCTAAAATGACAGAGAGAGAGAGAGAGAGAGAGAGAGAGAGAGAGAGAGAGAGAGAGAGAGAATGGTAGTAAGAGGAGAAGAAAGAAGAGGAAAGGGGAAGAGAGAAAATGAAGAGTCAAAAAATGGAAACTAGCCTAAGTGACCATTTTAATATTATCACTTCCAAGAGCTCTCTTGTGCATACATTCAAGAATTCTAAAATTTATGGTTATTCTAAAAGTAGCATTTTTTCAAAGTAAAAGCGTAATTCAAATTGACTTTCAGTGAAACCCCGTGTGAACTGGTGAAAAGTTTAATTCATGCAATTTGAAATTATGACAGAAAAACCACTACACTTTTCATACCCTTTGACACAGCTATTTCAGTACTGCCTGCATATTCCAAAGATATCAATAACAAAAAGGAAGATCCCATATACCAAATAGTTATAGCTGTAGTTTTGGTAGTATCTTAAAACCACAAACACAGTGGGTAGCAATCAAATGAGGAATATTTGAATATATTGTGGTATGTAATAGAATATTATTGTATAATATAATCGAGCATGAGTTTGTCAAAATAGATAAAGAATATTAAGAATCCATAGAGATGTAGGAACATTTTTATGAAGATGAAATCAACTCCACCCAAAAATGCTGACTAATAAAGTTCCTTAGGATAGTCTATTTGTAATGAATACATATGAGATGATTTTGAATTATCAGATCAACAGCCTGGTTTTATTGTTCTTGTTCAGTTGTTCTGACTCTTTTATTCCATGGACCATAATACAATAGGCCAGTCTATTCTCCACTATCTCTTGAGTTATGTTCAAGTTCATGTTCATTGTATCCATGACACTCTCTCCATCTCATCCTTTGCCATCCTCTTTTCTTATTTACTTTTTACAAAGATTTACTTTTAGTCCAACTGTCACAACCATACATTGCTACTGGAAAAACAATAGCTTTGATTGGATGGATTTTTACTGACAAGTTGATGTCTCTGCTTTTTTAATATGTTGTGTTGATTTGCCATAGCTTTCCTTCTAGGGAGCAAATGCCTTTTAATTTCATGGCATAAGTTACCATCTGGAGTGATCTTTGGGGCCAAGAATATAAAATCTGACACTGCTTCCATTTCTTCTCCCTTTATCTACCAGGCAATGTTGGGACAAGTTTCCAAGTCTTGGTTGTTGTTTTTCTTTTTATGGTGAGCTTCAAGCCAACTTCTATATTCTTCTTTCACCCTCATCAAGAGGCTTCTTAATTCCTCTTCACTTTCTGCCATCAGATTACTTATAATATGTTAAAAGGAACTTCTTATGGTTTTTAAATTTGTGTTTTTTCAAGTAGTTTAAATATATATCCTGAAATAGTATTCACATTATATATATTTACTTAGTAAAAAAATTTTCCCCTCATAGTTAGGCAAAACTATCCCTCTAGCCGGGAGTTTCTTACTGAAGTCCCAGATCATGATGTTTCAATGTACATCATTTAATGGAAGAACAGAATTTGTACAAAGAGCAAGAGTTGAAGGAAAGATAATGACTGCTTCAAGAGATCCCTCTTCCAGGATGTGTATGGGATTATGTAAATAAAGTCATTGCTCTAAAATATACTAGTTTCATTAATGTCTTGGAAATTGTACAACAATTTGTCTACAGAAACTATCTCTGGCTTGGAGTAGAATAGCTGATAAGTTATAGGACTATTGCTCCTCTCTGTGTCTAGAACCAGGAAATTATTATATACATGTGAGACAAGAGGACCAAAGCATCTTCATACCTTGGTTCTGGCAATAGTGTCATAAAAATCAGTCATCCTATCAAAGTCATCACTCATCTCAGTGCCAACCAATTATAGGACAGGTAAAAGTTTATCTCATGCACCTTCCAAGAAAATTGAGCCATACTCATTTTATTAAATGTCTACTATGTACCACACACTGTGCTAAGGTCTAAGATACAAAAGAGAAATAGTCCCTGGCTTTGAAGAGCTAACAACCTAATTGAGGAAGATAATGCATATAAGAAAGTTGAAATGACAGAGAAGAGAAGAATGCTAGGAAGAAGGTACCTAGCACAGGGGCATGATGCAGTATAGTCCAGGAAATGTGACTGGTGAGAAATAAAGAGATGTTGGCCTGAGAGCCTTCTTTAAATGGAGCCTTGAGAGGAGTTCTTTGCTCCTTTCTCTAGCCCTCTCATCAGAGAGGAAGAAGGAACAGGTACTAATGAGGAGTGAGAACCAAAGCTGATGAAATCTTGCAGGATGATGAGTTTCCTGATGAAAAGATTTCCTGGGGGTATGACCAGGATGATTTCCAAGCCAAGGATTAGGGCTGGTGAGAAATAAATGATAATTCTGTATCTTCCTTTGTGTCATGCTGGTGGTGATCTCCCATCAGATTATTGTGATGTCTCTTCCCTTTTCTACTATTCATTTCTTCTCCCTTTTCATTCCCTGGTGCTGGAGGAGTAGACCAGTGGAATAGGTTAGGTTTGTTTGTGTTCATCCTTCATTACCAAAGAAGACTATGCCATCAGAGAAATGATGGCATGACTTGCACATGACTTTGTTTTGAGTAAAGGAGGGCTGACCAGGTCACCAGCCTTGTTTCTCCAGAGTCATCTGAATCCAGTGACCAGATATTCATTAGGATGACTGTAGATGACCCAGGATGCAGTGGGAGACCTTGGGCCCTTTAGGTCAAGTTCTTTGCAGGTACTTACTTAGGGTGAGGCAACACCCATTCATTGAATAGGGCTGTTTAAGAAGTAGCCAGGGCATGGCCCCTTTAATGAGGCCAAGAAAAAGAAAGACTTCAGGCTGGAAGGAAAACAGCAACGTTACCATTACTATTGATGATCACTCTAAAGCCAAGGGTGTCTGGAAGAGCCCTTAGGCAGGGGCCCATTGGTGTCCCAGCTTCAGAGTGCAGTAAGCTTAAGGTTTTGGGAAAGGAAAAAGACAGAGAAGGAAGGTGAGGGAAGGAGGGGGAGGGAGAGTGGAGGGGAGGTGAAGAGCCAGTAAAACCCAAGTCTTGAGGAGAAGGAAGGGTTGGGGGAGGCAGACAGGAAAGGAGGCCCCCATTCAGCCAGCTGCATTTCATTAAAGGAGCCATGCCTTGGCTACTTCTCAAACAGGCCTATTCAATCAATAGGTGTTACCTCACCCTAAGTGAGTACCTGCAAAGACTTTGGCCCAAAGGGCCCAAGGTCTCCCAGTGCATCCTGGGTCATCTCCAGTCATCCTGATAAATATCTGGTCACTGGATTCAGATGACTCTGGAGGAGAAGTGAGGCTGGTGTCCTGCACAACCCTCCCTCATGCAAAACAATGTCAAGTGTAAGTCATGTCACCATTTCTCTGATGGCAGGGTCTTCTTTGGAAACAAAGGACAAACACAACAGGTTAGGTATTCAAAACACAGAAGTCAATGAATATAGCAGTCCACTGTTTGATAAACCCAAGGATCCCAGATTCTGGGATAAGATCTCACTGTTTGACAAAAACTGCTGGGAAAACTGGGTAACGGTGTGGTGGAAACTGGGCATAGACCAATGCCTGATACTGTACACAAAAATAAAGTCCAAATGGATACATGATCTAGATATAAAGATTGATATTATAAACAAATTAGAGGAGCAAGGAATAATGTATTTGTCAGATTTATGGAAAATGGAGAAATTTTTCACCAAACAAGAGATATAGAACATTATGAAGAGCAAAATGGATAATTTTGATTACATTAAATTGAAAAGTTTTTGCACAAACAAACCCAATGCAACCAAGATTAGGAGGGCAGCAGAAAGCTGGGGAAGAATTTTTGCAACTAGTGTCTGTGATAAGGCTTTATTTCTAAAATATATAGAGAACTGAGTCAAATGTACAAGAATACAAGTCATTCCCCAACTGGTAAATGATCAAAGGGTATGAACAGGAAGTTTTCAGAGGAAAAATTAAAGCCATCTAGGATCACATGAAAAAATGTTCTAAATCATTCCCTGGTGCCCAACCCCATCATGTTATCTTTTCATTGCCTAAAACCTCTGCTTCCCCTTCTAAGAATATGATGTTCTAAACTTTCTCCCATCTGCCTCTTCTTGTTTATCAGACTGGTTAATCTAACTAATTCCCATTAAGACAAAGGCGAGCTAAACATCTGACTCCCGACAGAAATAATTAAACTTTAATAAGGCAGGACTACAGATGAAATGACAACTAAAAGGACTGGAATTTAAGAATACCTCAATGGACCAAACTGCATTAATTAACACGGTGTGTTTTATTTTTACACGTAAGACGAAAATAGAGAAAGTAGGATGAAAATTTTTATTTCAAATCAAAATTATAGTATCAATTATTTGTATTTTAAAAGTGTGTGTACACAAAGAGAAAGGTATGGTCAATTACACTAAAATTATATTAAAAAATTTTCATCAACTGATGTACCTGCTTCTAGTGAATCTCTAAAGGTAGAATTTCAGGCAATGAGATAGGCTTATAAGGAAGATATGTTGGGGGCAGGGCTCTTAATTCACACCATTTAGACAAAGCCACAATTCCATATATGCTAAACCTGCTCCTGCCCTCCATTTCATACTTTCTTCAAGTATTAATTTCAGACCCTTAAAATATACCCTGGAAGTACTGATCTCAAATCAAGCTAAAATCAACATATCTCCTACTTGAAAACATGCTAATAGAACAGACTAGAGGGAATGTCTGGTCTCACTGGGTCAGCCAGATGATAAATCTTTGTTCCAACTCCATCTTTATATCCTCTCAAAATAGGTCCCAGAGGAGAAATACCTGCTTCTAGGGGAAACCTTTTTCACTCAAGTTATCTGCTTTCTTACAGATAGCAGATCTATCTGTAACCCAGATAGTGGGAATCCCAGAGGTGGGAATGGGTGCCATAGAGCATTCAAGGTTATTTGGTTTCCAGGAATGTAATTCAATGTCTCAGAAAATAACAGATCAGGGAGGATGAACCAAAGATTAGGCCACTATTTGGGGAAGGTACTCTACTGGAGAATCTTGAATTCTAATCTCAAACCCAGGAAATAAAAATTGCTAATTCAGCAGACGCCAGAACTAGAATTGGTTTGTTGCACAACCATCACATGCGGACAAGGCAAGAACTGGAATTCTGAGTTTTGACAAAAACAACAAAAAGAAGATTAAATTTCCCCATTAACTCCACACACTTTAGGTCACATGGAGAAGGCCAAGAAGGAATTTTGCTAGCATGCAAATTCCATTCTCCCAGACATGTTAATTTCTCTAAGAGAAATTTACACTTGAATGGGGAATTTATAAACTGGGAGAATATCTTTAGGAGATCTTCAGGGAGGAAAAAGTGATGATTTTGGCTTGTAGTTTTTTTCCCCCAGTAACAGTACAAATGACTAAGAAATTTGCCTTCACTAATCTTTTCAGAGCCATGCAGAATTGAAAATACATTTAAGCATAAAACCTTCCCTATCATGAAAAAAATGTTACTCTCTAGCCTAACTTTGAAAAAAAAAATCTCTATTCTACTCTGCTCAGATTTTGTCTTCAGGTATAATTCAGATATATAAAAAGAGACTGCTGGGTATATTGGATACCTGTCTAGATTTGGAGTCAAATATTAGGAATTCTAATCCAGTCTCCAACATTTATTAGCTGTGTAAAGCTGGCAAGTCAGCCTCTCTCATCCTCACTTTCTTCCCTCATAAAATGAGGTTAATAATAACAACTATTTCACAAGGTTACTGTGAAGTTCAAATGAAATGATATAAGTAAAGAATCCTACAGACCTTCAAACTTTCTATAAATGCCAGTTGTTTTATATATATATATATATATATATATATATATATATATATATATATATATATATATATATCATAGATAGGCACAGAGAATAGTTAAACCAGATTTCAAATCCATATTGTGAAATTCTTGAAAAGCAGGAAAGGATGAAACTCATGTGTCTTTAACTCAGTTGTGAATATGAACTCTCAATTTCATCTCCCCACTGAAATGAATTTTGTGAATTTTTTTCTCAATGTTTTACTGCTTTCTTACACAGACAAATGTGATTAGAGAGCATTCATAAATCAACTATCAATCAATCAACATTCAAGCATTGATTAAGTATTGACTGTGTGTCTGGTACCTCAGAATTAACTATCTAATTGGGATGGAGTGAGAAGGTAGAGGAAGTACCAAAAGAAATACCTGCAACTTACTTATTTGTATGTTAAGGTGTAAAGCAATACATTAAGAGAGGTCCAAGGGAATAAAAATCATTAACAACAAAATAATTACCAACACAATAAAAATGAATCAGCTCCTGCCCTAAAGAAATTTATTTCTGAAGGAGACTGATTAACTGAGTCACCATAAATAGTAACAGCTGACATTTATACAGCCATCATTGAATGACAAAGTGCTTTATATCCTTTTTTTCACTTTATCCTCACAATGGTCCTGTGGAATAGGTAACAGAGATATTACCTCCACTTTTACAGATAAGGAATTTAGGCAGAGAAAAATTAGAGCTGAGATTCAAACTGGAGTGTTTTGATTTCATGTCCAGTCCTTTTCTCACTACACCACACTACAAATTTCCAGAAGTTTTAGAATAATATAAAATATACTTGACACTAAAGTCAGATGAATGTGTCTCTCATCCTCCACCCTGAGTCCGTCACTTCTTAGTCAGGGGGTGGGAAGAATGCTTCATAGTTGGATTTTAGTTCATCATTGGATTCCTCCAAGTCTTTAAGTCTTTCAAAGTTGCTTGTTTTTACAATGTTGTTGCTACCGTATAAAACATTCTCCTGGTTTTGCTCCCTCCACTCCACATCAGTTCATACATGTCTTCCCAGTTTAATCTACAACCATCCCCTTCATCATTTTTAGCACCATAATATTCCATAATGTTCACATGCCAAAAAACCAGTTCTACAGTTTCTCCACGAAGCCTTTTCTAGTTATTACGGTGGTAATGACTTTTATTCTCTTGGACCTCACTTAACATGTTACTTTACACCTTGGCATGCAAATAAGTAAGTTGCAAGTATTTCTTTTGGTTGTTCCTCTCACTCCATCCCAATTAGAACAGTTAGCTCTGAGGACAGGGACCACATTTTATCTAAACTCTGTATATCCCTCAGCGTCTGTCACAGTGCTCTGAACCCAACAGGACCAACACTTCACACATGGTTTTGTTTTTTTTTTAATTGAGTTGAATTGTATTCTAGGATGAAAGCCTCAGCTTTGCACTCTTCTCAGCTTTGGGCTTCACTTAGCACCCACTCTGGCCTTGGGTGATCTAAAGACTTTCCAGAAATGGCTTCCCAAGGCATGGGAAATTAAACTTAATCTTCCCCCAGAAGCAGCCTCCAACATGAAGTCACAAGACTAGCTTTATAACTTGTCTCTTTCTCCTAAAAATAGAACATAAACAAACTTCTGGGTGTTTGAATGCTTTTGCTCTTTGGATTTCATAAAGACTGGTGGTGACTGTGCTTCTTTACAGTATTTCTGCCTGCCTTAATATGTTCTGCTCAGGTTAATATTAAATCATCTTTTCATCCCGTAAGCACACAGCAAGCACCTAGGTATTAAAAATTTACCACAGTACATAGAGAAAAGAAAGTCAGCTATATTCATATAGCTGATTTTCACTTTTCACAGCTGTCCTATTTCCTCCATTCATGTGACCACCACCCTAATTCAGATCCAAGTTGCCTGTCACCTAGACTACTCTAATAGCCACTTAGTTGTTCTCTGCTTCCAGCCTGTCCTCTCTCCAATTTGCCCTTTACAGAAATGTTATTACAATCTTTTCAAGACATTAGTCTGACCATGGCACTCCTCCATTCAGGGACCTTCAGGGGCCCCCTGTGGTCTCTATGATAAAATACAGAGACCAATCAAGTTTCAAGCTAAATGTCCAGCTCTTTTCGTATTACTCTGCTGCACACACTATAACCCACCTGCACTGAATACCCAACTCTGAATAGTCCTAATAGTAATCCTAATTCAATTCACACATTCAGAGAGAGAGAGAGAGAGAGAGAGAGAGAGAAAAATCTGGTATTTCAAAATTCTTTTCTTCCTTCAAGGTGTAGCTCAGCTAGCAATAATCATCTCAGACATTACGTCTATGTGTTCCCCAGCTCTCTTCATTCCCAATGTTAGTGTTTTCTCTCTTCCTGACTTACTTTATCTTTACTTATCGGTGTACATGATGAGTCCTTCCCAAGGAAATGTACATGCCATAAGGAGAGGAACTCTTAACTTTGTTTTAGTTTGCTTTTATCCCCAGTGCCTTGTACAGTGTCTTGCACATAGTAGGGTCCAACTCCATGTTTTTCTGAATTGAATCAAATCATTAGATCACAGAATTGAACTGAAATGAACCCTGCAAGGATCATCTAGTCCAATGCTCTCATTTCAAAGAGGAGAATTCCGAAGTCCAAAGAAGTTCAATGACTTGTCTAAAGGGACACAGCTACTCAGTGGCAAATAAGGATTCTAACTCTCCTGCTAACCTTTGCTTTCTTTCCTCTATGCCATTCTGTCATCACGTCAGGACTGTCCATCTCAAGGGGGAAGGAAGAACTGAGAACTCTATGGCTACTTCAGTGCCTTCTCCTTCACCCTAACCACCCTGATACCATCATCCAAGTGTCTAAATTATATCTGATTAGACCAAATCAGAAAGTGCCTCTCTCCAGGTAGGAATACTAGGTTCAGAGTCAGGATTAAATGATGAGAATCATGTGGAGCCAAAAGCCTAAGAAGGAAATTCTTGGAAGCCTTGGGTGCACAGTTCAAGCTACTTGACATGCATTTTTTGAAAGCACGGACTATTCCCAAGTCTTAGACCACAAATGACCCAGGCCCCACTGAACTTGGTTATGTCATAGGAGTGATATTTCATGGAGGTTGCATAAACATTCAGTCTGCAGAGGAATGCATTAACTCTTCTGGGACAAAGAGCTTTCTTCAAGCAACCTCATCTTTTACCTTTTCCTGTGCAAGAACTGCACTATGGCTTTAAATTCAATTTTTACTTTATGAAAAAAAGAAGTGAATTTTTTTCTTAGCCTCAAAGTTTCCCATAGCTTCTTGAAGTACCCTGAATCACAAGACCTTTTCTTTTCTCCACTTGTTAACTAGACTCCCCCTGCCTCCCTTGTCCAAGGGTCAAACATGGTTGGGAAAAGCTGGACAGTCCCAAGATGCCTGGCTCCTGCCCGACTAAAGTGAAGCTGATGACAGCTCAACAAGAGCATCTGAGGACAAAATTTGGCTCAAAATCTCTTCTGCAATAATGTCTGTTTGCAAGGGACACACAGTGATTTTCTCCATCTTTTCTCAAGATGATCCAAAGATTCTCTGTGGTTTTATCTCCCAGGCATGTATTGGAAAAGTTTCAACCCAGAGAAATGCTAAAGTTTCTGCCTTTCAGAAGAGATGGGTAAACAAAAAAAAAATGTCAGCTAGAGAATATGCCTTTAGAGATGAGAAATAATGTCTGGTACCCTGCCTGGGTGGTGAAAGATGGAATAGAAGTCCAAGGGATGACTTCACAAAGTCTCTGAATATAGGGATCTCCCTCACACAGAGAAAGTTAAGTTGAACCTACAACATGCAGAACTAAATTTGGGACTAAAAGAGAATTGCCTGGCAGGGCGGGGTGTTGGAAATTAGGATGCATACCATTAGGACATAGACAGTCTAACAATAAAAGTAACAGCTTTTAGGTAGTGCTTATTATGTGGCAGAAATGTGCTAAGCACTTTTCAATTATCACCTCACTTTGTCCTCACAGTAACCCTGAAAATTAATTATTCCTACTTTACAGATGAGGAAATTGAGGCAGAGGGAGGTTTGGTGACTTGCTCAGCATCACGCATCTAGAAAGCATCTGAAGGCAGATTTGAACTCAGGTCGTCCTGACTCCCAGACCAGACTATTCACTGTGTCCCCTAGCTGAGTCTACACAGTATCTCTGTATCTGGAGAATTTAGGGGAAAAAAGATTATCTTCCTGAACTGGTCTCAGCGTATCCTGCCTAATGACAAAGAGAAAGGTGAAAGAATCTTTCAGAGTCTCTTCTAGTCTTGTAAGTTTTTAATCCAATTGGCTCAACTTCACCATGGACATTATAAGTATATGTGCAAGGATATATCCTAGGATTTGGAGGGAAATGTTTTGTATCAACTATTTTTAGTACACCATATCAGGCTAATAGTAGTAGAATAATAGAATTCTAATAATAAAAGCTACTTTAGTCTTCTGGACAATTTCTAGCAGGAATAAATTAATTGGAGTACAGGAACTACATTGCTAGAAATTGAATGAATGAATGAATGAATACTGGTGAAAATTCCAAAGGATATACTTCTTGATACTGATTACCTAGCCAGGAGTTTTCCTTTGCAATTATATTTTTTCATTCATCCATTCATTCAACAAGACTATATAATCTTTAAGGAGTAATCTTTTACCCAGATTCTGGGTAAACCTATCCCTGACCAGAGCTTTGACAAGGCATTTATGTGGCGGGGTTGAGGATGGAATATTGTATCTTTTTTTGTCTATTGTCTCCCCCATCCTATTGTGAGCTCCTTAATGGTAGGTATTGTCTTTTGCCCTTTTTGTCTCTTTTTTGTATCCCCAGCACGTGGCATAGTACATGGCACATAGTAGGTACTTAATAAATGTTGATTGATATTCCAGCACACAGAAATTTTGAATCTTCACAGGAACACAAGTGAGCCATCATGAAACAATCACCTACAAGCTCAAGAGAATAGATTTTTCTAGTGTTATAAATATGTAAGTGTGTATGTATTAATGTTAAGAATCCTGTCATTGTTCCTTCTACTCCTCATAGGATATACCATAGATGCTTTTTAATCTTATATATTCTTAATCCTGGCTTTGCCTCTCCCTCTGCCTCTGGCATTTATAAAAGGAGAAGCTAGCAACCAACTTCAAGTCCACTGGATTGGGCAATTCTGAAAAACTGTAGTAGAATTAGAATCCCTTCTACCTAAATTGCTTGTCAATCATGTGTATGGAAGTCAAGCATATGAGTAGGTAGCTCAGTGGATAGAGTGCTAGATCTGGAGTCAGGAAAACCCAAATTCAAATGCTTTCCAAGACACTTAGCAGTTGCATCATCCTGGGCAAGTCACTTAATCTCCCTCGGATTAAGTTTTCTTCATCTATTGGATAGGAATAGCAATAACACCTACTTCACAGGGTTGTTGTGAGGGTCAAATGAGATACTAAATGTATGTTTTATAAATGCTAGTTATCTTTATTGTCATGATTGCCACAGAAGAGGTGCACCTGTAGAAGCCCCTGGGCTGATCTTTCTATGACAGCATCAAATTGAAATTACAGGAGAAGGAAATGTTATGGAGTTCCCCAGATAGTGACTTCTTTAAGGTCTTACTTGGACTATTAGACTTCACTACAATCTCTTTTCCTTGGGGCATTGTGCCTCCCATAGTACCCTCTGCCTCATCTTACCCTGAACCAGATTCCACCTTTCATCAGTCTTCATGGAGTCCATTCAGTAAACAATTATTAAATTTCACTATTTGCAAGGCACAGCATTAGAATCTGGATGTATGAAAAATAAAATAGATCCTGCTCTCAAAGCGCTTTCATTCTCCTGAAGTAGAATACAGCATGTTCATACAAAGTAATATCAGAAGAGAGAGAGAGAGAACTAACATGCTGGAGCATCAGGAAAGTTCTTGTGAAAGAGGCAGTATCTGATTTGAGATTGAGAGAAAGCCAAGGACTCCGCAAAATGGAGGGGGTGAAGGTGTACATTTAGGGGACCTCTTCTGTATTGACACAAAATCAAGGAAATGAAAGTCATGCATGGTGAGGATCAAGTAAACAAGTCTGACTAAAACAGAGAGGGCATTAAGGGGAATGATATGCCATGACTGGAGAGGTAGGCAAGAGTCGTATTGTGGAGGGCTCTAAGCTGGTGAGTTTGTATTTTATCCTGGAGGCAATATGCAACTATTGAAGTTGTTGTTTTCAGGGGTTATTTTTTTCTGTTGCTGCTGTTTGCTTTTGGGAAGTGAGTAGTGACATAGTTAAAACTTTATTCTGTAAATATCAGTTGGGCAAGCTCAATGGAAGATGAATTTTTTTTTTTTGAACTGGATCTCTTTCTCTCTCCCAGGCTAGAAATACAAGGGCAACTCACAGGCCCAATTCCAATATTCATTGACATAGAAGTGCTGTTTTTCAACCTGAGTTGGTTCACCCTTCCTTAGGCAGCTTGGTGACCCTCTGGTTCCCTGGGTGCCAAATTTAGCATGGATATCTAATCAAGTTTAACCATACTGCTACTCAGAATCCCCCCAAATTCAAGTAATCTGCTAGCTTCAGTCTCCTCTAGTAGCAGTAATTACAAACTTGAGCCACCATGACTGACTTGGAGGAGAGTTTGGAAAGGGGAAAAATGAAAGACAAGACTCTTTTGGATATTAATAGTCTAAGTCAGAATGAAAAGAATCTGAATAAGTACAGAAAATGGAAAATATGGAAGAGATGATTTATAGATAGTTCATTCAAGACCTTGACCATGGACTGAATGTGAGAGTTAAGATACAGAGAGGCATCAAAGATGATTCCATGGTCATAAATCCAGTAAGGGGAAGGACAGTGATGTCCTTAACAAAGACAGGAATGTTTGGGAAAGGATTGGGTTTTAGGGAAATAGTAAAGTGGAAACAGAGGCTTGGAGAGGTCAAATAACATACATAGAGAGGCAAAAGATATACAAAATATAAGTGATTAGAACCCAAGTCCCCTTATCCTATATACAAGACACACTCCACTACATCATCTAATTTCTCATCATCTTCCAAGAATTCAAGGATCATCTCTCTGCAGGGGACTTTAAACAGAGCCATTTTAGCTATGCCAAGTTTGAGAGGTCAATTAGCCAATTGATAATTGAGGACTAGGGGGCAATTAAGCAGCAAAGTGGACAGATTGCCTGGACCTGGAGTCAGGAAGACCTTACTTCAAATTTGGCCTCAGAAACTAGCTGTGTGATCATAGGCAAGTCACTTAACCTTGTGTACCTCAGTTCCTCATCTGGGAAATGAGCTAGAGAATGAAACGGCAGACCACTCCAGCGTCTTTGCCAAAGAAACACCAAATGGGGTCACAAAGAGTTGAACACGACTGAAAAATAACTGAACAGCAGCAAAACTGAATACTTGAGTTCAGGAAGGATATTGTAAGTTAATAAACAGATTTGATCTGGTGATATAGAGTTACCTACCTAAAGATGGTCACTGAACCTATGAGACCTCCTGAAGCAGTGTGATTCAGGAAAGAATGTGGCATATACAGTAAGGGAATATGAGTTCTACTCCTGGCTCTGCTACTGATTTACCCCTGTCTTTAGGTAAATCACTTCTGTTTCTTCTCTAAGAATAGATAGTTAGATAGATAGTCTCTAGATTCCCTTTCATTTCTACATCTATGACATTATGAAGAAAGTCTGCCCTAAAAGCAAAATAAAACAAGCAGACAAAAACTGAGATGTCCAGAAGACAGTTGATAGTATGAAACTGGAGTTCATGATGGAGGTTAGGGCTGGATCTAGATATCTGAGGACAAGCAACTCTGGGAACCATCACTAGACTGAAAGCACCTTGGTTCTAATGCTTATGGGACACTGAGCTACAGAGAATCCCTGTAACCACAAATCCCATTTGCAAAGGTAGACAAAGCAGAATTTGCATTGCCCCTTCACCTTTGTGTGCAGCCTAGTGAAAAAGGAAACAGCCTGCCCTTCAGAATGAGATGTTTGGAGAAAGATCAGCTGATTTCAGGTAATCTCAAACCCAGGTTAAAACATGGAATAAAAGCTAGAAAAAAGTTAGATCATGTCACACACAGTTATAGAACAGGACTGAGGAGAAAAGTTACAATTTCATCTGGATGCTCAGAAAAAACAAAAACTCATTGTCAAATAGGAAATATGGTGATACAAGTGCTTTGGAAGAAGCTGTACATTATAAAAACTTGACACCCTGGCATAAACAAAGAAAGTATCCTGCTTCTGGTCCCCCGTGTCAGGGGTTTACCTGGAAACTTCCTCAAGATGTCAAATCCCAATCTAAAGCTCTTACTGGAGATACAGTACATTCTTTTAGAGTGAAATAAGTGAATAAATGGTCACCAGTCCTCAGCAGAGTAGCTGGCGCACAGTGACTGCTTAATAAATATTCATTGAATGGAATAGAAGAGAAAAGACATTTATTAAGTGCCTCCTACTATGCACCACGCCCTCTGCTAAGGCATGGGGATGCATATACAAAAGCCAGATGGTATTTGTCCTCAAAGAGTTTATATGTGAAGAGGGGGAGACTATAAATCCAGGAGGGTGGTGGGCAGAGATGTTTTGGTCTGGGAAGTTCTTGGGGTGGTAAGGGGATTGATATGAACGAGATTATAAATGATTTATAAAAGTAAGGCCTTTCTTTGAGTCCATGCTTAGCACAATATAGGTACTTAATAAAAACTTGGTCAGTTACATTATATTTCTAGGAATCATAGGACCAAAACGTCTCATTCTGATGTGCATCTAAGGAATGTGGTTTGTTTTGTTTTTACATCTCTGGGTTATGTATCTTTATGAAAGTTCTTTCCTAACAAAGTAAAACAATTAAGCAAAATGAACAATATGATGGCCTCATTTTAGGTGTATATTTATTGAATACTCAGTCATCAAGAATATATTTTTATCAATTAAACCAACTAAAAAAACTAAAACTTAATTTTTAAGTGAAAAACTATATATTACTTTAAAACATAATTTACAAAGATCTCCTTTTAGTCAAATTCTTCTCATAAAATAGAAAATACCATTTTCAGTCATGAAGAGCCTGCAGTGGAGTTTAGGGAGTGGTCACCAGAGCCACAGCCTTTTGAAATTTAAAAATTTTTAACTTTTCCCCTGTGCCCCATAGTAAGAGCCAAGCCACTGAAAACAAAATGACCAAAGGACTCAAAAGGGAAAAGAAAATCTAGTTGATTTTTTTCTCTAGTGGCTATAGTCACTGAGTCTTTGGATAAGAGTAGGAGGCTACTGGCAGCAGAAGGGAGGAAGGTGCACAGCAGCCCCCTGAGCTAAACTGTAAGTGAGCTCTAACAAAGTACCACCTTACAGGTGAAGTAGTACCATGGACAGCATATGACAGAGGCTTTTAGAGGAGGCCTCCAGTGAGGCAATGAGCAAATCACTAAATGTACTTCTTCCCAGTACACCAGGAGAAACTGATGGAAGGAAAGTGAGTAGAAAGTAGAGGAAAAAAGGAGAAACAGGAGATGCTACTGCAACAACCATGGGTCTCCAGAGCCTGGGAAAGCTGCCCTAACCTGGCAGATTCCAGATCCCAAATATTCATTCTTTGCAAGATGATTACTGGTACATTAGGAAATGCCTGACCATAATCAGTATGTTCCTTACACATTATCTAAGATTTCTAGGTAGGTTCTCTTAATAGAGAATGAGAGGAAGAAATGGAAAGAAAGGAAAAGGAATATAGGATGTTAGAGAAGGAGGGAACAAAGGAAGGAAGGAAGGAAGGAAGGAAGGAAGGAAGGAAGGAAGGGAGGGAGGGAGAAAGGGAGGAAGGGAGGAAGGAAAGGAAGGAAGGGAGGGAGGTAAAGAGACATGGAAGGATTTATAAATACCTACTTTGTGTCAGGCACTGTGCTAAATACTTTATAAATACTATCTCATTTGTTTCTTACACCAATTCTAGGAAGCAGACACCATTATTGTTCTCAGGTTAAGTAGACAAGTTAAGTAACCCACCTAGGATTATATATCTAGTTAGTATCTGAGGCTAAATTTGAAGTCATGTCTTCCTCAAGCCAGGCCCAGCAGTCTCCACCTAGGTGCTCCATTGCTGGGGACTTTAGAGATCGCCTACTTCAATTTATTTTGCAGGCAAGGAAGCTGAAGTCCAGAAATACTAGCAAGTTATTTAAGGTCTCCCAGGTTATAATAAATGGTAACTGTAGGCTTTAAACCTAGGCTTTTTAAAGGACAAAACTGTAGTTCTTTCCACTGTATCTTAATATTGAAATGACAGCAAAGAAGGAAATAGAAATATCAGAGAATAGGGTCGCTGGAACAAAATGAATAGGGAGACAACTGGACAGTGGGAGAGAACAGTGGGCAAAGGAAAATGAAACCAAGTTATACCTCAGCATTACTAAAAGCATGTCCTGCATGAAGTATGATCCATACCAGCCATCTGAGCTGTTCCCTCAGCAGCCACAGAGGGCAAAGCAAAAATAAACGGGGAGAAGAGTTCATGCTTCACCTTTCACCAGATTTATCATCTATCAACCTCTGATAAGCAAATCAAAATCTTGCCTGATAAACTGCAGCCAGCCCAGTCAGTCCTGAAGCCTCAATTCATTCAGTTCCTCCCTAGTGTAAAAGAAATGCTTGTGGGTTTGTTGGAAAAGAAACCCAGGGTGGAGCAAAGTGGCTGAGAATTTGAAGTATGCATTCTCCTTTGCCCCATTCTTGTGTCTTATGCAAAGTCTTTCCCCTGGCCATATAGATGGTATTCTCCCTCCAGGGTTGCTTTTTCCCCTCTTTTGGCCCAACACATAGGATTAAAAAATGTAAAACCTGCAGTTCTGGGTATATTACCAAAGGAAACAGTTTTACTTAAAATCTTGTTTTTGCCAAAATATTTTCAAAGTAGCTGGAGAGCTGTCAAACCACAGTGGCTCTCAGCTGTGTTTCCTTCTACCATTTCCCCAGGTTCTCCCAGCACAGCATTCAGTAATTGGATATTCTTTGAGGAAAAGAAAAAAAATGCTGCACGAGACAGTTTGTAGATTTAAGAATTATACTTTGGGGGCTGAAGGCCACAAATCCAGGGGTGCTTGGCTGCCAAATTCTGGGGCTTCGTGACTGTACATCATTCTTGGAAGCAGTATTTAGTGAGGAGGCTTTAGGGGAGACACACTGATAATGCACAATATTGAGAATGTAATTCCAAAGCCTTTGGTCTTTTTTCTTAGCCTTTATTTATATGATTTTGACCAAAGGAATCTATTTTGCTGAAAACAAAATGTGCTGAAAACAATCTAAAAACAGTACCTTTAATGAAAGACTACAGACCCCAAGTGTTCTCTCTTGTTTTATAGGGAGTTTCTGACCGGTATTTTTTCAATGACAATAATTTCCATTTAGAATCCTTTAAATATCAGGTGTAGAATTTCTGTAGCAGCTCTCTGCTGTGGAGGAAGGGTGATTCAGCACCCAGAACCTCCTTAAGTGGCCAATGGGAGTAGTGGTTATTCCCAGTTTACAGAGGAAGACACTGAAATCTAGAAAGACAAGATTAGGTATACTTAGAAGGGTTAAACTTTGATTCACTTCCTGTAGAATGAGAAATTAGAGAAGACTGCCCCAAGGTCAAAGGATATGTCAGAGGTAG
This sequence comes from Potorous gilbertii, assembly GCA_028658325.1. Lineage (NCBI taxonomy): Eukaryota > Metazoa > Chordata > Mammalia > Diprotodontia > Potoroidae > Potorous > Potorous gilbertii. The sequence continues at coordinate 666,388,189 of CM053769.1, forward strand.
GATCAAGAACTCTAAACACCAGGAATCCTAGCCTGGTGTTTCTTTCATTGGAGTCTGGCTTGGTTACCTTCTAATCTGCTTCTAATGACTGGGTTATAAAGTAGAGGCAAAATATACTAATTGTCCATTATATACTATAATCAGTCTTCAAATATTCAAAGCAATGACAGATACTTTGGCCAGAAATGTCAACCTCTTCCTTCATACAGAATTCTTATTTACCAGACCTACTAGCAAATTTGTGTTCAACTTGAATTTTTATTCTCTTTTCCTAGTAAGGGGAAAGTATTCCATGAAAACTGATCAAATCAAATAAAAAAAAAAAACTGATCTCCTCCAGGGAACTGCAATATCTGTTTTTGTTTCTTTGGCCATCTCCCAGTGATACTTCCTGTACCCCTGCCCTCCTCTGCTTCCTACTGAGCTCTGATTCCATCTTGCTCAGAACCAGGTCATCATACCACTTCCTGGCCAACTCCAAACTACATTGTTTTGATATTTTTTGTTGTCTCATGAAGTCAGTGATTTCTCTTTGGTCTATTTAAGTGTCAAGGAGTCCGTTACTTAGACACATTTTTCCATTTTCTCTTTGAAACTATTGGCATTCCAATTCCATTTCTTATGCCTTGTTTCTTTTCTTTCATGTACTTTTGTAGTCATTGTGGCTATGTCCTTTTTCCTCTCAGGTTGTGCTTGCAAATGTTGTGGAGTTTTTCTCTTCTAAATTTGTCTCCTTATCATGTCTGGAATCATAATATTTCTTCATGACCTTTGGCGTTTTCTTCTGTTTCTTCATTCCCCCTCGCTCAGTAACTATTTTGGGCATCTATGCAGAAGTCAGGATATGTCTTTTTGTGCCCTCTTGGCTAAAATGATCAGGTCTTGTTTGGTCCCAACATCAGTTTTCTGAGTTCTTGTCCCTGGCCTTCACTTCCCATTGGAATATCTTCAGTCAGACTACCTGCAGGTTTCAGGTCCCTTAGATCATCCAGGTTCAGAGTATTGCTCATTTAGGGTCTAGTCAAAAACACCACAATGTTTACATTGCCTTTACTGTTTACTGAAAAATCTGTGATTCAGTTTCATACTCATGTTGAGTCATTTTTTAGTCATGTCCAACTCTTCATGACCTCCATCTTCTTGGCAAAGATACTGGAGTGGCTTACCATTTCCATCTCCAGTCCATTTTACAGAAGAAGAACTCAGGCAAACAAGGTTAAGTGACTTTCCCAGAATCACACAGCTACTAAGTGTCTAAGGCCATATTTGAATTTGGGAAGATTAGTCTTCCTGACTCCAGGCCCAGCACTCTATCCACTGTGTTTTCATGGCTTACTCAGGTACTGCAAATATATGAAATACATCCAAGTATAATGAGAATGCTAGAAAACTCAAAGTTTACATAGAAAACTGTTCTCTTTTTATATCTTGCCATTAACTCAATAGCGTACAAAAGAATTGATAGAAAATATAGTACCTTTCAAGGCAACAATTTAAGCCTATTGTGGTTCTACTTAGCACTAAATCCATTATTTTCACTCCTAAACAGAACTAAGTATGACACTCAAGTCAAAGAACTACCAACATAGCAAAGAAATAACTTCATGTATATTATGACATCAAATAATATGGGCTTCACTGAAATATACATTAGTTAGTTATTTCATTTCATGGAAATTTTCTCTAACAATATGAAAATATCATCTGTATTTTTTTCACTTAATATACTATTTCATTTTTTTCTAATTTTATGCAAAGATAGTTTTTAACATTCATTTTTGTAAGATTTTGAGTTCCAAATTTTTCTTTTTCCCTCCTTTTCCTTCCTCCTCCCAAAGACAACAAGAAATGTACATTCATGTTAAATATATTTCCACATTGTGTGTATATTCGTCCTTTGTTGCTGAAGAAGAGCATGCCATCAGAGAAATAATGACATGACTTGCAATTGACTTTGTTTTGAGTGAGAGAGGGCTATGCAGGTCACCAGCTTTCCTTCTCCTCCAGAGCCATCTGAATCCAGTGACCTGATCAAGATGACTGAAGATGAGCCAGGATGAGGTAATTGGGGTTAAGTGACTTGCCCAAGTCTAAGCTAGTGAGTGTCAAGTGTCTGAGGATATATCAACTCAGGTCCTCCTGACTTCTGCACTGGTGCTTTTATCCATTGCACTACCGTACTCATGTTGTGAAAGAAGAATCAAAACAAAAAGAAAAAAACCACAAGAAAGAAAAAAAAGTGAAAATAGTATGCTTTGATCTGCATTCAGACTCCATAGTTCTTTCTTTGAATGTGGATAGCATTTTCCATCATTAATCTTTTGGAATTGTCTTGGATCAAGAGCTAAGCCTATCATAGCTGTTCATCACACAGTGTTGCTGTTAACTTTGTGCAATGTTTTTCTGGTTCTGTTCATTCTTCACTTTGCATGCAAGTCTTTCCAGGTTTTTCTGAAATCTGCTTACTCATCATATCTTATACAATAATAGTATTCCATTGCATTCACATATCACAACTTGTTCCACTATTCTTCAATTGATGGGCATTCCCTTAACTTCTAGCTCTTTGCCATCACAAAAAGAACTGCTATAAACATTTTTGTACTTATGTGTCCTTTTTGCTGTTTTATGATCTCTTTGGGAAATGGACCTAGTAATGGTATTGCTGGATCTCAAAGGGTATGCACAGTTTTATGCTCTTTGGGCATAGTTCCAAAGTGTTTTCCAGAGTGGTTGAATCAGTTCACAGCTCCACCAACAATGCATTTATCTTCCAATTTTCTCACATCTTCTCCAACATTTATCATTTTCATTTTCTACTATATTAGGCAATCTGATACTTCAATCTGAAGTAATACCTCAGAGTTAAAACATCATCTGTACTATAAAAGTATAGAATCTTTACTCTGTGCCAAAGAAGAAAAGAGACCAGTGAGTTTAAACTTGAACTCAGAGAATAAACATGGTACTGAGAGATATGATATCTTGGTGTTTTCTAGGCAAAGAGCACAAGGCTATCCAGGAGAAAGTCAATATTGAATATATTAAGCCCTCCTGAAGTTGACACTAAAATGGAAGAACACATTTAGAGCAATTAATATGTATAAAACATCTATTTTAATGTATGCTTTTGGAACGGCAAAATGAACATCAGATCTATATATTATCCAAAAAATTATCTATGCAAAGTTAACAAAATGTAGAGCTCATCAACCTTGAAACAACCATAAAAGGATTAATTCTTTCTTGCATTAAAAAGGAGAAGATTTTTGATAGATACTTTCAGAGTGCATGAAATATAGTATAATTTTTACAGAAAGACTTTTAGAACAAATAGAAATCATATCACAAAGTTACAATAAAAGCTAACAGTGGGTGCATTTTCCTGGACTTGTCTAATTTAATCAAATGTGTTTTATCTCTAGACAAAGCCTATGAAATATCTATATCAGAAAGCAGAATCAAAAGAATCTCTGTGGGCAACATCCACATGAATTCAAGTGGCAAAATATTACCAAAAAATATTGAAAAAATAAGTGAGTCATACAGATTTGTTTTTAGAAATGGAAGGACTTGTGATAGCAACCGAATATAAGTTCATTGACACTAAATATGTCAAATGGTTGCCCTTAAGGATCCTTGATTTATATATTCATTCAGACCATGCAATGATTTGGTGATAATTATGAAGTATATCACTACAGGTTGTAAAATTTTAGTGTGTGTTTGTCCTTCATTGCCAAAGAAGACCATGCCATCAGTGAAATAATAACCTGACTTGCACTTGACTTTGTTTTTGAGTGAGGGAGGTCTGTGCAGGTCACCAGCCTCGCTTTTTTTCCAGAGTCATCTGAATCCAGTGACCATATTTTCATCAGGATGACTGGAGATATGCTAAGATGAGGCAATTGGGGTTAACTGACTTGCCCAAGGTCACACAGCTAGTGAATCTGAGGTGAGATTTGAACTCAGGTCCTCCTGACTCCTGCACTGATGCTTTATCTAACTGCCCTCAAAATTTTTTTAGTACTGTATATGTATAAATATATGACCAAGGAGTTAGAAATAGATACTAGAACCTTCGTTCTTATAAAATAATAGATAGTAATTCCTGTACAGCAAACACAAACTTCAAAATATCTTTAAGAATCTAATGCATAAACCAGAGTGAAAATAGCATATCACATGGCATATCACATGAAAATGACGTATCATAGACAAAACAATTGATCACAGCTGCCAAAAAATACAGCGTTGGTGCATGAAAGTTTGAGAACAATATTTTTTCTTAATAGACTACCATATGGAATACTTGTATCTCCAAACCACATGAAACAAAAAGCCTTAAAGACACAGAAGAAATTAAGACTGTGTGGGAATCAGACAAACAAATGTAACATCCCCATTGTCCTCTCTGCTACTTAAATTTTTCTCAGAAAGCTTTTCTTGGGTCTACAGAAGTTGTTTATGTTTAAGTACTTTGATTCAATTACAAAATGCAATTGTTTTATCCACCTGTGTAGAAGCCAAGAACATTATGCATAAAAGAATCATAGCAGGATAGTGACTTGTCTTTGGACTATTTCCATATGAATGCCATCAAAAAGAAAGAGAACAAGTAAATGATGATGATGATGATGATGAGTCATTTATATAGCACTCTCCATACACTATCCCATTTGATCTTTGCAATTCTAACAGGTAGGTGCTACGATAATGTTATCCTACTTCCTAGCTAAGGAGATTGGGGTTGATGTACCTTCCTCACTGATCATCTGTGTGGCCATGTTCTGATTTGACAAATCTCATATAATCTTGTTCATGACAAGGATGATTCACTCCAGTGATCATCAATATGGCCAACCCTCTTGAAAGGGACACCAAGCTGGTACTCAAAGGCAAAATAATGAATGTGAACTAATTACTCAAAATATAAATCCAGGAAGATTTAAGATCATTAACCAGATAACCAACTGAATTAATGAAAGAATAAAAATTATACAGAAGAAAGGTGCTTATTTGCAGTGAGGAATGTTCATAACCTGCTGAAGGAAGTAAGATGATAGGAAGCAGAGCCAACATTTGCTCTTAAAGAAGCAGGTAGCCACCAGCACATAGTGAAGGTACTAGACAAAACCCCCAAGTTGTGCTTGGAACAGCTGCCTACCTAGAGTAACATCTCTTTAAGGCAGTATTTTTGCATACCCTATCAAGGTACAATTCATTCTGTATGTATACAAGTGGCAAAGAAGGCATGATTTACCAGGCTGCCATGGTGTTATTAAGAGGGAACATGTTAATTCCTTCAGGTTTGAATTTCTGGGTCAAAAGGCTAGGCCCCCAGTAATTTGGGGGTTAGAGTTGCAAATTAGAAAAACTGGACAAAATCACACAGAGCCACCAGCAGTGCATTAGTGTACCTATTATTCATTAGCCCCTCCAATAATTTGTCCATTTGTTTTTTGTCATCTTTGCCAATCTGACAGACAAGTGATGAAACTTCAGAGGGTGTTGTTTTTTTTAATTTACATATCCAGGATCCCCTCATAATGTAGTACAGTAGCAACACTAATGAGAATGGATCCTATTTTCTACTATAAACATCCTTTTCTAGGGAGCTTCAATTAGATTCTCATTAGACCTAAGCTTGAATGTGCCTGGCCCAATAACATTCCAATATCACATCCTGGGGAAGTCTAGCTGGCCAAAAACATCAGGAGATGTTCAATTTGTTCCTTGGTTCATGGCAGAAAAAAGCAAGTCACACCTTCTACACAAAGCCATTAGTGTGCTTTTGCTAATTCAGCTGGTTAGTTGTAGGATTAATAATCTTAAATCTTCCTAACTTTATTATTTTGAATGTATAATTCATCTTTGCTGGGCTCCAGAAAGCAAATTTGGGAAAAATTACTGGAATTTCTTTTAAAGGCTCTCAGATTCCTGGATGAGCCCAGACCAAAGGCTGAGCTAAATTTCATCTATGGTTGACTTCATATGGAACCCTTCCCCACTCCATCATACATGGGGTTATCATGTTATCATGACTACTATGAGTAGAAGCCTGTTTTCCGATTCAGAGATGGCTCCAATTTCCTTAGAAAATTATGTAGCTACTATCTTCTCCTTCTTGTAAAGATAATTCAAAATTCAATTGTGTGAAAACCCACAATTCTAAACTAAAAGTCAATGACTTATATCAGTAATAAAACTAGAAAAAAAATATAGAGTTCTAGGCTCTGTTATAAGCCTGATAATAGACTGTGGATGACTCGAGTTGAGTCTACAGAGTTCCACACCAAAAGACCAACTCTGAGGAATCATCTCCCCTTTGCAGAATTTCTGAGGATAAGATTAGTTCTCTGACTGTGTCTATATAAATAGCAAAAGCCACACTCAACTGAAAAATTTTGTTGTTCCAATTAACCTTGGCTCAATAAAACAGTGAGATTATTGTTTCCAAGCTGCTATTGCCTCATGGGCCAATGGAGACAGGCTATGGCATGCTGGTTGCACCAAATCTTGTGACCACTCTGCTACAGTTACATAGACACCTTCAAAGTCTCTTTTTAAATATTGCTTTTTTTAATTGGTCAGGTATGTGCCAGGCTGGCTTGGCAGGAACTATGTCTAATGCTGGGCTTTGTTTAATTCCTAGGGCACTGTTGGCATTCAATAAATGTCAAATATTAATATTAATATTTTCCATGTTGCCTTCATTAAGTTTTTATACCTTAATTAAATGATTACATTGGAAGAAAACCAGGTGATTGGGAGATTGTAAAACATCTCACCCCCAAAAGCCAATGGTCAACATTTTAAAATCCAATACACACTACTCATAATTGACCAAAGAAAGCACATTTATGGCTTCATGTAAAAGGTGTGACTTGCTTTTCTCTACTTCAGACTAGGGAACAAATTGAACATCTCATGATGTTTTTGGCTGGTCAACCTTCCCCAAGATGTGATATTAGAATGCCATTGGGCAGGCCACACTTGAGCTTAGGTCTAACGGGCTAAGTTAGAAACTCCCTAGAAAAAGGAGACTTACTCTGGATAGTAGGATCCATTTTTACTAGGGTTCTCGCTTTACTATAACAAATCATAGAACCAACAGTAGACTAATGCTTCAAATAGCTAATAATAAAGTATTTAAATTAAAATAATTCTGAGGTTCTGTTTGAAACCCATCAGATTGGCAAAGATGACAAAAGAGAAAAATAGCAATTGTTGGGGACATTGTGGGAGGACAGGAGCATCAATACCCTGCCACTTGCATTGCCAAGGCAGTATTCACAGCATTGGTGGTGACTATGAGTATGCCAGCATAGTTCTTAATTGCAAAATATAAAAGACTTTCCATATAAAAGGCAGAAGAAAAACATTAATTATTTAAACACCAGAAAGCGAAATCCCAGAACTAGAAAGCCAAATCTGTCATGGTGACCAAGAAGTTAATAAACATGATCACAGCAGAAGGCAAAGCCATTCTCAAACCTCCCCTCCCTCAGGCAGGGCTTTCTCATCATCAGCTGTCACAATGTGTCAGTCTCAAACCTCCCCTCCCTCAGCCAGGGCCTTCACATCATCAACTGTCACAATGTGTCAGTTGGTCTGGGTCAGTTGGCCTGATTTCTTTCCCCTCTGACTGACCCCACTCATTCACTTCCTCTTGGTTCCACTCTACTCTTCCGGTTCTACCTCTTCAGCAAGCTCCTCCTACCACATGGGACCCAGGCTTCCAGGAGATTTAAGAAGATCATATGGGCCTATTAATTAAGCAGAAAGATCTTTCCATTTAAATTACTATTACAGCACTCTAGGGAAAAAAAATTGGAATTTGACCACAAAAGTCTTATCTTATATACCTTTTTGACTCAGTGATAGTACTAGGAGGTATAAACCCCAGTGAATCCAAGAAAAGAAGGAAAAGATCCATCCATATTTATAGTAGCACTTTCTGTTGAAGCAAAGAACTCAGAATGGCACCCATAAATTGGGGAATGCTAAAAACAATAGGTAGGAAATGAAGAATATGACAGAATCAGAAAAATATGGGAAGAATTGCATGAACTTATACAGAATAAAATTAAAAAGAACCAGGACAGAATTTTTATGATGAACACAACAATAATGTGATGTAAAACAATTTTGAAAGACCTCAGAATTCTGATCAAATCAGTGACCAATTAAAAAGACCAATGGAAATCTACTTATCACCTCTTGGCAGAGCTCAGACTAGAGAAGCAGAATGATACATGCATTCTTAGACTTTGTTCATGTGTTGATTTATTTTGCTTGGCTATACATATTTGTTGTGAGGAAGGGCTTTTTTTTCCAGAGGGGAGGAGAGTAATTGGTTAATGGCTAGTGGTTTACAAAAAAGAACACTAAAATAGTTTTAAAATGGAAACGAAGAAAACAGAAGAGCAGAAGGGAAAATCAACTAGAACAATTTGTTACTATCTGACATGATGGATAGATAGATAGATAGATAGGCAGGTAGGTAGGTAGATAGATAGACAGAAAGACAGTGACAGAGATATTTGTTGATATATAGAAAGTTTTCTGTAAGTTGATAGATATCTACACACACATATTTGTGTAAACTATGTAGCAGAATATTAGTTTCCCAAAGTAACTGATGAAATAAAAGTAATAAATAAATAAACAGATCTTGTTCACTCTGATTCAATAAGAAATGCTGACACTTTGGTTCTTTAAGCAGCTCAGATGGCAGCTTTAATCAGGAACTCTACCCACCCACCAATCTCAAAGTTGTAGCCTCATCAGCACATTCTGAAGGGCAAACATTGAATTCTGCTCCACCTTCTCCCAAAGGGAAGTCTACATTTTTAAGTTCCCAATTCCAAGCATTCTTTCTTCAACACTGACAGTGACTCTCATGCCAAACCAACAGTGATGGTGGGTCCTAGTTAAGAGGAAGTAATTGAGAGTTGATGGACTGTACCGTCTGTCTGGCATGTTTAGAAGAAAGAGCATTGGCATAGAGAAGTCCTTAGATCCTAAGTCTAAGCACCAGAGGCCACCCATGAAACTCAGCCTGCTGACTACCATCAAGGAAATGCCATCTGCTGAAGGCAAAGAGACTACAAGGGAAAGTCATTCCTTCCCTGAATAATAGTTGCAAACTTGCAAGTCCAACCAATAAGCTCTCCAAAGCATGAATGCCTCAAACTAACTAGTAGGTACAGCCAAACACTATAGAACCCAATTCTAACCTGGTAGGGGAACAGATCACATACCCATATTGGGAGTGAGAGAAAAATACTCTCTATCTCATATTGACATAATGAATATTAAATCTATCCAATTCAATTCAACAAATACATGCTGTTCATGAATCAGGGCTTTTGAATCAGCATGGAGGTAATCTGGACTTGAGACTACAGTTCTAGCATCAGGAAGATGGCTGGCATCTAACCTTTGACACGTGCTGTGTGATGATAGGCAATCATTTAACTCCCCTGAACCTCAGCTTCCTGATCTGTAAAATGAGGATAACAATGCTTTTAAGCACTTACATCGCAAGATTTTTGTGAAGTTTAAATGAAAAAAAAATGAAGATAAAGAACTTTGCAAACCTTAAAGACACACAAACACCCAATTATGGATATAGTAAATATTTGGACTAGACCATTTATACAGTACTATAAATGAATCTGCAATATAACAAAGCATTTTAATAGGATTTATGGAATTAATGATGGGACGTAGATGGTGCAGTGGACAGAGCACTGAGTCTAGAGTCAGGAAGACTCATCTGAGTCTTCATTCTGAGCTCAAATCCAGCCTCAAACATTTACTATCTGGGTAACCCTGGGTTAGTCGCTACTAACTCTGTTTGCCTCAGTTGCTCATCTGCAAAATGAGCTGATGGAAATGGCAAACCACCTCAGTGTCTTTTCCAAGATAAACTCAAATGGGACCATGAAGAGTCAGGCATGACTGAAAAATGATTGAACAACAAGAGTGGAATTAGTGGTGTGATTCTGTGAATTAATAGCACTTGTGCCTTGTTACTTTTATATTAAAGATTTCAGTGTAGCTCAAGATACCTGTCTCTATAAGAGATTATGAGGGCATTCTAAGTTTGAGGTGGAACCAACAACTTTTTTAGGCAAGTCATTCTTAACTACATTGGTGCAACCTCAGGGACCAGCACTCGCTCAACTGATGTGACTCATAAGAATGAGAGGATCATATATTTAGTATTGGAAAGAACCTCAAAAGCCTTTAAGTCCAGCACTCTCATTTTACATATAAGCAAACTGAAGCACATTGATTTGGCCAGAGTTACACAGTAAGTGACTAAAGCAGGATTTGAACTCAGACTCAATCCAATACCCTATTCATTAAACTTAAATTCATGAAGTAAGATGCACAGAGAATGCTTTATGGTATTTGGTTGGGAGTAGTTTCCAAATGTCATCATCATCATCGTCAGGTAAGTTGATTGTGCAAGTACTTGCTTGAGCCCTGGGGTCCTTGATCCCTGCCTGGGTCTCATCTGAAAGCTCCCCTTAGCCCCTTCAATATTCACTTCTTGTTACCTAATGCTGTAAAATTGGATCAAATACATAATAACTTCAAGCTTGTAAATTTATTGTCCAACTTACAAAAAAACCACATTAAAGGGCGGAAAATCTGAGAGCTGCTTTGTGGTCACCAGTAATTCAGCCAAAACCAACTCTTTGATATCTTTATGTTCTTAACATCTGGATTTTGCTTTACATCCAGTGTAGTAGGAGAGGTTACAGCAGAGACAGATGAGAAAAATGGAGGAAAAACCCTCCTCCAAAAATAGTATAATAAATTATTATAATGTATCTTTATTAATCATCTTCTGTTATGCCTTAAATTATTTATTTTTCAGTGGTGTTTCAGGATGAGTGAATAGAGCTACTTTTCTAGCTGATTCATGGCTCTCTAAAAATCTAAGTTTGAAAAACTCTCAAGACTCAGTTCTGGGGTCCTAATTTAGGCTACATTTCCCCTTAAACCAATGGAAATGACCAGAGGGTACTTGGCTTAGTTCCTTCTACTTGGTGACATGTCACTGTCACCCACTCATCCATCTGGTTTTACTCTCTTAGATTCATGATGGCATTAGTTCCAAGAATTCAACAGCTTTAATGTGGAAGTCTTTTTTTTTTTTTTGATAGAACTCTCAGCTAGATCCCTCTGAGATCTGGAAGTCCTGCTTAATTCTGAGGTTCATAAGCAATGATATGCCTTGGGGTACAAAATTGACTACCTTTTTAGTCTTTACTCTCAAAAATAGTTTTTTTGTGTTGCATTTGAATTGTAAGAGCTTTGAATATATTCAGTCCAGAAAGAGCAGAAGTATTTCTATATCCCAGAGGGTAAATGAAACATGTGGTTGCCAGATGTGATGAAACAAAGAATCTGGCATTATTAATTTCCTATGGGATAGCAACCAGGGCTTATCTTTTAATCTGAACATGGTTGAATGGTTTGGAGATAAGGCCTGGTAGTTCACTCTAGTATGTCTTTCCCAGAGGTCCACTTAAAAGCAAAATGCCTCATACACCAATGGGTTCTCTTTGGAAGACTAAAGATTATCCCATATTTGCTCAAAATCAATTTCAGATTCACCAAACTTTCCATGAGTCTGGCTCAGATTTGTGAATTGTTGTTAATCAATGCCCAGGTCCAACAATCAAACCAAATTCATCCGGGTTAAATATGAAATTTCATTTAAAAAACTGCTGACATCAGGAGAAGACAATAGTATAGGCAACAGGAGAACCATAACAGGAGAGACCGCATGGGGTCAGGCAACAAAGTAAAAGTTGTAGAGTCAACCAATGTTTGTTGAAGCTATTGAATGGTGTTCAGAAGCATGAGTAATCTAAATGGACAGATGCTACATTCTAATGGGGAAAACACATGATATAGACAAGTATGCAAACACAGAAAGAGTTCATGGAATTAACAATAGATGGGAAGACATTAGTACCTGGAAAGCTCCCTGTAAAATGTGGCATCTTGAGTGGCATTGAAAGAGGCCAAGGATTCTAAGAGGCAGAGGCAAAGAGGGAGAACATTCCAGATCTGGGAAACAGCCAATACAAAAGAGAAGAAGATGAGAGTCAGATTGTAGTTTAAGATGCAAGGGTATGAATGGATGACGATCTTCATTATAGGAAGGGATGTCATGGTGAGATTGATTACTTAATTCACTGAGAGTAAATTGAAAGGAGGCAAACAGACTGAATGTTCTATCTAGTAGTTCTTAAATTGCTGATTTCATTTGCTTTGTACAATAAATTATGCAACCACAGTGTAGATTGCCCATGTAGTAAAGGATTAGTCAAATCAAAGAAAATTTCCCTGATCCAGGGGTGAGGCAAGAGTTGAGATGTCCATAATTTTAATATTTCAAAGAGATATGACAATTTTTGCACCCCTTAGAGTAAATTTTAAATACATGTAGTGAAGACAGCTAGATGGCTTAGTGGATAGAATGCTGGGCCTGGAGTCGGGAAGACTTGAGTTCAAATCTGGTCTTAGACACTTGCTAGATGTATGATCTTGGTCAAGTCACTTAACCTTAGTTTGCCTTAATCCACTAGAGAAGGAAATGTCAACCCACTTCGGTATCTTTACCAAGAAAAACACATGGATAGTATGGTCCAAAGAAGACTTGGTCATGACTGAATGACTTAATAACAAGTGAGAACATGACTAAACATGCCTAGCTTAAGGAGAGTGAGGATGGGGATCTCTTGAATAAGCACTGGGGAAACCTGGAGAAATCTCCCTTGGACCGTGGATGAAGAAGAGTGCCATCTGGTGGAAAAATTCTACATTAAATTTCTCCATTATAAAGATAAAAGTGAAGCTTTACTTCCTATAGGCTTAAAAAAGACAACTCATGGGTCAGTGAGGGTTAACTGACTGCTAAATGCCCCAAGTGTTACACAGAATATTGTCAAACAGTATAGGTACACTCAACTAGGTGGCACACTGGATGCAGTCTAGACCTGTAGTCAGAAAGTTCAAATCTAGCTTACTGTGTGACCCTGCGAATGTCACTTAACCCTGTTTACCTCAGTTTTCCCATCTGTAAAATTACTGGAAAAAGATATGGAAAACTATTGCAGTATCTTTCAAAAAAAAAACCAAACAACTAAGGTCAATGAAGAGTCAGACATGACAAATGAATGAACAACAAGAAGAGGCAATCCCACCAGTGTCACAGAAATAAACCAGGTCTAGAGAAAGGAGATGCTGAAGATGTTTTTAAAAGACAAGGTAAATATGATAATAAATGAAAGTAGTCCTTTATTTGATTAATATCTTAACTATCAAAGATTTATGAAGGCATTTATTCTTTCAACAGATATTTATCGAGTCAACTGTATTTATAAAATTGTGCTAGGCAATGTGGGAAAAGCAAAGTAGTTTAATACACAGAGCATGTACTTCTGGCACTTACAATGTAACTGGAGAACCAAGGCATCATCACATGAAAAAAATCAAATGAACAAGGTAAGAATAAGGTGTCCATATAAAAAAGTGTTTAAGAATGCTCCTAAGGCAAAGGATTGTAGCTCTGTCACTGGAAGGGGCCTTAAACATTATTTCATCCTCTGCCTTTAATTACATATGGGGAAACTAAGACTCAGAGAAAATAAATTACTTGTCTCAACTCAAATAGCCAGCAAGTACCAAAGCCAAGAGTCAAATTCTAATCTTCTGACACCCAGTCTAGTTGTATTCCCAAAACCTCCCAGTGCCTATCTATGCCTGAACAGTAGGAGCAGGAATGACAGTCAGAGCAGAGATAATCCTGCCCAGCTAGGACCTCCGAAAATTAAGAAACTGAGGCCAGAGAGGTACCTATAGAAGAAAGGGAAGAGCAATTAAGGGACTGTTACTTGCATTGGATTCAATTCAATTGAATTTAGTTTTGTTTGTTAAATACAAATAAGTCATCTAGTAACCATGTCCAGAAATAAGATGATGGGGCAGAAGGTAGAAAGGAGGGACAGATGCGGGCACCAACAGGACAATGATTGGCCAACCAACTGACCCACTTTTTATTAAAAACCCTCTGTTGTGCAACTTGGAAAAGCTTAAGACAGCCAAAGTCACATCGAGAAATGAGGCAACTTTCAGAGAGGCCCAGAATTCCAAAAGAAAAATCTGGGAAATTATTTTTAGTATTCCAGATAAATATAATCAATACTTCCTATGTTCATGATGATCATGATCATGATGACAATTAGACACTAATTAATATTTGCAAAGTTCTTTACATAAATTATGACATTTTATCTTCCCAACAACCTCCTGAGGTAGGTGCTATTGCCATCTCCATTTACTTATTAAGGAAATGGTCTGGGAGAGGATATGTGACTTGTATACAGTTGTATATACAAATTGAGGCAGAACTTGAATCTAGATTCCTGAAATTAAGTCCAGTGTTCTAATCCACTATACCATGACTCTGCTTTCTGGATGTTGTCATGCTCTTAGCAACATGTAAAAATCCAGACTTCTTTAGTTCCATTAAAAACCATCTAAAGGAAAAGAACCATCCATCCTCTATCCTCACTCCTCTTCTTCAGCTAATCTCATCTGTAACTCAATTCTGCCCCTTCCAGGTTCACGGCTCCTTAACCACTGCTGTGGAGTCCAGTCTCTTTTGAACAAACTTTCCTGATTCTTAATCTTCCCTTTAAATATTTCTTTTATTTCCTCCAAATGCCTACTTCTTATATTCCCCTTAATAGAAGGAAGAAAACAAGTCAATGTACTCTTTATTCCCACTACTACTCTACTATTCTACCACTATCACACCAGAAGCTGCCCAGTGACACAAATGCCAGAATTTTGGACTTGGGATTGGGAATATCTGTGTTCATATTCTGCTCTAGACACTTATATGTAATGCCAGACAAGTTTCTTAAGTGCTTTCTGACTCAGTTTCCTCAACTGTACAATTGGAGTGATAATATCACTGAGTTGTGAAGATAAAATTATTGTAAATATAAAATGAGATAATATTTGTAAAGCACTTTGCAAACCTTAAAATATTGGATAAATGCTAGCTATTGTTCTTTTTTTCTTATGGTAGAGTAATTAGCATCCACTTTCTCCAGCTTTGTCCCTCTTACTATTAGTCTGCAGAGCACTCACCCGTTCTTCATCAATGACTTTGGTCAACAATTCACTGTCTCTACCCCAACTCCCACTGTCATATTTGGTTGTTTGAACATCGACACCGATGAACCTTCAAACTCATTAAACTTAAAATGCTTTGATCCCTTTCATTCCAGTGATATTTCTCATGTGTCCATTTCAGTCACTCTAGGATTTTGCAAGGAATTCTGGGAATATGGTAGACTGAGAACTTTCTTAGAATCATATTTTTCCAACATAACTAGTAATACAAATAAAATCCTCTGAATTACAAGAGGAAGATAGGTGAAGGAACATGACACAAGCTCCTACAGGAAAAAGAAGATGAAGACAAATTCATTGACTTCCCTCGTTCTCCTCCTTGCCCTCCCTCACTCAAAACAAAGTCAAGTGCAAGTCATGTGACTATTTCTCTCATGGCATGGTCTTCTTCAGCAACATAGGACAAACACACACACACCTTGATAGCCCATTCATCCTGACTGCTAAATTTTAGTCACAAAGCTTTTGAAGTTAATCCCTTTGCAGTTTCTAGGAGGAGAGGGCTTCTTCTCCCAGGGTTGGGGGAGACCCTATTATACTAGGTGCTCCCAAGGCTTTTGGTCTCTTTCTTTGATCCCACAGTCCTAGCCTTGGCTAAGCTGCAATATTATTTAGGGCCCAAATTTTGGAGTTAAATCTACATCACTCTCATCTGAACAGGTTCAGTCCTAAGAAGAATGAAAGGGTATAGATGTGGAGGAGTAAGGGGCTTAGAACACCAAAAAAAAGTGAAGGAAGGAGACCAGGTAAGTATTGATGATTAAAATTAACATACCATAGGAAGAAGCAAGTAGCCAAGAGATGGATAGATGGAGAAGCTATCCAAATATAAAATCTTCTTGGAGCATCCTGCTCATCAGTGTCTTGTAGGACCCCTTTATAAATACCTAAGAAGGGCTAGCCAATGAAATAAAAAAAGACTTGCAGAGAAGAGGGTGGAACTCATAAGAGTGTGAATAGTGAAAGGAGAGGATAGGACTCATTACAGTGGTCACCTAGCGTCTTCCTGTGACACTGTCCAACTTCCTCCTCGGAGGAATCTTGTTCAGCCCTGGGGGTCTGAAAGAAATGAGAACAGGCACCAAGAGCCAGGTGTTCTAAGGAAAGGATTGGCAGTAAGCATATTCTCAGCAAAGACATCATAGAAAAATCAGTAGAGTGCCCAACTAAGACAGACAAAAACTGAATGAGGAGGAGAAGCGAGCCAGTATACAAAGAAAGGATCCATCTCCCTGGACAAATATTTTGCAACAAAGGAAATAGTCAAGATTACCTGGGGAAGATGAAGATCTTACCACTAATTCTGAAAAACCTCCTAAAATGACAAAGGAGCAGGTGTAAGAACTTTCTGAGTAACCAAATAAGGGAAGATAACAAAAAAATAAAGATAATTAAGGAAGAAACTGGCAAGTCTAACCAGAGAAATAGAGAAGTCAGAACAAAAGACAGAGGCATTCTCCATGATCAGTGAATTCTCCAAAGAAGAAAATAAAAAATGACAATTAAAATTTAAAAACTGGAGAGACAGAAGGAAAAATAATGTAAAAAAAAATCTAGGACTCTGCCATCACTCGGAAATATTTTACCATGACAATCTTAAAATCTAAAAGTTCCCTCTCTGACTATAACTTCTCATACTTCCACCTGTCAGATCCACTTATTCTCATGGAACCTGTTTGTGTCCTCACTCAACTTCTACTCTCCTTGATAACTTCTCATCCATCAGTCCCCTCTTAACTTATCCCCAAAATTATTTATTTTAAATTAATTTTGTATATACATTGCATTTACTTATTTATGTATCTGTCATATTCCCTAGAAGAAAGCTTCCTTGAAGGCATGGGCTGTTTTGTTTAAAAATTTAAGCTCCTAGTTCTTGGCATATAATAAATATTTAATAAATACTTGAGGATCCTCTGTTTCAGTGGTTCCCAAACTTTTAAATCTCAGTACCTATTATACTCTTGTAAGTTGAAGAATCCAAAGAGGTTTTGTTTATGTAGATTAAGTTATGTGGGTTACCAATACCTACTGTGTTATAAAATTGATACATTCTTTAAAATATTTGTTATCTTATTTTAAAATAATATCAAACATACTACATTTTAAGATAAACAACATATTTTTATAAAAAACAATTATATTTCCCCAAATCAAAAAATTAATGAGAAGAGTAGCATTGTTTTATTTTATTTTACTTTTACAGCTCTCTCAGTCTTTGAGGATTCTTATTTTCTTCTTTTCTCTTGAATATATGAATTTACTAAAGGTTTGCCCTTAACCATTTTTGTTTTTCTCTCCTCTTTGCCAATCACATCCACTCTCATGGTGTTGTAGACCAGACTTTATTTTAGCTCTCTCCTGCCTAGTTCTTGTTTCAGAATTGGAATGAAATTAGAAACTTACAGAAAGAAACTTACAAAAGGAAGTTTACCCACCATAGCAGGAAAAGAATATCCTCAAGGATATAGCATTGATTTGGTTGGGCACAGCTTCTCTGGCTCTTGATGGTCATGTGATGGTCAGGGTCATTTAAAAACCCAATGGCTAAGCCATTCCTTCCACAAATAATAGTAAAATGGTGGGTTAAGAAGCTAGATTGCAAAGGGTGAGAACTGAACGGGAGGTGAAGAACTAGATATGTTTAAATGTGCAAGGGAAGGAACCAGTCAATAAAGAAAGATTAAAAATGAGAGTGGGAAATGATGGAAAAAATGAGGTCTTGAAGGAGGTGAAGGTGGGGATGGGATCAAAAAGGAGAGTAATCTTCCTCAGTTATGCAAGGCAAGAAGGAAATAGCAGGGAGTGGTGTAAGATTCTTTTGGGAGGGTGGGGTTTGACATGTGGAATAAAAGGAGAGAGGAAATTCACAATAGTACCTGCTATTTTCTCCAGCCTCTCCCAAGCACTAAATTGGCATTTTCAAATACCTACTGATTTTCTCCATCTCACGATTACTATGTTCAAAGTTGAGCTCCTCACTTCCTATTTTCCAAACCTCTTTTCCCTAATTTCTCTGTCTGTTGAAAACATACTAATCTTTCTTGTCACCCAGGCTGAAAACTGGAGATCATATCTTTCCCTTGGTCTCCACATTCAATCAGTTGGCAAATCCTTTGCTTCTACTTGAGCAAACTCTCCCAAATCTATCCCTTCCTTTGGTTTCCCATCACCTCCACCCTGGTTCAGAACCTCAGTACCACTTTTCTGTACAACTATTTCTCTGCTTCCAGTCCCTTACACACCCTTCTGTCATTCACACAGTTGTTCAAGGAATATTTCTAAATCCTAGGTTGATTCCATCACTCCTGTGTTTCAAAATCTTTAAGAGCTTCTTATTGCATGCTAATTGAAGCCCAAATTCCTGAGCTTGGTGTTTTGTTTTGTTGTTGTTGTTCTTGGTAATTTAATTTCAATTTATTTTCAGATCCACATTCCTTCCCTCTCATCTTCCCTTCCACCCACTCATTCTATTGAGAAAGCAAGAAGAAGAAGAAAAAACACTAGTCAAGCCAAACAAATTCCTGGCTTGGTTGCGTTCCGTTTATCTTCCTTGCCCCTTTTCCTCCTGCCCCCAAAATAAAGCATGCCTCAGTCTTGACTCCAAGTGCATCACCTCTCTATCTGAAGGGAGGTAGCATTTTTCATCATGAGTCTTGGAATCTTGGCTGATCGTTTTGTTCACTGGAAATTCAAAGTGTTTCAAAGTTATTTGTTTCTTTTATTGTTGTTATTGTATAAATTGTTCCCCTAGTTCTGCTCCCTTCACTTTGCATCAGTTCATCATTTCTTATAGCACAGTAAGTATTCCATCACATTCATATACCATAACTTGCTCAGCAATTCCTCAATTGATTCCCCCCCTAGTTTCCAGTTCTTTGCCCTTACAAAAAGAGTTCCAAAAATCTTTTTTGCATATGTAAAGTCTTTTCTTCTTTCTTTGATCTCTTTGGGAGATAAACCTAGTGATAGTTTATACTTTCAAATTGCTTTCCACAATGACAATTCTACCAACAGTCTAAGTCTAATGTTTAAGATCTCAACAATATGGTAAGTAGATGGATGGCACAATAGATAGAGTGTTAGACTGAGTCAAACCCAGCCAGACAGGGACTATCTATGCGACCTTGAGCAAGTCATTTAACTTCCATTGGTCTTAGTTTTCTCATCTGTAAAAGAGAGATTTCTCCCCTGAAAAAATGAGGGGATAAGTATAGATGTCTTCTAGAGTCCTTAAAGCTCTAAATATGAATTTAGATTTGAAAGCTCTGAAATAGGATGCATGACATATCTTCCCTACTCTTAGCTCCTATTTGTCGCCTACTTAGTAAGAGGTGGTGGCCCTTAGAGGGCCAAGGCCAAGTTCTCTAATCTTGCTTTAGCAAAGACATTGTCTTGTCTAGCTCCATGTTTCTCTCTGACACCAGGACACAAAATGTTATACGCATAATAAACATACAATAAATAACTTGAATTAAGTTGAATTTTCTCTATGCCCAGTGCCTAAGGTAAATTTGAGGACCTTGTTGCTCAAGTGGAATTTTCTAACTTAGTGAGCAGGGTTTCTTAAAGTGTAGGTTGGAACTCCATATGGGATCATAAAAAAATTTGGCAATAGTAAAATGATTCTGAATGCCCAACAACCAAAAATTAATTCAGAACCAAACGAGGAATGAATCCAAGGTGTTTCTGGCAGTACCTGATAGAGCAGCTTCACTGCAGACTTAGTTCTAAACATGAAGCATGTGAACTTTGCACCGTACGTGCCTTTAGACCACACAAAGCCAAACTGCTGAAATTGGAAAAGGGGCTAGGAGTAGAAAAAGTTTAAGAAGCCCTAGTGAAGAGGATAAAGAAAGATAATATCATATCTAATAGTGATTGGACAGGTCAAGGCATAGAAACTGAGCTGCCTTACAGACAATTACTAAATAGGAAATAGTATGATCTTTTTGAAATATAGCCCAGTGAAGACTGGTAAATGTGATGGATAGAAGGAAGTAGTACAACACAGAGTTCCCTAACAAGTACTCCCACAAAAATCTAAGAGTAGTACCAGCCTAAGCAGTGGTAGGGAAATCCAAGAAGAATACACAACCAGTTCTGCTTCCTATCCAGGAAGCAGGAAGCTCCTGTTAAGAAGCTAGACAGTAGCTATACCTGTCTGACCATCTCTGACATGAAGAGCCAACAGCAACATATAAGATGACATAAAGCTAGGCATGGACAAACCAATGGCAGTGTCCTATATCTAGGAGAAATTGGGCCTGATTTTATGTACTTTTACATAGAGCAAGGAAAGGAGCCAGTTAGGAGCTTCATGTGTCACTCAGATTCCAGAGCTTAGATGTCCAGTATATGGTAAACTTCGGAGGAGACCTGTGGCTAGACCTGAGGCATACCTACAGTTGGGTTCCACAGTAAGAGTGGTCTCTCATTCAGCAGTTCATATCAGATCTTGCCTGCGACTAAGTACTGGGCAAAGTACAGAATCAAAAGCAAGAAGGTCTTGGGGGGCACTGACCCCAGAGGAAGGTTCCAGCTCAGAATGAGGTCTGCACCTAAGGGATTAAAACAAGTAGCTGAGACCAAAAGGGGACTTGTATTTCTGTTTATCTAAAACTGCAGAGACTTCCATGTAGCTGACAGAGGCTGGGGCCAGTAACATTGTACTGGAGTTATAACCAAGCCCAAACCTACAGTTTTATCTTCCAGATCTAAACCTAGGTCAGGAATTTATAAAGCTCTGACTAGGAGGTCAGCAATCAGACCACCCTAGATCAGAGTACTTAGGACTCACTACAATTTGCAACTCCCAGTTTGAATTTCCCCTTCTTCCTGAGAAGTTTGAAGAACATACTACTCAACAGCCAGAGAAAGCATACAAAGGACTCAAGAGAACACAAAACAGTGCCCTGATATTTCCCTCCAGAAATGCAGAGTCTAGACAATTGAGGAAGTAAAGTTGGAAGGATAAGTAAATAAAATGAATCTTACCATAAAGAGCTATTACAGTGCAAGGAATGCCTAAGACACAAACTCAGAAGTAGAAAATAACTCTAAAATATTTAATAGCATAATAATATAATAGGATATGATAAACTTAGGTTCCTGTATGCTCATCGGGGACCCCATCTTGCCCAGGTGCAGCCACCCCTGGCCAGATGCCATCTCCAGTATCCACAGGCTTTGTCTGTTTCCCTGTGCCAATCTTTGCCAGAAAAATTACTCACTCTAGATTCAGCTGGGTATGTTTTCTAGATCTCTTGGAAGGAGTTTTGAGTGGGAGTTCACTGCTCTTCTCCTGCTACTCCTCCATCTTCTTGGGCCTCATTATTTGACAAAAACTGCTGGAAAAATCTGGAAATCAGACTAGCAAAAATTAGATTTATACTAACACCATATATCATATATCAAGGTTATCTCTAAATTGATACACAATTTATAATATAAAAGATCACCAAGGAAGAAAGTTCTCATCAAATATATGATGGGAAAAATGTTCATGACCAATCAAGTGATAAAGAGGATCACAAGAAATAAAATTGGTCATTTTGATTGCATAAAATTAAATCATTAAGTGTAGACTTCCCCAACAATAACAATACCACTAATATAGCCGACTATAGCCCTCTATCGATAATTTCCAATTTACTCAGTATATAGCTTGTTTCAATGTAGTTGTTAACGTAATGTCTCCCCCATTAGATTGTGAACTTATTGGGGACAGGGATGGCCTTTTATTTTGCTTTGTATTCCCAGGTCTTGGCATGGTGTTGGCATACTGTAGGTGCTTAATAAATACTTATCGACTAACTGGGGAAGAGGAAATGGCTTTTTGTATGAAAAGTACTCATAGTCACTCTTTCTGTAGTGATATAGAACTGGAAGCCAAAGGGGTGCCCATCAATTGGAGAATGGATGAACATATAAATGTATTTGAATTAGAATACCTAGAATACCATCGTGCCTTAAGAAATGATAAAACGTTTCAGAGAAACCTAGGAAACCACAGATGAACCAGTGAAGGAAACAAAACCAAGAAAAAAACTTATAGAACACCAACAAAATTTAGAGATAAACAACTTTGAAATATTTTTTCTTTTTTTTTAATAAATTTATTTTTTTAACTTTTTACATTCATTTTCACAAGATTTTGGGTTCCAAAATTTTCACCCCATTTGTCCCCACCCCCACCCCAATACACCAAGCATTCTAATTTCCCCTATCACCCATTTGCCTTCTCTTCTTTCATCTCTCCCTTCCCTTACCCCATTTTCTCTTTTGTCCTGTAAGGCCAGATAGCTTTCTATCCCCCATTACCTGTATTTCTTATTTCCTACTAGCAAGAACAATACTCTACAGTGATTCCTAAAACTTTGAGTTCCAACTTCTCCCCATCCCTCCCTCCCCACCCATTCCCTTTGGGAAGGCAGGAAATTCAATATAGGCCATATCTGTGTAGTTTTGCAAGTGACTTC
>CM053769.1:666411406-666431408 GCA_028658325.1 Potorous gilbertii
ATTAAGGTATTGACCCGTTTTTCATGCTTTTCTTGCATCTCTCTCATTTCTTTTCCCAGTTTTTCCTCCACCTGTCTAATTTGATTTTCAAAATCCTTTTTGAGGTCTTCCATGGCCTGAGCCCATGGGATATCTATTTCAGATGTTTGGGACACAGAGGCCTTGACTCCTATGTCTTTTCCTGATGGTAAGCATTGTTCCTCCTCCTCAGAAAGGAAAGGTGCTAATATCTTTTCACCAAGAAAATAATTTTCTATGGTTTTATTTTTTTTCCCTTTTCTGGGCATTTTCCCAGCCAGTTACTTGACTTCTGAGAGTCCTCTCCACCCTGGCCCAGGTCTGCTCAGCTAGTGCTTGGGGTCTGGGATTCAAATGCTGCTCCCCAGCCTCAGGGCTTTTGGCGGCAGGCCTGGCTGCTATTCAGGGTAAGATTAAATCAGGTTCTCAGGTAGGGGCAGGGCTACCTCCTAGGCTCAGTTCCCTCAGGGGATTTATGCAGAGACCTTTTGTAATGGAGCTGCTGCTGAGCTCCTGCTTGTTCTGGGAGCCTCTGGCTGGCTGCTGCCTCTGCGGCTGCCTCTGCTGCTGCTGCTGCCTCCTGAGGGGTCCTGAGTCCTGGAGACACCCCGCTCCCCTCTCAGCCCGTCTCTCTCACTGACCTGTGTGTCTGTGGGTGAAGGGACCTTCGTGGCCGCTGGAGATTCAGTCCCTGAAGCTTGCTCAGATCTGCTTGCTCCTCTCAGTGCCGTGCGGCCGGGGCAGGGCAGGGCTCTGCTCCCGTCCAGGGCACGATGGACCTTTGGTGTTGGTTTTTCAGGGCTCTCTGGAACGGAAATCTCCTTCACTATGTTGCTGTGTGGCTTCCACTGTTTCAGAATTTGTTGGGAGTTCTTTTTAGAGGAAATCCATGGGCTGTGGGTTCGGAGCTAGCATAGGTGAGTCTTTCTACCCAACTTTGAAATATTTAAAACAATGCAATGACCTGCCATGATTCCATAGGACTCATGATGAACTAGTCTAACTCACCTCGTGACAGAGAGGTGATAGATTCAAGATTTAAAAAGAGAAATAAATTTTTGGGAATAGGCAGTATTGGAATTCATTTTGCTTAACTATATTCATACTTTGTTACAAGGATTTTATTTTCAAGGAATGTGAGAAGAAGAGAAAAAATGCTTGGTAATTGAAAGTAAAAGGCAGTTGCTTGGAGACTCCAGAATCCTGGTCAGTCAAGAGACATCTGGACTTTTTTGCATGGCTGAGAAACAGTCAGCCTGATGAACTTTACCATTTTCTTCCTGAAGGGGAACTTCTAGCCATGACAGTATAATCTAACACCTTGTTTAAGGATGATTGTGAATTCAAAGAACATGTCAATGTTTCATCAGGTTTAGAGTAAAAGATGAAAAGATTTGCCCAACAGGGATTTTCCTAGCAGATTTTCCCAGCTAGGAAGACCAGAAAAAAGAGCACTTAGTGAGGAAGCAGCAACATGTGGGGCAAATATTTCTGAGTGGATCATTTGATCAAGACCTGCAATCCAAAGCAATGAGCTGTCCAGAGTACATGGTTTTTCTTCCTCTGTGTGCTTTTCCAGTTTTTTTATTAAGTATGTGCCCACTCTCCCCCTGAGATACTGAGTACATTGGTGGAAAAGTTTATATGTGCCATGTATTCCATTTATCATCCCTACACTTAGTTGATTAACTGTGACGTATTAATAATTATTGATTTTATCATCTTAAGTAAATGCTAAAAAGAAAAGGAAGGAAGGAAGGAAGGAAGGAAGGAAGGAAGGAGGGAGGGAGGGAGGGAAGGAAAAGAAATCCATCTAATCAGGTTAACATTAGAGTTCCAGGGGTAAGTAAAACAGGTTCAAAAATGTTAATGTAACATTTCCATTGAAACTAAGGGCAGTATAAACTTTAAGGAACATGAAACATTTCTTGTTTCCTTCTGTCTTTTTCTTTTTTAACTGCTCAACAGCTTTTCATTTAATTAACTCTGAGGGGAAACTATGCTCTGGAGAATCATACCTTGTTAGCTGTGCAAATCGTTAAGAGTTGTCTCCATTTACAGAAAATTGGGCTGAGATTTAGCTTCTGTTGCTCTGAGCATCTACCTTTGAGTTTAACTTGTGAGCAGAGGTACACAAGACTCTGATGGAAAGTAAGTCTTGATCCTCCTTGGGGTTAAGAGTCATGATCCTCAAGAACAAATCCCAGGGTTCCACTCCAAGCTATGCAATACAGGCAATGAAACACAAACAACATAAACATTCTTGGAGTGATGCTGGAAAGACTATAATGTACCACACAAGCAGCTTTTCTAATTCCTAAATCCAGTATGCATTCATCACTCAAAACTAACAATGCATGAGTGCCAAAACCTACATTGTTTTCTATGCTGATTTATACTGTGGTTTTGGGGGAGAGGATAGGAGAAAGATAGGGGGGAGGTGGCGAGACAGACTGAGTGACAGAGAAAAATAGAAAGCACACACACTTAAATTTTTATACTAAATGTTCAATTCAGATGCAATGTTCTCTCTGACTTAGTAGAAATCACATTATTTCAAGCTGTCTTAGAAGAACTATAGGAGCATTATCATAAGCACACTACTGTAAGGCTCAGCATGGAAGCAGGGAATTAAAGAGACCACATGGTTATCATAATGTAGCCCATTAACCATCCTAATCCTCAACACAAGGATTTTGAACTCATACAGAACAGATCCCAACCTGGAAGCTTGACCCTTTGGCTTCTTGACCCAAACTTGAATAACTTGAAGAATGACTCCAAATCTGTATGCAGGGCATTCCCAGATGTAAATGACAAGGTTCCTAAATCCTATATAGGAATATATTGTATAATATAGTTATCATATATATATATATAATACATTATACATCTTATGTACAATATAGTTATTATATAGCCCCATTTCACCCACCACAGAAAATGCCAGAGTACATGGTAGAAGGATAAAGTACTGAAACAGTCCATTAATTCTCCCACAGAAAGAAACAGAACTTGAGATTACCGTGGGGACAACTCCTTCTCATTGCAGCCAGTACTCCTGTCGTATGGTGTCATCTAGTTTCTTCATGACTTGTACACTACCATCTTGTGGTTTAGACTCCTACCCCAAAGGACAAATATTCTTTGACATGTGTTGAACAAGCAAAACCCTTCTTGTAGGATCCTCACAATCATAGTCACTACCTTCTGGAATAACATACTCCAAGCTCTCCTTTATGGCAGGAGTGCTAAAACACATGTGACCCTGACTATGGCTCTTCAGGACATGAATTCTTTCTTTCTGGATGCTTGCAATATTTTTTCTTTGACTTGGAAATTCTGGATTTGGGCTGCAATGTTACCAGGAGATGGACGATATTATTCATCATCAATCTTCTGGTTGATTATTTCATTGATTAGAGTTCTGAAGTCTTTCAGAATTATTCTAACCTTCACCAAATCCCATATTGATATTATAGTATAATTTTCTATTCTGGTTCTGTTTGCTTCATTTTGCATCAATTCACATAAATCTTTTTTCTGAAATCATCCTCTTCATTTCCTCTATCACAATAGTATTCCAGTACATTTCTATACTGTAATTTGTTCATTCAGTCTCCATTTGAAGGATATTACATCCACTCTGTGTTCCTCTCCTCCCCTCCCCTCCTCTCCCCTCTCCTCCTCTTTCCTCCCTTTCCCTCTTCTGGTGTTCTGCCCAGGGGAAAGTAAATTCCATGACCTTTTTTCCTCTAGGTTTACTGGCTACATTTCTTGCTCAAAGATCAAGTCTTAAACCCAATTCACCCTGGAGCTCATAGCTTGGTCAACAAGCACAGAGTGGATGTAACAACTAAATAGTAATTGTTTCTCTTTTACTCAGGAACCTTGAGGGTCTTCCCCTCTCAGTTCGATTTTTTTTTTTATTGAAGGGGCAATCCCTTGAGTAACTTAAAGAAGCCTATTCATTGAATGGGTGTATCTCACTCAAAGTAATATTGTGTTAGGACCTTGACCTGAAAGGGCCAAGGTCTCCCATTGCATCCTGAGCCATCTCCAGTCATCCTGATGAATATCAGGCCACTGGACCTAGATGGTTCAGGAGAAGAAGGTGAGGCTGGTGACCTTGCACAGCCCTTCCTCACTGGAACCAAAGTCAACTGCCAGTGACGTCATCATCTTGATGTTAAGGTCCTCTTTGAGAACAAAGGAAAAACAAAGGAACTAATTCCACTGAACTAATAGGAACATAGTTTCCTGACAGGTTTTAAAGGCACACACAGGCATACAAAGGAAAATAAAGAAATGCATTTTTCATGATTTTTTCATGTTAAAAGGTAGCACACTGTAGTGGGAAGAGGGCTGGATTTTAACTCAGAGACCTACCTCTCTATATCACTATGTCCCTCTGGGCAAGTCACTTACCCTCTCTGGGATGCAGTTCCCTCAGCTATAAAATGAATGAGCTGGAGGTACCGGAAAGGTCCCTTCCAGCCCTAAATCCATGATCCTTTGAGATGTAATTGTGTCATAAACATGATGGCATCTTATTCAACTTAATCTAAATGATTTGTTTGCCTGTATCTAAATTTGAGGCACCTGTCTGATGATTTTATGCTTCCTACCAGTTTCATCCAAGGACAGTTTTGACAAAAAGACAGTGCCACATTTCCCAAAATTAAAAATGAATATAGCAATCTTTCAACTGGGCTAACTAAATAGGAATAAGTATCCCATGGACCACTTATCATGGTCAGTGCAGAATGTTTGGTCTGGCAGAGTGGGGTAAAGTAGATAAGGTACAGTCAAGAATCTCATCATTGTATCTAGAATGATATCAGCTTTGGAGAATTATTATTTAGGAAAAAATGCCTACAATAAAATATATTGGCATTGAGAGAAAAGTACTCATCACTTTTTTAAGGGAGAGGAAATTAGAGGAGTGACACAATTACATAGATAATGAAAATAGTGAAGAAAGATGAAGATATTTGTTGGAGATGCAAGGTGACCCATAAAGAGAAAGCTGAAGTGTTCCTTGGTAGGTGCTGTTATCAGTTAATTATAATTGAACTCCCCTTGCTTGCAGAGAATTCCCCTGGGGTCCACAAAGGATAACAAGTAGTTGATCTCTGTTTCTGGTCTAATGTGTAGTTCTTCATTAATAATATACTGTTGTAGGGTGGGGGAAGGGGAGAAATAGAGAGAAAATTTGGAACTTAAAATCTTGTGAAAGTAAATGTTGAAAACTAAAAATAAATTAAATAATAGGAAAAAAATAATATGCTGCTACACATTTAAGTTCCCCATGAAGCTTTCCTTTGCCTTTTGGACCTTGTGGAGATCCAACAAGTCAGCAAGCATTTATTAAGAGTCATTAAAATTATGGCACTATTTCTCAAGTACAATCCAGTTTGCATTTTTCCTCATGTTTCAAAAGATATCATTTATAATAATAGCTAGCATTTTTATAGGTAACTGATTGCACAGTGGTTGGAGCACTGGGCCTGGAGTCAGGAACAACCTAAATTCAAATCCTTCCTCAGACACATACTAGTTATACAATCCTGGGCAAGTCACTTAACCTATGTTTGCTTCAGTTTCCTCAATTGTAAAACAGAGACGACAATTGCACCTACCTGATAAGGTTGTTGTGAGGGTCATATTAGATAATATTTGTAAAAAAAAAAAAAGTTCTTAGCACAGTGCCTGGCACATGTGGAAATTCTTACTCCTCATTATAAGGTTTGCAAAATATTTTTACAAACACTGATTCATTTCATCCTTACAACAACACTCTGGGAGGGAGGGGCTATTATTCCCATTTTAATGATGAAAAAACTGAGTCAGATAGAGGTTGAGTGACTTGCCTAGGGTCACACATCTAACAAGTATTTGATGCCATATTTGAGCATTGTGCCATCCAGCTGTCTCATCAAAGAGACGGAAAAGGAGAAAGATTGTTTATGTATCAAATTTGAAGGATAACAGATGGACAAACCTTGGACTGCCCTGATATCCACACAATGTTAAGAGATCTACAGGAAGGCAGGATGTGTGGATCCACTGTAGAGAATTTTTAAAAGAAAATAAGCATAATGGGAAAGCATGGATGAGTGGTTATCTATACTGTTGGAATGAGAATCCACAGGAATGAAATTGCTGCTTCATCAAAGTCTCTGGCTTGTCTAATCTAAAAAAATCTCTCTGTTTATAATCTCGAAAGTAAAATGAAACTAACATACCAATTTTTTAAAAAAAACCTTAAAGCCACCTACGAACAAGACACAAAGAATGCAAAGGACTACAGAGAAAACTAGGTCTTAAGACACACCAAGTTCATGCTGAGATGAGGAGCGGATAAACATATCAAAGAAAAGTCATCAATTATAAGATACTGGTCTGGTCATATTTAAGAAGGAGAAAGAGAAGATTGCTGGAGCAATGACCTAGGAATCATGAGACTTGGGTTTGGAGCCAAATTCTGTCTGAAGACTTGCCTTTTGACCTTTTGACCCCCATTTCCTCAGCTGTGATATGAGACTAATAATAGCTCCTTCAGAATAGCTCCCTCCAGAGGGCAAGTGGCCAGAGTCATTGACATATACATGAGCTATTTAAGGATCTCGGATGAAAAAAAATAATCATTACCGCCATTCTTGAGAAAGCTAGGAAAGCAACAGCCTTTTAGCCAAGATTTTTTTTTAATCATGAAGAAATTTCATTCATGGAAAAATAAACAACAAGGATTTTCTCTTATTTAGAAACAACCTATTTGAGAGGTAAGAAAGCAAGGAGAAGAGAACAGCTCAGACAAAGATCAAAATATCTGGATGGGCAGAGAACTCAGCATGCCAAAGTCTAGGTCAAGAAGCCACAAGCCCTGAACTGACAGTCTTCTAAATTTGTGTCATAAACAATCATTGTAGTGTAAGCATGTCATAAGACAGTATTTTTTTAAAGCATGTTTACATTTTGCTTTGGAAAACAGCAGTCCTCTCC
The DNA here is from genome assembly GCA_028658325.1 of Potorous gilbertii. Lineage (NCBI taxonomy): Eukaryota > Metazoa > Chordata > Mammalia > Diprotodontia > Potoroidae > Potorous > Potorous gilbertii. The sequence goes on from CM053769.1 coordinate 666,418,430, forward strand.
AGATAACCCAAAAGGATGACTTAAGCCATCTGCTTGGCCTACTTACTGATGTGAAGAGAAAAGGGATAAGGATGGAATTGAGACCATTTATAGTAACTGCATGCTATGAAGTTGTTTATTGACTTATGAGTATTTTATCCCAGAATAACTATTATGAATATATACTGCCTATAGGAATTTTTTAGTCTTCTCCACTAGGGGCTGGTTTTCCTTGTATGTAGTCAACATTTGGCAAGTAACAAATGAGATCAAGGAACTCAGTACCTCTTTGCATGATTCAGAAACACATTTAAAAGAGTCTCTTTCTTCCTGCCAATGTTTATAAGGTAATACACCCAGAAAAGCGTTAGTGCAAAAACAGTTGTAAAAGAAATGTAAATTAAAACAACTCTGTGGCTCCACCTCACACAGATTTAATTGGTAAAGATTACAGAAAGAGTTAATGACAAATGATGGAGGGACAGTGGAAAACTAGGCACATTGACATTCTCTTAGTTTAGCTGAGAATTGGTCCAACCACTCTGGAAATCAATTTGGAACTAAACCCAAAGTTATTAAACTGTGCATAGCCTTTTATCTGAAAATTCCACTGTTAGGTCTACAGCTTAAAGAGATCAAAAGAAAAGGTATCAGGTGTACAAAAGTATTTATAGCAGCTCTTTTAGTGGCAAAAAATTGGAAACTAATGGGGCATCCTTCAAATGGAGACTGAATGAATGAACAAATTATGGTATAGAAATGTACTGGAATACTATTGTGATAGAGGAAATGAAGAGGAAGATTTCAGAAAAAAATCTAAGAAGACTTATGCAAATTGATGCAAAGTGAAGCAAACAGAACTAGAATAGCAAATTATACTATAACATCAATATGGGGTTCACTGAAGGTTAGAATAATTCTGAAAGACTTCAGAATCCTAATCAATGCAATAATCAACCAGAAGATCGATGATGAGTAATATTGCCCATCTCCTAAAAGAAATCTGAGGGACAAATATGCAGAATGAAGCACGTATTTTTGAATGTTTTGTTTTACTTGACTATGCTTGCATCTTACAAGGATTTTGTAGTTATTTTTCTGGATCAGAAGAGAGGGAATGGAGAAATATAAGGAAGAAAAATAAATGTTTGGTAATTGGGGAAAATGTATTGTGAAGCTTCAACATAACATCCATTTCCAGGGTCATTCAGTTAATAGGCATTTATTAAGCATCTACTATGTGCCAGGAACTGTGCTAGGTATTAGGGATACAAAAAACAGGTAAAATATAGTCTCTATTCTCAAGGAGCTCAAAGCTCATGGATGGCAACTGGGAGAGAAGTAATAGACAATCAAGCAAAGGACAGGGGGCAATGTATAATACTGGATGGAGATACTGAATGAAGAGTCAGGACAACTGAGGGAATAATTTGTTTGGCCATTAACTCACTGTATAAATATTAATGAATCAAATATAGCTGTAATTAGATTTCCTCACATGTAAATTAAGGAAAACGATACTTGTCTCATCTACCATAAACATTAACTGATGTAATTAGTAAGCTCTAAGAAATGGATATACAAATGTAAAATAATACGGTGACTTTATTAAAAAGACTACATATCTTCAAGTGAAGTCCAAAACAGACCTACCTTAGAGTGAATTTTGCTCTGTGGAAAATAGCATTGTAAGATTCCAGTGTATTTTTATTATAAGCTAAAAGAAAAGTTTCTATAGCAAACTCAGTCATTCAGTGAGTTTGATGGAGACTGTACTAGATGAGTTCTGAGAGGAGGTTCAGTTCCAACTATTAGGTTCTTAATTTCTTAGTGTTTACTGAGCCCCTATGACATGCCCAAAACTGTTAGGAGCTGGAAGGAACCCAAAATAAATACATTGTGATGCTAGAACTCAAGTTTATGTTAATTTAAAGTCAGAAGGCTGAGGTTTAAATTTCAACTCTGTGACTTCCTTCTTATGTGACCAAGGATGGATAACTCATATAAAACTCCCTGGGCCTCAGTTTCTACATCTATAAAATAAGGGATAGCAACAGGGGTTTAGCACTAATTTATTTTCTAGATCTAAATCTGTGATTCTATATGTAGAGACAAGAGTGGGCCCCATGTGTGCAGAGAGGCCAGCCTGTCATGAGGACTGTCATAGTGTGGCTCAAGGGAAATAGACTAGACATCTTTAGACATCTCTAAAGGAAGGAAAGCAAGAAACTGGGTCAGGAGGCCACTCTGCTATCCTCAGAGAGATGGGATACCAGGCTAAAATCCTACCTCTCTGATCCCTTATATATTTGTCTAGGGAATATGATCAAGTTCATGCTAATTCTTTATTTGCTTGGTCATTTCTAGGGGTAAACGGGTTCCCAAGCTTGATATCCAAAGTTCGATCTCTTTCTCACAAAATCTCAAATCCTCACCAAATATTTCCTCAATGAAAAACCACATTGAGAATAACAAAGAAACTCATTTATCAATATCATAGTGAAACAGAAACAAGAGAAGTCATAATAAGGAAAATCTATAACAGGCAATACTGAGGGAAAGTTATTCTACTGTAAGTAAGACAACTCAGTTCAACCAAAGGAGAGTATCCTGGATCTCACCCAAGGGGAAAATCTCAGTCTCTAATGTAGCAAACTGGGGACAAGAGACATGGCAGAGACTCCCATCTCCTCTCATGTCTTACCAGTCTTTTCTTTCTACAACCTAAAGTGGGGTTGGTCTCTTTCATCTTCCTTCTTGAAGCTGGAAGCCAGAAATACCTGAAGCAACTTGATGCCTGAAGGTTCCCAAAGAAGACTTGAAGCTTCAGGAATTCCAAAGAAGACTGGCCTCGAAGAGTACCTAAGTGTACTGAGGAAAGTTGGAACTCTCTCACTTCTTGCCAATTCTGTCCCATCCCTCATGGAGGGCAATGTTTTCATCTCCACCAATAAGGAGAGCGTTCCATAGCAAGGAGCTTTGGGAAAGGGATTACAAGTGAAAATGACTTAGAATATTTATGGAAAGGCTTCCTGAAATAAATGGGACTTGAGTTAGCCCTTGAAGAATAGGTAGAATTTGGGCAGGTAGAGAGGAAAACAAGAGCATTCCAGATGAGGGACAGAGGGAAGGAGTGGGGAATAATCTATACATCAGTACTCTGCAGAGTAAGACAAACTTCTTTAAAGCAAGAACATTGAATTCCCATAGTGCCAAGGGTCACATTCCCCAGTGGAACATTCCACAGTGTTCTGTCCCATTACTGACAAGTGAAAGTTTTTGTGAATGCTAATTCTGATAGTTGGCATTCACTTGAACAAGTGGATTTGTTACATCATTCTTCCCCCACACTCTCCCCAGTATTTGATATGTAGATTAATCAACAGACAAGAGCTAGATAATTGCTGGTCTGGGACCACCCCAAAGTAAAGGGTCAAGAGTACAAATGGGGAATTCTCTGGCTCACATGTGCTCCTTTAGAGAGGCTAGCATATAAAAATAAATTGGGAAATGAATCTATTTCAAAAAATAGAGAATTTAAACTTATACATTCTTCCTTTTTGGCTTAAATTTTTGCCAAAGTGGATAGATGGGTTTGTCTGGGCCTTTCTGAGACCTCTCAGCATTCCAAAATACCTCTGATGACTTTAGAATGCCAGGAATGTGCCCAAGCTTGGTTTTAGAATTTTAGACTTGCATTTGCTAACCCAATTAAATAGAGTTTTGCCAAACACAAGAGCTTGACAAGCAACTCCATTTCAAATCATGTAGCTGAAAGGGTGAGATTCAAGATGTGAATTTGAGTACAGGGTGACCCATTTAAACTGACTCTCTTTAAGGCCATCATACCTTCCCCTGAAATCACTATGTAGTATTTTCTTAAAGCATTTGGGTCTAAAAAATTCTTAATCCCTCAAAAGCTGAGATGACTGGAAATAAATTAAACATGGTGAAATCTTAATGTCACAAAAATTTATTTCTGAAACCATATCTTTCTGCCCTTTCCATATGTGATGTTCATTCCTGACTCCTTGGCTTTACACAGGCTACACTCCTCCCTACTAGGAATGCCCTCCCCTCCCCTCTCCAGGCCCTGATCAAAGATTCCTCCTTTTGTCAAATCTTTCCTCAGGTCCACAGAGACCTAGTTTCTGAGTTCACATAATATTTAGAGGCTGTTCCACACAATCAAGCATTTCTATAATCTCTTGTGCTCTGACTGCTTCATGTGTTTTAAGATTGAAGGCAGAGAAATGTCTGGTGCTTTTTTATATAGTCTCTCCTCTTGGCTGAGAGTCAAACAATTAAACTACCAAACAGAAAAAAGAAATCCTGCTCACAATAGGCTCATATGAGGTATGAAATAAATAACTGTTGATTTATTAAATGATAAATATGTCAGCATTCCAAAAATATACCGGGAGTTGAAATAGCCTATAAGGAAAAGGCAAGGTTCCTCCCCAACTATTTTTTTAAGCCTGGGTCTTTAAGTGAAACAAGTCTAGGAGAGTAAGGGCACCTTACAAGTTTTAGCCAAATGCTGATGTAATGTGGTGTTGTGACCTTTACCTTCTTCATGTCTGACCTGGGCTTGTTCTCCCCTCCTTAGGTATCCTGCTGCCCTGCTCCCCACTCTCTATATGAATGTCAGACTTTATACAGACATCCAATCAGCAAGAGATCTGCTGGCCCCAGCTCCCCATAGCCATCTATGCCCAGTTCCCCAATTAGTTCTTTAAAAAACTGAGTTGAGGATAAATTGAGGTCATGTGTACAGTGGGAGAAGTGCTATCTCTCAGTCAAAGGACCTGCCTTCAATTCTGTCATTGTCCCTTATTACACATATGACCTTGGGCACTAAACTTCCCTTATCAGCACCTCACCTTTAAAATGGAACTTTTGGGCCAGATGCCCTCTGAGATTTCTTCCATCTGGGCTTGTAATCCCTATGGTAAAATTTTAGAAGATGTGTGAATCTGAGGTCCCTGATACCTATGTTGGGTCATCAGATGGTTGAATGAAGGATTGGACTCACATTTACTTGATCGCTACTAAATGCAAAGCACTATAAAGCACTGAACCCATGGACCATGTCCACATTCTCGAATTTATGAAGGGTCTTGTTTAGTGTTTTAAGTTATTGTGTAATTTCATAATCTTAATATTTTGTGATTTCGTCCACAAAAATAATAAAGCAAGATAATGGAACTTTGGACTAGAAACCCTATTCAATCATTCACTGAAAAAGGACAGGATGTAGGGCTAGAGTATGATTAGATATCAGTTCATCTTTACAAACCATAAAGGATCTAGAAGTTTGGGGAATGGATGAATGAAAAAGTATTTATCAAGTGCTTACGATATGCAAAGCACTATGCTAAGTATTAGAGCTACAAAGCGACATAGCATCCAGGAATCTGGCAACCAGAGAGGAGACCCTTAGGACCCTTAGGAGGCATTTAGGCCAACTCATACTTTGACAGAAGCTCTACATAAGCGGTGGGGAACTTGAGGCCTGGAGGCCACATGTGGCCCTCTAAGTCCTCAAGTGCAACCCTTTGACTGAATTAAAACTTCAAAGGGCTGCACTTGAGGACCTAGAGGGTCACAAGTGGCCTCCAGGCCACAGGTTCTCCACCTCTGCTCTATGTAACTTAAATTCCTTGAGGAAGGACCTGTTTTGGTTTTGTGTCCCAGAAACAGTGCCTGGGATATAATAAATACTTGTTGATTGATTACTCAATCAATCAGCATTTAAAAGGCACTTACTACTGTGTGAAGCACTGTGCTAAGTGCTGATTGATGTAGAGGGTTATCTATCTTTGCCTGAAGACTCTAAGGAAGGAAATATATCAAGAAGTGAGAAATCCTATTTTACTTTTGGATAGATCTAATTGCTAAGAAGTTTTTGTTGTTTTCTTCCTTCTGTCAAGTCACATTTGCTTCTCTGGAACTTCTCCTCATTGCTCCTAGTTCTGGCCTTTACACCCAAGCACAATAAGTCAAATATTCCTTCTATGTGACAGCTCTTCAAATACCCAGCTCCCTAAGTCTTCTACTCAGATTCAACCTCCCAGTTGTTTCACCAGATCTTTATATGGTAAGACAACAAGATCCTTTAACAACATGGCTACCCTCCTAAATTGAACTCAGAGTTATAACTCAGGTGTAGAGCATCCCCAGAATTGTACTCCATAACACCAAACGTCTAAAGCATGAGCTTTGTCCTTCCCCACCTCACCAAGCACACCATAGTACACTCCCCTATTGTGTTTCCTGATTCTCCTAGTCTCCATCTATTTACACCATCCCATACCAACCCACATCAGTCCACCAAATAGCCCCCTAAGCTTCCTTGTCTGACCCACGGTGAGAGTATTCCACTGGTCATTTGATGTTATACTAGACTTTAGGGTCAATTGTCCAGTTTACTGAACTTCAGCTACATTCTTTTATTCTGGGGTTGAGAGAGATGACTATCACTGTACCTTTCCCTCCTCCATACCCTCTACCACTTTCTATTTCTTCCTGGGCTTTGAAGGACATTCTGAGCCTAAATCTCTGGGGTATGATCTGCCCCTCCTCAATGCAACTATATGCAGTCAGGGACAATTGAACTTTGCATCTTCACTATAATGAGCCATAGGCCAGCTAGGATTGAATCCCAAGCATTGCTCCCTCCTCTCCCTTTATTTTACTAGGTTTTCCCACCAAACCTCCCTAGCAATGGCCTCAGGTATACTGGGAAAACTTTGTTTGCTCTCTCCAAGGAATGGGTTCTACCCTTTCTTTGCCTATACAATTTTATGTTCTAAAAAGATTTCTCTTCTTTACTTGCCCCATCTCCTCCCCATGCCCTGGTCACTAGAAGTACAACAATTCTTTAGATGTGGTCTGACCAGAGCAGAGTTCAACCACATTGCCCCCTCTCTACTCACTAGATCCCTGGATGCTATGTCTCTTAATATCTCTAACATTTAACATAGTGCTTTGCATATAGTAAGCACTTAATGCACTTTTTCTTTCATTCATTTACTAAACTTCCAGATCCTTTATGGTTTATAAAGATGAGTTGATATCTAACCATGCTCTAACAGCCCTATACTCAATCTTTTGTCAGTGAGTGATTGAATAAGATTTCTACTCCAAAGTTCCATTATCTTGCTTCATTATTTTTGTGGATGTTAGTCATGTTGAAAAAAAAAGAAACAAAAGCAAAGAAAGTAAAGAAAAGGTATGCTTTGATCTGAATTCAGACTCCATCACTTTTTTTTCTGGAAAAGGATAGTATTTTTCATCATAAATCCTTCAGAATTGTCTTAGATCACAGTTTTGCTGAGAATGGCTAAGTCATTCATAGTTGATCATCATACAATATTGCTGTTAGTATATACAGTGTTCTCCTGGTTCTGTTCATTTCACTTTGTGTCAGTTCACGTAAATCTTTCCATGTTTGTCTGAGAGCACCCTTTTCATCTTTTCTTATACACAATAGTATTCCATCACAATCCAATAGCTTCATCAACTATTCCCCAATTAATGAACGTGCCCTCAATTTCCAATTCTTTGATGCCACTAAAGGAGCTGTTATAAATATTTTTATATGTATACATCCTTTTCCTTTTTGTCTTTTAGTTCTTTGGGATACAGACCTAGCAGTAGTATTGCTTGGTCAAAGGATATGCATTGTTTTATAGCCCTTTGGGCATAACTCAAGATTCGTCACCAACATAGCATTAGTGTCTCAAATTTCCCATATAACCTCCAACATTATATTAGCTAATCTGATAGGTGGGGGTAAAAACTCTCTTTGAATAATACATCTTCTCAGCCTTCTATCCCCTATATAGTACCCTGAGACCCTTTTCACAAATGTAGACATTAGTGAAATTTTTTTTATTTGCCTTTCATTTCATTATCAGTCAATTATTTAGTGCCTACTATGTGCCAGGTACTGTGCTAAGTGCTGGGGATACAAAAAGAGGCATAAACAATCTTTTCCTTCAAAGAGTTCTCAGATTAATGGGGGAGACAACAAGCAAAAAAAATATTTATAAACAAGCTATATACAGGAAAAATATTGTTCAGCCGGGTCAGACTCTTTCAGAACACATCAATATTGTCCATGGTTTTTCTTCTCTCATGGATTAAGGCAAACAGAGATTATGTGACTTGGCCAGGGTCTTATAGCTAATAAGCTTCTGAGGCAGGATTTGAACTCATCTTTCTGATTTCAGGGCTAGTACTCTATCCACTGAACCACCTACCTGCTTCCTACAGGAAAAATAAGACATAATTAAAAGAGGGAAGGCACTAGGCTTAAGAGGATTTTGGGGAGGTTCCTATAGAAGATAAGATTTTATGTGAGACCAGGGAAGCCAGCAAGTGGAGATGAGGAGAGCATTCCAGGCATGAGGGACAGCCAGAGAAAATGTTAGAATCAAGAAATGGAGTATCTTGTTTCAACAACACCAAAACACCAGTGTCACCATTAGATCAAAGAGTAAATGGTGGGAGAGTAAGATGTAAGAAGACTAGGAATGTAGGGGAATGGGGGGACGGTCTTTGTTATGAAAGACTGAATACCAGAGGATTTTGTATTTCATGCTGGAAGGTGATAGATGAAATTTATTGAGTAGTGAGGTGAAATGGTTCTCTTTTCAACAAATAACTTGTTTCATTCTGGATTTGCAGTCAGAGAAGCTGGATTCAGATTAGCTAACTTTGCTACTTGCTTCTTGTGAATTTGGGAGAATCACTTCATACCTGCATCTCAGCTCAATTTCTAGATTGAGCTAAATGATCTCCAAGATCCTTCTAACTTGAAATTCTATAATCAAAAGGAATGGTTTTTGAAAGCTAGAAAGGTTCAAATACTTCAACTAAAATCTTTGGATACTCGGCATTTGCTATGTTAAGAGAATTTCAAACAATAGTGACAAAATATTCTAGCAAACAGTAACTAAGTGGCTCAATGTATAGAATGCCAGTCCAGTGTCAGGAAGATAAATCTTCCTGAATTCAAATCTGGCCTCAGACTCTTACTAGCTGTGTGGCCCTGTTTGCCTCAGTTTCCTTATTTGTCAAATGAGCTGCAGAAGGAAATGACAAACAATTGCAATATCTTTGCCAAGAAAACCCCAAATAGGGTCATGAAGAGTTGGACACAACTAAAAAAACAAGTGAACAACTACATGCCAGGAAGATAAGCAAAATAGGCTCCGTTTGAAAGTAAAGTGGAGATTCTCTGCTCCTAATAAAAAATAGGTGGCAATGTAGATGAGCTGCAGTTCATCTGGAAGAGGGTAACAAGTATAGTGAAGAGGTTAGAAGCCATGATACATGAGAAATAATGAAGGGAGCTGGTCATCGTTAGCCTGGAAAAGAGAAGACCTGAGAAATACGATAGTGAAAAGATTTCATGTAGAAAAAGAATTGAACAATGATAATATCGCAATAATGAGATAGAGACAAATAAAGGTTAAATGTCTTGCCCAAAGTCTCACAGCTAGAAAGTATTTGAAGCCACAGTTAAATTCAAGTCTTCCTGACTCCAGTTCCAGCATTTCATTCACTTCCCCTCTTGCCTCAAGTAATTTTGGCAAAGAACATTAAACAACTGGGGTAATCCAAAAGTGTCTCTCATAGTAGGTGGCACTTAGCTGAGTGTTGTCAATATTTAGTTGTTCCAAGAGGGAGAAGAGAGCAGAAAGAAGACTACAGACATGAGAAAAATCTGTTCAGAAAAGGCATTGATGGCAGTTGAAATGAATGAGATGTGTTGGAACCAGCTCAAAGTGACTCATGAGACCCCATTAATGAATTAAGCATTTGCATTTTGGAAATTAGCAAATATGACAAATCGGGGCCTGATTTATTGTTCTATTGATTGTCTAGACTTAAGAAAGTGATGGATAAACTGTTGATAAAGAGGATTAAACTATAAAAATAAAGAATTGGACTTATTCTGTGTGGATCAGAATCAGGAGTCAGAACCCAGACTAGCCTATAGATGTTATAGTGAGTAAGCTTTTAAGAAAAAGAAAAGCAAAATCTTTCTAACAGATATAGTTGTTAAACATGAAATGGTTTACTTTATGAAGCAGTGAGAAAAACTAACTTTGAAATTTTCAATATGTTAGATTTATTGCTATATAATCAGTTGTTCATTCAAAATGAAATGCTAGTATTATGAATCACTTGTATTAAAGACATTAGTTGTTATGCTAGATTTTCTCTTACCAAAGTTCATTAATCTGTCCACAAACATGTCAATGTGTTCATTATTTTGTCTTTCTTTTCTGAATTCTTTTTGAAGGACTTTCCACTATGCCTTGAAATAGACTCCCTAGAGGTGTAAAAATCCAGGGCAGGAAGGAGATGCACCTTATGCCGCAGTAAACAGTGGAAAACATTCATATGGTGGTCTGTCCCTTATATCCCTACCTAGGATTTCTGCAGAAGTATCGATCAAGCCTAACTAGAAACATGATCTACAACTCATTTGCTCATTGATTTCTCTTCATCATTGTCAGATGAATTGGACAGAATAAATTCAGGGAGCTTTCAAGTAGTGAGTGCTGAAATAGGCCCAACAAACATAATCACACTAAGATATTATTCTAATATCAGAGCATGCCACTGAGTCAGGCTAGAGCTTCCAATGACAAGAAGCTAAAATGTGGAAAAACATCACATTCTTCTCAGATGCCCCTGAGTCTAAAACTGGTGATGTCCAGTGGCATTTGCAGTGACCACAAAAAATGTTCTTCTCTTCCAGAAATGCACATTCATTTGATCCTTATGAAACAGCAGCCCTCCAATCCAAATCATAGACCAGACCGTGGGCTTAGGAGACTGTTTTGATAACAACCCAAAAAATTTGGAATGTTTTACAGACACCGCATTGAGAAGGATCCAGAAAAGGAAATAACTTGTTCTCTCAACAAAAGATTCCCCAGGAGGACCCTGTATTATGATTTAGTCAATAGCAATTAAGAAGGTGGGTGGCAACAAGTGAGGCTATTTATTCAGCAGCCAATTGTGTGCAGAGGTAAAGAAAATAGTTAAAACAGATAAAAAAAAAAACCAAACCGACCAATTCACAAATGTATATTGTCAATGGATTATATTCTACCTAAGATCTTGGGAAATATTTGTAATTCCTTTCTAAAGCTCAAGAGAAGGGGTAAGGGAGAATCAGGGAGGGGACAGGACAGGACAGGACAGGACAGGAGAAGAGAGAGATCTTGGCATTCAGTATGTCACATTCTTTCTCCAAGCAAATGGTGCACATTTTCTTCATTTCTTTTCCAATTTTATTACATTTGGGAAAGTGTCCCAGCAGTCTACAAATATTCTCAAATACTCCAAACTCTCTAGATGTTTCCCATAACCCATGTGCAGTACCTTGCATGAGGCTCCACAGTATAAGATGAGTTGGTGGTGAATGTTTGACTGAGGTCATAAGCCATGACAAGAAACATGTGGTTCTTCATTCCTTCCGTGCAAGATCCTGTACTAGACTAACCTCAGGGAAATCCCCTATGTAGCCAAGCATCCTTCCTGGCATTTTGAAGCTGAGCGCTGTCAAGGATTTCTTTTACCTAGGCAGCATACTATTCACTTACTTGTAAAGTGGTACAGTAGAAAAATGCTTTAATGATGGCAAAAACTGTCCATCGGCAGGCCGTCAGACAAAGGGTACTTTAGATTATGTCAGACATTAGGTTTTAGATTAATTAAAAGATCTTTGGAGCAATAATCACAACCAGTTAGCTAAATACCTGTGATACCAAGACCAGTCACAGATGACATACAATGTTCCTAGGAGTCAAATGAGTAGCAGACTCTGTTCACCCAATATCAAGTGGTGACAGATTGGCTGCCATGACAGAATGACAGACTTTCTAGTTTCATCTCTGGAAATGGCTTTCACTTTATTCCCATTCAGTGGGTCAGGGAACAGAACATAAAGCAACATAAAGCCAGAGATCTCTGGCTTACTAAAGTGACATGGAAGAAAAAGAGGTAGACGAGAAAGAGAAGAAAAACAAAGCGTCTCTTCCACTCCCTAAGACCTAGCAGAGTGTCTTACACACAATAAATATTCAATACAGATTTGATGAGTTCATGAATGATTGAATGATTATCCTTGGATAGACATAGTCTCTGCTTTCTCTGAACCTGAACCATATACTCTCATTATCTCATAGGGTAGCTATGTCTCGTTGAGTATGAGTGGTTTATCTTCCCTTCTAGATTATAGAATCATGGAAGTTAGGGACCTTGCTTTACTTATTTTTATGCCTCCTCTAATTCAATTTCTATGAAAAAAAGATTTATCAATTATTTAATCATGTAACCAAGATATTTATTTTTGTAAAGATAGTGTCTTAAAAAATGCTATTATATAATAGAGAGTTGCTAAGCTTGGGGATAAAGGCCTCATTTCTAGAATATATAGAGAATTCACTCAAATATATAACCATACAAGTCATTCCCCAATTGATAAATGGTCAAAGGATATATGAACAGGCAATTTTCAGGGGAAGAAATTAAAGATATCTATAATCATATGAAAAAGTGCTCTAAATCACTACTGATTAGAGAGATGCAAATCAAAACAACTCTGAGGTACCACATCACACCTATAAGATTGACCAACATGACAGAACAAGGAAATGATAAATGCTGGAGAGGATGTGGGAGAGTTGGAACACTAATTCATTGTTGGTGGAGCTGTGAGATCATCCAACCATTCTGGAGAACAGTTTGGAACTATGCCCAAAGGGCTACAAAAATGTGCATACCGTTTGACCCAGAAATATCACTACTAGGATTGTATCTCCAAGAGATTATAAAAATGGGAAAGGGACCCACATGTATAAAAATATTTATAGCAGCACTCTTTGTGGTAGCCAGGAACTGGAAATCAAGGGGATGCCCATCAATTGGGGAATGGCTTAATAAATTATGGGATATGAATGTAATGGAGTAC
>CM053769.1:666431908-666447722 GCA_028658325.1 Potorous gilbertii
TACTATTGCGCCATAAGAAATGATGAACAAGAAGACTTCAGGGAGGCCTGGAAAGACTGGTATGATCTGATGCTGAGCAAAAGGAGCAGAACCAGGAAAACTTTGTGCACAGCAACGACCACAGTGTGCGAGAGTTTTTTCTGGTAGACTTGGAACTTTGTAATAACACAAGAAGTTACTGAAAAAAAAAAATTCCAATGACGATTTTCTAAGGTAAAATGCCTCCCACACTCAGAGAAAGAAATATGGAAGCCATTCGCAGAATGTAGCAGATCATGTTTGTGTGTGTGTGGGTTTTAGTATATTATGCTTTGATTTGTTATATGATTTCTTCCATTTATTTTAGTGCGACTATATAGCATGACTATAGTGAAAATGTGCTCAATAGGAAAGTATATGTAGAACCTATACAGAATTGTATGCTGTCATGGGGAGGGAGGGCGGTAGCAGGGGGAAGGTGAAAGGGGGGATAAAATCTTAAGTTTATGGAAGTGATTGTATAACATTTATAAATAAATAAATGGGTGAATGAATGAATAAATAAATAAGATGGTAGAGAGTTGGCTTCAGAGAAAGGAAGGCCTGGTTCAAGTCTTACCTTTACTGTCTTTGGTGGTCCTTGGTAAGTCATTTAACTTCTCAGAGTCCTGAGTAACTTTTTAATATTTATAAGTAGCAGATAAGGATATGCTAGGCAACTGGGTGACCCAACAGATAAAGCTATAGTCCCGGAGTCCCGAAGTGAGGAAGAACTACATTCAAACACAGTTTCAGACACTTACTAATTCTATTACTTTGGACAAGTCATTAACCTCTGTCTACCTCAATTTCTTTGACTATAAAATGGCAATAATGACAACACCCACTTCCCAGATTTGCTGTAAGGATCAAAGGATGTATATGTAAAAGGATATATATGTAAAACACTTAGCACAGTGCTTTGTACATGGTAGGGGAATGGATTTTCAAATATTCCAGAAATAGCCATCTGCAGACAGTAAATATACTCCTTAAAAAGATCCATAATAAATACTATGCAAATTTATAAGGAACTCTCACATCTGTAGCTTAGGTAGCTTAATTCTATGACACTATTCCCTTCCTTTAAATAAATTCTGTGACACCAATGTCCTTTTATAAATCCTTTCCGGACTTCACACCCAGAGGGTCTACTCTACACAATGGAGACTTCTCTCTGGATCTTTTAATACTTTATGGATTTCATCAATACCAGGGTATTGTTCAGTCTGACCATCTTTTGGCCCTCATTCACTTTACCGGATAGACCCACCTCCTTTCCCAATCGTATATCCTTAATATCTTTTTATGACACCTCCAAAGAAGAGGTCATCATTGCTAATATGCCACAGTCTACTTACACCCACTATAAATTTTCTCATGGTCTTTGGGTTGCCTGAAATTTTTATTTCTTTGCATTGTGATGCTCCCTGATTCTTAGTCATATAACTTTGCTAGCATTATATTGCCATTTTTAAAATGGACGTTTGTATTCAGAGAGCATCTTGGGAATCATTAAAAGTGCTTCCAAATCCATCTTGGAGCCATCATCCTACTCACTTCTGGACCTACTTCACTGTCCATGCTTGTCCAAGAGATAGGTACTTACAAACTCATTCAGTCTGGTACTTGGCAGATCTCTTTCACACATTAGGAGAATCTGCCAGATACTTGATGTGTTTAGTATCTGTGGGTGGTCTTTCTCTTTGCATCAAAATATTGTGTTTTAAAGATCCATCTTCTTCATCATGAAGTCTTCCTCACTTAACCCTTCCTAGCTCCCAATGTCTAAAGTCACATCAGCTCTTATGGAGTTTAAACTTTACCTATAGTGATGAATGTATTTCTTGACATTCTTCATGTGCCTTTGTGTGTCCTCCATTTAATTTTCCACTGTTTTTTAGGGTCAGGGAAATTACTTGTTTTCCTCTTGTATATTCCCAAAGCACTGACTGTGATAAATCTTTAGTAAATACTGCTGATTAAGTAATGAGTATTGATTAAATGAGCTAAAGGGCTATAAGTTAGTTAAAGACATTTACTAAATATTAGGTTTTTAAAACAATCATTAATATGATTTAGCAGAAACAGCACTGGACTGGGGGTAAGGAGGACCCAATTCAAGTTCTGATGTTGGACTCTAACTAGGTGTGTGATTCTAAAGAGGTTACTTTAACAGTTGTTGTACTGTTTGAATGAGTGAGTGAATAAATGAAATATTTATTAAACCTTTACTACTTACAAAGCACTGGGATCATTGATGCAGGTACAAAGAGAAAAGTAAGACAGTCCCTGCTTTCAAGGAGTTCACATTCTAATGGGGGAAATAACACAAGTGGAAGGTTTCCGTTGCAGGTGAAACTGATAGGACCCAGGGTCCTCAGAGTTCAGTGTCAAAGAAGATAGTAATGCCTCTTTTCGCCATATTTTTCACTGATTAAATCATACAATTTCTTATGTTGAACCATTTCACAGTACCAAGAACTTTGGTGGCAAGAGCTTTCTTTTCTTAGTTTTCAATAGATGTGGTAGTAGCAGTTGCCAAACTTCATCTCCCAGAAGTTGCTTCCCAGGTTGATGGCTGTGGGCACTGAGCCAGAAGCATGGCCCTTCCTAAGGCACTTGGAATCAGGGTGAACCTAAGATGAAGCATGCTATCTACCTCCAGATAGAGAGGTGATTGACTCAAGAAGCAGAATAAGACACACATCACAACCTAATACTTTCAGAGGACTATTACTTCTCACATGGAGCATGGATTCTTATTGGAATATTGTAGATGGGGTTCCTGCATTGAGTGTGTACGTGGACTCTCAGAATTTACCATCCAGAATTCTGCTCTTCTAACCTTTTGACCTAGGACAAGTCACTTAAGCTCTCTGGGTCTCAGTTTCCTCAACTGTAAAATGAAACAAAGGATGGATTAGGTTGACTTTTAGCTCTGTTTGGTTCTGTTTCTATATATGTACTTGATTTCTTTTTCCAGGAAAAAAAACCCAAATGGTTTAAGTTTCAAATCTTCAAAGATTCCTTATATCCTGAAGACATCCAAAAGAAGTTGAGGTGTGTGAAAAAATTCAAGACAAAGGATTTTTAGCATTATCTTCCTCTGCCTTGATGGCTCACATATTCATATTCATCCAATAACAACAGAATAAGATGCCTTTCAAATCAGTTTTCTCGGAGACTGAACAGTGACCTGATATTTAGCTTGAGAAGTTTTCCAAACATCATTTCAACAATGACTGTTTATTCAATTTGGTAATTCAGTATGGATTTTTTTAAATGTCTTCAAATAAATTCCAGAAACTAGTCAAAACAAAGGAAAACTAAAGAAAGAAGCCCAAGAGGAAAATGGCTCATGGATTGGCCAGACAGACATGTGGAAGAGGAATTGTTCTTGGCGTCAAAAGCCCAAAAAAGGAACAATGAGTGGAAGATGTAAAGAGGAAATTTTAGGCTTATTACAAATGCATTTCTTTCACTCTCCTTGACCTTCACTCTTCCCAACTAGCTGCCTTATCAAGTTGAGGTAAGAGGAAGGGTTGATTGGCCAAGTTCATCTGCTTGTGGAAGAGATAGAAAAAAAAGTGATCAATTTCTTGGTTATCAGAAATTTGAAAGCCGAAGGTCAGAAATAGAGGTGAAAGTGGTGGGGGAGGTTTGTTTGTTTGCTTTTCTCTCCTCCTAGTCTGATCTGCCATTCCTCCTTTCCTTTCCCACTAACAATGAGTTAGCTGGAGTGAGAAACAGTAGGAGTGGAGGAAGGGGAGGGAGAATCCTGGGAAGATGTTGGAATGAAATGTAACCTAGATAGAAAAATAACCTAGCAACTGATAAGCCCATCTCTCCCTTCTCTGGACTCCCTTCTATAGTTGACAGCTTAGCTGGTCCGGGAAAGTTTTGTGGCCTAGAAGCTGCTGAAGTTTTAGACTGATTTTTTGATATTCATCTCTTGGCAATGTTATGGGAGAATTCTGTTCCCAGACCAGGCTAAAACACCATCTCTTCTAGCTGTCCACCACTGGCCTATCTACCTTCCTATGGCAGCCACTTTAGCCTTAAAGGGACTTTACATCCCTTTAAGTTTCTGAAATTTTATTCACTGACTATTGCAATGCAATGTGTTAGTCTCTTGAATGTATTCCACAATAGAACCCCTCTCACAAGGTCAGGTGATGCCATCAATTCCCATGGATTAAACTATTATCTCTACACAAAGGATTCCCAGATCTATGTATCCAGAACAACTGATCCCAATCCATTCAACAAGATGTGGTCATTGATAGATGTGTGACCTAAGTGAGAATGAAGAGTTAATAATACCTACTAGGTTGTGAACCTGTGTTACTAGAAGAATGGAAGTGAAACTCAGAGGAGTGGGTTTATAGAGAAATTCTGTTCAGTGCATGTTAAATTTAAAATGTCTATAGAACATTCAGGTAGAGACTTCTTCTATTCATCACCAGAAGGTACAGAACTGGAAATCAGGAAAGAGGTGAGGGCTGGATGTATAGATACAGGAGTCATCTGCAATGAGATGCTAGCTGATTTCATGGGAGTTGATAAAGGTTATGCAAAGAGGACAGAGCAGACACCTAAGGTTCACTTACAATTATGGAGCAGATAAAGGCTGATGACTGATCATACTGAAGAGGAGATCAAGAAGGAATAGCCAGACATAGAAAGAGAATCACAGCACAAAATCCTAGGAAGGAAAAAATAATCAGAAACAAGGGTAATCAACAGAGTCGCATACAGCAGAGATAAAGACAGATGAGTCAGGCGTGTAGTTCTTTTGAAAGCTGAATATCAAGTCTGAGAGCAGGAAGATTTTTATTAATAAATTAATTTGTGTCCTCCTAGGACTGCCCCATGGATATTCATCGGGCAAAGTTGGCAAAGTGAAAGGTACCCTTTCCTCTCTCTGAGTCTCCTCTCTTAAGTGGCCATTTCTTTTTGATTTATGAAAGAACCCTCACTGGCCCACATCTTTAATAGACATTTCTTTTGAATGATGACTTAGGGACAGGGAACAGTTTCTAACCTATCAAGTCAGAGGTGAGGAATCTGCCAAGACACTAAAGCAGCAATGACCAGTCTTGCCTTATCGAGTTTAATTCTCTAGATGAGACTCATTTTGAGTAGTTTTCTCTTTTCTGGGGGCAGCCTTTGGGGAAAATGAACTTTTCCTACTTCACAATTAGAAAAACACTTGATAACTGAATTGAAGCAAATATAATTCAAATTCAAAGAATATTGCTAGTACCTCCCCCAAAAGACACCTTCCATTTATTTTGTATGTACTTATAAATATGCATACTGTAACCACTGATACGGTACAAGCTCCTTGAAGGAATTTCATCTTTCTCTTTGTGCCTCAAGTGCCTAGTATAGTGCTTAATGGGAGAGAAGTCTAATAAAGGGCAAGAAAAGCCATGTACGTGTGGAAATAGAATAGAAAACATTTTACGAGAACTAGGTCCATTTTAGTAAAGGCACTTTCTGCAAGTTCCTGTTATTATGTGATATAGGTAATACATATTCCCAACATTATGTATGCTTACGTATTATTCTATGCAAATTTCTATTATTATTCATGCTGTAGGTGGTGTAGACAAGCACCTGCGGTTTCACACTATGGTGGCAGTGTTTATAAGAGAGCAGATGAAGGAACAAAAACCTACAGGGCTCCTTCAGTCATTCTTTGTGATTCTCCATGTACAGGATCTCAGAGGTGGAAGGGACAAGAGAAATCCCAGTTGAACCTGTACTTAATGGTGAGTCATTTTTACAACCAACTTAGTAAGTGATCATTCAGATGTCACTTGAAGAACTCAAATGAGGGAAAATCTCAATTCCTCCAGAGGCAGGCAAGCAGGCTGCCCACTTGTGGGGAGTTCTGACTGTTTATAATCTTTTCTTTATATGGAGTCAAAATCTTCTCTACAACTTCATCAAGTTTTATCCTCTAGATCCAAACAGAACAAATTTTTCATTTCACAGCTCTTCAAAGACATCTATGCCCTCCTGTATTCCCCCTCCCTCCCAATAGTCTTCCTTTCTCCAAGTTTATTCTATCTCCTTCAACCAATCTCTATGTAGCATAACTATAAGGTCCTTCTGAGTCTCCCACAGCCAGACATACTCTATCTTATTAATGTCTTTACCAATACTTTTGGGGGCTTGTTGCATCATATGGATGGATGACATGTTGAGGTTGCAGCTTACTAAAATCCTCAGTCAAACTTTTACTAAGCATGTACTGTGTGCCAGGCACTGTGCTAAGTGCCAAGAATCAAGGACAAAAGACAAACCCTGACTTCGAGGAACTCACCCTTAATTGGGGAGACAACAAGCAAACAATGAGTAACAAGTAAGCTCTATACAGGATAAATTGGGGAAAAAAATTAACAAAGGGAAAGAATTAAGAGGAGTTGAGAAAGGTGTCCTATAGAAAATAAGATTTTTAGATTATTTTAGTTCACACACATTCAAACTAAATTGGCTCACTGAGTTTAGCAAGTCATCTCTTATCTTCATACATTTGCAAACACCTTCCTCCCATGCATTTCCTCCTCCTCTTAGCTTCTCAGATTCTTTCTTCAAAACTTAATTCATTTGTCCTTAAGCTTTCCTTCATGCCCTCCTTGCCACACCCACACAAACCCCTGTCCACCTCACCAAAATAACCTGCGTTGACTTATCTCAGTGCATGTGGTCTCCCTGCAGAAGATGTAAACTCCTTGAGGACAGGAACTGTTTGTGTTTTGTCTCTGTTCTAAGCAACTGGCATGGTGCCTGACACACAGTAGGCATTTAATTAAGGGTCCTTCAACCAAATTGAGTATGTGGTTTAAGCCTATGGATCAAATGTACTAGAACGATTTTAATTTGAGATCCTCTCTCCAACAACTGGTGTTTGGTTCATGGTCTCCACACACATACATATTCCTGAAAACTTTTTGATAATGATGCATTCTTCTAACCTCCGCAGAAGTCTATTGTTTCAGGCTTATCACTCTTCAGTTAGCTGGAGAGCTTAACAAGGGAAAGGATGTAAAGTATTTCTCTTTCCCATGAACTACTCTACAGTGGAACATGGCTGGACTCCAAATGACTAAAAAAAAAATTGAAAGGGGGAGAGGGCAGTGTTAGGAAGGCTATTACCATAGCCGGAAAACTATCAGCAATCTCTCGGAACTGTTTCTTTCTTTGGACATTTTATTTCATTTGGGTTTTAACCCCTTGCCACTAGTGGTCAGAAACTTCTGGAGAATGTGTTGTGTATACTGTCTACACAGAGGTTCACCTGACAGAGGACAATATGAATAGGATTTCTCCAAAGAAGAGTCATACCAGGGAAGGGAAGTTGGGGGAAAGGAGAGAAAATGGGGTCACAGAGAAGTTCCAGGTATTTTTAAAGAGATTAGAACTGGGGCATACTGAACATTTTCCCTGTTACTATTACCAGCCCTTATTTCTCACCTGTCACCTCTATATCCCCCTTACCTAGGACTCCTCAGTGTCCACAAAGGAAAGAGATCTGTTACAAACCGTTTTTTTTCATTTGGATGAAATATACTCCCGTGCTATTAGAGAAATGGGCACAATGACGGGGAAAGTGGTTTGGAGGGCTAGTTGTAGAGGGGTTTAATGATAACAAAAATAACTGCAGCTCACATTTATATAACCCTTTAAAATGTTAAAAGAGCTTTACAAGCGATCCTCACAAAAAACGTGCAATATGGGTTCTATTACCCCATTTTATAGATGGGGAAACCAAGAGTAGGAGAAATTAAGTGGTTTGCCCAGTGTCATACAGCTAACACATGCCTGAGGTTAAATTATGAACTCAAGTCTTCCTGACTCCAGGGTCAGGACTCTACATACTGATTCACCTTTAGAGAGTAAGAGGTAATGGGTGGGCGAAAGTTAGGAACAGAACGTTTGATGATCACTGACCAGTCACTTGGGCCACCTTTCTGAATGAGCAGGCCCAGTCTTAGATCAAACTGAGCAATAGTGGACTCTACTTTGAGTCCCCAGTCTTCCTACGCTATGACTTTAGATTTCTCATGGTGATCCCTTCCTCCACTAGGGATGATGCATTCTGTGCTTCCCCCTTTCCTTTCAAAACATACTTTAGGAAAAGAAGTTGTATGGTACAAGAGCTCTGACTCCCGAATCTGAAGATTGGTCTCTGATTAGATCTTAAGTAAGTCACTTAACCTCTTTGGGTGTCAGTTTTGTTATCTGCAAAATGAAGAGATTAAATGAGGTGACCCCTTTGAACACTAGATTTATGGTCCTAAGGACCTGAGTGCCTGATTATCTATTAGCATCAATAATTTTAAACTGTTTCCTGTCCCAAGTATATGCATTTTAACAAGTTAACAAATTGTTGAATTCAAAGGAATGAAACTGTAAATTTTGAGTTTCAAGAACCAAGAGGTAGTCACTGGACCTTCTCAATTACTAAAATTAACATCTATTAAGGGCTCTGATCAGAGGGGTCATTCTACTACAAGAATGACAGGGTCAGATTGGCCCCCAAAAATTGTAAAATAGGTACAGTTTATCTTTGAGGGCCTAGGAATGGGCTCTTTCTGGGCCTTTCTGCTTCTCTTCTGTGACAGCTTTCCTAAAGCTAACCCCTTCAAGATCTCCTTCTAAAGTCTACTCATTCCCATCCCTTTCTTTCCTCAAAACAAGCTAAGAGATTTCATCTTAATTTAGATAAACCTTAGTGTTGATGGAAGAGGATCTTTTCTCTTTCTCAAGTGTATTTGTATTTTGACTCTCATTTCTAGTTGTGGAAAAAAGATGTCCTCTGGGACTAGGTGGAGAAGACACAGAGAGGAGGAGAAATACATCCAGACACTGCCAATCACACCATGTAGGCAGCTGCCTATAAGGGCCCACAGCATAAATGGCAAATCTATTGTGCCAGGGTCCTTTTCATCACCTGTGATCTGAGACAGGAACCTTAGAGCCTGCTCAGTGAAATACCAGGGTCCTCTCCTACAGGAGTGCTTCTTCTCCCCAGCCTGACCCTGCTCACAGATGCTTCTGTTAACATGTTTGCTATTTCAGCAGTGTCAGGAGCCAAGAGGTGAACGATCATATAGAATGACACTTGCCTTAAATTTGCAAATTCCGGAACCAGCATAAGACAGTGCCTCACTCTTTCTCAGACTTGGCCAGGCCAGAGCCAGCAAATACCTGGAATGTTTTCTCACAAGCATGCCCTGGATTTCCAGGCCCCAGTTCTGCTTCACCACAAGGAAAACCCCATATGCCGGAGGAGAATTGGGCCCACCTCATCTTCAGGAAAAATGTGAACCATTTCTTTGGAACCACCAAGTTAAATTTAACCTATGCAGCCTACACAGTCAATGTGATTATTTTTTCATGCTGCCTGCCAAGCATGTTTAAATTTGAGCCTAGTCAGAAATGTTACTGGAAAGATTTCACATTTATTTCGTAGGTACAGCACGCGAAAATTAAATTGAAAAATTAGCCTTCTAAGTCGACAAATATCTTTGAGAAATAGAGTACAGTAGGATGCCTTGTTTGGAGGAACAGAGTTTTTGTTTTTGCTCTTTTAAAAAATTTATAATTCCTTTCTCCTTAGCCAGCAGGTCTCATTAACTTAATAATAAGTTATCCAACGATTTAATTTACATCTAAGAATGCAGCTCTGTTATATCTTGGCAATGGAAATGTACCTTAAAACCTTAAATATTCATTGGAGTCAATGTGCAGATTAATAGATAAGAGACTTAAGAATGAGCTGAATTCATAGTCAAAATGCTTTTTAAATGTTAGTGGCTTTTAGCAAAAGGGTGGGAGACAGACAGTGAGTTACTGTTTGAGAAAGATTGTAAGGTATTCCCAAAAAATCTCTTGAAATTTCAGCTAAAAGCACACCATCATGGACTTGGTTTCTTATTACAAATTGCTTCAGCGTGCCTTTAAACAGCTTAGTCATCCCAATGATAGGATTTTTAAAATTTTTCTTGCAAAAATTCTGATATTTTGAGAAATGTTCACATCTTCTTGACCATGTCTTCTTTACAAATAGACTCTGTCTTCTGTTTGTCTCACAAGACACAAAATTTTCTGCATCTTTGTAAACAGAGCAGAAGACGGGAATGTCTTCTAGTCCCAAAGCTGCTACAGCTATAACCAACAATATTGATGTCACAGCCAAGCAGCAAAAAATGAAGACATATAGCCCTCGAAAGGCCCCCAGTTGGCTTTGTAATTCATGATGCAAAAAATGATAGTAATTATGGTATTTAACTGAATAAAAAAGAGACTAAGTTATTATAGTGGTTTCAGAGAAAAATTTTTAGAGTTGGAAGAGACCTCAGAAGTTATCTAGTCTAATCCATGAGATCTGGAATTTAATGTTATTTTTGTTTTACCAAAGAGGTTCCATTCCACATGAAAGGGAAGAAAGCACATGTGTGTTTATATAATACACATATACATATATGTCTATGTATGCACACACATACATGCATCAATGCATCCATGTATGCATGTATTCATGCACATATAGGCTATATTGTAGTTGTTTCATCTGTGTTCAAAGGGGACCCAAATGGTGTCAGGATGTCGAGACCAATGTACAATGGATTTAGTTGTGGCTGATAACTCCAGTATGAGCTCAGAAGGCTCTACCACAGGTCGGGTACAAATAATACATATGACCATTTGAGAGGGAAATGTATTTAAATTTACACATCTCACTCTTATTTTGAGCTACCATAATTCTGATTTGCCCATAAAGCATAGCACTTTCTTTGATATGGGCATACCATGCTGGACAATCTTGTGCCAATGTCCCCCATGTCTCATAATTGATACCAAAGTTCTTCAGAGAGAATTTGAGATTGTCCTTGTGTCTCTTTTTCTGATCACCATGTGAGGACTTGCCCTGTGTGAGTCCTCTGTAGAATTTCTTTTAGGTAAATGTACTTTTGCCGTTCAAATAATGTGGTCAGCCCATCCGAGTTGTACTCTCTGCAATAGAGTTTGAATGTATAGCAGTTCAGCTCGAGAAAGGACTTCAGTGTTTGGTACCTTATTTTGCTGGGTGATCTTCAGAATCTCTTAAGACAATTCAAATGGAAGCAGTTCAATTTTCTGACATGATTCTGGTAAACTATCAAGGTTTCACAGGCATGAAAAATGAGGTCAGCACAATGATTCTGTAGACCTTCCATTTGGTAGGCAGCCTAATAACTCTTCTTTCTTTCAAGAGCCTCTCAAGTACTGAGCTAGCTCTGACAACGTGTGCATCAACTTCATTATCTTTGTGTAAATCCCTGCAAAGCATACTGCCAAGGTAATGCCAAGATTGAATGCCATTGTATTCAAAATTTCTCAATTTACTATAACCAGTGTTATCCTCATATGGATGGTGTGGTGCTATCTGTTGGAGAACCTCTGTTTTCTTGGTGTTAATTGTTAGGCCAAAATTAGCGCAAACAGCAGAGAATCAATCCATACTTTCTTGCATCTCAGACCTGGAGAACGTGCATTGAGTGCACAATCATCTGTTAACAGAAAGTCATGTACCGACTCTCCCTCCACTTTAGTTTTGGCTTGTAGCCTTTTCAAGTTAAATAATTAACCACCAGTGCAGTAGTTGACCTTGATGCCATTTTCATTCTTATTGAAAGCATCTGACAGTATCACTAAAAACATCATTCAAAAGACCATGGGAATAAGCACACAGCCCTGCTTCACTCCATTGGCCCCTGGGAAGCACAAGAGCATCTTCCATTATCCTGAACCTGTGCAAGCATGCTCACAGGAAAGTGACATACATACTGATGAACTTCTTTGAGCAACCAAATGTTACTATCATCTTCTATAGGCCCTCATGACTGACAGTAAAAAAGGCTATAGTTAATTCAATGAACGTTGTATACAGATTTCTCTTCTTTTCTTGGCATTTCTCCTAGAATTGTGACTCTGTCAGTCCTAAGCAGTTGTGATGCACCAAAGGTCTAACTCACCAACAGATTTGAGACCTATCAGTTACCTTCAACCTGGTTTAGCCCATCTTCCAAGACCATTTTACCAGGATGCAGTCACTGTGCATGCTATAGCTTCTTGGAACCATAAGTGAGAGCTAATTGGCAAGTAGAGGCCAAAGGTGGATGGGTAACTCTGAAAAAGTCTCAGCAGCCTCTCACACCAGAGGTATTAGTCTTCCCTTGAACCCCATGCATCCCATATATACTATCTATATGGAGGGGGGACAGGGAGAGGAGGAGGAAGAGGAGAGAGAGAGAGAGAGAGAGAGGGAATACATCCCATCTTTGTCGGAGTAAAGCATACTTTTGCATATGGTAGAAGGCAGGCTATTCTATCCAAAAACAAGAATCTCTGGGAAGAAGACAGGATAGAAAGAATTAGAGATTTCCTCATGGTGCTAATAAAGAGAAAGAGGGAGGAAGCAGCCTGCACTGTTTCAACAGATGTCAAGAGCCTTTCAAACCTCTTCTACCTTGCACCTCCACCAATATCTAAGGAAAACTGATGGGAAAAATCCTGAAAGAGAAAAACCCACACAGACCAATGTTCCCACCTACAACCCGAACACCCCTCACCTCCTTATACTCTGAAGAAAGAATACTTATTCAATTTTTGTATCCTTCAAATTTCAAAGCCCTAAGGCAAAATCTTGATCATATTACCTTAGTTGTAATATTTCTAATATTTTAAATTTATTTTTTATTTATTATTCATGTTCTTTTTAAATTTTGAGTTCCAATTTCTCTTCCTTTCTCCCATCCCTCCCCCACCTACTGGCAAGCAATGTTACATCAACATTTCATACAAAATCATGAAAAATATACTTCCATATTAGCCATATATTTTTTAAAAGCAAGAAAAATACAGTGAAAAAATTATACTTCAATTTGTACTCAGAGTTCATCAATTCTCTCTGAAGGTGGATAGTTTTTTTTTCATCCTGAGTCCTTTGGAATTGTCTTGGATCATTAGATTGATCAGAGTAGCAAGTCTTTCAAGTTGATCATCATTACAACATTGCTGTTACTGTACACAATGATTTCCTGATTCTTCGCACTTCATTTTGCATCAGTTCATATGGGTCTTGCCATGTTTTTCTCAAACCATGCCGCTCATCATTTCCCACAGCACAGAAGTACTGCATCATAATCATATGCCAAAACTTGTTCAGCCATTCCCCTGTTGATGAGTGTACCCTCATTTCCAATTCTTTAATCACCTCAAAAAGACCTGCTATACGTGTTTTTGTACATACAGGTCCTTTTTCTTTAATCTCTTTGGGATTCAGACCTACTAGTGGCATCGTTTGATCAAAGGGTATACACAGTTTTATAGCTCTTCGGGCCTAGTTCCAAATTGCTCTCAAGAATAATTTAACCAACTCACTACTCTTTAAGTAGTTCATTAGTATATTTACTTTTCCCTTATCTCCTCCAACATTTGTCATTTTCTGATAGGTGTGAGGTGGTACTTCAGAGTTGTTTTAATTTGCCTTTCTCTAATCAATTGTGTGTTAGAATATTTTTTCATGTGACTCTAGATAGTTTTGATTTCTTCCTCTGAAAATTGCCTATTTATATCTTTTGATTTTTTTATCAACAGCAAAATACCTCTTAGTTTTATACTTTTGATTCACTATCTTTTTGAGAAATGAGAACTTTACCAGAGATACTTGCTATAAATATTTTTATATTAATTATCTATAGTAATTTTTTTGGCAAAATGTCATTTCCTTGATTATCTCTTTTAATTAGGCCTACTTTTGCTTTGTTATGAGATCATGATTGCTACCCTTGAATTTATTTTTTAGTTCAGCTGATTCACTTCAGCCCTTTATTATTAACTTTGTGTATTTCTATGTCAAGAGTATCTCATAAATGACAGATTGTTGGATTCTGGTTTCTAATCCAATTTGTTATTCTCTTCCATTTTATGGGTAAGCTCATCCCATTCACAATGAATACTAACTGTGTATTTCTCCAGATCCCATTTTCTTCTGTTCCTCTCTCTCCCTCTCCTTTCATCTTGTCCCTCCTCAAAAGTCTGTTTTGCTTCTAACTACTGCCTTCCTTAATCTGTCCTCCATTTTATCATCCCTCCCCATATCTCTTGTCCCCTTCCCCTTCTGTAAGTTATATTTCTTTACAAATGAGTGTGTGTGTAATGTGTGTGTATTCTTTCTTCTTTGAACCAATACTGGTGAGAATCAGTTCAAACATTACCTGCCATCATCACCTATATTCCCCTCCACTGCAAAACTCTTCTTTTCATTCCTCTCTTATGTAAGAATAATTTTCCACATTCTACCTCTCTCTTCCTCTTCCTCATATCTTCATTTTATTTTTGGAGGTCACTACAACCCAATAATCTCATATCCATGCCTTCTGTCAATGTAAACTCTCTCTAACTGCCCTAATAATGATAAAGCTCTTAGGAATTACATTTATCATCTTCCCATATAGTAATGTATACAGTTTCATTTTATTGAGACTTTTTAAACACTCTTTCTTGTTTACATTTTTATGTTTCTTTGAGTCTTGTGTTTAAATGTCAGATTTTCTATTCAGCTCATGCCTTTTCATCAGGAATGTTTGAAAGTACTCTATTTCATTAAATATCCATTTTTCCCCTGAAGGATTATATTCTTAATATCTTAATCTTGATAGCAATCCTAGTTCCTTTGCCTTCCAGAATATCATATCCCAAGTCTTCTATAACTACAAAATTTTGTGTTATCCTGACTGTGGCTCCAACAATATTTGAATTATTTTTTCTTACTGCTTGAAATATTTCTTCTTTGACCTGGGAACTCTAGAATTTGCCTATAATATCCCTGGGAGTTTTCAGTTTGAGGGCTCTTCTAGGAAGTGATCAATGGATTCTTTCAATTTCTATTTTACCCTCTAATATATTGGGGCAGTTTTTCTTGATCATTTCTTGAAATATAATGTTTAGAATTTTTCTTTGATCATGACTTTCAAATATTCCAATAATTCTTAAACTAGCTCTCCATGATCTATTTTCTAGGTCAGTTGTTTTTCCAATGAAATGAGATATTTCACATTTTATTCTATTGTTTTCATTTTTTTACTTAGTTTCATTGTTTCTTGATGTCTCATGGAGCTATTAGCTTCCACTTTCCAAATTCTAAGTTTTAAAGAATTATTTTCCTCAATGAGATTTTGCATTTCTTTTTCCACTTGGCCAATTTTGGTTTTTTAGGTGTTTTTCTTCAGTATTTTTTATGCTTCTTTCACCAAGCTGTTAATTCTCTTTTCATAAGTATCTTGCATCACTTTTATTTCTTTTTCCAATTATTCCTTTACCACTCATTTCTTTCTTTAACTCTTCCAGGAATTCTTGTTGGGTTTAAGTCCAATTAGCATTTTTTTTGAAGTTTTATTTGTAACTGTTTTTATATTGTTGTCTTCTTTTGAGATTATGTTTATGTCTCCCCTGCTGTTGTAGCAGCTTTTTATGGTTAAATTCTTTTCTGTTGTTGTTTGCTCATTTTTCTAGCTTATTTCTTGACTTTCAACTTTATGCTTAAATTGTGCTCTGCTCCTCTGGGAATATGGACTGGTAGGTGGCACAATAGATAGAATACCTATCCTGGAGTCAGGAAGACTTGAGTTCAAATATGGCCTCCAACACTTACTAGTTCTGTAACCCTAGACAAGTCATTTAATCCTGTTTGCTTCAGTTTCTTCATCTATAAAATGAGCTAGAGGAGAAAATG
>CM053769.1:666448222-666466383 GCA_028658325.1 Potorous gilbertii
TTTTTAGTCAGGCATCCTGATTTCCTTGGTGTAGAACAGCAATAATTCACAAACTTTTGGGTCTCAGGACCCCTTTACACTCTTAAGAATTATTAATGATTCCCCCAAAGTACTTTTGTTCGTGGTGTTATAGCTATCAAAATTTATAGCATTCAAAATTAAAATATCTCAGTATTATGACAAAAATAGTTTTGATCTCTTGGACCCTCTGAAAGGGGCTGAGGACCCTTTGGTCCTGGGGACCATACTTTGAGAACTGCTGGTAGAGAGAATTTTACTCAGGAAACTGTCTCTAACAACACTCTGGTATGAAGCCTTAAAAAGGCAATGTCTTCAGGCATTGAGAGATTGGGAGTTTTGCCAGAGATCATATGCCTACAGGGCTCCGAGTGAGACTTAGATGCTGTTCTGCCAAATTCCAAGGCCATCTCTGTAGTCCTAGGACTACAGAGCTGGAGATACAAATACATACATAAAACAATCACTCCTTTCGAGGAACTGAAAGCATTTTCAACTCCACCATTGCTATCGTCATCATCCTCAGTGTACTAAATGCCTATTATGTTCTCCGCATTCAGAGAAGCAAATATCCCTCTCCTCAGAGAAGTTACAAGGAGGGAGGGAGACAGGCATAAAAATGTAATCAAAACTACAAGATGGAGTGTGCCAATGGCCAGATGCATTGTTCAGACAATGCAAAGAAGAGGCAAAGAGAGGCAAAATTTCCTCAGAGATCATAACTTTGCAAGGTCCAGAAAACAAAGTAAAAATTTGAGACTGGCATGGTAGCCAGAACGCAGTACCACCATCATACTGTACACATAGTCTGATCACACACACACACACACACACACACACACACACACACTTTACTCAGTGACATATAATATTAGAGTTGGATTAGACTGAAACTAACCCAAGCTCCTCCTATTTTAGGTGAAGTGACTCATCCAAGGTAACACAAGATAACACAGAGCTGTCTCTTAGTGCCTACAAGAAGACAGCACTAGGATGGTCATAGGGATCATAGACTTTAAAGGCAGAAGGGTTCTTAGGGTTCAATTAGTCCAACCTCCTTATTTTATAGATGAGGAAACTGAGACTCTAGAAATTTACATTACTTGTCCAAGGAAAAACAGATAATGATGGAGGCATGATTTGAACGTGGTCCTCTCACTCTAAATACAGGGTTCTTTCCACCAAACTTTGGAAAATTGAAGAGCAGTAGATGTATGTAGTCCAAGAATTAAAGGACCATTTTTCTAATTAAGATTATGTATATTTTAACCCAAATGGATATAAGAACTCAACTATTATACTACATGATCCTGGACTTTCTTGGTCTGCGTGATAGACAAAGCCATTAAAAGTCTTCTCCAGTAATTTCTTCCATGTCTCCTCCAAATTAGAAGCAATTTGTACAACTCAGATGCATGACTGCAAGAGGAAGAAAAGCAATAGAACAAAATATTTATTACTGTGACTGTTGTCATAATACTAGTGTTTTTGATCTTTTCTGGAGGAGGAACAGGAGGAAAAAACATTATCATCATAATCATCCATCGTTATTTGTGGTAAAAAGAAAATGAAACAATTCCTTCCCTAGAGGCTGGTCATCCTTCTTCACTAAAATAATTTATTTCCATGTATTCATGTGACATGAGTCCACTTAACAAACAATCATTCTTTTGCACAAACAGAAGAAAAATGAATGTGTAATATTTTGGTGGCAGGAAATTAACCAGAGACACATAAGGTTCCAAAACCTTTGCCTACACAGTTCCAGAACAATAGGTTGAAAAGCTGAAAACTTCTACTCTGTCCACTGATAGTTTTTGTCTACAAGATGCCAAACTGCTGTCTGGTTGATTTTTTTTTTCCACAGGATTGTCCAATTGTTTGGCTAACTTGAGCTAATCATCTGTTTATTTTGGCATCCGTAAGGACAGAGTCAAAAATGTCTTAGATTAGATTTTGACCTTAAATTTGGAGCTTGGATGGTATAGTAGAAAGAGCCTTGGACTTGGAATCAGAAGACCTGGGTCTGAATGCTGGCTCAGTCACTGACTGCTACTCTGTTATGACCCCTACTCTATGTGTAGATTGAGAACTTTGGACTCTGTGACCTCTAACATCCTTCCAGCTCTAAATTTATTTTCTTCTTCTGAGTGAATAAATGAATCATTTTTCTCCATTATTAGAGATAGGTGTATATACATATACATAAATATGATGTAGGAGATTTGGAGAAACTGAGTATTAATCACAGGAAATACCTCTTTAAAAAATTACTGATAAAAACATTTTTTTTCAAATTGAGGCATGGGGAAACTTTCAAATTTTTCCTGACATTGTGGTCTATTATTATTTAGCTCAGAGAATAAACAGAGGAGAATTCTGTAAAAGATTAGGGCATAGCAAGAAATCCAGCCTCCTTGCTTCAAAAAGCCATATTGTTTGATGGACACTGGCCGTGAATACCTTAGGGCCCCTGTGCTTTTCCAGGCATTTGTACCATTGTTTTCCCAAGGAAATTCAATTTTAAATAACATGTTTTTCTAACTAAATGAAAGGGTAAGTTAAGTACAGAACAAAGGCTTATGTTGCAAATTCACTCATTTCATTGAACTACTATAAGGATACAGAAAAGGGGAAATACATATGTATATGTTTTATATATATACGTATGTATGTATATAAATTCCTTATTTGTATCCTTCCCCTTTGCAATCCAAGGGTCAAAAGTTATGCCACCACTATCCCCAATTAGAATTGATATTTTATAAAAACTACTATACCTCTGACCAATTTATTAAAGGTAGGAAGATCACAGGTTTTGGAGCTAAAAGATTCTTTTAGTCCCAATGCTTCATTTTACAGATTAGAACAGAGAAGCCTAGAAAGATCCCTAGCTTCTTTGTACAAGACATAGACAATAACATATTAGTTGCTCAACTTTTGGAATAAGGAAAGCTCCAGCACGTCTAGACAACTGAAATCCTTCTTTATGACTGTATGTGTATGCCTCTAGGCTAGGATTGTTCTCTGAATTTTGACTTCATCCAACTCCTTTTGTCTAAGTGATCTTTTTGCAAATATTTGGAGAATAAGGAACTTTGCAAACTATAGTTGACCAAAATTGATTTGAGTTTCTGGAAAAAGTTCTAAAATAATTTTAATCAATGGTAAGTGATTATCTAGAGAAGAAAGCAGTGACCACAAAGTGTCAATACAACTTTAACCTTACTCTCATTCTTGGCAATTTACCAGACTAGTAGGTAAGGGAAGTAGGAGGGAGGGGGAATTATGTAGCGACATTTTACGTAGGTTTTATTTTATTTTTTGCTTTAACCAGTATTTTATTTTTGCCCACAATTGCATATCAAGAAATTTGGGGGCATTCATTTTTACAAGATTTTGAGTTCCAAATTTTCCCCCCTCTTCCTTCCCTCCCCTCTCCTTTTTCTGAAAATGGTGGACAGTTTTGATATTCTTTATACATATGCTATCGTATAAAACATATTTCCAGATTCATCATAGTCATGGAAGAAGAAACAAATCAAAAGGGGAAAAAACATGAGAAAGAATAAAGTAAGTGAAAAATATGCCTCAATCTGCATTCAGAGTCCATCAGTTCTTTATCTAAATATGGATAGCATTTTCCTTCATGATTCCTCCGTACTTGTCTTGGATCATTGTGTTGCTGAGAAAAGCTGAGTCCTTCATAGTTGATCATCACACAATGTTATTGATACTGCGTACAGTATTTTCCTGGTTCTGCTCATTTCACTTTGCATCAGTTTATATGTCTTTCCAGGTTTTCTGAAATATACCTGTTCATCACGTTTTATTGCACAATAGTATGCCATTATATTCATACTCCATAACTTTCTCAGCCATTCCCCAATTGATAGACATCCCCTCAATTTTCAATATTTTGCCACCATGAATAGGGATGCTATAACTATTTTTGCACATATAGGACCTTTTCCCTTTTTTGAAATCTCTTTGGGATACAGACCTAGTAGTAATATTACTAGATCAAAGGGTATACAGAGTTTGTTTGCCCTTTGGGTATAGTTCCAAATTGCTCTTCAGAATGGTTGGATCAGTTCTCAACTCCATCAACAATGTATTAGTATCCCAATTTTCCCATATCCTCTCTAACATTTATCATTTTCTTTTTTTGTCATATTAATCTGATTGGTGTGATGTGGTATTTCAAAGTTGTTTTAATTTGGATTTCTCTGATCAAAAGTGATATAGAGTACTTATTCAAAGACCTATACATAACTTTGATTTCTTCATCTAAAAACTGCCTGCTCATGTCCTTTGACCATTTGTCAGTTGGGGAATGGCTTGTATTCTCAAATTTGACTCAGTTCTCTGTGTATTTGAGAAATGAGACTTTATCAGAGATGTTTGCTGTAAAAAATTGTTTCCCATCTTTCTGCTTTCCTTCAAACTTAGTCACATTGGTTTTGTTTGTACATACACCTTTCAATTTAATATGATCAAAACTATCTATTCCACATTTCATAATGCTGTCTCTTGTTTGGTCATGAATTCTTCCCCTCCCCTTAGATCTGACAGGTAGACTATTCCTTGCTCTTCTAATTTGATTGCTTCATTGTCCACGGTACCTTTTAGCAAGATGTAGTTTTCTTCCTTATCTCTTTTAATTAAGTCTATTTTTGTTTTTAGTTTGTCTAAGATCAGGATTGCTAGCTCTGCTTTTTTTTTTTTTTACATCAACTGAAGCATAAGAGATTCTACTCCAGCTCTTTACCTTAACTCTGTATGTGTGTCTCTGCTTCAAGTGTGTTTCTTGTAGAATTGTAGGATTCTGGTTTTTGATCCACTCTGCTATCCACTTCCATTTAATGGGAGATTTCATTCCATTCACATTCACAGTTATGATTACTACATGTGTATTTCCCTCCATCCTATTCTTCCTCCTCTTAGTCCTCTCTCTCATTTCACCCTTTCCCACATCATCAGAATTTTTTTTCTGTCTGCCACTTCCTCTAATATGCCTTCCTTTCTGTCAGTCCATCCCCTATTACTCCTGCATGGAGTAAACTCCTCCCCTATTTCCATGCAGGGTAAGATAGATGTCTATATCCAATTGATTGTGTATATTATTCCCTCTTTGAGTCAATATTGATGGGAATATGGTTCAAGTAATGCCCATTTCTCACTCTTCCATGTTCCCCTCCATTGTAATAGCTTTCTCACCTCTTCATGTGAGATAATTTACCCCATTCTACCTCTCCCTTCCTTCTGCACTCGTTGTACTCCTCTTTCTCATTCCTTAAACTTTTTATGTCCTTCCCTCAAATTCACCTTATGCACATACCCTATGTTTATGTATATTCCTTCTATCTGTACCATTAGTAATATAGTTTTTAAGAGTTACAAGTATCATCTTCCTGTGTAGGGATGTAAACAGTTTAGCTCTACTGAATCCCTTATGTTTTCTTTTCCATTTTTACCTTCTTTTATGCTTCTGTTGGATTTTGATATTAAAGGTCAAATTTTTGATTTAGTTCCTAGTCTTTTCTTTACAAAGGCTTGAAATCTTTCTATTTGATTGGATGACCATTTTTTCCCTTGATATATTGTGCTTAATTTTGCTGGGTAAGTGATTCTTGGTTGTAGTCCTAACTCCTCTGTCCTCCAAAATATCATATTCCATTACTTCTAACCCTTTAATACTGTTCTATGTGATCCTGACTGTGACTCCCTAATATTTGAATTTTTTCTTCCTGGCCACTTGTAGTATTTTTCCCTTAGCTTGACAGTTCTGAAATTTGACTATAATGTCCCTTGGGCTTTTTATTTGGGGATCTTTTTCCTGAGGTGAAAAGTAGATTCTTTCAATGCCTATTTTGTCCTCTAGTCCCAGAATACCATGATAGTTTTCCTCAATAATTTCCTCCTTTTGATTATGGCTTTAAGGTAGTTCAGTGATTCTGATATTGTCTCTCCTGGATCTATTTTCCTGGTCAACTGTTTTTCCTGTGAGGTATTTTATATTTCCTTCCATTTTTCATTCTTTTGAATTTGTTTGATTGAGTCATGATGTCTCATAGAGTTATTAGTTTCCACTTGCACAATTCTAACTTTTAAGGTGTTGTTTTCCTCAGTTTTTGTACTTTCTTTTGCATTTGGCCAATTACACTCTTTAAGGAATTGTTTTCTTCAGTGAATTTTTGCATCTCCTTTTCCATTTGGCCAATTCTACTTTTTAATCAATTTTCCAAGCTGTTGATTCTTATTTTTCATAACTCTTTTGCATCGCAAACTCTCATTTCTTTTCCCATTTTTTCTTCTACCATTCTTATGTGATTTTTAAGCCTGGGGCTACACTGAAGCACATGGTGGTTCTTGGAGCTGGTGGTTCTCAAAGCTGGAGTCAGCCAGTTCCCCAGTTATGCTAAGGCATATGGAGAGTGAGGGCTAGTTTTGGTGTTTACCTGCTCCATCATACTGGGGCTCAGGATCTCCAGCTGGTTTACTGAGGTGGGGATTACTTCTGGCTTGATGGGATGCTTCCTGTCCTGGAATGTGCTCCTCTTTCACCTGAGTGAGTGACCTCTCTTGCTGAACCTCCAAGTCTTGGGGGCTAAAAGACCTCTTTACCCCATCTTTTCACTATCTACACTATTCTAGGATTTGTTCTGGGGTGCTATTTGGTGGTTGTATAGAGGTGAATATGGGAGACCTACAGCAGTTTACTATTTACTCCACCATCCTGACTCCTGGAAGCTTAGCTAGATTTTAGAAAAGTGTCTTATTCTCTTACTGTTGTTCAGTCATTTCAGTCATGCCCAACTCTGCAACCCCATTTGAGATTTTCTTGGCAAAGATACTGGAGGAGTTTGCTATTTCCTTCTCTAACTCATTTTACAGATGAGGAACTGAGGCAAACCAGATGAAGTGATTTGCCCAGGGTCACATAGCAAGTAAGTATCTGGGATCAGATTAGAACTCAGAAAAATGAATCTTCCTGACCTCAGACTCAGCACTCTCCTCCAGGAACAATATATCTGACATTCCATCTCTCCATTCCCCCAAGTACTTAGGGCCTTCTTTGTGCCCCTAGCTATCCAGATCAAAAAGACCCTTCCCTCATAATTTCCTAGCCATTTGTCTAGCCTACTTGCTTGACCATCATCCATAATCCATCAAATTCTACTTACTTTTCTTCTTTCACCTTTACAGTTTTGCTAGATAATATGTTGAACTAATTCACATTAAGACATTAATGACTGATAATAGCATCTCTCACAGGGTGGGCTTTTTAAAGAATATCTCAGAAATACAATGCTTCTGTGGAAAAGAATGAAAACTAAATGGTAAAATTTCAAGCCACAAAAGAAAACTAGTAAGAGAGAGTTTTCTAAGAAGAGAATTTCCTCCTATACTATTATTTGTGAATTGCTCACCAATTTATGAAATTATTAAATTGGGTAGGCATTCCTGATTTTCTGGGTTCTCACTGGGAAAGACCATAATGGCAATGGGAAGTGAGGCAGTAATTATTCTTTTAAAAAGGCACAAAGTGGGCAGACACAAACAGTCACAGAAAACACAGAGACAACTGGCAAAAGAAGCACAGAGATAGACTATGTGGGAACAGGGAGTGAGATGGTAAAAGAAGGCAGGCAAGGTGAGGAAGAGAATGGTAAGAGAGAGACACAAAAAATCACACATATAACCACTAATTAGATCTTGGAGCAGTCAACAGCATGGATCCCGTGGAGATAGGAAAGTGCTAAGCAGGGGCAGGGTAGGACAAGAGTCTGAGGTCTCATTTTCTATGTTTTGGGTAGGAGCAGACTAACTTTTATCTATGCCATTTTGGGTTTGTATCATTAACATATACAAATCATCACAAATTGGTAAGTAAAACTTTAGAGTTCACATACCAACACCACCTCAAAGCTATCAGAACCACTGGTGCTGTTCTTACTACAGATGTCTGGCACTTACTTGAGATTTATATATCATAGTACCAAAAATTTGTGGCAGCAAAACCTAGATGGCTTCTCCTGACTTAGCACAGATTACCAGGATGTGAATTTTGGTTAATATATGAACTAGTTTGTAAATTGTGCTCCTTTCATCTTTGGGACAGTTTTTAATATGACTTCTGGGTTCTTTTGCTACTTTATATTGACTACATACAAACTTACTATACTAACTAGAAGGGGGCAAGGAGATCATAGTAAGATCAGATTTTAACATAACAGACTACTGACCATCTTTTCCACCAAGGCACAAAATTGGTCCAGAAACAAGTCCTCTAACTCGAAATGTCTAACTCCAAATAACAAAGACCCTCCCTTGTACTAGACTTCATAAGGAAAGCTTTTAGTTATTATCTAGAATGGAGTAATTATGACTGGGGAATAAGTGCTCCATGATTCTCTGTCAGTTTATCTTACTATGGTTCCAAGAAATTGAGGAGTGTCCACTTGCTTACAACTCTTCAGCTGAGTTAGTGGAATAAGTTTCCAGACTTCCTGTGAATCACAACAGAGATGTTTTTAGCCTCAAATCATGTATTCCAGGTCAGATGAAAGACAGTCAGCCCTTAGACAGAGGCGATACAATATTCAATTCATTTATTTAAAACAAGCAGCCACTAGTCATACCCACTTGCCTGTCCAGGAAAGGAGGTAGGGAGGAAGGGAGGGGGAAAATAAAGAAGGGACAAAGGAAGGGCAAGAGGGGAAAAAGCAAGAAGAATGAGAAAGAAAAAGAGAAAAAGGACAAAGTAAAGGAAGGAAGGAAGGAGAAACAAAAGGAGAGCTCAGCCATTTCTTTAAGGGATTGGTTTGCTTCTTAGAAAAAAGTACACCACTCCTATTCCACAAAATAATTACTAGACAAGGTTAAGATAAAGGGAAAGAGAGAAAGAGGGATGGAGAGAGAGAATTCAAAACAGATGAATGATATAAAAGAAATTTCTAGTCCCAAAGGGCAAAAAAATCCAAATAGTGAAATAGTTAATGTGCCAAAATTTATCTTGAAATGGAAATGTATTGATTATTGTCTGCTCCTGAGTACTTGGACCAAAGTCTAGTGTTGACAAACTAGATTTCTTCTGATCCTATACTGTGAAGAAACCTTGCATCATTCTTAACCCAAGATTCACAGAAGTCAGTGAAGGTTCTAAAGACAAATCATAATCAACTCAGTTATTTTTGCCATGGAAAAGAAGGATGCAAAATAAAGTGCAGTTCCAGGACAATCATCCAAACTCATTTTAAGCATTGGTTGTATCCTCCTCTTCTATTGAAGGTTTTACCAGAAGTTCCATATGAGTAAGAGGGAGTACTTTGGATGATTAGAATTTTACTTCTGGCACAACCTTGGAAAAGACGCCAATAATTAACGAGCCATGAAATAACCTAAAATGGACATCAGAAAGAGTTATCCAGAGACCAAGATACTTCAATGACTGACCAATATCTCAATAAGAATTGACTTTGTTTTTAACCACTTAAATTTTTCTCAATCTTATTAATATGAAACCTTAGTATCAATCAACTGATTGATCTGCTATGCATACATATAAAAATATGATTGATAAATGTAAAAATAAAATCCAAAAGACTTTAGAAATGTTTTGTTCTTTTATGATCATATCTTGTGCTGGTGTTTATTTTTTTAAGAAATTATAATATTAATTTGAAAAAATTAGGCTGTCTACAACTAATAAAAGATGAAGATTACCTTATCTTATGATCAAAAAATAAAACCCTGTTTCTATACTAGCCTTTCTTGCTCATGTAGCAGCAATGAATTTAATGGTACCCCAGGTGGGAAAAAGTATTGCAGAGCAAGAAAAATCCCTATCAATAATTTCAGCATGCCAAATTCATTTATGAAATAAGGAGTTGTTTTCCTGGTTGCAGTTAAGAAAAAAAATTTAAAATTCACTAAATTCACTGATGAAATCCAGCCCAGCATAGGATCAGTTTTTCCATGAGGATCTATGATAAATGATTGATGGACTGTATTACTGCCATATGCCATAGTTAAATATTTGAAAAAACCATCCTTGAAAAGAAATACCATTAAAGATAATATTTGAGTTTCAGTGGCAAGAATTTGAGTATTTTCAGATGAGAAGTGGCCAAAATATGAAGCAAATCAGATCATGTAAAAACTTTTTAATAACTTTAAATTTTTCAAAAAAAAATCATCCTATGAATGGGGTACTGGTGTTGGAATCACCACTGGGTAGATTAAAAGTTTTTGGAGGCTTTCCAAAGTTAATCAGGATGACTTAGACAATCAGGTTTATAACATATATAAGAGTTTGGAAATCTCTTTTTTTAAGAGTTTGGAAGTTTATCTAAGTTCAGAAATCACAGTCATCTTGGAAGAAACTTAACACTGCCCTTTAATGGAGGAAAAAACATTAAATATTTCGTCTTCTTGCTATTTTATTAAGATGTATAAAGAAACAATACACTGGACCTGAGGATCAATTGTTGAAGAAATCTTCAAGTCAATGAAACTGATTGATTGAATAACTGGTAACCTCACCTCTTGGGTTTTTGAGTTGTCCTGAAATACAGAACAATTCTCCTGTATCTTCTGATTATAATTCATTTCCTAGTCAAAAACTCTCTGACACAGATTTTCTATTAGTTCTCATTCCAGGTTAGAAAATGATTACCAATTCACAAGTGATCTGAGTTCCTCCCTGGGAAGAAGAAAGTTGTTCAGTTGGCTAGAGGTTGGATCTGTGTACTACTTCCTATCCATAAGCATAAATGGATGCTTAAATGTCATTTCATTGGATGAATAATGAGAATTGGTCTGGAAAGAACTTTGACCAAATCTCTTTGGAAAACTGAGACACATGGTGTAATCTACACATGATTTAACACTCTCCATTTTGATTTCTTTCATCATCAGACGCATATGTCCAAAAATAGAAGAAAACAGTTTTCTTCTACCTTCTGAAATCTGAAGTCCATATCTATCCTTAAAAACCCATAAAGGAAACATTTAGAACACAGTAG
Source organism: Potorous gilbertii (assembly GCA_028658325.1). Classification (NCBI taxonomy): domain Eukaryota; kingdom Metazoa; phylum Chordata; class Mammalia; order Diprotodontia; family Potoroidae; genus Potorous; species Potorous gilbertii. The sequence goes on from CM053769.1 coordinate 666,459,271, forward strand.
CTCAAATGTGAACTTCAAGAAGCAGAGTCAATAGAAAAGACTTTTTGTAGTGATGCCTCAATCTTAGTATTCTCCTTTCCAAGGATGACTGCCCTTCTACCTGCCCTTCTACCATTTATAAAATCAAGTATGCTATAAAACAAGTACATATTTAGGGGGACACTCAACTTTAGTTAAAGCAAGAACAAAAAGAGAAAGTCACCAATAGAATATTGACACAATGTAGACTGACTCAGACTATGAGGAAGAAGTTATCAGTTGCAATCTTATATTGAAAAATCAAACAATTTATTAACTACAGAATAGTTCATTCATCTAAGCTATTGGGGATCCATTAATCAAATGGTTTTTAATTTTTTTTTAACAGAAATCTGTTATCTTTTCCTCCAACTCACGAGGGGAATGGGGGGAAGGGATCAAGGCAACAAAACTTTTATAATAAATTATACATAGCCAAGCAAAACAAATTTCCACATTGGCAATATTTTTTAAAATGTATCTTTTTCTTCACTGAGGCATCCTGTGAACTTGTGCTTAGGAAGATTAATTCTTCAAGCAGTTTATCTGATACTGAATTATCTAACCCTGCATTTTCATTTTAAAACACTTCCCTGCCTGGGATCCCATAGGCATATAAACATGCAATTGAATCAGCTTGAGAAAGTGTATCAGAGAAGCTATTTTTTAAAAAAAATACCAAAAGAAGCTACTTAGAGAGCAAGGGTGGTAAGGAAGACAATGTGAAGCACTACGTTTAATTTTTTTAATTCAATTTGATTTTACTTTCAATACTAAATTTTCTGTCTCCCACTTCCCTCATTGATTGAGAAATAACGAAAACAATCCGTTACAAACATGTGTAAGTTATACAACATAAATTTCCCCCATTAACTATGCCTCCCAAAATGCTTCAGTTTATATTATGAGTCTTTCACTTCTCTATCTCTCTATTGAGGTAGTTTGCTTATTTCATCATAAATCCTCTGAAACTGTAGTTGGTCATTGTGTTACTCAGATTTCCCAAGTGTTTCAAAAAGGGATCTCTTTATAATATTGTTGTTACTATACGGATTATTCTCCAGGTTCTTGTTACTTCACTTTGTTTCAGTTCACACAAGTGTTCCCAGTGCTTATAGCACAATGGTATGCCAACACATTCTTATAACACAACCGTCCAATCATCCCCTAGTTGATGGGTACCACCTCAGTAGTCAATTCTTACTCACCATGAAAGAGTTGCTGTAAATAGTTTTGTACATATAAGTCCTTTTCCTCTTTCTTTGATGTCTTTCAGCTATAGACCTAGTAGTGGTATCATTGGGTCAAAGGGCATACATATTTTAATAGCTTTGGGAAGCATAGTTCCAAATTGTTTGTACCAATAGGAAGACCAGTTCACAGCTCTACAAACTGTGCATTAATGTACCTGGTTTTCCTAGAGCTTCTCCAGCATTAGTCATTTTCCTTTTTTGTTAACTCTGCTAAGCAGCTGAGTGTGTTGTAATTTGAAAATCTCTAATTGGTAGTGATCTGAAAGACTTTTTTCATATGGCAATTTGACAGCTTACATTTCTTCCTCTGAAAACTGTCTATTCATATCCTTTGATAATTTGCCAATTGGGGAATGGTTCTTACATGTATAAATTTGACTCTGTTCCCTAGATAATTTAAAAATAAGACCTTTATCAGAGAAACTTACTAGAAAAATATTCCCCAATTTCTTGCTTCTTTTCTAGCTTTAGCTGCCTTGTTTGGTTTATGCAAAAAATTTTAATTTGTGTAATCAAAAATGTGCATATTATCTCCTGTGTCTCTCTATATTTAATTTGATCGTGAACTCTTCCCCTATCCAGAGATCTGAAGATACTTTTTTCCATAATCCTCAAATTTAATTATAATGTTTTCAATTATGTCTAAATCAAATACCTATCTACAGTTTATCTTGGTATGTAGTATGAACTGTTGGTATATATCTGTTTCCATCAGACTGCTTTCCAGTTTTCCCTTTAGCTATCAAATAGTGACTTTTTTTTTGTCCCAATAGCTAGGATCTTTGGGTTTATCAAGCATGAAACTACTATAGTTTGAAATCTGATACTGCTAAGCCTCCTTCCTTCCCACTTTTTTCATTAACTCTTTTTATATTCTTGAAATTTGTTCATGCAAATAAATTTTGTTGCTATTATTTTAGCTTTATAGAGTGACCATTTGACAGTTTAATTAGCGTGGTAGTGAATAAGTAAACTGATTTATGCAATATTATCATTTTTGTTACATTGAGTCAGCCTGCCCATGAGCAATTAATATTCTTCAAATTATTTAGATCTATATTTATTTGTTTAAAAAGTGTTTTGTAATTGTATTCATAAAATTTCTATGTGAGTCTTGGCAGATATCCCAAGTATTTCATACTATCTAGTTATTTTAAATGTAATTTCCTTTCTGTCCCTTTCTGCTAAATTTTGTTGGTAATATACACAAATGCTGATGATTTGTGCTTTGTTTTATGTTTACGTTTGTTTTACATGCAGAAACAGTGTTGTTCATTGTTTTTACTAGTTTTTTAGCTGATTCTCTAGAGTTCTTTAAGTAGACCATCATAACACTTGCAAAGGACAATAGTTTTATTTCCTCATTGCCTATACTTATTCCTTCAATTCTTTTTTCTAGTCTTATTGCTATAGCTAGCATTTCTAAAACTATATGGAAAAAATAATAGCAATAATGAGCATACTTGCTTTACCCCTGATCCTACTGGAAAGAATTCTAGCTAATTTTAAATAGATACTACTTATTATCTTAATGAAAGTTCCATATATTCCTATGCTTACTAGGATTTTTAAGAGGAATGGATCTTATTTCTTGCCAAATTATTTTGCTTTTGTTTTGTTTTTGTTAGTAATAGGGAAACATTTATAATTTTCTTAATACTGAACTACCCCTGTGTTCCTGGTACAACTCAAACCTGTTTGGAGTATATGTTATTTATAAAATGTTATTGTATTCTCCTTGCCAAAAATTTGTTTAAATTTTTTCATCAATATTGGTTATAGATACTGGTTTGCAATTTTGATTTTTATGTTTTTACTTTCCTTCACTTAGGTATCAAGACTATATTTGTGTAAGAGAATTTGGCAGGACTCCTTTCTTTATTTTTAAAAGTTTATATATTATTAAAATTAAGTACTCTTTAACTGTTTTATCAAATTTGCTTGCAAATTCATCTTATTCTAGAAATTGGCATTTTTTTCCCTTTTGGAGTTCATTTATGACTTGTTCAATTGTTTTTCTAAGATAGCATTGCCTAAGTGCTCTATTTCTTATTCTGTTATTTTGGGCAATTTCTATTTTTGTAAATATTTATCTACTTAATTTAGATTGTCAATTTTATTGGCATGTAGTTGGATGAAATAGTTCCTACTAATTTCTTTTATTAAGTCCTCATTGAGTTGTGAATTAATTTTTCTTCATTTTTGATACTGGTAATTTTATTTTCTTCTTTTTGTAATCAAGTTAGCTATTGGCTTATGAATTTTTAAAGCTAGCTTCTAGTTTTATTTATTTTAAAAAATAGATATTTTGCTTTTCATTCAATTTTGTTAATCTCACCTTTGATTTTCAGGATTTCTCTTTTGATGTTTAATTGGGAGCTTCAGATTTGTTGGTTTTCTGGGTTTTCTAAATTGCATGTCTAATTCATTGGTTTATTCTTTCCTTTTATGAAAAAAAATTTAGCAACATAAGTTTTCCCATTAGTACTATTCTCGTTACATTTCAAAAATTTGATATGTTGTCTCATTGTTTTCCTTATCTTTAATAAAATTATCAATCGCTTCTTGGATTTGTTCTTTTACCTACCTGCTTTTTACAATTAAGTTATTTAGTTTATAATCAATTTTTAATCATTGCTGTAAAGACCCTTACTAAATGCAACTTTTATTGGATTATGATCAGTAAAAAGAGAATTTAATATTTATTTTATATATATATAAATATATATATATTATATATATATATATATATATATATATATATATATATATCCTTTCTATTCCCATTCAATCTTCTCCAAAGGCCTAACATGTCTAACTTTTCTAAGATTCTATTCAGGTCCTTTTTAAATTTTTTTTGTTAGATCTATCTGGGCTCAAGATGGAATAAATAGAGGTCCCCCTCCCTTTATTATAGTTTCAATGTCTATTTCTCCCTTTAACTCATCTTATTTTTCCTTTAAAAATTTAGATGCTATGCCATTTCAAGATATAAAAGTAGGAGATCAATTGAATGAAATCAAACACCCTACCCCACTTAAAGTAACTAACAACAGTTTAAAGTAACCTGGCACAGTACCTGATAGTAAATGCTTCATAAATGCTCATTTATGATTAGATCAAATTAAAAGAAGTAACCTTGAGACTGGCAGCATAAACAAAAGAGCTGATTCTAATACATTGTTTTCCCTCCTTTCCCATCAAGAGAACAAAAGCAAGAAGAGTAGGTTGTTTTATTCTACCAAATGAATGGTATTTCTGAAGGTATATTATCCTTTTGAGACACCCTTCCAAATTCAATGGCGCAGTACTTTGTGAAATAGGCTTTTTCCTGCTCCATATTCCGTCATCTCAACCTATATGCTCAAAGTTAATGGGTTAGTGTGTACTAATAAAGAAGAGACTTACTTCCTTCAAAATGTTTTATATATATGTATATATACATATGTATGTATGTGTATCATGTATAGATATACATGTATGCATAGACACACGTATGTATGTATATGTTAATATATAATGATGTAACATGTGATAATATATAATAAATAATTACCTGATTATCATATAATATATAACATTTCTTTGAAGGAAGTAAGATTGTACATATGTGTATATGTGTGTGCATGTGTGTGCACATGCATGTGTGTATACATGCATTTCAACTTGAGCTTCATTTAGACAATATACTATCTCACATGTTAGATGCAGACTTCTCCCATCAGACCCCCCCTTTCTGCCTGCTAAAGTCTCCCTCTTCACTCTGCATTCACCTGAGATGTTGCACCTCTTCCAGGAAGTCTTCAGTGATCCTTCCACTCCCTGATTTAGTGACCTTTCCCCTTTCACATTTTTATAGTATTTTTTTCTTGATATCTTTTATTCCTATCACATTCTACCTCGGTATCTTGCTCATTTGGGCACATTTCACTTAACTAAAGGTTAACCTCCTTGAAGTCAGAGTCAATGTAATTTTTCATCTTTGTGTGACAATGATCACTCTGGCTTCTATTGCTTGAAAACCAGATGTGTTAGATTCCAAACACTGCCCCTCCCAACTGAGTTTCCTGGTACCACTAAGGGGATTTCGAGAGGTCCTAAGTTCTCTGTCATAGGTTCCAGCTCCTATCTATGTTGCTCACCCAAGTGCAGTATTTCCTTGTACAGCAGTTCCATTTGTAGAGAAAGGGTCCCAAATGTGACAGGACCTCATGGGTTACATGAAGTTGTCTCTCACCCATAGCATGGAATGTCACTGTATGACTTGAAGGAAACTTTAACCTTTTCTTCTCCCCCACTTCTGTAAGGGAAATTTTAATTCCTGCCAGGTGTAGGAACAAGAAGTTGGGGATTGCTCTCCTCAGAGAGAAAGAGGGTACCAGACTCAAATTATATCTATCTGTTGTCTTAAGTATTAATCTATGGGATGGGATTGGGTTCAACCTAACTTCTCACTGCTGTTTCTCATTATTGAAGGAAGAACCTCAAGCTTCATATACGAGGCTTAATCTCTTTCCTATCTAATACCAGTTCCACAATGAAAATACTTACAAATAGGAAAGAAACTCATTTATCAAAACAAAGCAAAAGAGAAATCAGAGAAGATAAACATAGGAGAATATATACAAGCCAAAACTGCGTGAAGGAGCTTTCTCACTGGGAGTAAGATAACAGTTAAACTGAGAGAGAAAGAGGGAGTCCTGGATCTCTTCCAAGGGGAAGTTTCTCCTGTGATTAATTGGGATAGGGACATAATGGAGACTGACAGCTCCTTTCACGTCTTCCCAGAGGATTTTCCTTCAACAACCTGAAGTGGGGCTGGCCTCATTTATCTTCCTTCTCTAAGAGGGAAGCCATAAGTACCCAAAGCAACTTGAGGTTTGAGGAGTCTCAAAGAAGACAAAGACAAGGGTGGAGAACCTGTGACCTTGAGGTCACATGTAGCCCTCTAGGTCTTCAAGTGCAACCCTTTGACTGTGAGGTTTGGATTTGACCAAAGGGTTGCACTTAAGGACCTAGAGGGCCACTTGTGGCCTCCAGGCTTCAGGTTCCCCACTCCCAGATTAAAGCTCTTCTGTTCTGATCAACTCTACTTCACCTCTCACCAGGGGAAAGCATTCATTTCCATTAATAAGGAGAGAGTATCATACCAATGGGCCTTGGGGCAAGGGTTACAAATTTAACCCCTGATAGTCAAATTAACTTTTACATGGAAATATTTACTTCAGAAGCTAGGTGGCACAGTAGACAGAGTGCCAAGTCTGGAATCAGGAAGAACTCATCTCTCTGAGTTCAAATCTGGTCTCAGACACTTACAGGCTGTATGACCCTGGGCAAATTACTTAATCCTGTTTGCCTCAGATTCCTCGTCTGTAAAATAAGCTGGAGAAGGAAATGTCAAACCACTTCAGTATCCTTGCCAAGAAAACCCAAAATGAGGCAATGAAGAGTTGGACACAACTGAACAACATATATTCTTAAAGTAAGGAAGCTGAAACATGGAAAGGTCAAATCACTTGCCCATGATCATACATCTAGTAAATGTCAATCGTGCATGAGTATAGTAGCAAATGTTTAATCAGCTCTTCAAATCATGATATATTTGAAGTTTAATCTGCTTTAATAATGCTTTTTCTATCACTTTCTTAAGACTAGTCAGTCAAAAAAAAAAATGAAAATCCCTGAATTTTCCAGTTTCACATTTCCAGAGAACGCTTACAATGAAAATTGAACAACCAAATTCTCCTGAGTCTCTGAGGTGGCCCAGCATAGTTCTGCAGTGGTGGCCCCTGGAATCCAAGTTTTCTTTTTTTTTTTTTTTTTTTTTTTTTTTTTTTGCTTT
>CM053769.1:666466883-666569673 GCA_028658325.1 Potorous gilbertii
AAATCTCCTTCACTGTGTTGCTGCGCGGCCTCCACTGCTCCAGAATTTGTCAGGAGTTCTTTTTACAGGAAATCTATGGGCTGTGGGTTCGGACCTAGCATAGGTGAGTCTTTCTACTCCGCCATCTTGGCTCCGCCCCCCCAAGTTTTCTTCACTACAGATCAAGCACTCTGTGCACACTCTATGTGCTTTCCCCAAACTCCTGGCAACAGGTAGATAGTCTTTACAATGACTTGTAAAATTAGAGGCCAAATCTTTAACATGCTCTGAACAATATTTCTTGCTGCAGGTAAAGTGACTCATATGGTAAATTAATTACTTGCTAGGTTCATAGACTTACCCAGGGTCACACAGCTGATTAGTCATAGAGACAGGCCTGTAACCTAGATCTCCTAATTCCCAATGAAAGAAAAATAGGACTAGAAAGGTGGCATAGTGGATAGAGATCCAAGCCTGAAATCAGGAAGACTCATCTTCCTGGATTGAAATTTGACCTCATACACATACTAGCTGTGCTCTGTTTGCCTCGGTTTCCCCATCTGTAAAATGATCTGGAGAAGGAAATGGCAAAGCACACCAGCATCTTTACCAAGAAAACCCAAAATGGGGTGACAAAGAGTTGAACATAATTGAAAACATTTGAACAGTAACAACAAGTAGTAGATACTCTGGATAATTGATCATCTCTCTCCAGGGAATTCAAAATGGTTTATAGACACGAATTCTTCCAGTCGCAGATCCTAGTTGGATCATGAATATCCCCATTTAATTGATAGGGAGACTGACACAAACAGAAGCTAGATGGCCTATCTAGCTGTTATATTACCAGCCTCTGTGTGGATTGCAACCAAATAGACCCAAGACTCCAGTCTCCCAGGCCAGCACTTGAACTACTCAGGGAGTGTGCCGCCTCTTGGCTGTCTATTAGAGCATGTGATATACAAGAAGGTTCTCATCTAGGTGCCAGGGGTTTGTCTTTAGCTTCTTCATGTTCCAAACTGTGGTTTTAGTAAACACAGAGGTACTTGACTGTTTATACTGATTTTTTAAAGGAGGAAAAAAACCTCTCATTTTTTTTTTTTTAGCAGAGGGAGGTCATGAATAGGAAAGAACTAGACCTTATTTAAACTTATTATTTCCAAGACCTTCCAATGACCATCCAGGGTACTCAATAATTATATCTTGAGTGAATAATTGTAGTCAAATTGTAAATAAGTTTTGTATTAACCATTTTGTAAACTGTCTGTGACAAATGTTTTATCACAGGCTTTCTCCTCTGACCTGAAAGATGGCATATTGTCAAGGGACATAAAATCAGATCAGTATTACCACAAATACAAGACAATTAGGAAGATAATTCTAATGAAACCATATATACCACATTATGAGGCATGATGAAAAGGTGGGGCTTATATGTTGGTATTGGTTTGTTAATTTTTATTCTTCCCTTTAATTAGAAGAAACAATTTTGAGGTACTATTATAAAAAGTGATAATTCATATGCATGAATATACATTGTTTACAAGCCCTAAAGTATAATCACTGTATCATGGTAGATTTAAAGCTACAAGGTATATTTTTTAAAAGTCTGAATCCCTAGTTTTCCAAGCTATGGAAATACAAGGACTATATCCAATCCTATTACTTATTGATGGGGAAACTTTGACCTGTTCCATTCCTGACAAGAGCCAGTTTATCACTTCTTTGGTAGCCTGGTAGCTTCCTGCTTCCAGGGACCATACACACCATATTATAAGTATATTATGATATATTAATATACCATATTGTCATAATGATGCTGTGTTTAGTGCAGATATTCAATCTGCATAGGCCAATTACATCTCAGAACTTTGAAGCTCAAGAGATCTACCAACCTCAGTCTCCCAGGTAGCTAGTATTACAAGCATAAGTCACCATCCCAACTATAAAAAACTAGAGGTTGTCTTATCCAAGTCCCTCATTTTAGATATAGAGGAACTGAGGTCAGAATAGTTAAGCATATTGTTCAAGTTCACACAGGTAGTAAGAGATATTACTGGGATTTAAGTCTAAGTATCCTCAGGGACTTATCCATGACTCCCTAAGGTCAAAGGTAAAGCAAAAACATTCACAACAAAAAGCAAAATTTTATTTAATGTTATTCTGACCACCTAAAAGTCATTTGAGACAAAGACTTAGGCTAGTGAACCATGAATTACCCAGCAAGAGAAGAAATCGAGACATTTTTAGATCTAGCACCAAGGAAACTACAGACAGGGGGAGGGAGTTGGAAAATGAGCAATAAAGGAAAATAAGGAGGTGGGGAGACTGAAATTACCAAAAATTTCAGTAAGAAAAATACTCAAAGACCCTGAATATGAACAAATAAATCAATGAGAAAAACTATAACATTAGAAGGAAATATGAATAAATATTGCAAATTTTATGGAAATCATCCAACTATTGATGTGACAGAGGACCCTGTGGAATATGAGGGGAAAATAAAACCACAACATTCTATTTTGGAGTGGTTTAAAAGAGAATTGTGAGAGCAGAATTTGGGGCCTGCATAGCAGAAAAAACTATGATCTGTAATGGCAAGTTTCACCAAAGAAATGAAAGAGAGAAGAGTAGATTAGTAATACAAATATATGGAAGTGAAGAACCATCTAGAAAAAAACAATAATATTAAAAAGAAAACAAGCAATGACAATAAAAGACCACAGGTTTTGGAACACTATATTTTAAAGAGCAAAACAGGGGTTGTGGGTGAAAATATGATACCCAGAAAAGCTAAGCATGATACTGAATGGAAAAAAGGATATTCAATGAATTGCCAAACTTTCAGGATTTTGTGCAAAAAACAAAAAACAAAAAACTTGAAAACAGAAAATTTGACCTACAAGATCCAAGAGAAATATAAGATACATATCAAAGGCAAATTATAAGGGACTCAATAAAGACTGACTTTACTTTTTATATGAGGAAATATAAAGTGTATGTTTAAGATTGCTATTAGTAATTGGGTAGCTCTGAAGAAAGACAGGTGTAGACCTGAGTATGATGTGATTCTAAAAAGTGAAACTATTTAGGAAAAGGTAAAAAGAGTAATTATCTTATACAAATAAAGTGCGAGAGGAAGAACTGACACAGAGGAATTAAATGGGGGAGGAGGACAGTATGTATGTATGTATGTATGTATAAAAGTCTTCTAAATTCAGAAAGCAATAAAAGACTAAAGAGATAGCATAGGGGGAGAGGATATGAGAGGGATTGTTAGAGAGAATCCTACTCACATCAGATCTGGTTTAAAGAGACAACACATTTGGAAGGGAATAAAAGTTTCTAAATTATAAAGAAATAAGAGGGTGAGGAATTAGGATGGGAGGGATATTGATTGATGGAAATGGGAGGATAGGAGAGAGATCTTTGAAGGGGGGATAAGTTAAGTAATAGGAGGGCAAGATACAAGATAAAAGTAAAAAATAAAAGGAGGGATAGGAAATAAGAGATACAAACATAAAATGAAGACAAGGAGTATAAATTATTAGGAAAAAATCAGTAATCATGACCTCCAGACAAAATCAAAGCTGAAATAGATTTAAGCAAAAGAGAAAAACAGGGAAACTATACTTCATGTCTGCCATATTAATCAATAGTGTTTTAAACTATTTAAAATAACCAGACAGAATAAGGTTGGAATATTGCTGTGGTATAGGAAATGATGAATTGGTGGACTTAGAAAAATATGGAAAGACTTGGACTTATGAAGGAAGAGGTTATCCACTCTCAAATAAACAGAGAACAAACGAGTACAGTGCAGTCTTACATAAGTATATATGAATGTATATATCTATATGTGAGTATGATTATAGCTAAGTATATATATGTGTATGTATGTAAATGTATGTATATATATATGTATTATATGTGCATATACATATGTGGAGATATATAGATAGATGATAGATAGAAATGATTGATAGATCTCTGTTTAATTGTAGCCTTCTGGGGAATGGAGGGAGGAAAAAGGACAAAGTAAAAAGTGCATAGCAGAGAACAAAAGAAAAGTTACAAGGAAGCAAAGATGGAAAGGTCTGAATGCAATGGTTAGTATTTAGCATATAGGCTTTCTTGAAATGGAAATTTGTTGATGTATATTTTCAATCCTCTTACATTCTGCTGTGCATATGGCAATGCTTTTTTCACTTTTCTTATTTTGTATTTAAGTTTTAATATTTAAATGTATAATGTTGCTTTTTATTATTGAATATTTAAGTTTTAGTATATACGTTTAAAACAATTTTTTTAAAAAAGAAAATATGCTCACTATGTAAGCAAAACATAGTCTTGAAGACAGGATACATAGAGATTACCTAAGGATCAGAGATCTTCCATAAGCACACAGCAGAACAAAATAAAATCTTTACCACCATAATGAAGGAAGCAATGAAAGAGAACTGCCCCACACTGAACATAGAAAATGAAATACCAGTAAAAAAAATTTACAGATCACCTTTGCGGGGCAAGGGGAAGCCTGTAAACACTAAGACATATAAGGTTATATTTAACAATTCAATTCAGAAACAAGAAATTCTGCAAGAAATCAAAAGAAGCTTTTGAATTCAAAGGAAAGGAAATTCTATTAACACAAATCAATCCTGCTCCCACTAGAAAACATAAGATGGAATGCAATGATGTTTTGAAGAGGCATGGAATTCAGGATTCAGTCCAGAGTGAAATACTCTGCAAATTGGGGCTTAACCATACATAAGATAAGATAGACATTCAACAAAAAAGAGGTGCTTAAAACATTTTTAGAAAGAAAATCAGAATTGAAGTGATAATTTGCTTCTCAAACACCTCCAACAACAGAAATTCAGGAGGAGTAAATAAATGGGGCAGCTGAGGACACAACAAAATCAGGATGCCTGAGGAAACAGTAAGAATGTAAGATCCTTGAGGGCAAGGAAACTCATTTTTGTATTTGTATCCCCAGTCCTTAGAACATTATTTTTTGTCCTTAGTAAGTACTTAGATGCTTTTTCATGCTTTTATTTATTCAGTAATCTAAACGGTGACTCAATAATGAGTCTCCAAATTGTCTACCTTGTCAAGCATGAAGAACTGGTCACAAACATGGAAACACACAGACATGGATATGTACAGACATACACAAAAGAATAAGCTCCTGCCAACCCAATCAGTGCAAATTTACATGTATCTTCATGGCATAGAATTAACTAGATTCAATTCAGTCAAAAGAGAGGACAGTCAAGGTTACAAAAGTATAACCTGATTGGATGGACCCATTCCACCTGCTGTGGTCATCTGTCCCCCACTCAACCTTAGAGTGAAAAACAGCATGGTTAGAATAACTTAAGAAACATGAGCTTACATCATATTCTGCTCTTACTTGACCCCTTTAATGTATAGTATTTATATACTAATGATTCACAGTTACTTCACTTGAGGTTTTCCAGGTTTTTATGCAAACACATATGTATTACCTGTACTGGTGACTAAAATATTCAGAAATGGATCCTGAAAAGGTGTGGTTAGATTTTTTTTTAAAGAAAAATATCAATGCAACATGCACATTTTCAAATCAGTTCCTCATCTTCTTAACCTTCCAGTAGTTTCCACCAGAAATAGATGACTTGTAGTGTCATGGGTCAACAAGGCAATAAGCAATTGTTTACTTACTATGTGCCAGTGCTAGGAATACATATAGAAAAATAGCCCTACTCTCAAGGAACTTACATCCTAATGGGTGAAAACAACACAGAGAAAGGGGCTGAGAAGAAGGGAGAAGGGAAAAGTTAGAGAAAGTGCTGTGGAGGTACATCAGCCATGTATCCTGGACATTTTTGACCCTGGGCTCTTCTTTAAATAGAGGTTCTAGAAGGAACCACGTAAGCAGAAGATGAGACCTCAGAGAAGAGTAATCCCAGTATCAGTAGTCCATGGGGAGAATGAGCTTCCAGTTGAGGAAGATTCTATGGCATGGTAGAACTAGCCCCGTGGAGATGAGGTAGGAGTGAAGCTGGGAGGTAGATCAGAGATCAACAGAACAGAGACTTCTAGTTACAAGAGAACTTAGAGATCAAATAGTCCTATCCCCTCATTTTACAAATGGGTAAACTGAGCCCCACAAAGAGAAAATGACTTGCCCAAAGTCACCCAGGTGTACATGACTAAGCTCGGGTGGAACACCTTTATGGTATCCTGCCTCATGTGATATAAATCATCACAGCCACCACCAAAATGTATCACTTGTTATCTCTATGTGTCCCAAATTCTGGTGAGGGTTACTGCCATCATTCAATCCTGAGATCTGTCTTGATCTCTAAATCTGGTAGGACCCATCAACTTTTTTACTATGACCATCTATTTTCACTTGCCTAATCCTTGGCAATTCTGAAATGAAGTTAGAAATACTTTAAAGTCAGATTTCTTATTAGCTTGTGCCAACACTGGTAAACATGTTTCTGAGCCTCAGAAAATGTAAGACAAGTAGCTGGGAGAAGTTCTCACCTAATTTGTAGTTATTCAGCAGCCTTAGTGCCTAGACAGAGCTCTTCCACTTCCATAAGGTATGTGGCAAGTCATTGCACCCTAGAAGCCCCAGGTTCCTCATCTGTAAAATGAGAGGGTTGCCTAAATGTCAAAATTATTTTTCTGAGAGCCGGCAGACAATAAGCCCGAGTCCTAGCAATCTTCTAGTATGAATTAATAAAAGAATCTGGAAAATGAAGCAGAAAAAACAGTTGTTTTTTTCAAGGACAGTCAGTATGGTCATCTGAACAGTTTATAAAAGAAGAATGTCACCATTTCTTGGGAACACATGTCCCCACAACATCACACCCCAAAAACTCATGCGATCTCTCTCTGAGCATTTTCCTCAAGAACTCTCCTCCAGTTGGTCACAAGTGTCTTGAAGAAACTGAAGAGACCTCTTCCATCTGATCAATACCCTAATCTCTTTAGGAGATGGGAGGGAAAGGGTACAGTCCTTAGGTGGCTCATCATTACTCTATACCTTTAAGTGAAGAGGGGAGATATTTATATCTAAAAATATCTCAGATTTATGAAATATGATCCATTTTCTGAGGCTTGAGCATTCCTTCTTGATCTTTAACATATTTTCCTAAGAGAAGGGACCTAAAATAATTTCAATAAAGGGCATTATTTTCTGAGAATTTTGATGAGGTACTGATAATTTTCTTTGACTCAGTGAAGTCTGAAAATAACTTTAGATCAGAGTAATATTTATTTCTTAGTATTTTCAGGTACATAAAAAAGAAATTTTGATATTTTTTCACAGGAAAGATAGGCACAATAATGCTGTTGGTAGAACTATGAATCAGATAAACTTTTCAAAAACAATTGGAATCATTTGAGATAATTACTATTCATAACCTTTGACTCAGTGGTCCCTTTGTGGATCTGGTAACCTTAGGGAGGTCAAAGATAGAAACAAAGTAAATACAAGCAAACACATTTCTATCAGCTCTTTTGTAATATCAAGAAACTGAAAACAACGTGGGTGGCCATCAATCTGGTTGAATTAGCTGTGGTTTATACATGTAATAGAATATTATCATACTAGTGGCAAATTAAAAGAGTTAGGAGAAATACAATAAAATTTATATGAAGAGGTGAAGAAATACAAATTAAAGAAAATGCATAATTATAATAATGTATATAAAATAACATTTAAGGCAGCTAAAATCATATGAAATTAAATAGTATTGGTGACTGAGAATAGATTGTGAAATGTCTCACTCATAAAAAGGGTGAGCTGATTTTAATCATAGTCGGTTTTCTTTATTACAAAAAAGAGTTTAGAAATGATATAACAATAAAAGGCATCAATAAATGTTTTTCCTATTGAAAATTTATTGTAAAGAAAGACCAGATAACGGTAGACTAATCTCATTTCCTTATGTCACAGGTTAGTGAAATGATCATTTAAGGGGCCGCTATAGCTTTTTGATTGAATCAATAACTCAAAGCTAAGGACCTGTATACCTCCTTGAATTAAACAAAGTGTATGTATGAAATTTGTTTACTTCCTAAGGAATTGTGTATAAGGAAAGAGCTATAACTCAGTCTGGATAGAGATTCTAAGGGCTGGAAAAAGAAAGGAAGCACATGGCTATACAAAGCTGAGCAAAGACCTAAGGGACCATTATATAATTCACTAACTAGACTGAAAATGAGCTAATGTTACACATACCTGCCATTAGATAAAGTATTGGGAGACCTAAGGTAAGGTGTAGAAGCAGTGAATGATTGACAAGTAGCTTACACCCAAGTCCTCCCCATCTATTTTAGAGAACCAGGAAGCTGGTACCATTCTCTCTCAGCACTATCTAGTGCTTATACTCCCCAACCTAACATCCACTCAATCCCACACTTCCACAGCCTAAGACACAGTCATTCTCTTTGAACATAGAATCAGCTCTGAGTCCCCACGCCGATGCAATTTCTCCCTCATAATCACTTCCCAATTTTCCACTTCCATATTCTACATGTATTCTCCATATTTCTTTTCACTACTCTCTCTCACTCCCTCTCCCTTCCCTTCCTCTCCTCCTCCATTAATTCCTTGCCCCTCATTTTTCCCTCTCCCCTTCTCTCCCTCTTTCCACCATAATACAGTAGAAAAAGCACTAGATTTGAGGCCAGAGGATATGTATTCAAATCTTAACTCTACAACTTACTAACTATAAGACTCTAGAAAAATCACTTAAATTTTCTGAGACTCAGTTTACTTATCTGTAAAATGAAGGGGATAGACTGAATAACTTCTCATTACTTTCCCAGTTCTAATTTAATCAATCTATAAGATCCTTTCTAACATTTCAACTGAATGAATAGCAATTAGAAGTTTTTTTAATTATACAAAGAAGAAATTAAAGGATCTCTATTTCCTGTATATATTTCTTTTGCTTCCCCCACTACCATTACCACTGAGTTGATTTATTTCACTCTGTTAGAATTCTGGGGTGAGGGTAAGTGTTGTATTCCTGCTACATCTATGTTTAATGAATGTTTGTGGGATTAAATTGAATAAATATAGGTTGAATGAATAAATGAACACACAAAGCCACATTCTTTCCTTCTCTTTCTACCATGGTAACTACTGTCCTCACAACACAGTAAGGACATATTTTTAAGGTACCAAAAAGCGTACAAAGAGCACTAGGAAGTAATGCAACCAGCTTGAATTCACCACTCTCAACTTAACCACTCTGTGCCTCAGTTCCTCATATCTAAAAATGAGGAATTTGGATCAGAGGACTTCTAAAAATACCTTCCACAATACTTTTTAAGCACTTAGTGTATGCAGAGCCCTGTATTTTGTGCTGAGAGACATGCATGTTTTCATAAGGAATGGTCTCTATCATCCCAGAGCTGTTTGGTATTAATAAAATATATTCTACAATAAGAACAATATTGTGTATTAGTCCGTTATGGAATTACAAAACAAAGTGTTGTGTGAGGTCATTCCCATGAGAAAGAAGGTCATTACAGACTTGCGGTATTAGAAAGACATCAGTGCAAAGCACTAAGCTAGGTACTGGGAAAAATAATTCAGTCCTTGCCTGTCAGCTCAAACTTTTTTTCTTTTTAATTACTTTATTTAAATTAAAAGTCTCTATTTTAAACTTTGCCTAAAGAATGTTGGACTTAGCAATCAGGTAAACCTAAGTGCAATTCTTGCCTCAGATAGGTACAAGCTGTGTGGATCTTGGCTTCTCACAACCTCTCTCATCTATAAAATAACAGCACTGACCTCACAGAACTGTTGTAAGGACCAAATAAAATAATAAGTGTTAAGCATTTTGGAAACCTTGTAACACTATATAAATGTTAGCTATTGTTATTATTTTTACTTAAATAGTTCCCCCTTGAAGCCTCTGATAAAATCCAGAGCCTTCACATAAGCAAAACAGTTCAGTAAGGGGCCCCAGGCACATCAACCTTTCCTGATCTTCTTCTTGCTTGTTTCAAAAATGACCCCAAAAGAGTCAGCCCTCTTTCCCATCCATAGGCAAGTTGGCAGTGCAGTCCCTTCTATTAAACTGCAAGTCCATATTGCTACATGTTGTTTTTTCTTTCATCCCTCTGCCTCATCATTTCTGTTTTAAGAAAATGTTGGGAAAGCCTTTCCATGGCATCACACTTGCTCCATTATAAACCCTCCAGGGGTGGGTCATCTCCTCTCTGCCAGGATGCTTCCCTTACCGGCTGCCCTTGCACTGTGAAGCCAGAGCACATCGTGCCTTTGTCTGGAGCTATGGAATGAATAGAACACAAGGAAGTATTTCCGGAAGTATTTCCCAGCAAGGAAACCAGAGAAAGATAACCTTTTTTCACACAAAAGGGTTAGGGGAAAATACCAAACAAATCAATGTCCTTCCTCAGATTTTCCTGCCTTTGGCTGCAGGCTCCAAATGAATTGTTCCTTCTTTGGCATTACCTGACATCCTTAAAGTCACCCAGTGACCTCTATGGACCCCCATTTCCATTAAATATTCAGACAGGTCATGATTCCCTGTCTCAGGCATGACAGATATCCTGTCCTATCTGCTTTTGTCCTCGGTCCACTACACCAAAAAGAGTTTAAATAGATTCATTTACATATTCTTCAATGACATTCTCTCTAAGACTAAGATTCTACCCAGTATCTATGTTGATTTATACACTCACATCCCTTTACTAAATAGTGCGAACTAAGTATTGACACGTTTCATTCATTTAAAAATACAATTACATATCAACTAGATACAAAGTACACTATTAAATGCATCAGAAATTGAGTTCTAAGTCCTCAAGGAATTCACAATGAAATAGATTGGAAGAGAGGGGGAGCCCCAGAAAACAGAAAAAAAAGCAAAGAAATACAAAGAAAAGAACCAGTTAAACATTTCAGAAAGGCATGAGAATTAATTTTTTTAAAAAAGAAACCTCACTTTCTCCTGAATGAAACACAAAATCACAGAATCTCAGAAATGGAAAGAACCATAGAAACCATCCAGTACCATGAGTACTTGGTCAAGAATCCCGCAACATTTTCCTCAGTAAGTGATCGTTCAGACCTTGTCCAAAGACCTTCAGTGCCTTCAGAAGGCAGCGCATTCCACTCTGGGGGAAATGTGAGCAACTTTTCCTTAAATCAAGCCTAAATTTGCCTCTTTGTTACTTCAGTCCTTTGTGTCTTTTTCTTATTTTTTAGAATTAAACACAAATCTAATCCTTTGAAACATGTGAAAACATCTATCAAGTCCTGATTAAGCGCTTTTTTCTCCAGGCAGTTTTTTCTCTGCATTTCCTTCAACCATTCCTCATATGGCATGAACATAAGGTCCTTCACATCCCTGATTACCTTCCTCTATCAACTCTCTAGTTTAACAATCAATCAATCAACAAGCAGTTAAGGACCTACTGTGTGCCAGGCACCTTGCTAAGATTGGGCTATTGCAAATACCTGCTTGGTTGATATCACTGTTTCCTAATTCTTTTCCTACTCCTGTTCATTCTCTTGGAGAGAGACAGAAGAGCTGGTTCAAAATGTGAGTAAATTCACTTAGAGCTTCTCTGTAGCCATTGGGAGTTTTATTGATGCAAAAGCAGCGGGTCTGAGACTTAGCAAGGAGCTAAACAAAGGCAGTGATATAGGAAAAGGACCAGACTTTATAGGACGATTTTAGGGTTTCCTTATGGTGGGTAAGTCCTGCAAGATAAAGAAACTTTGCAAGATAAAGGCACAGGGTGAGGACTATGAAAGACACAAGGTAAGGGAGATACCCAGGATGAAGGGTAGGGACGAGGAATTTTATGGTCCAGGATAAGGGGAAGTTTTGCGGTAAGGGAAGACAATAGGGCATCTGCAAGTTACAAAATAAACCAGAGGCTTCACAAAGTCAGCCCTTAATATTATAGTCACATCACTCTAATCAGCTGTCAAAACGATCTTCCTAAAGCAAAGATTTGACCATGCCAATAACCCCAATAGCTTCCTATTACCAACAGGATTGAATATGAAGCCTTCTGTCATTCAAAGCCTATATATGCTGGTCCCTTCCTGACTTCCAATCTTCTTACTCGCCTTTCACCTCGCTCCCTCCCACATACTCTGCTTTCCAGTGAAGGTGGCCTCTTGGTTCTTCCTTTCACAAGACTCTCCATCCCCCAGCTCTGGCCATTTTCAGAGGCTATTCCAAGTGCCCAGAATTCTCTTCTTCCTCATCTCTGTCTTCTGGATTCTCCAAATTCCTTCAAATCTCAGTTTCTACAAGCAGTCCTCCCTAATCCCCTTTAATGGTAGTACCTTCCTTCTATTAATTATTTCCAATTTATCCTGTATCAATCTTGTCTGTATGTAACTATTTGCACGCTATATCCCTCATTAGATTGTGAGTTCCTTGAAAGAAAGGAGTATTTTTGTCTTTTTTTATATATATATATATCTTCAGGGCTAAGTACAATGCCAGGCTCCTAGTAAGTACTTTAAAAAATGTATGGTCTCTTAACTAACTGCTGGGGACACAAAGGAAGACAGAAACAATCCCTACACCTCAAGGAGCTCACATTCAAATGAGGAAAACACCTGCAAACAATTATGTCAGTAAATCAGTACAAGGTAAATGGGACGTTAGCCCAGAGGGATGGCACTAGCCCTGGGTGTGTAGGTGGGACCGAATGGACCTGAAGATTATGGGTTTTAAGCGGAGACAAGTAGAAAGCCAGGGAAGCCAGGAGGCAGAGATGGGAAGGAGGAGCAAGGCAGACATGGAGGGCAACAAATTAAAAGGCATGGAGTCAGGAGACATACTCCTTCACAAAATGCAGTGCCCAGAAATGAATACAATTCTCCAGATGTGGTCTGTCTAGGACAGAGCTGAGTGGAGCTATTCCCTCCTTAGATCTGGGCACTCTGCCCGCCCCCGGCCCTCCCACCCCATGATGGGCTACAAACTCTGGGAACCTCCTTGGACTCTTCTTGAAACTTTCTACTTGATCTGGCAGTCTCTGGGGGCCCATAAGCTTTTCATTATCACTATATCCAAATCTCTGCAATACTTTCCACCCTAGATCCTATCGAAATCCCATTCTCCAGGCTACTGGCCACTCCCATCAAATTCCTCCCTAGATTTGACCTTTATTCACCCCAGAGTACTGGTCATTCCCAACAAGACCTCCAGATATCCCAAGCTAGTGACCACTTCCATTAAGACCATCCCTGGAACCCCTAGACTACTAGAACACCTCCAGATCCCTCCTACAGTCTTTTCTGTATTTAAGTTCCATCTTGACTCCATGAGGTACTCAGATTCAATCAGCTCAGACTCTGCCTAGCTGAGATTCTATCTGGCCCATTTGTAAATACAAGTGTTACAAACACCTAGGCTCCTTAAGAGTCAACCCAATAATAAACTCTTTGGCTTTAAGAATGCTTGTGTTGAATTCATTTGAGCAGGACCTGGAGTGTCAATATTTTGAGGTCCTCCAGCACCCCGAACCTCAGCATCAGTCCTCTGCCACTCTTCATTCTCTTTACTGTAGTATCCTGTGATTGAATGATATTGAGCTGGCTGTCTATGAAGAACTTGCTTGGGTAAACTACAGTCTACCCATGCCTTCCCCTCCCCCATCCTCTCTGTACATGCATGGGTATTTTTTTATTAACTTGAGTGTAAAACTGTAAATTTGTCCCTGTAAAATTTCATCTTGTTAGATTTGGACAATGTTCTAGCCTCTCTAGATATTTTAAAATATTAACTAGGTCTAGAAGAATGGGAGGGTTTTCAGCAAGGATCTAAAAGGGTAAGAGGGGAGGGGTTCTAAATCACTCTCCAGGAACTTACACAATGATCCCCATCAAAGACAATAGAAATTAATCAGCAAGTACTTATGGAGTGTAACTATGTGCTTGGCACTTTCACTGACATCATTATGTTTTGAATCCTTCCAAAAGTGAAGACTTCTGGGTGCACAATGGAGCACCATGGCTCGGGGTCCGGTGTCAGAAAGTCCTGGGGTCAAATATGATCTCAGATAACCGTAGGAATGACCAAATGACATAATTCTTATGAACTGTCCTTAGCACAGTGTTACGACTTAATGCTAATTGCCTTCCTCTTCTCTCTCTCTGACATGTATGCATATATAATATATATGTTTATACATGTATTTGTACATATAGGGATATTAAATCTGTTTGTGATGGAATAGTGACTCTAGCATCAACCAATAGTTAGATAATAAGCACCTATGGAGCATCTACTATGTGCCAGACACTGTATTAAGAATTGGATGTACAAAGAATGGCAAAAATTAATCCTTAATCTCAAGTATTTCACAGTCTAACAGGGGTGGAGTGTGGGGTGACAATATATAGACGATTATGTTGTTGTCTTTCAGTCCTATCTGATTCTTTGTGAGCCATTTTGGGGTTTTATTGGCAAAATTACTGAAGTGGTTTGCCATTTCCTTTTCCAACTCATTTTACAGATGAGGAAACTGAGGCAAACAGGGTTAAGTGACTTGCCCAGAGTCAAACAACTAGTATGAGGCCAGATTTGAACTCGGGTCTTCCTAACTCCAGACCTGGAATTCTATCCACTACAACACCTAGCTGCCCAGACAACTACTCGCAAACAAACTACATGTAGAATAAATAAATAATCAACAGAGAGAAAGTACTAGGATTAAAGAGAATGCAAAAGTCTTTCTATAGAATGTGGAATGTTAGCTGGAACTTGAAGGAAGCCAGAAAGTGGAGACAAGAAGAGACATCATTCCAGGCTTGGGGGACAGCCAATAAAAATGCCTAGAACAAAAAAATGGAGCTCTATTTGATGAATAGTGAGGAGGTCCATGTCACTGTATCACAGGGTATGTTGCGAGGAGAGAGGTTAGGTATAAGATGGTTAGAGAGGTTAAGGGAGTCAAAATATAAAGGTCTTTAAAAGACAAGGGGTTTTATATTTGATCTTAGGATAACTCTGCTACATTTTATTGAGTAGAAGGAGTGACATGGTCATGCCTGTGTTTTAGGAAGATCACTCTGACTGCTAAGTGGAGGATGACCTAGAGTAAGGAAAGATTTATAGGTGGGAGGACAACCAGAAGGCTATTGTAGTAGTTCAGGGGTGAGGAGAAGAGGGATAGCAGCGGTGTCAAAGAGGAGAAGGTGAGATGTTATGAAGGTAAAATCAACAGGCCTTGGTAGCAGAATGGATATAGGGGGTGAGAGAAGGTGAGGCATCAGAGGACACCTAGTTTGCCAGCCTGGGAGACTAGGAGGATGTGCTATCCTCAATAATAAGAGGGAAGTTAAGAAAAGGGAAGAGTTTGGGGGGAAATGATAATGAGTAAAACTTAAGATGTCCATGGAACATCCAGTTCAAGACATCCAATAGGCAGTTAGAGATTGGAGATGGGGGAGGTCATAGAGAGGTTAGGATGAAATAAGTAAAAGATTTTAATTCAAATCACCTCTTTCCATCTCTGTAAACTTTAATCAAAACCTTCCTGCACCTTAATATCTTCATTTGTAAAATAAGAAAGGATGGCAGCTAAGGTGATTTCCAGATCTTTATCAATGAAACTATGATTGCCCACATAATATATACCCATAATTATCCAAGAACACAAAAGATATTTTGTTATAGATATGAATCCAAGGAATAATCCATTATTTTCCTATGTTTGGCATGGAGTAGAGCACCAGTGAATTAAGGAGTCATATTATCTGCTACACACAATAAACAACATCTCTTTCATCCTTGAAACATCCCAAAGGATGCATGAAGACAAGACCTAAATCACAAACTGAGCCAAATGGAGGAGTAGAAAGATGCAGTACAGACCAGCTCTTCCCGCAACTGTTTCAATAGCCATCTAAGGAGAAAACCAAACTATGTGATGGTTATGAAATTGAAGAGGAAACTACTATGGGTCATCTTTCTAGCACAATATCATAAATCCATACTAAAAGTAGGAGCTAGAAATAACATGACAGAGGTGGGTCAGGATCACAACTCAGTGCTCAGGGCTCAAAGCTAGGCCAGCATTGCAGGGACACCCAGGGATGATCCTGTACTCAGTTGCTCCCTCCTTCCCAGGATAGCAGGGGAAGGGGAATGGTATGGGAGGAGCCACGATTACAGACTCAACTCCTGGATTTCTCAGCTAGACCAGCAATACTGGGTTGCCCCAAATGGGTTGCTAAAAGAGTGAGTAAATTAAAAACAAAATACAAAGAACTATTATGACGCCAGCAATACCCAAGATACAATGCCTGAGCATTTATAATTATAGTGCCCAAGTGCCCACAAGCAAAATCTTCTGGAAAAAAGTATTGCTTGCTGGCAAGATCAATTAGAATTTCTGGAAGGGTTCAGAAAAAAATTTAAATGATATAAATAAAATGAGAAGGTTATACAAAAAGTATTAGGGGTGTAGAAAATGGAAGTTGTGGAGAAAACTATTGGAAGAATAATTAACAGCTCAGCACAAGTGATATAACATCTTACCCAAGTAACAGACTCTGTGAAAATTAAAACTAACCAAGGAGAAGCTAGTTCCATGAAACAACCAAGCAATATTAAAATAAATTGAAAAGACTGAAAAAAATGGAAGAAAATGTAAAGTATGTCAAATCAAAAACAACTGATCTAAAAAAAAAGAAAAAGAAAAGCCATAATCTCCATCCTCTTCCCTCCCAAAAAGATGAGATATCATATTTCAAAAGATCATGAAAGAAATCTGCCAAAAATCTCTTATAACTGGAAGGCAAGGCGAAAATAGAAAGACTCCATTGATCGACTCCTGAGAGAAACCTCAAGATGAAAACTCCCAGGAACATCATAGCCAAAACCTAGGGCTTCCAGGTCAAAGAAAAATACTATAAACATCCAAAAAGAAAGATTTCAAAGGAGCCACAGTCAGAACCACACAAGATTTAGCCACTTCCATGTTAATTTCAATTCAATTCCATAAACTTTTATTCAATACCTACCATGTCCATGCACTCTAACAAATAATGGGGATACAAGAAGACCCTGCTCTCTAGGAGTTTATAATCCAATGGAAAAGACAACATGCAAACAAATATACACAAAGCAAACTACAAACAGGAAAAATAGGAAATAATTAAAAGATGAAAATCATGAGAATTAAGAGGAGTTAGTAAAGGTTTCCTGTAGAAGGTGGAATTTTGGCTGAGACTTCATGGAGTGAGAGCATGGGATATATTTGAAGAGGTAAAAGACATAACTTGGAACCCAAAATACCATGTCCATCAAAATTGAATAAAATCCTACAGAGGAAAAAAAAAGTATTTTAATGAGATAAAGGACTTCCAAGCAGTCTTAATGAAAACATTAGACATGAATAGAAACTTTGAAATAAAAACACAAGAGTAAAGAGAAATATATTAAAAGGCAAAAGAAAAAAAAACATCAGAAAACAGAAAAGACTTTATAAGGAAGGAGGGTAACATAAGCACCCCCTTAGAAATGTGATAACATCAGGGGTCATAGATGGGATCAAATATAAGAAGGAGGAAATTGAGTGGTTTTTGATGTCTTCATGGTTTTCAAGAAAGAAAGAAAGGAAAAGGGGAAAGGACACAGTAGATACAGTAGGGGAAAAAGAAAGGAATGGGGGCATCTTACTGTTTAACACAATTGGGGGCACAGGTAGAAACCTATACAAAAGAGGAAGGGATGGGGGGTATTATTTGAACCTTAATTTCATTTGGACTAATCAGGACAGAACATACACCTACATAATGAGTTTGGCATAGAAATACATTCAACTCAATAGGGAAAGGGGAAAAAAATAAAATAATACTATACAGCTTATTTTTGTTGAGTTATTTCAGTTCTGACCAACACACCATGATCCCCTTTGAGATTTTCTAGGCAAAGATACTGGAGTGGTTTGCCATTTCCTTCTCCAGCTCATTTTACAGGTGAGGAAACTGAGGCAAAGTAATTTGCCCAAGGTCATGAGGGTAAAAAAATAAAAGGGAAGGTAGATATGGGGAAGGATTAGTCATTACCAAAACTTGTGAAGAACGACTTTATAAGAAATAAAAGAAAAGATAAGAACATATGAATGGAGTTTGGATGAGGGAAAGAGAAGAAAAGTAGGGTAGTAGAAAAAGTTTGCATTAATCATAGAGTGTTGGTACTGAGCACTCTCCTGTTCCATATATTTCTCTTTCTATGTAAAGAGAAGGCAGGAAAAAACAAGTAGAAAAAGTTTAAGAGAAAGGATGGAGGGAAGCAAGTAAAATTTAAAGTTTATGTACAAATACAATACAGCTAAGATTAAAAGGGAAAGAGCTAGGAAAAATCTTTGTGGCAAGTTTATCTGATAAAGGTTTCACTTCTAAGATACATAAAGAATTGATTCAAATACAGGAGCCATTCTCCAATAGATAAATGGTCAGAGTGTATGCTCAGGCAGTTCTCAAGCAAAGAAATCCAAACTGTCCAAAGCCACATGAAAATACGTTCCAAATTGCTAATAATTAGAGAAATACAAATTAAAACAATTCAGAGGATCCACCTCACAATCATCAAATTGCCATTGTTGACAAAAAAGGGAAAATGGCAAATGTTGAAGGGACTTCAGGGAAACAAGCACGTTGGTGTACTATTAGTGGAGCTATAAATTGGCACAACCATTCTGGAAATCAATTTGGAACTACACATATATCAGACCTTTTGACTGAATGAAACTTCTAATACACCTATACCTCAAAAGGATCTAAGAAAAAGGGAAAGGCTTCATTTGTACAAAAATATCCATAGTTCTTATGGTAATGGCAGTTAAGCTGGAAACTAAAGGGGTGTCCATCAATCAGAGAATGGAGAAATACATTGTGGTACATGACTGTAATAGAATATTATTGTGCTGTAAGAGAGAGAGGGTTTCAGAGAAACCTGGAAAGATGAGTATGAATTGAGGCAAAGTAAAGTAAGCAGAACTAGAAGAAAAATTATTACATTAATATTGTAAAAACAATAATTTTAAAAGACTTAAGAACACTGATCAATGCAATGATACATTATATTCTAGAGGACTAGTGGGGAAGAATTCCTGCCTATAGGGAGCTAATGGACAAATATGCAGAATGAGACACACATTTTTTGGACTATTGCTTATTTTTACAAGGGTTTTGTTTTTCTCTCTTTTTTCTCCCAGTAGTTTTGGGGAGAGGTAAGAGAAGGAAAAATAAATTATTAATAATTGAAAAATAGTTTTAATAGTCTTTTTTAAAAAATAGACTACATCCATCTGGATTTAGAAGTTTTGAAGCTAGGAGGAGGGAAAATAAATTATTGACAAACTTTATTTTAAAAAGTAATACTTTTGTGATAAATTTTGTTTTAAATAGTATTTTATTAAAAATTTTGAATATGGGACTTAAATCCATCTTGGCTTTAGAACCTCTAATTTTTGATTTGATGTCATCTTTTCCTATACCTTACAGAATTTATTTGAAACTCTGTAAAGGGACAAATAGAAATAACCAATTAGGCTGCATCAAGATTGACTTAAAGAACAAAGCAATCCCTCTCCAGAAGATGCAAAGGGGTAAACAGGAAAATTTTCATTTTGTAAATATCATTATAATGCTCAGTTCTATATAACAATATTATTTCATTGTCCTGGCAGCTGACCTAAAAATAATAATAGCAACAGTATTTTACTTGTTATCTGATTTAAATCTCAGAACAAGCCTGGGAGGCAGGTACTATTAATATCTTTATTTTAAGGTGAAGAAACTAAGGCCAGCATAGGTTAAGTGATTTACTCCAGAGTACAAAGTTAGGTGGCTCAGTGGGACAAAGCACTAGCCCTAGAGTCAGAAGGACCTGAGTTCAAATCCAAACTCAGACATTTAATACCCTCATGACCTTGGGCAAATCACTTTGCCTCAGTTTCCTCACCTGTAAAATGAGCTGGAGAAGGAAATGGCAAACCACTCCAGTATCTTTGCCTAGAAAATCTCAAAGGGGATCATGGTGTGTTGGTCAGAACTGAAATAACTCAACAAAAACAAGCTGTATAGTATAAACATAAGAACAATAGAAAATCCATTTTGAACCATAAATGTAATTTCCAAAAGCCACTTTAAAATTCATAGAAATAAGTACTTGATACAGTCACCTACTAAATAATAGTTGTTGATGTTAATGGCTGTTTCTAGAGCACGCCATTGGGAGTTAAAAGAAAGTAGTATTTGTTTTGACTCTATCCCATGTGACTGAGCAAATTTCTGCACCCCTTGGGCCTCAGGCTGCTCATTGTAAAAAATGAAATAAAATTAGAATTTGAACCAAGCTCCTATCAGCTCAAAAATTCTATAGTCTTTAAAGTCCACAAGTTGAGTGTCAATGACTGCCCTTCCACCGCATTACTTCTCATCTATGAAATTCGGTCTTCGGTCCCAAAGAGACCTTAGCTTCCCCTCAGTGGAATGGAAAAAATGGGCCCGAGATGGTTAGGGAGGAGTAAAACACCCGAAAGTCTAGCACTAGCCTCAGAATTAATGGCTTTGTCTATATTCTGATGCCAACAGGACCACATTAGAGGGTGGTTTTTTTCCAGCTGTAGACTTCTTAAGGGAAAGGGTTCACATATTTTCCAGAAAACTCGGACTTTACTCAACAATGTGCTTTAAAAAAAATTATTTTTCTCTTCTGCAGACACTTCCTGTTGGAGACGAGAAGCCATCCAAAAAAATTTAAAAGAAAAAAATGGAGGAAACCCCCCATTTGTTATGAAAAGAAAATCAGGAGCTGCACCTAACCCTGCGGTTTCCAAGGTGCCCTAGTCAGAGCTGGGATTTCAAGGAACAGACATATAACATTGCACTCTAAGTTATCTAGCTACAAGGTTTATCAGTACATACAAACCACTAGGGGAACACTTAGTCATTTGAGAAGAATACAAGAATACATCTGCCACTCATCTTTACAGCCATCCAAATATCACGTCTTGGTCTAGTTCACGGAAATTAGTCTGAGCACTTCACTGATCACAGGAAGTCAATTCTTTCCAGTCATAACCTTCATCCCAAAGATGGCCACCCCCACCCACCATCTCATAGTTTTATACTGAGGCAGACATAGAAAGCTGGAACACTACAAACACACCAATTCAGGCTAAGCAGACATAAAGGCATTTGAAATACACTAGCCATAAGAAAAGGGCCAGTTAGGCAGTGCAGTGGATAGAACACATTGTCTGAGTCAGGAAGACTCATCTCTCTGAGTTCAAGTCTGGCCTCAGACATTTACTAGCAGGGTGACCCTGGACAAGTCACTTAACCCTATTTGCCTCAGTTTCTTTTTCTGTAAAATGAGCTGGGGAAGGAAATGGCAAACCACTCCAGTATCTTTGCAAAGAAAACCCCCAATGAGGTCACGCTACTGAAATGACTAAACAATTATAAAAAAAAATCATAGGTAAACAAAAGATAAAACTAAATATGGGAGTTGATAGAATTTCTTTAGATTCAGGGGCTGAAGTCTAAGATATTCATGCTAATCATCTCTACATATCCTTCCTCCTTATTTTGGAAATAGGGACCCAGCCTGCATCACAAAATGAGTAAGTGTCAGAACAAAAGGACATCTCCACTATGGTCAAAAATCAACATCTCCTGCATCTGCTTCCCATATTGCCTTGCATAAGTCTAGATTTTGAAAGCATTGACCAAAAATTTGGGTAATTCAGAATAAATTCTGTCATCATTATGAACAGTATAAGGGCTGACCTTGCTGATGGCAGAATGTCCAGAGAAAAAAATAATTCAGTAAGAAATTAAACAAGCTACCAAAAAAAAAAGAAATAAAGAAAGAAATCTACCTTGAAAAAAGAAAGAAACAAAGAATGGGAGTTTGCTATCAAAATAACAGGGATTTCAAAGGGCACAAGGCAAACAACAGACAGAGGAGTGAAGGCACTAGGAAAAAGCAGAATTGATGAAAAGGAATGAGCTCAAAGGGAGAAGTAGTAGAGGGAAAGGATTTTCATCTAAACATAAAATTAAGGGAGCAGGAATTGGGGATTTTCTGTCTATAGAGTAGGAGAAATATCAAAATGGGCAGAAGCTCGTAGAATAGATTTATGCAAAATTCTAATCAGAAACTATAAACGAATTGGATATTATTCTTTATTAAATGTCTAGAATTCATTATAGATGACTTATAAGCTTTGAAAAAAAGCAATAATTACTAGAATGAATCCTGCCATATGAATCTCCTTTCCTTTTTTTTCTATAAGATTGTTAGAGTCATGCAGGGCTGCAATTGGTATATTTTTATTTTAATCATAATATATCTCATGATATTTGAGTTGAGTAAGTTAAGTAAATTCATGAACAGCTGCACCCTGAGAGTATTGCCAAATAGTGCTACCAGCCTGCAGGAAGATGTCTAGTGCTGTTATAAGACCTCTGCTATGTCCTTGCCTTTTCTGTTCAACATTTTTTAAAAATTGATTACATGAAAATATAAAAGTCATTCTAATCCATCAAATTTGATTGTGAATCAGCCTAACTTGTTCTAAATCTCCTAACATGGAAGGGAGTCATCTGAGAGCTTAACTTTATATTTTAATTTCATTTTCTCAACGAACAGAAATCTCCCAAACACCTCCTCCCACCACTAGAAAAACAAAAACAAAACAGATATCTATACATATATATCTATACATTGTCCATCAAGTGTAATGACTTTAAAATTCACATTGATGACACTATCAACACCCTGGCCTCTGAGTTCATCAATTTTCTCAACTTCCATGGTCTCTATATCCACTGTCCCTCAACAATCTATAGAAATGGTCATGGCTTAGAAAAGTGGTCCTACCTCCAAGATGCAAAATTTAGAAATTCCTTTTCTCTGACCACAATCTCCCCCTCTTCCACTTCTCTTGCACTTGCTCAGCATTGTCTTTGTGACGTCCTTTCTTTGAATCCCTCGCTATTATTTTCATCTATCACCCCTTTTCTAGATTCATTTCCTTGAGGTCTTATGCCATGCCAACAAACTACAGCCATTTCAATAAACTTGAATACCTTTCCCCCTTGTCTTTTTGCTGTTCCTTCTACTCAACACTAGTTTTACAGGGCTGTGCTACATTGGTATGGAATATTATATTGATTTTCTTGTGTTAACATTTCCAGTCCTTTTTTCTTTGGTTATTGTCATTCCATGCATTAGTAGATAACAAATGGAGAGCATGATTGAGCACTGTTGTTGAACACTTCCCTCTCTATTTCTTCCTAAGGATTACTGGATGCCTCTGATTTTTTTATTGCGTGTCATTCTTACTGGCCTTATGGCATTAGCTGTACTTGTCCTTCTTTTCCACCAAATAATTTTAAACCTTCTTGATCAAGTTCCACACACATACACAGAAAGGGGGGGAGGGGAGGGAGAGAGAGAGAGAGGGAGGGAGGGAGAGACAGAGAGAAGAAGAAGAAAAGAGGGGGAGAGGGAGAGAGGGAAAGAGGAAGAGAGAGAGAGAGAGAAAGAGAGAGAGTGAGTTTCTTAAAAAAAAAATTAAATAACACAAAATTATTTACCCACCTTATTCATATGTACTGGATTTTAAGATGTGAGTGGCTTCACTTAATGCTGAAACATATCAGAGGTTAATTCTTTCTTTCATATTCTAGGTCATATATATAATTAGTCAGCATATAGACATAGTTTCATTGTCTAGACATATTAATAACTTTTTCCTGGAACCTGATCATAATTAGAGCTAATATGCTTTCTTTTAACTGTTGATATAAGCATGAAAACACACACATACACACACACACACACACACACACACACACACACACATAAACACTCCTGAATACAGAGATAATCTTCACGGTATCAAGGGTTATAGAAAGATTAAAAAACTGAAGGCTCCTCTCCCCATTTCATTGTATTGTAACATTTTCCATTCAGAAAGACAGAAAAAAATACAGTAGAAAGAGAACTTGTCAGGGAGTCACAAGATCAGTGTGGGTTTTGGCTTTGACATTTACTAGCTCTGTGACCTTGGGTAAGTCACCTAACTTCTCTGCGCTTCAGTAAAATATAAAATTTTTAAAATTAGAATATATATATTACCTACCTTGTAGCTTCTATGGTAGGAAAAGGGCTTTATAAACCTTAAAGTATTTTTTATAAATGCAAGTTGTTTGTTGTTGTTGTTGTTTGTGGTTTATAGAGATCATATCCTGAAGTGGAAATTTTTGATTTGCTTTCCTCTTGATCTTGACCTTATTTGGACTTATCTCACTTTTTTTTTAATTAGTTATTTGTTGTTTATTCAGTATTTAGGGTTAGTATGACACTTGAGGAATTGGTTGTGTTGTTGCACATATACAGATCTTTTTATATAATATGAAAATTTACAACTATTGAGATATATATATATACATATATTATATATCTCAATAGTTGTATATATATAACTATATATATATAACCATATATATATAACCATATATATACATATATATATATATATATATATATAGGCAGACAAAATCAGGTCCTCTAGAAAGGTGATACATGGGGGCCATGTTGTAGGAGGGGAGCATAAAGGTAATTGATGCATCAATAAAGAATTGCTGCTTTATGATGTTTTGTATCCAGGAGTGTTGTCTTCTGGACCTAACTTGTAGAACCTACATACAAATCAGGTAGTTTATATACCCTGTGGGGCACTGGGTCTGCTTGACACCAATCACTGAGATTATACAGGTCATATTCAGCATCATATGCAAATTACAACAGGGTTCTATTCCCCATTTTTAACTTTAGGAAGAAACTAGAGTGTGTTCACAGGTTTTACATTTCTGGTGTTTAGTCACTAATCAGAGGAAGGATTTGGTCTATCTGAGAAGTAGATCATACAAAACCCCTCAACTCCTGTCCTGTTCTCTTTATGACAGCCCATTCAAAGGCTTTAAAATTGCAGCTCCTTCTGGATTCCCCAAAGAGTATCTGTGCTCTTCTTTAAATGGCTCTCCTCCTCTGGATTCAGGTTGACCTTCACCACATCTGAAGTGTCATTCTGCCCCAAGAAACATGGGACACTAAGAAAGACATCCTCTTTAATGCCATATAAGCCCTTAATCATGGTGGAAACTGGATGCACTCTCCTAAGATTCTTCATAATGCTTTCTGCCAGATCTGCCACAGACAAGCCAATGGTCCAGGAAGTGTAGCCCTTTGGTTTAATTACCTCATAAGCACTTTCAACTACTTGTTCATGAACATCTTTCCAATTTTATGCATCAGTATCAGTTCCCAAATACGGATGAAGGTTCTTTAGAGACACACTAACAAGATTCACACTGCTCCACACAGGAACACTAGAGTCTCCATGTTCCCCAAGGACCCATCCATGACAACTTAAAGAATGGACACCAAGTCTCTCCCCCATTAGGTAACAGAAAAGGGCAGAATCCAGATTGCAACCATTCGTGCATATGTCAAAATATCCACTGGATTGGAAATAATAAGCACATTGCAATTAGGGCTGTATTTAACAATATTAGGAATGATAAATTTAAAGATATTCACATTATGCTGGACCAAATTAAGATGACTTTCTCCCTCTTGTTGATGCACCCCAGCCATAACAATGACCAGCTTTGAGTTTGCAGTCTTTGCCAGAAACAATCTTTGTCATTTTGAGGAAAAGGCTTCCATGCTGGAGATCCATCATCTCTTCCTTTAGTTGTCTTGTATTACATCAACTAGGGCAAGTTCATCAGCCAATTCCTTTGTTAAGATACTAATGGCATATGCCATGCCAACTGCACCAACCCCAACAACAGTGATCTTGTTCTAGGGAACCTGGTCCTTCTTTAGGATGTTCAAGATAAGCTGATCCTTGACAGTTGAAACCATTTTGGAGGGTATCTGGGCGGATAGCGGGTCAGGCTGCGAAAGTTCTGAGATAGATGTGAGGTTTCTGCTCCCAGACTCTCACCTTATCTCACTTTTTAAAATATTTTTTCTCTAATTACATGTAAAAGCAAAAGTTAACATTTATCTCACTCTTTTATTGAGTTACTTTTTCTTGTTGCTTTTTTTTTCAATGAATCATTTGTGTTGAGACAGGCAGAAGTCATTGGGAGAGAGCACCCATAAAAACTAAAATGTACTGGGGCAGAGCCAAGACAGCAGAGTAGAAAGACAGACCTGCTCTCCCCTCATAGCCCATAAAATACCTGTAAAAATGACTCTAAACAAATTCTAGAGCAACAGAACCCACAAAACAACAGAGTGAAAGAGATTTCCAGTCCAAGACAGCCTAGAAATCTGACAAGGAAGGCTTATCGCACCAGCCTGGAGCAGAGCTCAGCCCAGCCTTGGCTGGGAGGCATGAAATGGACAGGACTGGAGTAGGCTTCAGTGTGCAAAATCATGGATAGCAGCTGCAATTCCTAGATTTCTCAACCCACAAATGCCAAAGACAGCTTCAAAAGTCAGTAAGAAAGCTCTTTCACCTGGGTGAGAGGTATGAACTCTGGCCCCAGCCCAGGCTCCAGGGCAAGAGAAGGCACTGTGGCAGCATCCACTTTTGGACTCCTAGGCCTTAAGACCCTGAAGGAATCAAGCAGCTAATCTGGGTCTCAGTTCTGAGTGGCAGTCCTGGAGTAAAGAGAATCCACCAATCACCTCCTGAAAGAGATCCAAAAAAGAAAAACTCCTAGGAACATTGTAGCCAAATCCCAGAGTTCCCAGATCAAGGAGAAAATATTACAAGCAGTCACAAAGAAATATTTTGAGTATTGTGGAAATACAATCAGAATAACACAAGATCTAGCAGCTTCTATATTAAGGGATCAAAGGACTTGGAATGTGATATTCCAGAAGTCAAAGGAATTAGAATTAAAACAAAAAATCACCAGCAAAACTAAGCATAATACTTCAGGGGGAAAAATGGAATTTCAATGAAATAGAGGATTTCCAAGCATTCTTGTTGAAAATATCAGAGATGAATAGAAAATTTCACTTTCAAATACAAGAATCAAGGGAAACACGAAAAAGTAAACAGCAAAGAGAAGCCTTAAGGAACTCACTAAAGTTGAACTCTTTACATTTGTATATGGAAAGATGTTATTTATAACTCATGAGAACTTTTTCAGTATTAAGGTAGTTAAAGGTAATATATATATGAAGGTGTGCATGGGTATTTATGTATATGTATATATGTGTAGGTATGCAGATGTACATGTGTGTATGTGTGTATATATATATGTATATGTATATACATATATAGAGAGAGACAGACAGACAGAGACAGAGAGCACAGGGTAAGCTGAATATGAAGGGAGAATACTTAAAAAAAATAAACTTTGAATGGAATATACTAGGAGTAAGAGAAAGGGAGAGTAGAATGTAACAATTTATCTCACATAAAAGAGGGAAGAAAGAGCTTTTGCAGTGGAGGGGAAGAGGGGGCAGATGAAAGGAAATAATTAAGCCTTACTCTCATGGGATTTGGCTTAAGGAGGGAATAGCACACACTCAATTGGATATGGAAATCTATTTTACCCTTCAGGAAGGCAAGGGGGAAGGGGATAGGAGAGGGAAGATAATAGAAGGGACAGAAAATTGGGGAAAGGGATAATTAGAAGCAAACACTATTGTGGGAGGACAGGTCAAGGGAGAGAATGGAATAAGTGGAGAACAGGATAGGACAGAGGGAAATATGGTTAGTCTTTTACAACATAACTATTGTGGAAGAGCTTTACCTTGTTACACATGTATGACCTATATTGAATTGCTTGTTTTCTCAATGAGGGTTGGTGGGGAGGGAGGGAGAGAATATGGAATTCAAAGCTTTAAGAATGAATGTTAAAAATTATTTTAGCATGCAACTGGAAATTAAGCTATACAGTCAATGGAGCATAGAAATCTATTTTGCCCTACAGGAAAATAGAGGTTAAGGGGGATGGAAGAAGGATGGGTAATAGACTGGAGGAAGGAGTGCATGGGGTGCATGCTGTCCTGAGGTGGGGTATGGAGAGATGGGGAGAAAATTTTGAATTCAAATTCTTGTGGAAGTGAATGTTAAAAACTGAAAAATAAATAAATTACCTATCAAAAAGAAAACTAAAATGTATTTTTATTCATAATGTCTTAACTTCTTAATTCAAGAAACAGTTGTCGTAGATACAGCCTTTCTCCACCCATGATATGAAAAGAAATGTATATTGTTTGTTTCCTAGCACCCT
Organism: Potorous gilbertii; assembly: GCA_028658325.1. Classification (NCBI taxonomy): domain Eukaryota; kingdom Metazoa; phylum Chordata; class Mammalia; order Diprotodontia; family Potoroidae; genus Potorous; species Potorous gilbertii. The sequence continues at coordinate 666,495,169 of CM053769.1, forward strand.
ACATCCCATAACAGCTTCTTACAGCCAACAGTGCATGATCACATCAGAATCTGGTCCATCTATCCTCAAGTAACAGACATTGGCAAACACACTGCATTCTGGGACTGTTTGTCAGTCTTTGGCTAGTGAACTCCAATATGGGTTTATGCTAGCTGTTCTAGAGATAAGACATACAGCTCCACAACTGCAAATTACAGGCTTCAATTCCTATTTATTTTGGAAATGTAAGAAGTGAAAGCTAAAGAAAAAAGGAAAGAAGTATACATCAAGCACATATGGGCACATGGCCAATCACATTGAGCAAACATCCAGGTTTCACAGACTTAAAGTAAGGACAGAAGATATAGAGCTCCCTAGGGTAGCAGGGGAAATACATGGCATTGTGCAAAGACTCCTGGGTTCAGAGTCAGTGACATGGATTAAATCTCAATGTCCCCACTTACTACTTGTGCAACCTCAAGTGTGCTATTTACCTCTCTGGGTTTATTTATAAAATGATGGGGGAGTGAATTATATGGCCTCTGAAGGTCCCTTCAAGTTCTAAATCTGTGAAATTTAGATTTCTTTAAAATCATCATTTGGGGAAAGGATACAAGAAGAAGTATTCAAAACAAAACTGAAAAATACCATTAGCATGTATTCAAATGAATGTGTAACACTTTTGCAAACAGACATATGAGCCATAAAGTTTATATCCTGAACTGGCAAATGCACTTTGCTCATTAGCATGCTTTTTAATATGATTTACTCCTAACAACATTTAATGAGTAGACAAGAGTTGACAGGTGTTGGACCAGTAAGGTAGAGCTGAGTTATCATTTGTATAACTACTCCAGAGTTTAAAGTGCTGCCATTTACATGAATAGAAAAATCATTCCATGTAATCCACCAAGCATTCTACTCAGGACTCAAAACATCTCTCAGCCTTTGTTCCTCTTTGCTTTGTTATTATGAAAATCCATTCTTTCTACCCTGGGTATATTCTTTTCCACCAATGAAGATTTAGTCTTTCCATTTTGATGAATTGCGGTGGGTGAAAATTTGATCCCCAAAATTTTCTCCCCATCTCTCCATACCCCACCTCAGGACAGCATGCACCGCCTTAACCTCTATTTTCCTGTAGGGCAAAATAGATTTCTATGCTCCATTGACTGTATAGCTTAATTTCCAGTTGCATGCTAAAATAATATCTCTCCCCAGAGATAAATTTTCTGTTGATCAGGCTCTGTGATTTATTTAAGCCAGTTCTTGGGCAAGCTACGTGGTCCATCACTGGGACTGTACTCAGAGCCTTACCAAACTTGATATGATTTACCATAACTAAAGATATACTGGTACAGCCTTTGATAAGTCCCACTCCCACATCACGATGAGAAACTAGAATAATACTTTCATAGAAAACTCACAACAATCCAAAAATATTCATTGGGACTGCTATTCTCTTAGGACCTACATAGGGAAATTACATAAACCTGGTTCCTGTGTTTAAGGAGCTGATATTATAATACTTGACATTCACAATTACGTTTAATTCATGAAATGCAGGATTACAAAGGACATTTAAATCTGCTCTTCTTACTGTCATATCCAAATATTTCCCCACCTCCAAGCCTTTGTTCATGCTCTTTCCCTTTCTAGGGATTCTCTTTCTGAGGTCTATGTTAACCCCTACTTTCGTTGATGCTAGGCAGACCTTTTTCTTTCTCAAAACTTTTCTACCTCAAGTTATCCCATATAATTGTGGAATGGTCCTCTGTAAACTAATACTTTATCTATTTCCTATCAGATACATACAAACTGAGTCTTTCCTAATTATCTCTTGTTAGCTACAAGGGCAGGTAAGAATAAAACAAAAGAAGGAAGAAATTTATAATATTTCAAAGGTATAAAGAAAAAGTCAAGGGATTAGATCTCATTACATTGAGTTTGATGATGGCAAGTCCAGTATTCTTGGCTTTATTTCTTCATTCCAAGTAGGAAACCATTTCTGGGAGAGGAGTCCTATATGACATTTGGTACTGTTATCCATCAGGAGAAATCGTACTGCTCCTACTGAGTACTAAAACTGGCACAATCACTCCATCCTGTCCTCTGCTGGTCAACTGACCTGGATGTTTCCATAGGCATCTGCCTATGACTCTTGATTCATTTATATGCGTAAGGTTAATAATGTAAGCTCAAGTTCAGTGAAGGAGGCATTAGCTTCCCATGACATCCTCATTATCCTTCTCTCTACCTTTCTTTTTTTCAGTTTTTTTCCTATTTTGCTAAATTCCAACCCATCTCAAATACCTCCACCTCCCTGCAACTTTCCACCAGGGACTCTAGATATTGTTCATCAGTCAGATCACTGAAACATTAACTTATCCATACCATGCAAATGAACAGTTCCTTAAATTACTTACCAGTACATAATTGGATAGTGTAGAAAGAGTCCTGCCTCTGGAACAAGAATCTTATTTACGTTTAAATCTTGACTCTAGTGATGACTATTTTTGCCTTTGGCAAGTCAAGATAAAGTACCTCATTTTCCTCATATAAAAACAAAGGGGTTGGACGAGATAGTCTTTGGGGTGCCTTCCAACTCTACAATCATGACTCTAGAGTTTTTGAACTACTTCTGCACAACAATCCTGTAAGACAGGGAATGGCAATATTTGATCCCCATTTCACACACAAGGAAACTGAGACCGCAAGAAGTCATATAGCTACCCTGAAGAAAGACTTGAATTCAGTTCTCTGGTTTCTGGGCCCTGTATCCTTTCTAGTTCTCAGTCCATTGCTTCTTCACACTCCGCCCTAGAATGCTCTCTAGAGAGCACTCCCTTCCTGAGCTAGTCCAGAGACCATTACTCACTGTCATGTATATTTTTGTCACTTATCTTTCTTCCACAGCATGCTATCATGAATGTATCTTTAATGAACTTCTGTTTGCTTCTGCTCACTCCTTCAATTTTTCGTGGTTAGGATCAGTCTAGTACAATGGAGAAGACGTTAGCTTGGGACCAAGAGGACTTCCATTTAAATTCCATCTCTGAAATTTACTGGATATGGGACCTTGGACTAATCATTTCATCCTAAGATCATAGATCTAGCTAAAAGAAATCTAAAGGTCATCCAGTCTAAACTCCTTATTTTACATGTGAGGAAACTGAGGCATGTCATCTATCTCTCTGAACTTCAGTTTCTTCATCTATAACACTGGAATGTTATGGGTTGTATAGGATAATTCTGAAAAAAAAGCTCTATAAACCTCAAGTTCTATGAGAATGAGAGTAACTATACAATCAGTTATAACAAGTAACATTTATTTAGCACTTACTATGTGCCAGGCATTGTGCTAACTACTTTACAATTATGATCTCATTTATTCCTCACAACAACTTGGGAGGCAGATATTAGTATTATTATTTTATAGTTGAGAAACTTGAGGTAAATGCAGGATAAGTGACTTGCCCAGGGTCACATAGCTAGTAAGTATTTGAGGCTGGATTTTAATTCAGGGCTTTCTAACTGCAGGCTCAGCATTCTATCCATTGTGCCACCTATCTGCCAGTTCTGAATTTCTCTTACCCCACATTCTTCCTCCCCTAGGCAGAAAAATTAGACCTTCTGCTGAATTTTATTGTCTATGTTCAAACAAATTCAACAAATATTTATTAAGCACCTATTGTAGGCAACTGCCTTCAAGGAGCTTGCATTAAATTTTCCTTCAGAAATAAGACCATAGGCGTGGGGACTTTGCTTTTTTCTTAAAGGAAGAGGAGAGAGAAAGCAAAGAGTTGGAAGAGAGAATGAAGAAGGTACTCCAAAGCACTTTTTATCCACTCAGAGTTGGGAAGCAGAAACCAAAACACCTAAGACTAAACTCCTGCCCTCTTCTGAAACTCAAAGCTTTTTCCAGGCAAAAAGCGACAGCAACAGTTCTGAAAACTTCTCTTTCTTTAACCCTCAGGAAAACTTGGAAACAGACGTGTTTCTGCTGAACTTGGGTTTACCTGATGCTCTCAATCAGTGTGGCTGCTGGTAGCCTTGGGATGACTGGTCAGTCACCAAATCACTTGTCATCATCACCAAAAATTCTGCTTTTCAATCCAAGATCATAGCTCAAGTCCAGCCTGATCTGTACGAAAAGAAAGAGATTTTCTTTTCTGGCTTTCCAGGGTTCATGTGTGCCAGGTCACACAGTAAAATTCATACATGAAAAAACAACAGATGTCCATGAACAAGAAAAAATTCATTCCATTCTTTCCTTTGTCACAAAGTACCTTCCACTGATATAAAGAGGCTAATCAAGGAGACCACACTTCCCTCGTGAAACACTGATGAAGGGAACATTTCCATCTTTCCATCTAATATCAAACTTGGGAATTCAATTCAATAAATAGTGATTGAACATTCACTTAATCTGCTAATTGCTGAGTCAATATGACCACCATCGTCGTTATTACCATTTTTATATAAACTGACATTTATGTAAGATTTTTGTGGTAGGCATCAGACCAATTATTGTTTTGGTACGGGAAATTCCCACCACCAATTAATCAATTAATAAACATTTACCAAGCACCTACTATGTGTCAGACCATGTGCTATGCTCTGAGAAATGAAAAGAGGCAAAAGACAGTCTCTGCCCTCGAGGGGATCACAATCTAATGAGGGAGACAAGTAAACAAATAAGGATAAACTAGTATATACAGGATAAGTGAGAAATAACTAAGAGGCAAGGCTCCAAAATTAAGAATGGTCGGCAAAGGCTTCCTATAGGAAATGGAAAGAGGGGAGGAGGCAGAGCATTCCAGGCATGGACAGATAGAGAAAATCCTGGAGAGGTGTTATGTCTTGCTCATGAAAGAGCTAGGAGGTTAATGGCACTAGATTGAAAAGTATGTGGTGGAGAGTAAGGTGTAAAAAGACTAGAAAGGTAGGAGAGGGCTGGGTGAGGAAGGGCTTTGAGTGCCAGACAGAGGGTTTTGTACTACCACTGCAGATTTGCAACTGTTCTGTAATTTACAGTCTGGTGCCTGAGATGTGTCTTAAAAAGAATTAGAGGCAGCATGAAATACAACATGAATTTGGAACTGGAGACTTAAGTTTCTATCTTGTCTCTGATGCTTAATAGCTGTATAATAGCTGAATGAGAAGTCTCTCTAGGGTCTCCATCTCCTCATCTCTAAATGAAGTTATGATGCTTCATGAGGTTGTCGTAAGAAAAGTATCTAACTAGTGGGAGAGGGGGGATGTGAAATCAAGACAGAAAAGTATAGTAAACTGAGACCCAACTGAACTCTCTCAGCATTCCTCTCCAAACAACTTCAAAATAATACCTCACATCAAATTGTGGGGGATTAGCTCACCCAAAAAAATGGAAGCAGATAGTAGAATGGATTGGAAATCAGAATCCAACAATGTGTTGTTTACAAGAGACACATTTGAAACAGAAAGACACACACATAGAGTTAAAATAAAGGACTAGAGCAAAATAGAATGTTTCAACTTCAATAAAGAAATGTAAGGGGTAGTAATCATGTTATCAGAGCAAAACTAGACCTAATTAAAAGGGATAATCAGGGAAGCTACATTTTGCTAAAAAAAAAAAAAGTGTAATAGACAATGAAGTAAGATTAAAAAATTATAGCAGGTCTCTGACAAAGGCTTCTTCTAAAATATATAAGGAACTGAGTCAAATTTATAAAAGTAAGAGCCATTCCCTAATTAATAAAGTCAAAAGAGATGAGCAGTCAATTTTTAGGAGAAGAAATCAAAGCTATTTATTTTGTTGTTTAGTTGTTTTCAGTTGTGTACAACTCTTCATGGCTTCTTTTGGGGGTTTTCTTGGCAAAGATACTAGAGTAGCTTGCCATTTTCTTCTCCAGCTCATTTTATAGGTAAGGAAAGTGAGACAAGCACTGTTAAGTGTTTGTGGTTGAATTAGAACTTAGGTATTCTGACTCCATGGTCAGCACCCTATCTACTGTGCCACCTAGCTATTTATGCTATCTGTAACTATTTCTACCTATAGCTATCTATAGTCATATGAAAAAATGTTCTAAATCACTATTGATTAGAGAAATACAGATTAAAACAACTGTGAGGTACCATTTCACACCTATCAGAAATGAGAATTGCTAGAGGGAATGAAGAAAAATAGGTATACTAATGATCTGTTGGTGGAGTTGTGAACTGATCCAACCATTCTGGACAGCAATTTGGATCTGTGCCCAAAAGGCAATCAAACTGTGCATATCTTTGATTCAGCAATACCAGAACTAGGTCTGTACCTCCAAAGAGATCAGAACAAAAGGAAAAGGACATGTACGTACAAAAATATTAGTAAAAGCTCTTTTTATAATGGCAAAAACTTGAAAATTGAAGGGATGCTCATCAGTTGGAGAATGGTTGAACACATTGTGCCATCCGATTGTGACAGAGTACTAGTGTGTTTTCTTACTATATAAGTAATACACATATACTTATATAATATATAAGAAATGATGAGGGGAATGGTTTCAAAGACCTATATGAATGGATACAAAGTGAAGTGCACAGTATTACTGTACACAATTATAACAATGCTGTAATGACGGTCACCTGCGAAAGATTTGGCTGCTCTGATCAATACAATGACCCAAGACAATTCCAAAGGACTCATGATTTTAAAAAAATGCTATCCACCTCCAGAGAAAGAGAACCGATGAACTCTGAGTGCAAATTAAACAAAATGTAAAAAGAAAAGAATGCCTAAAATAAATAACAAGTTTAAATTTAAAAAAGTTAAGAATCTGATGAACCTAAAAGTGCTATGGAAATCAGAATTAATATTATTATTTTAAATGAGACTAAGAAATGTGGTGTAGACAATAACTGCTATTAACTCTAACCCATCTCTCAATAACCCACACTAATAGAGGGCTTCAGTAGCTCCGGAAATCCAAACATTTCTATTTGTCTTTGGCTAGTGTGCTGTAGACTTCCCTTCCTCATTATTTGGCTAAGGCCAACCTAAATTTGCCTGAGCATACACGGACTCCTTGTGAGGGGAGGTGTGAAAAACAACCTGGGTGGCGGAGGAGAAAGTGAGTCTGAGACTCAGCATCTACAACATAAATAACCTACATGTGGATAGCCAGGCATTGACTGTAATTATTATTGGAAGGACTAAGAAGAAGAATACTTTCCACAGGGACTCATCAACTAAAGATGGAAAGGAGAAATTGGGTAATTCTTACAAGGCCAGGTGGACTTCTCAGAAGAGAAGTGTTGAGTGGTGAGAAATGGGGGGAAAAGGCAGTGACTGAAGAGATCAGCTGTGTGACCTAGCTATGATCCTCCTAGAGAAGTAGAAGTACAGTGGGGGAAGTGTTAGGTTTGCTGGTAGAGGACCTGGCTTTGAATCTCAGCTCTTCTAGTTCACTCATATGACCTGAGGCAAGTGACTTCCCTGTTTTCCTCCTCTGTTATATGCACAGTTTGGAGAGTGTGGTCTCATAGCATTGGAAGGAACCTCAGAAGTCATCTAACCCAACCTGTACCTGTACCTGCTCTGTAGTATCCAATCAAGGAGGTCATCCAGATTTATTCTGATGCTCAGGAATTTCCTCTGTAATATCCAATAGAGGAAGTCATCCAGATTTATTCTGAAGTATTCTAATGATAGGGAACTCAATAAATATCAGAGAGTTACTGTCTCTTCAAATTAAAAGGAAGTCCAAGGGCCATCTGCTCTAATTTATGATTGAATGAGAATCTCCTCAACAACAGCCCTGGCCAGTGGTCAACCAGAACTTTGTGTGAAGACCTCCAAGGACAGGGAAATAAAGCACTTCCCATGACAGTCTATTTAATGGCAGGAGAGCTCCCATTAAAGATAATTTTTTCTTACATCAAATTGAGCACCGCCTCTGTGACTTTTATTTATTGGTCATGGATCTATCCTCAGGGTTTGTGCAGAGCAGACCTGGTCCTTATCCTATATGGCAGACTTTTTGATGTTTGTGAACTGGTATCTTGTTCCCTCTAAGACTCCTCTTGTCAAGGCTAGGTGTCCCTAGGATTCATTTGCCCGTTCTGGTGTGGCATGATTTCAAGGACTTTTACCATCCCATTTTAGCAACCCTTTTCTTAATATTGTCCATTTTTCAGTGTACTTCCAAGAATGTGAAGCCTAGAATTATATATATATATATATATATATATATATATATATATATATATATATATATATAAAATAATGAAAATTATAACAATACTTAACAAGCAGTGCTTATGATGTGTCGGGCACTATGCCAAGTGCTTTACAGTTATCTTCATTTGAACCCTGGGAGATAGGTGCTATTATCGCTATTTCCATTTTACAGATAAGGAAACTGAGGAAAACAATGATTAAATGACTTACTGAGGATTACATAGTTAGAGCCTGAGGATTTCAATTCAGATCTTCCTGACTCCTAGCCCAGAGCTCCATCCACTGAACCACTTTGCTGCCCCAATGGAAAAACTCACATTTCATTTTTAATAACTCTGACTGTTAGAATATTTTTTCATTATATTAGGCCAATTTCCTAGTTTTGCCCCATAAGGCTAACGAAAGCATGCCAAATTCTTCTACATGGTATGATAGTTTTCAAACACTTAAAGAAACACTTGTTCCCCTATCTTGAGTTTCCTCTTCAGCAGACTAAAAACACCTAATTCTTCTGCGGAGCAGAGGGACAGCAAGGGTACCACCAGAATTTTTTTAAGATATAAATAAAATATTTTTTAAAAATCATTCAAGAATTTTACCAGTAATCACAATCAATTGAAGTCATACTTACATTACATAGTTTAAAATAACTTCATTTTCCCTTTTTGAAAATCAGGACATTCGTCTTTCTCTCATCCTAGGCTATGACTCCTCTTCTCTGGGATTTCTCAAAGATCACCAGTACCGGAAATTCCGCAATCCCCACTGCGTGGATTTTTGTACTCTGGGTGGTAGTTTATACAGATCCGGCCCTCTCACCATCTGTCGACCTTATCTTCAGTTTCAGTTCCCTGCTGACCATTTTTCTTTATATGATAGGGACTTTGGCACATACACAGATCACAAGGTGAAAGTACCCATAAGGGAGACACAGAGACCTGCTTCTAGAAGGACTGGCGCATGCATGAACATTTGCACAACTGTCTACCTCATTAAAACTACCTGGGTGAGTAAGGCACTCTTTCCAGCCTGTGTTTGGTGATAAAGGTCTTGATCACTCACAGCAGGAGCCTCATGCAAGTAAACTGGGTAAGGAGCTAAGGGCCACCTTTCCCTCTCCTTTAGGACCTATGGCCCAGAAAAATAAGCTTGGGGACCTGGTCTCATTTTGGTTTTACTTTTCAGTTCTAGATGCAGGGATCTGAGCCACAGGGAACTTATAGTGAGGATTCTAGACTAGCTGTTTCAACAAACCAATGGGGAAGCCCTAAGAAAGCCAGGATGTTGGGAGACAAACCAAGAGGAACTTTGGATTTGGAAGGGGTTATGTAGGAATTGAGCTAAACTGTGAGCCTACTTCCCCTCCCTTGAGACTAAGGAAATAGAAGGGGTATTTTGCTTCCAGGTTTTGGAGGGGAAGGGGAGGCAATATACCTTTGAAGCAAATATTCCTTTATAAAACTTAATCTGTTAAGTGGTTAAAACCTCTAAAATTGGAGTAACACAATAGACAAGCCCTGAGGGGTAATAAAGGACTCCAAGGAATGGGCAAAAATGTAGCCCATTGAGCCTTCAGCTAGTAGAATAACTGTTATATTAATAATGCCTTTTGACCCTTATTCAGGATTCCAGTTTTCTACTGACCATTTTTGTTTATAATTCCAGATTTGAAGATGAAACTAAGATGGACGAAATAGAGCTTATGGAAGAGTTCAAAGGGACAATGAAGGTGTTATTAACACTGATTATAGAAAGGGGCAGGTCCAGTATTATAGAACAAGAATAGTCAGAAAATTCAGCATCTACTTTTGATTTATACTTCCATTGACAAGGCTATTTATTGATTTAGATGAAGCCTTCTGATCATTGATCACAGAGCAAGTACCAGAAGGGACTTCCATGACCCATTAGTTCAATTCTTTTTCATGTTATAGATGAGGAAAGTGATTGGTTAAAGGAAGTGGAGTTATTAAACCTGGCAAAAAGAAGACTCAGGGAGACTGGAAAGCTGCATTGATATATTTGAAGGGCTGCCATATGAGGAAAAGTTAATCTTGACCTATTTGGCCACAGAGGACAGAACTAGTAGCAAAGGTGGAAGTTGTTATTGAACCATTTTTCAGTCATATCCAACTCTTCATGACCCCATTTGGGATTTTCTTGGCAAAGATACCAGACTACTGGTATTATTTTCTTTTCCAATTCATTTTACAGATGAAAATACTGAGGCAAACAGGTTTAAGGGACTTACCAAGGGTCACACAGTTAGTAAGTGTCTAAGGTCAAATTTGAACTCAGGAAGAAGAATCATCCTAACTCAAGCCCCAGTGCTCTATCTACTGTGCCACCTAGCTTCCTACCTACCTGTTATGGAAGTTACAAAGAGGCAAACTTAGACTGGTTATCAGAGAAAATTTCCTAACAATGACAACTGTCCAAAAGTATGGCTGACTTCAAGAGGAGGTGGGCTACCCATCCTTACAGGTGTCAAGGTATCACGTAGAAGTTTTTCCAATTCTCAAATTCTATGGTTCTGCAATTTGCCCAGGGTCACACATGTAGTATCACAGTCAGGACCTGAACCCAGATGTCCTGACTCCCAATTCAGTGATCTTTGGCTTTAATAGAGACGTTAGCAGAAAAAAGTAAGCTGAAAGAACCTGGCTGTCTAACACACATATGAGGTGTGAACATCAAATATGCCTGTAAAGTTCAAACAGTTTCATTTATTAACTAGCTTGAGGTGTAGAAATATAAACACAATTAACAAAATAACTGTCCTTTCATGCAGCTGATATTCTATCTTTAGCTGTATAATTTAGGTTTTGGTGCCTGCTCTGAATGAGTTACATTTTTGGAAAGAATGGAGGAAGGATACCCAACATCTCTGCTGATTTTGTCCCTGTCTTTTCATTCAATAAGTTATCTCCTTTTCTTCAAAGTGGTTTCTCCTTGAGTTAAAAGGGTGACCTCTCTTGGTTCCCTTTCATTCTCTGTTAGTTGCACCCCTAGGGCCACAGGAAAACAAGTAAAAATAACTGATATACCTCAACTCCAACTCACACCAATATTTAGGACTTGAATAACCACCATTGCTATCCTAAGATGATTTAACATTTCATTTTGTTCAAATATTTCTTTTTGTTGAGCATAGTTACTACCCTTTAGTATTTAACCAGACCGTCCATAAAATCTCTGAATTAGTTCTGACCTTTTATTATGTCATTGGATGAAGATCAATGATGGGACAGTCAGAAGACCTCCGTTCTAGCCTAGTTCATCTTCTGATGAGTTGTTGAAAGACTCTGAGTAAGTCATTGCTTCTCCCTGAGCCCCAACTTCCTCATCTGCAATATGGGCTCATCCATTCCTTTACGATTTTAAGTTCCCTATCATTAGAAAAGTCAACCAATGGTCAGTTGGACAACTACTTAGTGTTCCTATAGATGTGCTTCAAGGGGATAAAAAGAAATAGCCCAGCTCTTGACAGTCCTATAAATCTAATTATCAGAAAGTCTCCTAATAGTTAATGCAAACTACAGATTCTTGTAAAAACTATACCAAATTTCCACTCAGCCTCAGCGTGCTGTTTGATGTCAGGAGGCATTCCCTTTCCTGAGCTCTTTGACTGATCTGGCAGCTTTCCTGGTAGGACATAAGGCTCTGATATTAGCTCAGCTTCTTTATTATAGAAGTATGTTTTCACCCCCTGCAAAACACTTCCACCCTCTGAGGTGATACAGACAAAAAGTCATATTCTAAAAGATTCTGTTAATTATTCAGCATATTATTAACAATAGGAGCCCTTGTCTTCACCAAATGATTATACATTTCATAGTGGGGGGACATCCATTTGGGAAAAGACAAGAGGAAGCATAGTGATTTTTTTATATGTTTGATATATACTTGTAAAGGTGTGCCCTTTCAGTCTTTGGCAAGTTTGTAAGGTATGAAGGAGAGCAAGGATAAATACAAAATGTCAACTTTGAGTAGCTGTCCCACAAAATGGAAAGTAGCAGAGAATGCAGCCTTGAGGCCACATGTGGCCCTCTAGGTCCTCAAGTGTGGCCCTTTGATTGAATCCAAACTTCACAGAAAGGACCTACAGGGTCACATGTGGCCTCGAGGCAGCAGGTTCCCCACCCCTGCATTAGACCATATTAGACAATACAGAGAGGTACAGAGATGGCCTCTGTCGCTAGTTTCCTAGAAGTTTGTATGAAGAAGAAAAATAGGAAAAACTTAGAATTTAAAAACAGGAGAATATTGAACCCTATATCTGTTTGGTGAGTATTGGGCAAATGATTAGTCTACAAAGGTGAAAATTTGGAAAATGGAAGGTCACTATGAGTTAGTTTCATTGAGGGTCCATGAACCAGGAAGAGTTATCAAAGAAAACAAGAATGACTAGATTTCTCTGTACTTATGCCTCATAGGTGAGAAAAAACTCCTAGCCAGACAAAAGGTTGACAGTTCCAGGCTAAGTGTTCCAGCCTTTTCTTAAAAGCATAGCACTACCCCAGCTGAGGGCTTCAGTTGGGCCTAAAGCAAGATGTATCATGGATGACACCAAGGAACAAGTCTGACTGATGGTAAGAAGAGTCCAGCCAGAGGGTATGTAGGGCAGTGATCCATCCAACTGAGACACTATGATCTGGGGACTTGGCCCAATCTCCCAGCAGAGCTGCTTCTCTGGCCTAGATGCCATACCCTATATCTAACTTCATTAGGACAGTTTGAGAAAAGTGAAAGACACTGAATCACTCCTCTTCAGCAGAGAGAAGGGTCATGAAGCCCTACAGTTCTCAGGCTGTGGATCGCCTTTGCTATATGTATTTCACACGCATGTCAAAAGTTGATCTTATTATCTTTCCCCAAAACCCTCCTTTCTTCCAAACTTCCCTATTACTACCGAGAAGACTATCATCCTCCCAATCACTCAGGATTTCAACTTAGATATCATCTTCCACTCCTAACTATCTACCAAAGACAATATTGGCAAGCCCTGTCAATTTTACCTTCATAATATCTCCCCAAAATGCCCCCCTTCTCTCCTCTTACACTGCCATCACTCTGGTGCAGATCCTCTTCACCTCATACCTAGACTTGTGTTTGTCCTTGGTTCTTGAAGAGGACCATCAGGGAATAATGACATAACTTGCAGTTGACTTAGATTTGAGGAAGGGAGGACTGCGCAAGGTCACCAGTCTCACTTTCTCCTTCAGAGCCATATGGATCCAGGGGCCAAATATTCATCAGGATGACTGGAGATGGCCCAGGATGCAATGGGAGTCTTGGCCATTATACGCTAAGGTCTTTTCATATTCTCACTTTAAGTGAGGTAATGTCCATTCAGTGACTATTGCAATAACCAACTGGTGGGTCAACTTGTCTCAAATCTCCCCCCGTTCTAGTTCATTTTCTACTCAGCTGTCAAAGTGATCTTCCTAAAGCACAAGTCTGACTATATCAGCCCCCTCCTCACTCAATAAGCATAATTGACTCCCTAGGATTAAATATAAAATCCTCTGCTTGGCATTCAAACCCTTCATAACTTGTCCTTCCCCACCCACTGCCCTGCCCAAACCCACATGAATCTTTTCAGGACCCTACCACATACTCTCTGATTCAGTGACACTGAATGGGAACTTGCTGTTCTTTGAACAGGACACTATTACTCTGGGCTCTGATCATTTTCTCTACCTGCTCCTCCACTTCCATCACCATACATGGAACACTCTTGATCCTCCTTTTCACTTCCTTCAAGCTAAAATTCTACCATCAAAAAGAAGCCTTTCCCAATCCCTCTTAACTCTAGTGCCTTTTCTCTATTGATTACTTCTAATTAATATAAAAAGTTTGTTTAATTTGTATGTTGTCTCCCCTGTTGAATAGTGAGGGATTGTCTTTTGACTTTCCTTGTATCCACAGTACTTAGCTTATTGCCTGTCACATAGTAGGTACTTAATATTTATTGACTGATTATCACTGTGTTTTAATTTAATGCCTACTATGTGCCCTAGAGGGGCAGCTAGGTGGCACAGTAGATAGAGCACTGGGTCTAGAGTGAGGAAGACCTGAGCTTAAATCAGGTCAGACTCATACTGGCTGTGTGACCATGGACATGCCACTTAACCCTGTTTGCCTTACTTTCCTCATCTGCAAAATGAGTTGGAGAAGAAAATGGCAAACCACTCTAGTATCTTTGCCAAGAAAATCCCAAATGGGGTCATGAAGGGCCAGAAATGACTGGACAACAAGATCTCCCTCAGATCCTGTGTTTATTGGTAGGAAAGTATGCATAAGGGTTAAGAGAGGAATATTTTGTGATTATTTTCCCTGCTATAACATTTGAATAAATGCTTTTGTTAAGAATTGAGTACTAGATGGTGGGCACTTAATAAAATGGATTATTATTAACAATAGAGACTTGGCAACTATAGTGTAGCCACTCACAAGAATTACTCAAGGAACACAAGACAATAACTACCCATCTAGGGCACCACAACTTGTAAGTGTGATTGGAAAGTATGGAATGGGAACCCATATCCCTATTGCTACACACTTAAAAATAAAAGCATTTTGTCCCTTTTAGAATGTAAGCTCTTCCAAAACAGGGTCTGATTAATATTTGTCCTTGTATCCCAAGTGTTTGTACCTTGCAAAGAGTGGTACTTAATTAATGCATGTTAGTTGAGTGAAAGGATGACTATATAAGTACTGTAAATGATTCTCATAGTTAAGAACTAACTTTAACCTGAATGAACGAGGTTGTTACCTGTGTGGGTTTCATGGCAGGGATTCCAGGAAGGCAAACCCGTCACCCCAAAATTGTTCTTCACCTACATCCTATAGCATCTGAATTCTTTCAAGAAATTATCACAGAAAACTGCCCTGATATCCTAGAACTAGAGAACAGAAATAGAAAAAATGCACTGATCACCTGCTGAAAGAGACTCCCAGAAAGAAAACCCCTAGGAATATTGTAGTTAAATTCCAGAGTTCCCAGGTCAAGGAGAAAATATTACAAGCAGCCAGAAAGAAACAATTCAAGTATTGAGGAAACACAATCAGGATAACACAAGATTTAGCAGCTTCTACACTAAGGGATTGGAGGGCTTGGAATATGATATTCTAAAAGTCAAAGGAGTTAGGATTAAAACCAAGAATCCACCTACCCAGCAAAATTGAGTATAATACTTGAGGGGAAACAAGGGAATTTCAATGAAATAGAGGACTTTCAAGCATTCTTGTTGAAAAGATCAGAGCTGAATAGAAAATATGACTTTCAAATACAAGAATCAAGAGAATCATGAAGAGGTAAACAGGAAAGAGAAGTCATAAGGGACTCATTAAAGTTGAACTGTTTATATTCCTACATGGAAACATGATATTTGTAATTCAGGAGACCTTTCCCAGTATTAGGGTAGTTAGAGGGAAATATGTGTATGTGTATGTATGTATGTATATGTACATATGTGTGTGTTTATATATGTATGTATGTATAGACAGAGGGCACAGGCTGAGCTGAATATGAAAGGAGGATGCCTAAAAATAAAATTAAGTTTTGAGAGGAATGTATTGAGAGAAAGAGAAAGGGAGAGGTGGAAATCATCTCACATAAAAGAGGCAAGAAAGAGCTTATACAATGAAGGGGAAGAGGGGGGAAGTCAGAGGGAAGTGAGCATTCTCATTGAATTTGGCTTAAGGAGATAAAAACACACATTCAATTGGGTGTGGAAATCTATCTTGCCTGCAGGAAGGCAGAAGGGGAGGGGATAGGAGAGGGAGGCTAATAGAAGGACAGCAGATTGGGGAAGGGGTAACCAAAAGCAAACACTGTTATGGGAAGGACAAGTCAAGGGAGAAAATAGAATAAATGGAGGGCAGGACAGGATAGAAGAAAATGTGGTTAGTCTGTCACAATATGACTGTTATTGAAGTGTTTTGCATGACTACACATGTATGACCTATATTGAATTGCTTGCTTTCTCAGTGATTATGGGTGAGGAGGGAGGAAGGGAGAGAATGTGGAACTCAAAGCTTTAAAAATGAATGTTAAAAATTATTTTTTGCATGTAACTGGGAAATAAGTTATACAGGCAATGGGATATAGAATTCTATCTTTCCCTACAGGAAAATAGAAGGAAGGGGGATGGGAGAAAGGAGGGTGATAGAAGGGAGGGCAGATGGTGGAAAGGAGTGGTTGGGGTGCACACTGTCCTGCAGTGGGGGAAGGGGAGAGATGGGGAGAAAATTTGGAATATAAAATCTTGTGGAAATGAAGGTTGAAAGCTGAAAATAAATATATTTTTAAAAAAGAAAAGGAAATTGAAGGAATAAGCAGAGACAATGAGGAAACAAAAGTTTTTATCTAGCTCTCCTATCAAATTGACCAATCTTGTATGTAAACTAGTTTAGGCATTGTATTCTGAACATCCAAACTTTTCTTTACCACAAAAATGATTTCCAATGATGTTTGGATTTCAAAATCATCCCAAAGTTAAAGCTTACATTTACATTTAGGACAATTCTGTAAATACACACATGGACAAGAGGCAGCATAAGTTACTGAGTAGCTTGCTGCTTGCTTTTTTTCTTTTTCTTTCTTTCCTTCTTTTGGCAATCAGGATTAAGTGACTTATAGTTTCCCATAAGAAAAAAAAATAAGGATATATACATATATACACAACTGTTCAGATTTTTCCAAATTCAAATTACTAGGGGTACAGACTAAGCATCTCTATTGAAAAATTTAAAACTCAAAACATATGTTCCATGCATGGTGAGTCGTGAATGCTACTTTTTGCTTTTTTAATTTTATTTTTAACTTATGAAATAACACAAGCATTTCCATAGCATAGTTGAATTTTTTAAAAAGATGATTGGACATGAAACTTCAATTATATACAACTTGCCATTCCTTTTAAATATATAACAAAGTTATCGTGTAACTTCTTCCCTATTTTCTTCTCTTCCCCTCTCAATCTAGAGATGGCTACCATTAGATACAAATATGTGTGTATGCAAATATATGCATATATATAATTACATATACACACACATATATAATCATTCTATACATACTTCTATTTATCAGTTCTTTTTCTGAATGCAGAGAGCATCTTCCTTCATAGGTCCTTTGTATCTAATTTGAGTATTTTAGAATGATTAAATGATTATACAAAAATTATATAAAAATATATGATTAAATGTTTTTAAAAACTACACTGCTGCTGCTACATACAATGTTTTCTTGATCCTGCTCATTTTACTCTTCATTATTTCATGCAAATCAATTCATGTTTTTCTACAACCAATGAGTTCATCATTTCTTATATCACATCAGTATTCTATCACAACTTGTTCAGCCATTCCCGAATTGTTGGGCATCTCCACAATTTGCAGTTCTTTCCCATCACAAAGAGAGTTGCTATAAATATTTTAGAACATATAGGCTCTTTTCCTTTTTCCCTAATCATTTTTGGAAATAGAATACTACTTTAATAGAAAAATAATATCCCCTTATCCCAGGTGGATGCAAGCTTCAGAAGAACAGAGACTTTCACTTTTACTTTTGTATACCCAGTGGTCAACACAGTGTCTGGCATTGTATACTGAACAGAGTAGGTGCTTAATACATGCTTGTGGATGGATGGATGGTTAAATTACTTGCCTCAATGTGTCATAGCAGCACCCCAATCCCAACAAGAAGAGCTGTCAAACAACAGGTTTCAACTGACAAGTCAAGTCTAAGGGCACTACTCACAATGAGAAACAAAGTCTAAGTCTATCGAAGTTTGAAGGAGAGAGGTTCGTTCAAGTATCAAGAAATAAACTGAACACCAAAGATGCAAAACATTATTATTTGGTAAATAATGTTAATCGTTTTAGCCCAAGTTTATAGAAATAGCAAAGAGGCAGAGACCAGAATGCATCGCAGTTGTATTGTAATCCAACCTTAACCTCATACAATCCTACTCTAATTCCAAATCCTGTATTTTCAGGTCCAGATAAACAAGATTTAGCCACGTGTCATAGTGCTAGTATACATTAGCTGGGCACTACTGCCCATCTTCATTCTCCCTTCCCCATATTTGATTTAGATCAGAGTTGGGGAGCCTGTAGCCTTATGGCCACATTTGACTGAGTCCAAGTTTTACAGAACAAATTATTTTATTAAAGGAATTTGTTCTTTGAAGTTTAGATTCAGTCAAAGGGCTGCACTTGAGGACCTTGAGGTCGCAGGTTCTCCACCCCTGAGGTAAATCAAGTTTTTCTCCTCCTGATATCTGAACTATTATTCGCCCAGATGTGTGCTCGTGATTTCTTCAATTTCCTCCCCTTTTCTTATACCTACATGTGTTTTTGCTTCATTTTTCAACAGATTAAAAAACACAACTCACCCAGGCCATCTCCTCTCACTTAAAATTTGTATTCAGTTATTAATAACATATTTTTCCAATTTCTTCCATGCCCAAAGAGATGCCTTACTCTCACAGGTCCAGTGGAGAGTGTTGCATAGGCTTCTCCCATTATTTCTTGTATAGTAGCCCTGATGTGGGCACGCAACTCTTTAAACGAGGTGCAAATGCTAATACATTTTGTGTCAGACTTGGGAGAGCACACACTTATTATATTTGCTCATAAAAGGACACATTAAATTTTAGCCCAGAATCTTTGAAAACATAAAACCTATAGATTTTGGCAAGACCAGCCAGGGGTATTCTTTAGTGTCTCTTTAAATCTTCCTTAATGTAGGAATGACATTTAAAAGCCCCCTTTTTATTGCAGCTGGCAAGGCACTTACGACCATAACAAGTTGCTTCCCTAGTAAATGTCATTTTCCCCTAACCACAAGGATATAATTCAGAAAGTCAGATAAAAAAGTAAAGTGTGAAAAGGCATCTTTTGAGAATGAGACCTGGGATTTCCCATTTAAAAGAAAGGGGAGTGGGATGTTGCGGGGAGACAGTATACTGGGGGAGGTTGGTCAACAGCCAACCTGGATTTGGCTCCTCCAAACTGGCTTCCTAGCCTAACCCTTTCAGATCAGAGGTTCCCCTGTCCCTCTCAGCCAAGGGTTCCTGCAGAGAAAAAAAAAAAACAAAGAAAAAGCAGGTGGCAGAATCCACAGGCCCTACCTGTCTGAGGTCATTCTGGTCTGAATTTTCTAGTAGGAGAAGCTGAGGCAAAGTAACCTATTCAAGGTGATCTTGTATTATTGCCAACTTCTGGGTAGCCCGGGGTCTTTGCACTCAGCTTGGAGGTAACCAAATAATGGTTCCTCCCCATACAGACTTGACCTGGAGTAGATTCATTAGGAAAAAGCATTTCTGTGTGACTTTATATCCCACCACTAGCCTCCAAAAGTGTTTCATAAATAATATCCCTTATTGTCAGCCCTAAGGCATCAGATTTGACTCTGCCCTGGTCATGCCACTTCTGACATGGTGGGTACGGTTCTGTACACTTTCCACATTTTGTACAAGACATTAGCAAACTGACTCATCCAAAGGAGAGTGAAAAAGATAGGTGGTTTTTGACTGGACCTGTGATTGGATTAGTGTGGGGAGTGAACAGGAGAAACCCCCTCTGCCAATGCAGATGAGCGCTTTCTCTGAAACTTTGAGATTTACAGCTCCCTAAGGTTCTAAGAAGCTAATGGCTTGCCTTCATCACACAGCCAGTGTGTTCTCTGAGCTGGGCCATGCTGCTTCTCAAAGACCATAACTGAGCATCAAGAAACTGAGGCTGTTTAGACTGGAGAAGACACTTAGAGACTGACTTCCACTTAACCTATATTGTTGTTAAATGGAAAGAATATCAGATTGTTCTGTTTGGCATAAGGCAGGACCAGAAGAAAGGGGTAGAAGTTAGGGGGAGACAGATTTCTTCTGAATAGAGGGAATATCTTTCTAACAGTGAAAGTTACCCAAATGGAAACTGGGTTGTCCTGAGAAGAGTGAGTTGTCCATCATTTGAGATCTTAAATGAAGAATGGATGACATGGATGATGTAGGGGAAATTTGTGGCTTGTATAGAATAGGACTTTCTGACCATTTTTTGATGGTATGAACCCCTTTGGCAATCTTGGTGAAGATTGGGTACCCCTTCTCTGAACGTTTTTAAAATACATAAAATAAAACACAGAGAATTACAAATAGAACAAATTATTTTGAGATAAAGTTGTTAAACTATAAAAACAAACCAAGTTCATGGACTCCAGGTTAAAGTTCCTGATGGGGAATGGATTAGATGACCTCTCAGGTCTCTTCCAACTGTTGGATTCCATAATTCTATACTTTAAAAAAGGTATCCTTCCTCATGGGACACCACTGATGTAGAGCCCACTTTCTAACTCTTCTGATTTATAGGGGAAATTCCTAGAGGTATGGTTCAGGGAGGGGAGGAGGGAGCCACACCAAACTGTCCAGACTGCATGCTGGGTTAAAGAATGTGTTGCTATACACTATGTCTATATAAATCATGGCAGAAGAACAGTACTGTCTTGGAAGAGCTTGGAGAGTCAGTGCCAGGGAGCAGATAGTATTTGGAAGAGGTGGGAGTTTCCATAGCTTTTTCTCTTTCTCCCAAAGTATAAATCATAGTCTGAGCCTGCAGTCTGGCTTGTCCCATCAAATGACCCAGCTCCCTCAAATAAATACACAAAACTCCCACGGCCAATTTGAGTAAGGAAATTCTTCACTTTGACCCCATATCTAATTAGATTCAGGAGCATATTTCACATTCTGGAGGCTGAAACAAGCCTACAGTGACGTCCCAGCCCGTCTCTCTTACGCACATCTCAGCAGGAAGTCCCTAAACAGAAAAGGAAAAATAATAATTAATAACCCCTCCCTGTAGAATGACTCTACCACACAGGACGACTAATTTCCCTTGTAAACATACGTTGACAGCCCCCTAAGGCCTGAGACCATACTGGTATACATTGTATGTGTGTCAGCTTCCATATCACAGACTTGAGGTATGCATGTTGGGGGTTGGGGAGTGGGGAGGGGAAGGACTGGTGTCTACAATAGAGTTATCATAGATTCATGTCCCTAATCTTAGCTAACAGGCTCCCCATCACTACCTTCCTGTACCAAAGACATAAAGACTTCAGTGGAGTCAGAATACAGAGTTGAGACTTTTCCCTGTAAGTCACTTATAGATGGAGTAAACAACAGTAGAGTGATTTGTAAATGCACAAACACCCTAAATGTCTCATTCTAATGGCCTGACATTATGCCTAATATTTCCAGCACTAGAATAATGTTGTATGGTACAGGTTTATACTTGTATGAAATTTGTATCTAGTTTAAACCTTTGGGAAGAGGTATCATTAACATGGTAGCAGGGATTATTTTTGATGATTAATTAACTCATTATCATCTATTGCCACCTAAGCTTAGTTCTAAAGCAAAGAAATACTGAATAGTTAAATTCTGAAAAATTAAAATCTAAGAAAGATTGGGAGCAAAGGTTTGAATAATAGGTTCCCTATATTGGTTAGGATATGGACAACCAGGGCATACCACTAAGTCACTGGGCATCCCAGAGTGGCAGCAGTAGGGGCAAAGAGAGGATACAAGGTTTATTAAAAAAAGTTCCCCAAAATCTTGACCTTGCGATCATCTACCAGACAATTCCCAAACCGAGTGTTGCTCAGGCAATCTCTACCCTCTAGGTGAAAGAATAGTCTGGTATTGTGATATCTAGAAAAGCTCCTGCTCTAAATTTGATGGCAAAGTTCAGAAATGACATGGTTAAAAAGCTCTTTTATCTTGAAGAGGCAACTTAGACAATGCATTCTGCCTCCCTATGCATGTCTTCTGAAGGGCCATTAGTGGGTTAAGGAGGCATGGGGAGAGGAATGGTCACACTGTATCCACTGGGATCTCAAGATCTCCCTGAAAAAGTGAAGGAAAATGGTTGGGTGCTCAATGAGGACTCTTGTCGAATTTTATGTAAACATACACATAGACACACATATATACATACATATGTATGTGTATATATATATATGGTTACATGTATATATGCATACATATATACATCGTGTCTATATGTGTGTGTACTTTGTGAACCTTAGAGGACTGTACAAATGTAAGCTATTGTTATCATTTGGTGTAGCCGATAGAAAACTGACCTCAAAGTCAAGAAGACCTGTTTTAGTCCCACCTCTGACATACATAGATGGGGTGTGGTTGCTCCATCGTGACTCTACTTGAGGTTTTCCTAGCAGAGATATTGGCATGGTTTGTCATTTCCTTTTCTAGTTCATTTTACAGATGAGGAAACTGAGGCAAACAGAATTAAGTGATTTGCCCAGGATCACACAGATAGTGTCTGAGGCTTGATTTGAACTCATGACTCCAGGTCCAGCATTCTATCCTGTGTACTGCCTACCTGCCCAGAGACTGTATGGTCTTGGATAATTCACTTAACTTCTCAATATTCTAAGTAAGACTATACATGCAGAGAAGGCACCAATCTGCTTAAGTGGAGAGAGTTTCCTGTACTAATGGAATTACAGGTCCAATTCTTATTCTCCACTATTCTTATTATGGAACAATGCAAGCTTTTTGAAGGATGAGACTTTGGGGTTTTGTCTTTGTATCGCCAGTATTTAGGTGTCTGGCACCGATAAATTCTGCTGACCGATTACAGGCTTCCTTTAATAGTCCAACACATAGCTCTTCCCAATAGCCAAAACCAACTCATTCATTTTGGGGGTATCCTCCATCAGTGAGTCCCATCCTCAGAGTGGCATCAAGGGATTGCTCCACATTAATCAATTCATTATGGAGGAGGTGCTGGGGGCGTGGAGGAGGAACAGGTCCAACTTCTGAGACTTAATCAGTGGTCTTTATGCCTTTTGAGAAGTGTCACTGGATATTTTCAAAGTCACACCACCTTGTAAGCCCATCAATCCACTAGAGAAATCCCCTGATCAAACCTCAGTACTTAAATATTGAACTGTCACAATCTCTTTCTACCCCTGCCTTTACTTTTCCTGCTCTGTTATAACCAGATCAAACTGTCTTTTTGTTCCCAGGTTGCCTTCCCATCCCTTTATTGAAACTGTTTTACTTCCCTTTTGTTGATAAGACATTAAGAAATTAATGTTTAAAAAGATAATGACTTTGGCAGACTTTGCTCTCCAGATCGACTGCAATAAACACTTGAAATAGAATATAGAGGAGCAAGGGATGTTAGAACAGGAAAAAGGGACCTTTGAGATCATCTAGTCTGATCCCCTCATTTTACAGATGAAGAAATCCATGAAGTTGAACCAAATCTAAGGCCACCCAGCTAAACAGTCAGAGGTGAGACTATATCCCAGATCTCCAGACATCTATCCCAATGCTCTTTTTAGAATATTTTAAACTGTTGGCATTCTATATTTTCACTCTGTGATTCTATTTAACCCTCCAGCATTACTATTCAGTAGACAGGACAATGGGTCATTGCCTCTGTTTTAAGATTAACTGAATCTGAGGGAGTTAAAGTGACTAGTCCAAAGGTCACAGTTATTTAACAGCTGAATTTAGACAAGAATCCTGGGTTCCTGGCTTCTCACACAGTGAACCTTCAAATTTTTGTTTAAATTTCTGCCCTTCCATTAAGCAAGGGAATCTTAACTTTTTGTATACTGAGGCAGAAATCCGTGGACCTCTTCTCAGAATGATGTTTTTAAATGCATCAAATACAGCATATTACAAAGAAGATCAATTATGTAGAAATACAAATATACACACATATGAATATGAATATATATGTGGATGGGTGGATGGATGGATAATATGTGTGTAGCAGAACAAGTTCACAGACTCTAAAATAAGAATTCCTACATTAAATATTTGGAATGGAGAGACTAGAAAAGCATTCCTAGGAAGAGTAAGATTATAGGAATATAATATGCCAGACCTGGGAGGATCCCTGGAAGTCAATATGCTCATTTTACAGGTGAGGCAAATTAGGCCCATGCAGATGACATGATTTGGCCCAGGTAACACCGTTAATAAATAATAACATCTAAGATAAAGTACAAACTGCTCATTTTACTGATGAGGTAACTCACAGTTAGATGGGACTTGACTTCAATTCTCCCCTTAGTCTAGTGTTTATGGCCTTATGCTGGGTCAATTATTTTCTCAGAGACCCTCTCCTCTCCCCTCTCCCCTCTCTTCTCCTCTCTTCTCTTCTCCTCACTCCTCTCCTCTTTCTGTTTCTCTCTCTCTCTCTGTCTCTTTCTGTCTCTCTCTCTCTGTCTCTCTCTCTCTCTGTCTCTCTCTCTCCCTCTCTCTCCCTCTCTCATCAAAGGCAAGAACCTTAACTAGGACTTTTTGGACCTTGGGCAAACAGCACAGAGGGCATCCTCAGTTGTGGGTGAAGCAATATCCCCCATCCTAAGAAAGGAAACAGAGACCCCAGGATACAGTAAAATTGTTGCTGTTCCCAAGATCAGTGAAATCATAGTCCAGTCCCTATTGTAGATTCAAAGCAATTTGGGATTGGGGAACATTAGCTAGTGAGGGGATTCTCATAGGATCACGTCCTATGAGAGATGGTACGTGAACTGATGAGCCCTGAAAGAAGCCAATGATTCTGTAAGGAGGACTTTCTTTCCAGGCATAGAGGCAATTTGAGCAAAGCTACAGAGATAAAATATGGGATGATAGATAAGGAATGATCTGGAAATATAGGCTCGAGTTATGTTCTGAAGGGCTTTAAAAGACAGGCAGAGGACTTTGTATTTAATCCTTGATACAAGACAGAATTTCTAGAGCTGCTTGAGGAGGGGAGATTTTGTCAGACCTAAGTTTAGGCAACATCCACATGACAGCAATGTAAAAGCAGGATGAAAGAAAAGAGAAAACTGGAGTCAGAGAAACCAATTAAGAGGCTTCTGAAATAGTCCAGTTAAGAGCGATATAGAGCCTGAATTATAGTAATGGCTGTGTGAGTAGAGAGGAGATAGAGACAATAAGTATTTTGGAGGTAGAATTGAAAAGACTTGCCAACTGATTGGATGTGAGGAGTGGGGGGAGAAAAATCATTTCCCTCACTTAGAAATCTCTTGAAGTTGAGATATTGAGATCCATTTATAATAAAATATTTATAGTAGCAACGTTTGTAACCTCATATAACTGAGAGGAAAGTAAGTACCCAATGAATGGAGAAGAGCTGAACAAGTTGTAGCATATGAATGTCACATTGTAGCAAAAAAAAAAAAAACAGGGAGAAAAGTGTATACTCATCAGTTGGAGAATTCTTGAAAAAATACCCATGAAATAACGAGATATTATTGTATCTTATGAAAAATTTGTAGGAACCTGAGAAGATATGTATGAATTGATACAGAGTAAAGTAAACAAGAAAACAATTTAAATGATCACAAGAATATAAAAGAAGTTATCATCGAAAGACTTCGGAACTCTAATCGATGCCTTGTCTGACTGTGACTACATCGGACTGATGAGAAAGCATGCCTCCCACCTCTAGGGAGGGAGCTGATGAGATACAGGTGTGTTATAAACTGCATACATTTTTCAAACATGGGCAGGGCTTCAAATGGTCTTACCCAGTTGTTCCTTTGTTACCAGGGAGAATTATTTTGGAGTGGAGGTGTCACTAGGAAGTAGGAACAATTTTTGAAAAAGCAAAAAGCTCCAGTAAAACATTTTAAGAGGAAAAAATATTGAAATCCTGTGGGATTCAAAAAAATTATGAATTTTGTTGAGATTAAATCATACTCTTAGATTAGATAAGAGCAAATGAAGGTAATGAAAGGAAAGACTGGGAGCCTGGGAGGTCTTGTCTGTACATGTACCAAAGATCTAAGATGGGACTCCATATTGTGAGCTACTAGATCCTTCTCTCATCTACACAGTTGCTTGAGCTGGTAGCACAGAGCTTGGAGAATTATCTGGTTGCTTATACCCCAAGGAACCATCCCTCCATCCTTCCTCAGTGCCAATGTAAAGCAAGTGCTCTGGGAGTAGGACACATAAATCCCTTCTCATGTTATTCCCAAACAAAAATCTTGCTAGGTGTTAAGCATTTCTTAGTTGACAGATGAGCTGCATGCTTTGTTTACATCACCTAATATGAACCATATCATGCCTTTGTATTACAAATCTGCCTAAAGTTCCCAGCACATTTTCAAAACCATCTGGTAACTTTTTCCAACCTATGCCAAAAATTAATTAGTAGAAGAGGAAAATTTCTTCCTCCACTGCCTCTAATTTCATTTCAAGTGGTGTCAAATATTCCAGGTGAGTGAGAGCTACTCTCTCCCTCCAGCTCACTCTGATTTTGGATATACAACCTCAGAAACATAGAGCAAATTACTGGAGTTCCCCATGCCTAAGAAAGGGTGGGTTTTGAGTTCATCTGGCTATACCACCAGATCCTCCAGCTGCCTAAAATGAGGTAGGCCAATTAAATCCATGTAAAATGAAGCAAAGATCAGAAACTGATTAAGGGAGGAAATTAACTGAACCTCAATTTATTTTGTCAACCAGATAGATAAAATCTCAGCATCCAGGTGGTTACTCAAGACCTCAGAATGAGATGTACCAAATCTCACAAAATCTAAAATAAGCCTTTATGAGGTGTGAGATTGTGAACTGACTTTCCTTTGCTACAATTCCCACCAAAGGTTTTATGTGGCTTGTAATTCAAATGTTTAGTCTGAAGAAGTTAGGGAAGGACTGAATTCTCACCAGCTTTGAACTAAAGCAGCCTTTTAAACAGCTGAATCACCCTGGTGCGTGGGCCCAAGCCTCGTAAGTTTGTATCCTTGTCCAAAAGATACTGGGACCTTCAAGGAGTCATTTACTTAATGAATTTATAGGACAGAAATTGCCTTCAAATCCCATGCAGTTTTCCTTTTTTTTCAGGGCCAAGTTTTCATTTATCTCTAGCTTTAGATTTCATAGCCCACAATACATCTGATAACCCAGCAGCCCTTATTAGTACTTTGCAAACTTCTAAATGTGCTGATTCTTTACCAGGGCCAAATTCCCTATGGATCTCTGACAGAGGTCGGGGGGTATAAAAATAGAGCTAATTGGAATAAGGACTCTTGCTTTATCAAAATGTAAATAAGACATAACATGTAAATTACAATGCCCTGACAGAAAAAAAAGTTTTGGTAGTGTCATGATATAAACATTAACATGAGGAGAGAGAACAGTCCACAAGCTACCCTAATGTCCCTTTAGGACTACCACTGGTCAATAGACCACATCATAAAAATCACTTGCTTCAAGAGATGGCAACATGGAGCTTCTCTACCCACATGGTAATCTATGATGTTTCACCAAATTAGTGGCACTCCTTGGTGACTTTTGAGGAATATATAGTACCACATGATAGAGCCAGGTATAATTGTTGCATTTGTGACTTAAATATGTTTTTGTGCAAATGATTTACTACAATGAGGGATACATTCAGAAATAAAGGGAGAGTTGTGTCCCTAAGGCCATAGATGTAGGAAGAAGTCCATAGCTGCCTGATGTTGGCAGCCAAAGCAAGAATCTATCTGGTCCATCATAGTGCCAGTCCAAGATTGCCAAGAGTTACAATTTCATATCTGTTAATAATTGAATGGCTTTACATGACCTAATAAGAATGGGTTGTTTCTCTGTGCTCATGATCTTTCTGAGAATTGCCAACACATTGTCAAAATCATTTGGCCACTTTGTTGAATGCCTTCCAGAAATTTCTGTGGTTTCTTCTAAGGGAGCACAGAGAGGCTCTACCTTCCATGATGTGATCTCTCTGATGTGAAGACATTTCTTCAGTGACTACCACAACCCTAATAAGGCACTGGAATCACATGCTGTCACATGAAACTCATTCATTCAGGAATTAGGTAGTGCATACGTGTCAACTACTGTTCTTTCCCCATATTCAGCAGAAAAACCACAGGTGACTTTTCCAGGTCATTCTCTTGCAATTCTATTCAAATCAACGAATATTAAACACTTTTTATGTTGTGGGCACTGGAGTGAGAAAGTTGTTTTTTTTTTAATAACACACACCCTACCCTCAAGGAGCTTATATTCTACAATAGGGGATATGTCTTATACAGAGATGAATATCACATAGAGTGTGGTGGTACAAATGAAAGAACCAACATGCTCCAAGACTATTTGAAGAGCATTTTCAGCTGAGGATGAATACAATGGTGTTACATAGGAGATACCATCTGCCCTAGGCTGGGAAGAAGGTTGGTATCTTGCCCACACCATCTGAAACATGCCAGACCCCCTCTGATATTAGAAGCTAAGCAGGATCAGATCTGGCTAGTGCTTGGTTTGGAAACTGACTGATACTACCAAGTGTTGCAGATATTTCTTTGGGAGGAATCATAATGTAATACAATGGAAAGGGCAATGACAAGAGAAAGACTGTCCGGGTTTAAACTCCATTTCTGATGCTTCTTTGCCTATGTGACCTTCATAGGTTATTTAGCCCCCTAGGTCTCAGTTTCTTCATCTATAAAATTCATTTGACCTGAGTGACCTCTTATATCCCTTCTCTAGTCTAGATCTATGATTCTATAAATGCATTCCAAAAGGGCAGCCTGCATGGATTGTAGAAGTGAGGCATGGCGTTGCAAGTCCATGGGATAGTTAGTAATCTAGTTTGGATGGAATGTAGGGTCTATGAAGGCAAGAAATAGGAAATAAGACTAGAAAGATAAGTTGGACTCAGAATGTAAAGCATCTTAAACTCCAGGCTAAGAAAATAGCAGCAGCAGCAGCAACAAAAACCTCACATTCATATATAACTTAAAGGCTTACCTCTTTCTTCAAAATAAAACCTGTAAGGTAGATTGATAGACGGTCACAGATGTTTTTTGAACAGCAAAGCAGCATGGTCAGACAATTTCCATAGGAAATTTCTATAGTCTATAGGAAGACTTTTCTTCTGGAAGCCATTTGGAAGATGGATTAGAGAACAAAGAAGTTAGAGAAAGGGAAACCAGTTAGGAAACAAACCAATGTCTCCTAACAGCCAACGGATGCAAATTAGGGTGAGATTTCCTAGGCTTCTCTATATAAATGCATTCTCATTGGCTACTCCCTTATTTGCCTTGAACAAAGATCCCACATACTACTGCTAAAGTTTGTATCTGTTTGGAAATCTCATTGCTTAGCTTAAGTCTTGCACATGTTCAATTAAAGTCAATATAATTCATTCAGGTCAACAATCTTGGTTCTGCTACTTACTCTCTGGATGACCTTGAAATTCATTTCTCTGTCCCTCTGTTTCCCCATCTATAAAAGGAAAGATTTGAGTTCAACATCTTCTAATAGTCCTTACAGCTCAATTAACTTAAGCCTTTATCTAGCACCTCTATAGAATATAAAGACAACAGATAAGCAGAGAAGTAAACGCAAAATTACACTTTCAAGGTTTTGATCAGAAGAATTCCCCCAGTCAAGTTGATGCATTTAAAGGTTAGTCAGGTTTTATTTGAAAAACCCCTTCCTGTAAAGCAAGGGTTCTTCACCTTTTCTTGTGTCATAGACTCCATTGTCACTCTTATAGAGCTCATGGATCTCTTCTCAGAATCATGGGCTTAAATGTATAAGATAAAATACATAGGAGTACAAAAGAAACCAATTATGTTGAAATACAGTTATCAGAAAAAAATTCTTTAACTACTTGGTTATTTAAACCAAGTTCAAGGAACCTGCCATAGAGGGAATGAACATGCTATTGGTACCTAACCAAGAGGATAAAAGACAACTAATAAATAACTCACGATGTCAGATATCTCATTTTTCCTACTCCTTAAAACTTATGCTGTTATTTCTCAGAAGTACTGAATCTACTCTGGATTTGAAGAGAGAGAGAAAGCCAGGGAAAGGGAAGATGGTCGTATAATTACAGCATGTCCCAAAATGAAGATAAGCTCCTCTCATGTGGATTCCAAATTTCTTATGTTATTTATCTTCAAAGTCCAGGAAGCAAGAGAGACCAGGTGAGCCATGGAACCAAGGCCATTTGCCTTTCTATCGGTACATCCCTTAGTGCAGACAGTCCATTTTTAGGAAAGCGTGTATTTCTTAAAGAGCTTTTCATCCAACCCCAGGACCCAAGACGCAAAGTTGGATCTTCTCCCCCTGAGACCCAGAGTAATTTTTGTGGACACTTCTAGAAATGGTTTCTGTTTACATAGGTTTTAACACAGTTTGTACCAAGGTCATGGAAAGATATTTATCACTGCCTCTTTTTCAGATGTGGAAATTCCAATCATCCACTGAAAATTAAATGTGGTGAAAAAAGCTGTTTTCAGCTCATAAAGTCATTGTTGTTATTTCATATTTTTACAAGCACAATAAATGTACAGGGTGTTGACAATATCTGAAGTAGAGCCAAACAAATCAAGTCCCTGCCCCAAAGAGCATCCAGTAAAAAAAGTGGGCACAACCCAGCACCAAAAAAGGCCTCAAAATAAACACCCTAACATTGAGCTGCTGCAAGGAGAGGGGAAGGGGAAGCAGGAAAGGTCTGAGTTGAGGAAGGAAAGAAGTAAGTCCCCCCATATGGAATGAGGTGAAATATCCAAGAACAGTCCTGAATATGATGGCTTGTCCAGAATAGAATTTTATCCAAGAAGGCTTCTACTTCTCTTACTTCCACTTTCCCAGCGGAAAAACATAGCCAATATAAGGCAATAAATCAGAAGTGTACGTGTATAGTACCCATCTGTGTGCATACATGAACTCTATAGACACAGAGCCACCCACATCCTTCACCATCACTGAACTGTAAAATCCAGAAAATCCTCTAATTAGAAGGTGCAAAATCATGTCTTTCCTTAGAAGAGAAAAAAAGAAACCTTCTCAGTGGCTGAGAAATTAACGTTTGTTAATAAATCAACCCAAGAATAGGGAGGTGGGTTCACAACATTATCAATCATTCGCAACCCACAACATGGGGGAGAAAATATTCTGAAACAGGCCCCAGAGAGCAAGACCTTATCACAATTGCTTCCTGACAGAAAATGTGGATAAACAAGTTCAGGACAAGGCTGATACAAGACTGGTTGGGAGACCTTGTTTCTTGTTGCTCTAGGTATCAAAATAGGAAGTAAACAACTCAGAAACAGTGCTGAGAATTGCCTAGAGGAAGTCCTGCTTCCGCTCCCCTCTCCCCGAATTTGCTTAACTGGCTTATCTTTCATCCTCTCAGCCCAGGCCTCAAAGGGCCACAGCTCCTTGGCCTAGAAGGTCCTTTCTAGCATCCGACCTTTTGCTATCTAGCTGACCCCTTGGCTTCCCTTTCTTATGTCCAGCTTCCCAAGGACTCTGCTAGAAAAAGAAGAGGGGAGGGGATACCTTCCCCTTTCCTTGCAATGGGATCCTGAAGAAGGGAGGCCTTTGGGTCATGGAAAAACGTGTGCCTCACTGAAGGGAATGGGGGGGCGGGAATGGCCAGGGAAGCAGATTAGGTTACTGGCACCACCCACACAGGCCTTGCCATGACTGAACTACTTCATCAGGCTCCTCAGAAGTAGCCAATAAACAGTTCTGTCGCTCATTAACTGCCCAGCCTGGAGCTGGAACCGACCAAGAATAACATGTAAGCTTATTTTATGAGGAGCCTGGATTTATGTTATAACCTATCAGATGATTATTAATACATCATCATCATCACAGCCGGGCCACTTTGCACTTACATAGGGCCTTTCATGCCCCATGTCTCAAAGCAACCTTAATGAATTCAGCTTTCATAGCACCTCTGAGGCAGGAGGAAGCCAAGATTAGCCCAGGACACCTGTGCCCTTTGATTTTGAGAGAAAACTCTCTGCATATACCCCTTCGTGAGCACAAGGGCAGGTTCCCAGCTTGGGGGATGGGAAGAGGAGGTTAGAGAATTGAGGGAATTAAGGCTTTAGTTGGGGAACACTAAAAATTCAGTTTCACCTTCTAAGAAGGGTTTTAGAGCTGAGCATCACCTTAGAGATCTATGCCAGATCTCCTCATTTTATACTTGAGGAAACTGAGGACCAGACAGGGGAATTTCTTCCCCTATAAAATTAGTGGGTGGGATTTGGTGACCTCCAAGATCTTTTCCAACCCTAAGATATTAAGTAAGAAAAAGTCATATTTTCTGGCTCCCACATTCTACTATACCTCTTTGTTTCCTCTTCTAGGGTCTTCTGCAACATAGCAAGGATGACAAATTTAAAATTGTGAGGGACCTCAGAGGTTATCTAGTCTAACACACTAATTTTCCTCATTTTACTAATGAGGAAACTCAGCAGCACAGGAGTGATCTGACTCATCTAAGGTTACACAATTGGCACATGGCAGAGCTCAGAGAGCCTCTAACTACACATCTGGTGGTCCTTCCTGACACTTCCTTGAATAATATCCCTTATTCTTAAGTTCTCTTTCTTCTTCCAGACTCCTGAAGCTGGGTTCCCACGCATCAAAATAGAATCTATAGACTAACCCAAAGACTTTGCTCCATAAGAAACAGGAGAGTTCATTGGATAAAGAGGAGTTTGGGATTCAAATCTGGTCCATGACAACTCTTAGCTATGTGACCATGGACAAGTCATTTGACTCCCCGGAGGCCCAAACAACTCTCTAAGAGAGTAAGTTAGAGATCTATACTGATGGAGAGATTTTTCCAGACTGGGAGTTCCCCATGCTAATGAAATCACAGATCCAAACTTTAAAAGAAATGAAATCATGACCATCCATCCCATAGTCTGTAGCTTGAAGATTTGAAAGGGCAATGTAAATGTCCATAGATCATGATGGAGTAGCAGAGACCCTGTCTGTCATGGTGGTTACTTTAAGGTTCCATTGTGGGCAGCAAGGCTGGGAGGCATGCATTGCTTTCCATGGAGAATCAATGTGATGGGGCATCTGGGGTATTGCCCTAACAGTGTCAAGCATATAAATATTATTTTTCTGTGGTTTTCCAGTGAACTAATCGCTTCTAACATCACATTCAGGAAGTCGTTTTAGTAGAGGCCTTATTTATGGAGAAAATTACAGCCAAAATGTATGTAGAAAAGTTATTGATATTAGCAAAAACCCACGCTAAATGAAGTCTGATTTTCACAAATGCTGCTCTATGGGGAATGAGAGGATGCCTTTGGCCTGAACTTTATGTCCTCCACACTGAACTGTCAAGAATTTGTTCTTCATTCTCCACATGTTACATTAGCTAGGGGAAAAAAAATATGAGAGCCCTCCAGTGGACAAATTCTAAATCTCTTCAGAGGGAATGAACTTAATAGAGGGGACAATGAGCTCTGAAAGTCTCTGATCAAGCTAACCCTAAGATGCTGAAAATTAACTTTGACCCACCCAGCCTCAAAACTTGTTGTGCAATAAATGACTCAAAGAGTCAGTGATGGGGAGAATGTGGCTTAATAGAGATGGTCTGATTTTGGAAAATACCTTTCTGAGTTTATTAATAGTACAGTGGGAAGAACGCTGCATCTCTAACCAGAAGAAGTAAGTTTTAATTCTAATTCTGTCATTTATTACTCGTGTGACCTTGAGGAAGTCAGTTTACCTCTATGGGGGCCTCCATTTCTTCATTTGTAAAATGAGACAGCTGGATTATATTACCTCAGTGGTCTCTTTCAGCTCTAGATCTAAGATCCTATTATCTCCAAAACAAAATCCCAACCCACTTTCCTACACCATCCTTACGCTACTTTGTGACTTACCTCCCTACACCTCATAAGACTTCCCTATTCTTAACTTGATTTAATCACTGGAATAAAAATATTAGTGGGGGGAGAATGGGAGAGAGGAGCTTGGTTTAGATCCCACCCCATCCCAGCTCTAGAACTGCTACTTGGGGA
Source organism: Potorous gilbertii (assembly GCA_028658325.1). Taxonomy (NCBI): domain Eukaryota; kingdom Metazoa; phylum Chordata; class Mammalia; order Diprotodontia; family Potoroidae; genus Potorous; species Potorous gilbertii. Next base: position 666,529,218 of record CM053769.1, read on the forward strand.
ATCTTGATCATGAGAACTGCCAGAAGTGGGAGGGCAAGAAGAAAGACACATTTATTAAGTGCCTACTGAGTGTCAGGGGCAGATAGGTGGTGCAGTGGATAGAGCACCACTGCAGGAGTCAGGAGGACCTGAGTTCAAATGTCACCTCAGACACTTGACTCTCACTAGCTGTGTGACCTTGGGCAAGTCACTTTACCTCAGTTGCCTCATTCTGGGTCATCTTCAGTCATCCTGATGAATATCTGGTCACTTAATTCAGATGGCTCTGGAGAAGAAATGAGGCTGATGACATCCTCAGCCCTCCCTCCCTCAAAACAAAGTCAAGTGCAAGTCATGTCATCATTTCTCTGATGGCATGTTCTTCTTTGGCAACAAAGGATGAACACACACACACGAAGTGCCAGGCACTGTGCTAAGTGCTTTACAAATATTATACTATCTCATTCAGTTCTCATAACAACCCTCATCAGCTCCTCACAGACTCCTCTCTATATCTATTTAGGAAAATGCACAAAGGACTTTGACTTAGAAACGGTAAACTTCAAGTTTAACTGACCGAAAGCTATGTTAACCTTGGTTAGACAGCCAAGGAAGGAAACATCAAAGTATGAGGTGGGACAAGAAGTCAGGAAAGTTGGGCTCCAGAAGTCAGAAAGTTGGGCTCCAATCTTTATTTGTCCTCTAACTGGGGAATCCTTAACCTTTTCTGCATTGTGGAACCCTTTGGCCGTTCGGACCCTTTCTCAAAATAATGTTTTAAATGTATCAAATAATACATAGGATTACAAAGAAAAATCAAATTGAAAAACAACTAAACAGAGAGATTAATCAATGTAACAGATTAGTTACCCAATGTATAGAAGCAAATAAACACAGCAGCATAGATCTGACAAACTCAAAGACACGAATGATTACAATATGAACCTACTACTTAACAAAAACTTCCAGAAAAACTATTAAGCAGTTTGGCAGAAACTGGGTCTAGATCACCTTCTCACACCATATACCAAGATAAATGCCAAGTGGATATGTGACTTCAGCATAAGAGGTTTGTTCTTGAAGAGGAACAATCACATCAATAGAGTTAGCAAGTGAATTGGATTTAAGTGAGGCAGAACTGTGCAAAGTCATCAGCCTTACTCTCTCTTTCAGATCTGTATCCAGTGACAAGACAGAGGTCAGGATGACTGGGTATGACCTCAGATGCAATGGGAGACCTTCTTCTTTTGAAGCTATGGTCTTTCCCAGGTCTCAGTTTGTCTGAGGCAGCACTTATTCACTGATTGAAGGCTAAGTAAGAAATAAAGCAAAAGATGGCCTAGTTTGCCTGGTCAAAAAGAATCCATCTGGTAGGGGAAGACCCTCAGAGTTTGTGGGCAGAACAGAAATAATTGCCATTTATACTCACTCTGAGCCACCAAAATCCAAACAATGACCAAGTGAGGCTTGGGGAAGGAACTATTATTGGCCAATTGATGAGAGCCAGAGTGATTTGGGTTTAAGGAACAGTCAAGTAGCTCCATTTGAATCCCAATACACTTTATCTATGCCTAGTTTTCCAGAGCTCTATTTTAAGAAATCATAAATTAAACTAAATGAATCAGAAGAGTTAATTGTCCCAGTTCTTTTAATGATAGAATAAATAAGTAGGGAAGAGAAGGAAAAAATCTAGCTCCCAAACTCCAACATACGTTACAAGGATTAAGCAATTTATATCATAGGCAAATTGAAGAAGAAAGAAAGAAATTACTTCTCAGATCTATGGAGACAAAATAAACAATAGAAAGGATCATAGAAAACAAAAGTCAATTTTAATTATATAAGACTGAAAAGTTTTTACACAAAGCTAATACAGTTAATGTTAGATGGGAAAGAAGGAACTAGTAGAAAATCTTTGCAACAAGTTTTTCTGACAAAGATCTCATTTTTAAGATGTGTAAAGATATAAAACTTTTAGAGATAAAAGGTAGCATCATAATCAAATCATAAAAGTATGGAAAATTCACCCATCAGATATATGGATAAGGGAAGATAGAGAGGATCAAGGGAAGTAAAATGGATAATTTTGATTACATAAAATTAAAAAGGTTTTGCACAAACAAAACCAATGCAGCCAAAGTTAGAAGGAAAGCAGGAAACTTCGGGGAAGGGGACAGAATTTATAGCCAGTTGCTCTGATAAAGGGCTTATTTCTCAAATATATAGAAAACTGAGCCAAATAAATAAAAATAAAAGCCATTTCCCAACTGAAAAATGGTCAAAGATTATGAACCAGAAGTTTTCAGAAGAAATCAAATCCATCAATAGTCATATAAAAAAATTCTCAATCACTAATTGAGAATTGCAAATTAAAACAATTCTAAGGTGTCACTTACCTATCAGATTGGTTAACATGATAGAAAAGGAAAATGATAAATGTTGGAAGGGACATAGGGAAACTGGGACACAAATGCACTGTAGGTGGAATTGTGAACTGATCCAACCATTCTGAAGAATAATTTGGAACTATGTCCAAAGGGCAATCAAACTGTGCACACCCTTTGATCCCTCCGATACTTCTACTAGGTCTGTAACATGTCAAAGAAATTTTTTTTCCTATTAAATACATTTTCACCATTGTCATTTTGTATAGAAGAATTAAAATGAATGGGAGAAATCATATAACAAACCAAATGTAACACAAAAGAAAATGATCTGCTACATTCTGCAATTGAATTCCATAGTTCTTTCTCTGGATGTGGAAGGCATTTTGCCTTAAAAGACCATTGGGAATTTTGTAAGTCCTTGCATTGCAATGAAGTTCTAAATCTACCAGAAAAAATCCTTGGATGCTGTGGTTGTTACTGTGTACAAAGTTGTCCTGGTTCTGCTCCTTTCGCTCAGCATCAGATCATATAAGTCTTTCCAAACCTCTCTGAAGTCTTCCTGCTCATCATTTCTTATAGCACAATAGTATTCCATTACATTCATATACCATAATTATTCAGCCATTCCCCAAATGATGGGCATCCCTTTGATTTCCAGTTTTTGGCCATCACAAAGGTGCTGCTATAAATATTTTTGAACATGGGGGAACCTTCCCATTTTTATGATCTCTTAGGGATACAATCCTAGAAGCAGTATTGCTGGGTCAAAGAGTATGCATATTTTTGTAGCCTCTTGGGTATAAAGAGATTTTTTTAAAAAGTAAAAGAACCCATTTGTACAAAAATATTTGTAATAGCTCTTTTGTGTTGGCCAAGAATTGGAAACTGAGAGGACACCTATCAATTGGGGAATGGCTGAATGATACATGATTCCAATGTAATACTGCTGTGTTATTTAAAAATGATGAGCTAATTGATTTCAGAAAAACTTGGAAAGAGTTATATGAAATGATAGAATAAAATTAGCAGAACCAGGAGAACACATACACAGTAGCAAGCAATATTGAACAATAAACAACTATGAATGAAATAGCTTTTCTCAGTAATGCAATGATCCAAGGCAATTCTGAAGGACTTCTGATGAAAAAATGCTATCCACCTCCAGGGAAAGAATTGATATTGTCTCAATACAGACTGAAGCATACCACTTTTCCTTCCTTCCTTCCTTCCTTCCTTCCTTCCTTCCTTCCTTCCTTTCTTCCTTCCTTCTTTACTTCCTGTTTTCCTTCCTTCCCGCCTTCCTTTCTCCTCTCTTTCTGAGTTTTCTTCCACAAAATGACTAATATGGAAATGTTTTACTTGATGGCATATGTACAAGCTATATCAGATTGCTTACCATGGCAGGAGTGGGGGAGGGATGGAGGGAGGGAGGGAAGGAAGGAGATAGAATTTGGAACTCTCAACTAAAAAAAGCAAATGTAAAAATATGTTTTTACATGGGAAAAAATAAAATATTATTTAACAAAAATAAATAGATATAGATACAAACAAGACCTTCCCACCTCCCCCCAACCCCCTCAACCTCCAAGAAATTATATGCCTTTGGGCAGATCTCGTCAATTCCTTAAGCCTAAATTTCTCCACATATAAAAAGGGAGACAGCATAATACACTGAAAAACAGCACTGACTTTGAAGCCTGAGGGTCTGGGTTCAAAACTGTGCTCTGCCACATATTGACTGGGTAACTTTGGAGTGATATCTGAAGTTCCCTCCCATTCTAAATCATAGTCCTAGGACTACATGTTTTTTATCTCTTTGAGATAGAAGATTCTATGGTTCTAAGTCTTTAGTGTAGGAGCACAGCAAGGGACCTGAAAGTAGGAAAGAAGTTGAAATGAGATAGACTCTAGTAAGGTGACCTATAATCTATATCACAGATTCATAGGAAAAAAAATATCCTCAAAGGGATTTAGAAGGATATTCACTGCTTAGTTAATGAAGACCACTTTTTGGAAACTAAATCTGACACCTAGGACTAACTGGCTGGTGGAATACAAGGTAGAGGATTTATTCATCTTAAATCTCACTTCAGAATTTTGGGAGCAAATATTTTAGCACATAAATGTGGAGGGAAGTTGAAAGAGGATACAATTAATATAGGGGTGGTCTGTAGAGGGTAGCTTCAGGGCAACATAAGATGATTGACAGGGAAAGTGACAAATATTGGAGGGGATATGGAAAATTGGGACACTAATTTTTTATTGGAAATGTGAACTGATCCAACCATTTTGAACAGCATTCTGAAATTATGTCCAAGAAGTTATTAAATTATTTATGCCCTTCAACCTGGGGATACTGCTACTAGATCTGTTTCCAAAGATGATTAGGAGAAGAGGAAAAGAGCCTATGTGTTCTAAAATGTTTATAGCAACTCTCTTTGTGGTGGCAAAGAACTGGAAACTATAGGAATGCCCATCAGTTGGGGAATGGCTGAACAAGTTGTGGTACGATTGTGATGGAATAATACTATACTATAAGAAATAATGAGCTTGATGATCTTAGAAAAACATGGAAAGACTTGCACAAAACCATGGAGAGCAAAAGGAGCTGAACCAAGAGAACACTGTATACAATAACAGCAATACTGCTTTAAGACTGACTTTGAGCAAATAAGTCATTTTGACTACTATAAATGCCCAAATTAACTACAAAAGACATATTAATATACTGTCTGCATCCAGAGAAAGAACTCATAATTAGAAATGTGTATAGAATAATTTTACATATATACACATCTATAAATACATACATATATGCACACAAAGACAAACATACACACCACTTTGTGTCTGCTGGAAACCATCTCTGAGGCAGAGGGGAGGGAAAGACCTAATAGCATGGATCAATTTGATCAAAGGGTCACCCTTGAGGACCTAGAGGATCACAAGTGGCCTTGAGCCTGCAGGTTCATCACTCTTGGCCTAATCTATCCTCATGTCATGCTGAGGTTAACTGCTTTGACCATACCATAGGTACTCTTCACCCTAAATGAGGAGGAAGAGCATGCCATACACATCAATGAACAACTCAATATTCAATGCCCTTAAACTGCAAATGAAGAGATCTAGGAGATGTCATTTTCAGATTTCAGCATTTTCAGATATTAATTAAAACTCAAAATCAAAGCAGTCAACTGAAACTCTGAAAGAAAGAGGCCAAAAGAGAAAAGGAATAAATAACAAAGAACCCTAGGATATTCCACTTCAATGATGTGAAAGAGAGCTGGCTCTGGAGTCAGAGGACCTGTGTTTAAATTTCACCTCTGACCCTTGCTTCTTGTATAACTCAGTCTCCCTGAGTGTCAGTTATTTCATCTGTAGATGAGAAGGTTAGACCAGCTGGCTTCTGGAGTCCCTTCTGTCTCTAGGTCTTTGATCTTATTTTAGAGAAGTTAGTGTGTGGATTTTTTTCTACTCTACTTGGTTCACCAAAGTGGCCTCCATGATTTAGAGAGAAAGACAGCCCTTGTGAAGGAATAAAATGAGGGTAATGCCCAAGTAAATTTCTCATTTGATGTTTTCCATGACCAGTCAGTCTTACAAGATCAGCTACATTCAACTTACTAAATCATTTCACTGCCTAACAAACATGTCCACAATAACTAGGCTGTTGATTAGATTACGATGGAACTGAGCAATATGAGGCTTCCAGTGAGATTCCACTGAATTCATTTGGGATTATTCCATGATCTCCTCCCTGAAAAACCATGATGAATTCTTCTAGGATGGCCAGACTCCAGGAGACATCATAATTAGGTCCTAGAAGAACACATTGCAGCTGAAAAGGATGTCCCTTGCAGAAGTATCTGGGGGAAAGGATGTGTCAGTTGAGGTTCACATTCATGTAATTATCCAGCTAATTGCACAAGGTGAACCTGGTCACTATAATTATGGCTAAGGTCATATACTAGCATCACGTTAGCCTTCAAGAATGCATCCCATGGGAAAAGAAAACTCAGGACTGGGGCAAAATCTGTCAGGCATACCACATGTTTCAAAAAACTGAAGGAAAGTTCATTGGAACAAATAGGGAAGTTTTAGCAGATCTCTAAGCCCAATGGGAAAATAGCCAGATCAAGGCATATAAGGCCACATATTTTCAGGGAGAGTTGCCTGGTTAAGTCCATACCCATGCAAATCTTGACTCTTCCATGGTAGAGAATCAGAATGGCAAGCAACACCAATATAAGAAAATGAGAGAACTCAAACTTGCAAATCATCTGCTCTGGGAGTTTGAGAAGAGAAACAGAATAGTAAAATCCAGCATATAGATTCTCATGTAGTCTAGAAGGCATTGCTAAAATCAGAAGACCTGAGTTTGAATTTCAGCTCCCATACTTAGAAGCCATTATGACCATGGGTTAGTCACTGAGCCTTCTGGGACTCATTTTCCATATCTGTGCAATGAGGACAATTATTCTTGTACTTGCTCCACCACAGAATTGTTATCAGAAAAGTGTTTTGTGGGCGGAGTACAAAGACACACATACACTACTCTTCCCCCACAGCCCATAAAATACCTGTAAAGAAAGACTCTCAAGAAATTCTAGAGTAGCAGAAGCCATAGAACAACAGAGTGAAGGAGATTTCTAGCGCAGGGTGATCTGAAAAGCCAAAGGAAAAGATTTGTTGCACCAGATGTGGAGCAGAGCCCAGTCCAGTCTTGGCCGCTAGCACCAGGAGGAGCAGGACCCAGCAGGCTTCAGGTACAGAATCTCCAGCAGTACCATAGATCCTTCAACCCACAGGCACCAAAGGTCAGTCAGGGTTTTTTCAGCTGGCCAAGAAGGGAGCAGGGTATCCCCATAGCTCTGGTCTCAGGCAACAGCAGCAGAGGTAGCAGCAGGCGGGGGCTCCCAAGACAGGCAGCAGCCTGTATCCATTGTTGAAGGTCTCATTGTAAAGCCCCTGAGGAAATTGAGCAGCTCATCTGAATCTCAACCCCCAGTGCTGGCTTGGTGGAACTGAAGGCTAAGTGGCCATGGAGAGGAAACTCTACCACTTGCAGATTTTGGGCACAAAATTTCTTGTTGCTCCCAGACAATGTACAGGCTTGATTGTACCACCTTGGAGGAACTGAGATCTTACAGATCCCCAGAGTACACCCTACTCTTGGCAAAGGATCCAAAAGTCAAGTAACTGGTTGGGAAAGTGCCCAAAAAGGGAAAAAAATAAGACAATAGAAGGTTACTTTCTTGGTGAACAGATATCTTCTTCTATCCTTTTGGATGAGGAAGAATAATGCTTACCATCAGGGAAAGACATAAAAATCAAGGCTTCTGTATCCCAAACACCCAAAATAAATATATGGGCTCAGGCTCAAAGCTCAAGAGCTCAAAAAGGATTTTGAAAATCAAGTAAGAGAAGTGGAGAAAAAATTGAGAAGAGAAATGAGAGAGATGCAAGAAAATCATGAAAAGCCAGTCAACAACTTGCTAAAGGAGACACAAAAAAAAAGGCGGCAGAAAAAACACCTTTAAAAATAGGCCAACTCAATTGACAAAAGAGGTTCAAAAAGTCAATGAGGAGAAGAATGCTTTAAAAAACAGAATTAGCCAAATGGAAAAGGAGATTCAAAAGTTCACTGAAGAAAATAGTTCTTTAAAAATTAGAATGGAACAGATAGAGGCTAATGACTTTATGAGAAACCAAGAAATTACAAAACAAAACCAAAAGAATGAAAAAAATGGAACAAAACATGAAATATCTCATTGGAAAAACAACTGACCTGGAAAATAGATCCAGGAGAGAAAATTTAACAGTTATGGGACTACCTGAAAGCCATGATCAAAAAAGAGTGTAGACATCATCTTTCATGAAATTATCAAGGAAAACCACCCTGACATTCTAGAACCAGAGGGCAAAATAAATATTGAAAGAATTCACAGATCACCTCCTGAAAGAGATCCAAAAAGAGAAACTCCTAGGAACATTGTAGCCAAATTCCAGAGTTACCAGATCAAGGAGAAAATATTGCAAACAGCTAGAAAGAAACAATTTGAGTATTGTGGAAATATGATCAGGATAACACAAGATCTAACAACTTCTACATTAAGGGGTCAAAAGGCTTGGAATAGGCATTCCAGAAGTCAAAGGAACTAGGATTAAAACCAAGAATCACCTACCCAGCAAAACAGAGTATAATACTTCAGGGGGAAAATGGTCTATTAATGAAATAGAGGACTTTCAAGCATTCTTGATGAAAAGACCAAAGGTGAAAAGAAAATTTGACTTTCAAACACAAGAATCAAGAGAAGCATGAAAAGGTAAACAGCAAAGAGAAATCATAAGGGACATACTAAGGTTGAACTGTTCACATTCCTACATAGAAGGACAATATTTGTAACTCTTGAAACTTTTTTTCATTATCTGGGTAGTTGGTGGGATTATATACACAGAGAGAGAGAGAGAGAGAGAGAGAGAGAGAGAGAGAGAGAGACAGAGAGCACAGGGTGAGTTGAATAGGAAGGGATTATATCTAAAAAAATAAAATTAAGGGGTGAGAGGAATATATTGAGAAGAGAAAGGGAAAAATGGAATGAAGCAAATTATCTCTCATTAAAGAGGCAAGAAAAAGACTTTTCAACGAAGAGAGAAAAGGGGGGGAGGTGAAAGGGAAAATGTGAAGCTTACTCTCATCACATTTGGCTCAAGAAAGGAATAAAATGCATACTCATTTTGATATGAAAACCTATCTTACAATATAGGAAAGTGGGGGAGAAGGGAATAAGTGGTGGGGGGATGATGGAAGGGAGGGCAATGGGAGGAGGGAGCAATTAGAAGTCAACACTCTTGGGGAGGGACAAGGTCAAAAGAAAGAATAGAAGAAATGGGGGGCAGGACAGGATAGAGGGAAATATAGTCAGTCTTACACAACATGACTATTATGGAAGTCATTTACAAAACTACACATATATAGCCTATATTGAATTGCTTACCTTCTCAATAGGGATGGGTGGGGAGGGAGAGGAAGAGAAGTTGGAACTCAAAGTTTTAAGAACAATTGTTGAGCAGTGTTTTTGCATAAAACTGGGAAACAAGAAATATAGATAATGGAGTATAGAAACTTATCTTGCCCTACAAGACAAAAGAGAAGATGGAGGCAAGGGAAGGGATGGACAAGTTAGAAGGGAGGGTGGATTCGTGGTAGGGGTAATTGGAATGTTTGGCATTTTGGGGTGGAGGGAGGGGAGAGATGGGAAGAAAATTTGGAACTCAAAATTTTGTGGAAATGAATGTTGAAAACTTAAATAAATGTAAAAAAATGTTTTGCAAACTTTAAAGCACATTAACGTTAATGATTACATATGATTATAGTTGGTGTCCTTTGTTCTCAAAGAGAACTATAACATATGGGAGGTGATGCTGTGACTTGCAAGTGAATTAGATTTAAGTGAGGGAAGGCTGGGCAAAGTCACGAGCCTCACTTTCTCCTCCATATCTGTCTGGGTCCAGTGTCCAGATATAGATCAGTACAAGTGGACATGTCTCAGAATGTGGTGGGGACCTTGACCTTTTCAGGCTAAGGTCTTTAACAGGTCTCAGTTTGACCGAGGCAGTGCCCAGTCAGTGATTTGATTAACACTTAATAAAATGAGGAAAAGAGTGGCCTCTTTTTAATAAAAAAAAAATTTATCTGGGAATGAAAGACCCTCAGGGTTTCTGGCCAAAACAGAAACAGTTGTTATCTACATTGGTTCTGAGACAATCAAGACCCAAACAGTAACTAAATAGAGTTTGGTATGGGACCAGAGTGGTTTGGGGTTAAGGCTGGTCTTTAAGACGAAAAAAGAAAACAAAACAGGAAGTTCCAGAGATTAAAATTTACTTAATTATTATTAAAGCACCTAGTCTTATTGATTTGATAACTCATGAGATATTCCAATTCATCAGTCCTCCTGGCCTGTGCACAGATATAATTCTTTTCCCTAGTTCACCAGAGACAGAGATTTTTATTTCCAAAAAGGATCTTCCTAACAACTTGTTGAAAATGGAGTTATCTTATCCTAAGATATTTCTAATCAAGAATTGCTATGAGAATCAAATAAAAACATGCATGTAAAATACTTTATGATTATAAAATGACAAATATAATTCATGACTTCTACATTATTTCAACAAATAACTCTGAAACTGATTAAGCTCTGGTATGAGTGTGATACAATGCTACTGTGCTATAAGAAACAAAGAAGCAGATAGTTTCAAAGAGACATGAAAAGACTTATATGAACTGATGCAATGTGAAGTGAGGAGAATCAAAAAAAAATTACATTATAGCATCAATTTCATAAAAATTAACAACTTTGAGCACTTGTATAAACTAATGAAGAATGAAATCACACAATCAAGAAAATAATTTACACAATGATAGCACCCTGTAAAAAATACCAACTTTAAAGCTGTAAGAACCATGAAAAGTATAAGGACTATTTATGATTCCAGAGGATGGAACATTCCAACCATGACAGAGAAGTGGTGAATTTAGAGTGCTGAATAAGACATATATATATATGCAGATATATGTCTCTTATTCAGTATCCTAAATTCAGATAGATATAGACATATATATATATATATGTACACACACATACACACACACACACACACACACACACATATATAGATACATATATATATATATGTATATATATATATATCTGGTGTAACAATTGAGGGAATTTATTTTGCTTGACCATGCAGATTTGTCTTAAGAAATTAGTGTTTATTTCCTTTTTTTCAATGAGGTGGGAGTTGGAAAGGGGAGGAAAATAGATTCCTGATGATATTTTTAATAAAGTGATGAGGGTTGCTACAGATGCAAAATGTTACATGCATTTTCCGATGAGATCACTGTATTATTAGTTTTATGTAACTGTTTTATTTTGTTGGAACAACCCCGGAGCAATTTGTAAACGTTTGTAATGTCAAAACAAAATACATCAATGAAACTTCATTTTATTGACTGAAAAAAAAGAACAATCCTGTGAGGTAAATACTACAGGCATTATTATTTTTATTTTACATGTGGGAGACCCAAGCTCAGAGATGTTGTGACTGGGCCGTGGTCACCTAAATAATTTGAAACCAGGTCTCTCCTACTGAAAATCCAGCACTTTTTTCATTTACCATCCTATTTCACTAAGCATGTGTCCTCATTAAATTCTATGATTAACAAATTTTCAAAGACTACAACAGAAACTCCTCATTCAATAAATCTTTGAGTTCCTACTATGTTCAAGGCATTGTGCCAAATGGTATAAGGGACAGAAATAAATGTAAGAGAGGATGCTTTCACTCTAGGAATTTACAGTTTAGTTAGGGGGATAAAACCTGTATGTAATAACTAATGGAATCCACAACATTCCATGTAGCTTTGATGATTCAGAATGCACCTTGGAATCATATACAGCCCCCAGAGTCATTGCAAATATTACATTTCATTGGCATTAGCAAAGCAGAGAGGTACCATTAAAGATTAGAGGGTGATTTTTTTTAAAGAAAGGTAACTGAGTATTTCTACAAAAGTTTAATATGTTCACTATGAGATTTTGTAGAGAAAAAGATTCTTGACCTGGGTTCAAGTCCTGACTTTGCTGTTGACTAATTATATGACCACAGGGAAGTAGGTACATCTATCTGGGACTTAACTTCATCATCTGTAAAATAAGAAGATTCAAAGACATCTACAAACTGATGCAGAGAAAAGAAAGAGCTAGGAAACAACAGACACATAATTACAATAACATAGGAGAATAACACTAAAAGTCGACTGAACTCATATGACTTTCAATGATTAATCAGATAATAAAACACACCTTTTTTCCTTAGAGAGGGAAGGGTATATAGGAGCAGGATGTGCAAATGCTGACATATAAGGCTGCTTTTGCTTCACTTTTTCTTAGGTGAAGGAAATGCATTAGGGTGAAGGGACACACCAGCAAATAACTGGTACAAAGAACAAAAGGCAGATATCTCCAAAACACTTTTTTTTTCCTTTTGAGTGGGGAAAGCAAAGCAACTGAGGTTAAGGGACTTGCCCTAGGTTACACAGCTAGTAAGTGTCAAATGTTGGAAGCCAGATTTGAACTCAGGTCCTCCTGACTCCAGGACCAGGGCTCTATTCACTGTACCACCTAGCTGCCCCTATAGTTTGTCGTTTACTGATAAATTCACAGAATTAAGGCATTCAACTCAGCCATTCCAACTCACATTGGAATTAAGTCTATGAACTTAATCCAAAAAAATTTCATATAATACGGAGAATTTATTAAATGGGTAAGAAGATTAACTATCTCAGGAAGTGATTTAAACGAGAATAGCAAAGGGAAAGAGCATTGGATTTGAAGCTAGAAAGGATGGGTTAGAATTCTGACTCTACTACTTATTTGGGCATTTCATTTAATGTCTCTGGGCCTGTTTTCTCATATAGACTGCTAGGGGTTAGACTGAATGATCCTCTAACACCTCTTACTGCTCTTCATCTGTGTGTGAGTGTGTGTGTATGTGTGTGTGTATGTGAAATATCCCAAACAATTTTTATGTTTATATATGTTTAGTCTCTCACAACAAGGTGATAAGCTTCCTGAGGGCAAACACTGAGTTCTTTATTTCTGGATACCATTAAAACAGCTCACAATAGGTGATCAATAAATCCTCACTGAATTGAATTCAACTGAACTTAAAAGTGGTAAAAAAATATATAACTACTTCTTTAATGTAAGAAAGAAAATGTAAGTGATTAGATCAGTAAAACACAAGTACCTGCATCAGTAAGAACTCTAAAATTTTCTAGAAAAAAAATAAAATAATTTTCTTTAAAAACAGAGATGAGACAGGTTTCGTTGACTTTGTGGGAGGATTTGCCTCTATAAGAGCAGTAAATTACAATTTATATCCAAGATCATCTTAATACAAAAACCCAGATTATCTTATTAACATATTTTATTGACATGGATTATGATTGCTAGTAGTACTGATGACAAGACTTTTTCTCTGTGTTAAAATACAATCTATTTTGTTTTTTATGGTGTTATTTAGTATTCACCATGTCCAGGGCTACTAATTCTTTTCTCAAAGAAAGTACTCATGATGTAAAGATTCAAGGCATCTATTTAATCTACAAATCCTTGGTCTCTCTCATTCCATTTTATCCAACCAAGTTTTCCCTTATTTTTCTTTCCTTCCTTACCTTTACTCACCTTTGTGTTGAAGTCACCAAATATCAGAATTTATGCTGATTTAATTTTCAGGATCTCATCAAATTATTCATAGAATTTCTTAACTTCTTAATCCACAGCACCCAATATATTAGTATGTAAGCTGCAGTTATTTTCATAGTTGCCTTTCTACAAATGTTTATTAGTGGTACTGCAATACTTGATGACAAAATGTTGCATGAAATAATATTTCTTGATGCCTGTGCGTATATGATAAAACTACTTCACCAATTCCTTTCTTTGCCTTTCCAAGTAATATCTATGAGCTACAATCTACCCATTTCCTTTCATTTTCATTTATGTCAAGAATGTCAAGATTGATTCGATTCAGCTACTCAGCAGTTGGTCATTGGACAAAGATCTCACATTTAGAGCACTGAGTCAAGTAAAAGTGTATAAATGTCTACAGACTTCATGATTCTTAATGTCCTTTGTAACCTTTTCCTGTACTCAGTCACTATTAATGAAGAAGCAGATGGGACCACAGAGGACTAGGGGTCGTTTTATGTTTTTCTTTCTTTTTTTTTGTAATAGCCTAAAAGGCTTCATCACGCAAAGACAACCCACTGTTTCTTTCTATATTGGATAGCTTGTTCTGCTTTAAGTTTTAATACTCTGATGGCAGAACCCTCATGAACTCAGTCACCCCCATACAATTAGGCATTAGTAATCTCTTTCTGAATCAGCTGTTTGTTTAATACAGTCAGAATTAAAATTAGAATTAGTGAAAAGCAATTTAAAAAGTAATAAAAACAAGAAAAAAGATATGACATAGGATTTAAACTTCTCAGTCCTGAACTATTTAAACAAATAATTCGTAATCAAAAATATGAGGTAGACAACAGAAATTGACCATACAATTTTATACAAAAATTTAAACTGTGCATATATGTTGCACTGAACCATTTAAATTTCTTTCTTACATTAAATAAGTAGTCCTTCTTTCTCACCACTTTTCATTTCAGCTCAGTTCAACTACCGAGGACTTACTTTTTTCACTTTCACTTTTTATCAGTGTTTTGTTTTTATATCATTTATATTTACAATTACTTCCACTTCATGAGAGATCTCTTATAACAAGGTAAACAGTTAAGAAAAATTAATATTATAGTGCCTTCATCTGAAAGAACATGCAATATTTCACATCTGTAGCATCCAGGAATCCAGAGGTTCTCAAAATGTGAAAACTATATGAATTCAGTCAATAACATGCAACAAAGAAGAATTTAAAAAATGGCCAAGTTGTGTAAATTTGTTTTTGAAAACAGAGAGATTCCTATTGACAAATAAGGCAAATAACCGGTAGAAATTACAAAAGGGTTATCCTTAGAGAGCATAAATTTAGTGATCAATATAGAACAAGCAAAAAATGGTAGAATCTGTGCATCACATCACCAAAAATTGTAAAAATTTAGCACTACTTAGCAAGACACAACCTGCTTGCTAGAATTAGACATCAGAAGCTGAATCTCTTTCATGAACTAATAGATGACAAATCCTCATACTAGAAACACAGGTGTACATAGTTTGAACTATTGTCCCCAGTCACCCAAACGTAACAGTAATTTTTTAAAAAAATTTATAAACAACATTTTATAGATGTTATCATTCTGAATATTAATGCTCTTCAAAGTATATGGCAGTAAACCTTTTAAAGTTAGAGAGACTCGATGGAGGAGGGAACAGTTATGGAATCCATCATCCTTATCAGCCTACCTATTACTGGAGTTGTATTGAGTATGCTTTCAATGACCCTACAGGCCATGAATTGCTTCCCAATATTCTTATTTAACAACTCTCTAACTCATCTCTATCATCTTTTCTGCTACTTAAATTTTCCTGAAGATATTTTCTGTAAATCTGAAGAAAATAAGCTTAGTCCCTAATGGTTACATTCAGTTTTGAAAAGCAGCCATTGTAGCTGCTTGCATAAGTTTGCAGAACGTTAGCTCCGTTGGAAAAATAGCAATCTGTCCTTGGACCTTTTCTTTCTTTTTTAAATGGATAAACACCACTACAATAATTAGCCCTTCAAAGTTTAATGAGTCATCCCTATAGTAAGAAGGGTAGAACTGTGATGTCCAATTAAGATTTCATGTATCCTGACACAATTATATTAGCTGTGAGGAACAGGAAGGAACTTTGAATGCTAAGAAATTAGGTTCTGTTGGTACCACTGATTAGTCAGTACTATTCAACTCTCATGAAAGTCAAGAAAGAGGGGCACTATAAGGTTGCAGACTGCTCCCACGCATAACCACCAAAGCATAGAGTTATCTGCATTCCTTCATGCTGTGCTATCAGAAGTACTCAATATGCATGCAAACAAATTAGAAATGCCAATTTCCAACTTGCTAGGAGTGTTTCATTGAAGATTCAACTGACCTCTAAAGTGGACAAAGCATACATGCCCCTGAAGTAGACCGAAGACAGGACACTTTCATTATGTTCTATCATTAGATCAGAACAAAATTAGAAATATCTTACCAGTTATAGACAAGACCTTCAAACTACTTAGGGACAAAATGGAAGTCACATCTACATTGCCATTCATCTGAAAATCACACATCAATAGCCAGTTAGCCAGTGAAAGGGAAACATAAAAATAACTAATTTTTAAGTCTTAGATGAAAATTCAGGGGTATCCTAGAACCAGTTTAAATTAGTTCCCAAGAGCCAGTTGTTAAACTTTTCAATATGAGCATTTATACCTCCAAAATCTGCAAACACTATAAACCAGGGATTGATTTGTTGTTTTGTTAATTATCTAGACTTTAAAAAATAGTGGAGAACATATTAATATGTTAATATTAATAAGGCAAATTAAATTTCAAAGTGTGTTGTGCATACTATTTTGGGGGAAAGTTGGATGTTAAACATTTTTCAGCCAACCCATGGATGAAATAGATTAATTTGATGAGGTACTAAAATCTGAAGGGGTAAAAGTTGAAGTCCCTGAGTTCATTGAAAATCTTCATTTAATACAAATTTCAAAAGTGAAATGGATGGTGAAAATAATAATGGCAACCCAAATGATTTTGAAAAGGAGATAGGCATACTTAGAATGCAATTTTGAACAGTTTTTTCTGAGTTTGCTATAGGAAGCCCACCAAGTATATCAAAAAGAGCAATTTTTAAAAGTTAACATTTTCTATTACTCTCAAGAATAAATACATTCTCTCCCAATATTTGACAAGAAATGAAAAAGCACTTTCATTTCTATATACAACTATTTGTGTGGCAACCATTGTCATGGGAAAAAACAAGAGGAAGAAATGTGCAGTTGTGAAGGTACATCCTTAGGGAAACACCATTATGGCAGAAGTGTTGAAACAGTTATTTAAGATTTGTGAAAAGATATCAGAATATGACATCAGCATTCAACTGACACACGCAATAGACAAATTGAACACCATTATCACTCAATAGGCAAATAAAAATAAACATAGAGAATAGAATCCAGAAAAATGAATACTATATATAGCAGAAATATAAGGAAGGAAACAATCCTTCATTAACTACTAACTATGCACCAGGCACTATGGCAAGCATTTTATAGATATTATTTTATTTGAACCTCAAGGAGGTGCTCTTATTAGCCCTACTTTATAGTTGAAGAAACTGAGATTAAGTGACTTGCCCAGGGTCATATAGTAAGGAAGTGTCTAAAGCCAGATTTGAACTGAGAAATTTCTGACTTGGTGTTGCACTCTATCCACTGTGCCACTTGGCTGCCTTTTGTCATAAAAAGAATAAGAACATAAGAATGAACCAAAATTGAGTCATTGAACATCAATCAAAAACTTTGTTTCAGAAGTCAGACAAACAAAAAAGTCAGAAATTAGAAGAATGATATTACTCCCTGTGAAGAATGGGGAAAATTTCTGGCCATCTACATGGCCTCAAGAACTCTGATTCAATGAAAATGAAACAAGAGGTATGGGATTAAAAACAGAAACCCTGTAAAGTCCATACACAAAAAAATAAGGAGAGAAAAGCAACACCAAGAGAAATGAAGCACTAGTTTCTCTGCAAAATAGGGACATTTTGAGGCCAGATGAGAGTCATGGTTATTGGCTCACCCTGTGGCCCATAAGTCACTGGCAAATCACCTCAATTCTCACTTTTAAATTCAATTGTTATCTCAACTTTCTTAACAGAAGACATCTATCTATATCATATCTACTGCCAAAAAGATGAGATAGCAGTAACTCCTATAAACACAAGCCAATTATGTGCTTGTGCACTTTATATTCACAGCTTATATTATTCAAGGTCATCTAGAAACTCTTCTAAGAAAATAATATATTGGCTGGGAAGAAAAGGTATGTACCAAAAAGTCCCAGAGACACAACAAGCGACTTACTAATTTGGCGATTATTAAACAAGCTACCTAAAAGGGCCATACCATTTAGATTGCCTTTGTTAATTATCACTAAGTTTTTGTCTCAATTTTGCACTTACTGCTTGCAAACATATAAAATGGACCCTCGTACAGTGAAAACATTGGAATATTTGATGTCAACATGAAAATCTGTCTTCTATTTAAAGCACGCCACCAACATGACAGCACTAAGAATAATTAATAAAAGACCTAGCATTTTTAGGAATATGGTTTAAGTCCGTTTTGGTTCTACTTAATCTTAAATGGATTATCATCTCTCTTTTAAAGAGGACTGTATATGTCTTCCAAATTAAAGAAGTAACTGAAGCATCTTCCTAATCTGTTGGTGCATATGGATGACATCAAGATCAAGTCTTCCGAAGTATTTATCTCTTTGCTATAAGGAATGACTATATCAAAAACACATTTAACCACTCCTTCAACTCATAAAATCTTTCCATGATGACATCAAAATGTCATATGAAGTCAATAAGCATGAGATCCTTAATGAGTGCCAAGAAGAAAGAAAGATTGAAGGCTGCAAGTCAGCATTTAGAGGTCCAAATGAAATAGTCAGAAAAGTGATACTCAAAATATCTTGGTCTTCTTAGTGCAAAATATATCAAACATAAGGTTAATGAGGGGAAGAATGGGTTTGAGCATATTAGGAGACTGACCAGCATCCTGAAGCTAAGCCTCAATGGAAAGAACACGTTTAGAGAAATGAACACCTGTGTGATACCATTCATTTTAGTATATACTTTGGGCAGAGTAAAATGGATTACAGGGGATCCAGAAGGTATTCAAACAAAAATTTGTACCATGTTAATGAAAATCAGAGCTCATCCCCCTTCCCAAGACAATTATGAAAAGATGAACACTTCCTTGACAAAAAATAAGGAATAGAACTGATAGGTATACTCAGACAACATGATAAAAAGATTAAATTTTCACAGAAACATTTTTGGAACAATGAGATCTCCCTTCACAAAAACATAGTGCAGTTGGATCAAAGTTGTATGTCACTGGATTTGTCCAATGAGACTGAAAGTAGTTAAGCCTCTAGATGGATCCTATGAAATGGTTGAGTGCAGAAGTGTAATAAAAAGTCATTCTATCAGTGGTATCCACATGAACTAAATCAATAATATGTTGGTTGACAAAGAAACTTCAAACAAATGACTGGGTCACACAGATTCATGTATAGACATGATTAGGTTTAGGATAGCAATTCATGATCAGATGATCATTGCTATCAGGAATTAGAGAAAGGTTAGCCTTAAAGAGCCCAGGCTTATTAATCAATGAAAATGCGATGGAATGGTAGACACTGTGTATCATATCACTGATGGTTACAAAAATTAATTATCTACCAAATGCTTAGCGTCTTTAGTATCCACCTAGATACATGAGCAAATACATAAAATCACATTCTCAAAACTCTCTAGCATTGATAAACTAATAGATGATAATTTCTCCATACTGCAATTTTGTTGTTTAGTCATTTCAGTAACATCCAACTCTTTGTGACCCCATTTGGGGTTTTCTTAGCAAAGATACTGAAGTGTTTGTCATTTCCTTCTCCAGCTTATTTTACTGATGAGGAGTTGAGGCAAACAGGGTGAAGTGACTTGCCCAGGATTACACAGCTAGTAAGTGTTCAAGGCCAAATTTGAACTTGTAAAAAATAAATCTTTCTGCTTCCAAGTCCTGTCTACTCTGTCTACTCTGCCACCTAACTACCCTTATAGTGCAAACACAAACCACAAAATAACCTTGAGAATTCAATAAACTGATCCAGTCATTTTGGAGATCAATCTGGAATTTTTCCCAAAGGATAATGAAACAATAAAGAACCCAATGTCTGAACAAGTTGTGGTATATGATGGTAATGGAATGCTACTGTGCTATAAGAAATGGTGAGCTCAGTGATTTTAGAAAAACATGGATTTTCATGAAATAGAAGAGTGAAATGAACCAAGAGAACATTGTATACAGTAACAGCAATATTTTTTTAAGAACAGCTTTGAGCAAATAAGTCATTTTGACTATAATAAATACTGAAATTAACTACAAAGGACATATGAAGAAAAACACTATCTGCATCCAGAAAAAACCTGATAAATAGAAGTAAATATAGAATAATTTTACATATTTATACATATGTATACTTACAAATACGTATGTGTGTATGTATCTATTTATGTCTGATAGTAGCCATCTCTAGGGTAGGAGTTGGGGGGGAAGGGAAGAAAACAAAGGAAATTTACATGATAACATTGTTGTACATTTAGAAGCAATATTAAATAGTGCACAAAGAGGCATCCAGGATTGGAGGTGATGGACTTTGCCAGAAGTACCCCAGCTGGTTGACTATGAACAACAAATGTTTAAATGGGAGGAGTCAGCTTCCCAGTGATTATCAGTTAGACTTAAGTAGTTTTTAGAAAGGATATTTATTAAACAGGTATGGTAAGGACTGCTGTTACAAAAACAATTCCCTGAAACCAGAAGCACACTCTCCCCTTGCACACATGGTCTCTAGGGACAGTGAGCTCAACTTGTGGCCAAGCGGTAAATACACAACTCCTGGTTTCTAGGAGTTCTTTTCTCCCTTCAAGAAGTCCTCATGCTGTATCCCTTAGGAATAACTTTCATCTGGACCTAAGAGTTGGCATCCTAATTCTGCTTTTCCTAGATATAAGTTTGTCCTCAATGTGTCCCTCAGCTCCCAATGAAGACACAACCATCAACCAATATTGCTCCTAGAACACTATTTCCTGTGATGATGGAAACATCTGAACTTTTGAAGTTCACAAAGTCATTACCTAGTCAATGGGGGTGGAAGAGAGGAATAGAAAAAGCTTGCTCCTCCACCCAAAGGCAATTCCAACTAAGGAAATAGTTGGCTTTCCCACCACTAGAATCGCTGCAGATGAAACATGAAATTGAGACTTGTCTAACTGTTATACATATGTCCGGAGATGCATTTGATTCTTTTAGCTACTTACAAGACATTTCCTATGTGGAGTCATAAGTCTTCAACTATGATCAAAGCATTTCAATCCTATCAAATTGATGAAGGTTTTGTCCTACCTAGTGTATACTCTTGATGGAGTGATTGATTGATTGAATCCAGCAATCTGTTCCTTCTGTGATTATATTAATTGTAATGGGAAGACGTATACAAAGTGAAATTAGCATAACCCTATACATAAAGACTAGAACAAAATAAATGGAAAGAATAAGAAAGTCAAAACTAATTACAGTGATCAAATTTTGCCTTAAAGAGGTTTGAGAATGTACCTCCTCCCCTTCTTTATAGAGATAGTGAATTTTATCTGTTGTATTCTGCTAAATTGATTTTTTTTCTCTCTTTAGTTTTTTACTCTACTACAAAGGATAGTTCTTTGGGTACAGGCAAGGAAAGGAGATACCAGGAAATGAAGATGAGAAAACAAAAGATATCAAGAAAAAAAATTAAAAATCTAAAACATCTCAGTGAAAATGAAAGAATCTATTACTAAGATTTTCATGCAAAATAAAATGAATCTTTCAGTGTTACTCCAAGTACATAGACAATAGTAACAATTTGTGGTTGAACAGTGCTTTACATATTAGTGTTTTACTCACAATTGCCTGGTGAAGTAAGTAAAAACCAATATGTCTATTTCACAAACAAAATTATTCTGTAAAGGAAATAGCAAAAATGTAAATTAAAAAGTATTAATACCCCCAATTAATATATTTTCATTCTTCCTCTCATTAAAAATACAGTCCTCGTTTAATATCTTATTTTCTAGAGAGCTTCTTATGATATCTATTCAGTATATTTATAGGATTTAGTAATGGGTTTCTGGAAACAAGCTACCTGCTATCAGAGCCTTATCTCAGTCAGGTTACCAGTTAATGAGAAATTGGGTGAAGCCAACAAGAATGAGATTTGCAGTTAAATCAAGGGAACACTACTCAAGCAATGGACTACAAGGTTAAAAGTTTGCAGCCCTAGAGTCACCTGTTGCTCTTTGAATAATTGTGGAAATTCAATTCTCTTTTCAACAAACATCTGTCAGACAATCAGCTATGATCACAGCAATGTGCTAGGTACTAAAAAAGATTCAAAGACATTAAGGAGTTAAATAAGAGACAGTTCATTTCCTTATGTGCCTTTTATACCTCAGGATTTTTTGCCATGTAAAATAGAGATAAAACCATTTTCCCTGCCTCTACTTCTCCAGGTTGTTGTGAGAATCAAATCAAATACTTTGAAATGTGTAAGATGCTAAGGGAAATGGATTGCACTTGTGTTTTCATTGATATAGGGAACTACCACATGTGCATTATGACTCTACTAATAAGACTGATACCTTCTCTGAAACTTATAGATTTAAAGAGTTGCCTGGGGTACTGAGAAGCTGAGTCACATAGCCATTACATATTAAAAATCATCATCCCAGGTCTTCCTGGCTCTTTAAGACCATTTCTGTATCCACTATGCAATATTGTACCTGCAAATGCTAAATATATGTTCCCATATCATCATGGTCATTATATCTTGTTCTCATCTTGTTTGATGATGTTGCCGCTGTTCATCTTTCATTTTCCAAGAGGACCAATCACATCACAGGTTGATGTCTTGACTTGTATGTGTACTGTATTTAAGTGAGGAAGAGTTGTGCAAAGTTGTCAGCCTCATTCTCTCTTCCAGTCATTGAAGTCCAGTGGCAAGACAAAAAGTTAAGAGAATTGGCAATGGTTCAGGCAGTGGATGACCTTGGTATCTTCGATGTCTGAATAATACTCTACAGTGCCTGCTTTAGAGTATTTCACAACTGCTTAATTGTGAAATTAAGCCTTAATGGCTATTGGAAAAATTGCTCTCATCTGCCCATTCCACCAGGGGAAATTTTCATATACTTGGGGTAGATATCTC
Source organism: Potorous gilbertii (assembly GCA_028658325.1). Lineage (NCBI taxonomy): Eukaryota > Metazoa > Chordata > Mammalia > Diprotodontia > Potoroidae > Potorous > Potorous gilbertii. Next base: position 666,552,177 of record CM053769.1, read on the forward strand.
TCTAGCTCAATGAGAGATTTGAGACTTTCAGTTATGTAGTTCAAAAAGAACTGATCCTGGAACAAGTTGCTATTTACCTCTTTTTCCTCTCTGTTGTCTAGAAATACAACGAGTTGTCATAGGAAACAGTACATTGTCCGTCACTGGAAGCCTTCAAATGGAGACTGATTGGCTACATTCCTATTCAAGCATGGTTTGGACTGAATTACTTCTCAGGTCCCTTCCAACTTTGAGATATTGAAGAAATCAGTATCACTTAAACAATGCAGTTCTATGATGCTCTCAACTATTCCTAAGGACCTTCAGACCAGAGATGAAGAGAGGGATTTTTCCAGATTTGCTGATCCCTTTTGAACAGTGAGGGTCTGGAGTTCATTTGCATTTGGCAAAGGATGGCTTCCTGTTTCTTAGAACCCAAAGCTGGTAGGAAAGTCTTAGAGGGTTTCTTGGACATCAAGTGACTCTAACCTAACAATAGCTTAACGAGATGTCTAAATAAACACAAAACACATGGATGGAAATATGCAGGAGTTTAAAGATGAAGGGAAGAGCACTTGGTAAAAGAGAGTGGGAAAGTGTTTAATCAAAGTCAGGGCAGTGCAAGAAGTTTGACAAACATGAAGTGGGACAGTTCTCTCATTTCTCTTCCAAAGGGCAAATTCCATCTTCTCTCAACCAATACCTCCAGTTACAAGAGTGCAATGCCAAAGAGGAGCAAGAGTCTCCACATGACAGGTTGAGAATTGACCTTTCTTGTTGTTTGAACATGCATATTTTATGCTTAATACAGTCTGTTTTCTTTCCCAGACTCTAAAGGGCAGATGAGAAATAAAAACAGTTTAGTAAAAGGTATGTATGCCAATCAGGCAGATCACCCTAATCAGACTGCTGGGCCTTTTCCAGATCTTACAATGATGAATAGACTTGTTGATTATCAATTACTATTCTGTCTCAGTGACCTATGCCAAGTTTATTCCTTAAAGTCCAGGAATAACCAAGTCCTTTGCCCAAATCCCATCCTAGTGCAAACACATTCCCTTTGTAGCAACATTTCCTCTAGGAAAGCAGAAGAAAACATTTTCTATCTTGGTATTTAGATTTGGGTTGGGGGGGAGTGGAGATCATAGAATGCTATATCTAGAGAGAGAAGCCATCCTACTTTATCATTTTACAAATTACAAAAGAATCACATCCCAAGGAATTTAATTGTTGATATAAGTAATGTCAGAGGAAAAATTTTAGCCCAAATCCCCTGACTCTAGTGGGAGTAGGGATGGGAATCTGTGGATTACAAAAATCTGTGTAGATCAGGTTCTGTGGACAGAATCTCACTAACATTTTATAGATTTAAGTATAGTATTGATGAGGCAAAGGTAACAGACCAGTTAGTTTGACTCTCCTCCCAAGCCATAGAATGTGCCTCTAATTCCAGGCAGTCATCTTGCAGATGTTTTTTATCAATTACAATGGGGACAAGATGAATGAATGCGGCTGCATCAGGACAAATCTATTACGACTAATGGGAAGGAAAGACAAAAACCCAAATCTCAGTTCCTGTTCTCCTGATGGGTGTGCCAGCAGCATCATATTCCAAAATTAAGAGAACCCCATGAACAAAATTAACTCCCACAAGTTAGCGAATCGGTAACCACTCCAGGCTCAGTTTGTACAAGCAAGAGGAGCATTAGCCCAGAATATTGCATTTTTTTAAAACAGTGTAAAAGATCATTCTTGAACTGAGTCAATATACATAGAATGGAACAGGAAGCGGTCAACATTCCAGAGTTACCAGACTTCAGTGATGGAAAGAGTCTGAGCCCACCTCGTTCCACCCAAACCTAAATAAATTCTCTCCACAGAATCCTCAACAAGTAGTTAGTCTTCCCTTAAAGACCCCTAACAAGGGACCATCTTAAGGAAGCACAATCCTTATTTGAATAGATCTAGGATGTTTTTATTCACAATCATACTAAATATACTTCTCTGTAACTTTCACCCATTATTTTTGGAGCTTCCCCCATACTTCCTCAAACACTTAAAAAAAGATTTCATCATGAGCCCCTTAAATCTCCTCTTTGAAAGGCTAACCATCCCCACTTTCCTCAGCTGATCTCATATCAAATGATGTTATGGTTCTGCATCATCTTGGTTGCCTTCTTCTAAATGCTCACCAGCTTACTTTTGCCTTCCCTAAAATGTGGTGCCCAGAACTCAATCTATAATCCTTCAGATCTTATCTGACCAGGGCAGAGTACGGTGGGGCTACCAATTCATTAGACCTCAGCACTGTATCTCTTTTAATGTAGCCTAAGATCATGTAAGCTTTGGGGAAAGGAAAGGGACAATCAGACCATGCAATGAATTTATACAGAGTTTGAAATCCCCTAAAACATCCACATCTTTTTTATGGGGAAAAAATGCTTTCTCTTCATGGCTCCCTTATGCTGAATTTATAAAGTTGATTTTTTTTCCACCTAAATGTAAAACTTTACATTTATTCTTATTAAATTTAATCTTCTTAGAGTCAATCTATAGGCTAGACAAGGGTGTCCTGGTAAATGTTTAACAATTGACTCCAAAATGATCATTTAAAGTCTAATCTATAGCATTAACATTTTTTCCATCACTCTCTTAAGCCTAGACCATTAAAAAAATACAAAAATGCTTTGTAGCATTTGCTAATTTCCAAGGTATAAATGTTCATGATGAAATTTTGACATTCATTTGTTGTGAGCTGGTATGGGCAAGCTCCAGCACATCACTAGCGCTACCCACCAAGGATTTTTTGAATTCAGATCCTTCCGTTCAGAATACATCTGTAAATGTGTAAAGCATGTCATTGAGGCTTTTATCCAAGTCATTCAATAATGTTGAGCAGCAACGATCCCAGAACACATCCCTAGGGTTCCTCTGAAGGACCACTAGAGTCCTCCTTTCAAACTGACACCAAACCATTGGTAATTACTCTTTGGATCTGACTAATCAAACTAATTCTGAATGCTCTTGTCTATGGACTATGGGCTATGCTCTTGTCTAGCCAAAATCTATTCAGCTTTTCTCACAAGAAGAGCTTGAAAGATTTCATCAAATATTTTGATAAAGTTTAAGTAAAGTACATCTATAGTTTTCCATGATCAAACAATTGAGATACCCTGTCCAAAAAGCAAATGAAGTTAATCTGGCATGACCTATTCTGGATGAAATCAAGCTGACTCTTTCAGATCACTAAAATAATGTTTAAGATGTGATCTTACTATTCTAATGCTTTTTACAGCCCTAAGCCTATTATTAAACTTTTAACACATTAACATTCATGAGTGAAATTAATAAATCAAGATATTAAATTTTATATGAATTGTTTAATAAGAATATGATGAGAGTATTATAAAGTAGTCCTTTCTTCCTTCCTTGGCACCCACTGATCTTTTTCCCTTTCTCTTTTGCCAAAATCTGTTATCAGGAAGTGATCTGATATTAAGCTACAGCACTGTCACTGGCTACACACCAGTGAATAAGCTGCAACTTTGAATTTAAGAGCGGTTACTCACTTCTACTACTATAACTCACAATCCCCCACCAGAATGTTTCCCAATAACAGTTAACCAATAGACACAATGGGAATTTAACAAAGGTATTTTATATTAGATGACATAGTAAGAAAGATAGCTACCAAACATTCATTCCCATAAACCTCTCTCACAAATACACAAAGTTTTTGTAGGAAGAATGGGTATAAACTTAGTGGACATTTGTAATTAGGTATATACACATGAGGAACACATGTGATTAAAACAGCTCAAAACTATAGCACAACAGGGCCTTGATGTGTTTTCACTTTTACAAGGGTCTTCACACAATGATGTGCAGCAACTCTTTTGAGAAGGTTTCTTAGTGGGGCTACTTGGGGATACTCCTTTCCATAGCTTAACTGTCAATTGCTAAGATTAGCTCTCTTGAAACCATCACCAGTTACATTTCTGCTTCTAGAAATCCCATTCCCAGATGCTGTTAATTCTCTTAACTCACTGCCTCTCTGCACCCTTGTCTATAAGAGAAATGTGATTTTGTTCCTTCCAGTGTGCCTTAAACTCTCGTGAGCTTCTTCAACCAATGGATTGGATTCTCCTTCTGGATCAGCAGCTCTACTGCTAAACACCATGGTTTATTGGGAGTATGAGAGAAAAATCCTGTCCTTTCTCCCCCAAGAGAAAAAGAGTTGGGTTCCTCCCCAACTGTTGTCTATAAATATAATTAATTCAACATGACCAGAATGGGTCTCATGAGGGCCACTTGAGGGCCTAGTCAATCATTGTTCACCCAATCATTTCCCTTCTAACTCCATCTGAGGAGATGCAGTCATATTTTGTAAAAAAAAAAAAAAAAAAAAAAAGGGATCTCTAGGTGCTAACACTCTGTTTTAGCTTAGCTTTAACATCTTGTCATCTGTGATTATATCCTGTGATGACATCACTTGATGTCACAGGAATGGTAGAGAAGGGAGGAGAGGAGAATAACCTTCTTCATTACAAGTAATTTACATCTTAATGCAAATTAATTGAAAGCATTACCAAGAGTAGTTACATTTTAGAATTTCTCTCAGTTACTGAATAAATGCTTTGTGATTTTAAGAATGGCAAGCTAGAGGCTGAGAAAGGAGGAATGACCTGCTGGTTATGCAAATGAGTGACACAGGATTAAACAGCAAATTATAGTAAGTCTATTGGGAACCCTGGTATGAGACCATGGCAAATTTCCTCTTATCCCTTTTCCCTTGAGCTACACAAAATATCCTTTACACTATTTCAAGAATAACTATGCTCCTCAATATGGCTTTATAATGAAAGAGATTTCTATGCCTCTTGCAATTTCCCTAACCTTTAACCAATGAAGTCCTCTGAGGACATGTTCTAAATTCATAAAAAAAAAAACACTGGCAATGTTATCTTGAACAAAATACAATTTAATTAATCTAAAGATCAATTAATTTTCCTTGCAACTTATCTAATATATATTCAGCTTCTTGATTCTTTTTCAAAGAAGGGGTTCTTTAATTAAACTCCTCATTTTCCATCAGTTACTCTGCCAAGCTTTGACTCCATGGAACACCATACCCAAACTTCCCCCCTCCCAACACCTCTGCATCCCCCTCCCCACTTTTAAGCTTCTTTTGTGTATTGTCTTTCCCCATTAGATTGTAGGCTCCTTGAGGGTAGAGACTGTCTTTTTTTCTTATCTGTATCCCCAGCACTTAGCACAATGCCTTAGCACATGGTAGGCACTTAATAAATGTTTATTGAATTGTTATTGAATTTTCATTGAAGAATCTTCAAAATTAGTGAGAAAGTAAAGAAAAATATTTAATTTATAGATCATGATTAATAACTCATTCATGCAAAAAGGACACTTAAATTTGAAAGTTCACCGAGTTTATTTGTAAATTCAATGAAATAGACAAAATGTGTAATCTCAGAATTTGAAAGGAGTTTAGTGGTCATCTAGTCGAACAGAACCTAAATAGAAATTCTCTCTATAGTATCTCCAACCAGATTTCTCCAGCTTCTGACTTAAAACTTTTACAATTAAAGTAATGGATTCCAGTTTGGGTTTGCTCTGTCAAACATTTTATATTATATCAAGGTAAAGTCTTCCTGTCTCTAGCTTTCATCCAGTGCTCCTAGATCTTCCCCCTGGGCACAAGCAGAATGAGACTAATCTATTTTCTGTATTCCAGTCCCTCAACAATTCGAAGACAATAACCACGTCCATCCATAGCCTTTTATCCACCAGACAGCTTCAGAAAGGGCCGAGGAACAGTATAATGGTGTTTGCTGCCCAACAACTCCAGGAGAAATGCCAGGAGCGGAACAGAGGTCTATACACAATGCTTGTAGATCTGACCAAGGCCTTTGACACTGTTAGTCGTGAGGGCTTATGGAAAACTATGTCAAAATTTGGTTGCCCAGAGAAGTTCATTAATATTGTGTCAATTTCACAATAGCATGTTTGCCCGGGGTCTGGATAGTGGACAGTGCTCTCATACCTTCCCAGTCACCACCAGTGAAATAGGGCTGTGTGCTTGCTCCCATGCTTTTTAGCATGATGTTTACAGCCATTTTGTCAAATGCTTTCAATGAGAATGAATACAGCATCAAGGTCAACTACTGTACTGATGGTAAGTTCTTAAATTTGAAAAGGCTACAAACCAAGACCAAGGTGGAGGGAGTGCTGGTGCATGGTTTTCTGTTTGCAGATGATTGTGCACTCAGTGCAGCCTCTGAAGCTGAGATGTAACGAAGTAGGAATCAATTCTCTGCTGCCTGTGCTGATTTTGACCTAATAATTAACATCAAGAAAATACAGGTGCTTCATCATCCACCACCACACCATTCAAACGTGGAATCATCAGTTACAACAAATGGAGAAGTTTTGAATACTGTGGATAAGTTCACTTACCTTGGTAGTGTACTTTTCAGGGACGTACATATTGACCATGAGGTTGATACATGCATTGCCAGAACTAATTCAGTGTTTGGGAGACTCTGAAGAAAAGTATGGGAGAAAAGAGGTATCAGACTGACTACCAAACTGAAGGTCTACAGAACCGTTGTGCTGACCTTATTGTTGTATGCCTGTGAAACATGGACAGTCTACCAGAGCCATGTCAGGAAACTGAATCGCCTCCATTTGAACTGTCTTAGGAAGATTCTGAGGATCACCTGGAAGAATAAGGTTACCAGACACTGAAGTCCTTGCTTGAGCTGAACTTCCAAGCATTCAAACTATGCTTCAGAGAGCACAACTCTAATGCGCTGACCATGTACAATGCAAAATGTACGCTTGCAAAAAGACTATTTTATGGAGAACTCACACGGTGGTCAGAAGAAACGATACAAAAGCACTCTCAAGGTCTCTCTCAAGAGTTTTGGATTTGACTGGGCAACATGGGAGATACTGGCACAGGACTGCTCAGCATGGAGTGCCCACATCAGAAAGGGTGTTATGCTCTATGAGCAAATCAGAATTGAGACAGCACAAAGCAAAAGTAGGATGCACAAATTTGGAGTATCCACCCCAAATATTCATAGAGACTATCTGAGCTTGCATTGGTCTGATCAGCCATAGTCAGACACAATGAAATTTCACTTTATTATGGTGATGTCATTTTGGTCCTCTTCGAAGACAAAGGATGACATCAACAACAGCCTCTCAATTCAGACGGATTGCAGTAACACTTTCTTCCCCTTTCATCTGACACAACTGCCTCATGTTGAACCTGGAGCCCATTAAAATCCTCATGTCTTTTTCATAGGAATTGATGTCTTATCATTCTCCTAACCTAAATAGATTGTGAAACAGATTTTGGTTTTGATCCTGAGTAAAGGTTTACATTTTTTTCCTGTTCAGTTTCATCTTATTCCACTTGAGCTATGCTTCTAGGCTGTTGAGAACCTGCTGGATTCAAATCCCATGATCCAGTAAGCTCATTATCCCTTTGCCAGCTTTGTGTTCAACCCTTTCCTTGTACAGATGAGGAAACTGAGACCAAGGAATGACTTGCTCAAGCTCATGCCATTTGATAGTGACTGAAGTAAGGCTATACGTCAAATGACTAACACCCAAACCAGAATCTTTCCTTTGTTCTATCGTCTCCATAACAAATCTCAGTGCCTTTAAATCCCTTGTAGAAAATACTATGAAGATAGCTTCTTTAAAGAAATACCTAAAATCTCTTAGCTCCATCAAAAGATTTAGAGACAGAGCTACCCTTTGACACCATTAGCCTTCTCACTAATGAAGAAACTGCAGACCAAGGAAGAAATGTTATTTGCCCAAGGTCACACTGGATTCAAATTCAGGTCCTTTGATTCCAATTCCTTTGTCCTTTCTACCACACCACACTCTTTCTATCTGAACACAAAACCCAGCCTCTACCTATAGGGACATAGAACAGTAGTCTTTGTAGGGCAAGAACTAAAGAAAATTCCAGGAGATCTATAGTATCATAAACAGAGCAGGCAAGGATCTTAGAAAACACCTAATCCAACTCCTGCATTTACAGATGAAGAAACTGAGGTTCCAAGTTGATTAAATGACTTGCCTCAAGTTACATAGTAATAAATTACAGAATCATAACTGGAACCCAGGTCTTCTGATTCCAAACCTGGTAATCTTTCCATCCTAATGCACTATCTCTGTAACTTTTATCTATGTAGGCACCAAGAATGCCAGCATATTCTTAAAGAGAAGTTTTATGATTGATTCATATCACTGGGCCTAAAAGGGCTGCTCCATGACAGTCACTGAAGCTGCCAAAATAAGCAAGCTGGCCATGCTGAAACCAGATATCAGCACAGACAATATTTAACAGCAGAGCATGCTTGGCATTCAAAAGCATCCTGGCAAGCTGTCTCAGTAGGCTGGCAATCCTTTCTCCAGCATTGCCTTTTCTAATTAGGAGTTTCAGGGCCCATAAACATAGTTCCCATTGTAGAATTCTGTATAATAACATCAATATTAATATTTGTTGCAGGAGTGATCACAACAGTAGTAGACATAGTAACTGTCATTATGGTTATCATATATGTCATTTAAATAACAATTTAAGATTTAAAAGACATTTATATACATTTTTCTCATTTAACCCTTGTGACAAATTAATGATACAGTTTTGTTTTATTTCCACATCTTTGGGATTTGTGGTTCTATTGATTTTTCTAGTCATAAGAAAGGTAGAGATGACATGTTAATCATGCAAGTTAAATTTAAAAGTGTGTCATGTTTATGGTTGTTTTTTCTGAGAGCTCATTGCTGAAAGTTTATCAGTACACCACAGGGTATGAATATCCTTGTGTTCGGCTAAGCTGAAATGAAGATGCAGAGGATAGAAGTTGAATAGAACGAGCAGGTCAGCAGTTAGGGAGTTTGACAGAATGCCATTTATGTGGTTACTTAGTATGAGGGTAAGAGCTGAGGTAGAAAAGAATGGCTATACCAGACACTGAACTAATCAAGAAGCAATAGAAAATGTTTGGGAGTGGGAGGCAGAGTCTGTAGGTAAAGACCACTAGAACCTGAATTGGAAAATAAATTTGGATTGCATGCACTTCAAAAAAGAGGAGGTTGCTCATGAAGAAACAAGAACTACGTGTCTCCAACCGTGTTAAAATGCTGGTAGAAACAGCACAAGGTGGACAGGGATGGGATATAAGGGAAAGATAGAAAGTGATACCTACCTTGTTGGGGAGACAAAGTTTTGGAAATGAAATAATGTTGCAAAGGAATGTAAGATCAGTTGTGCAGCACACACCTGAAGTGCTGCTGGATTGCAGAGAAGTGAGTCAATGAAGGAAACCAGCAAATCATCCCTAAGAATATTGCATGCCAGTGTTTAATGGCCTAAATCAAAAAGAGTCCAAAGTAGTAATGTCCAAATGAAAAGAAAGAGTTAAAAGTTTATTCAACTGAAAGTACCACATTGAAGAAACTGAAGATGTTGGTTAGGGACTAGGGGAAAGAAATATTTAGGTTTCTCGTAAATTTCAATCTTTGCTAAGTTATATGTGTGCCCTAGACGTTAGGTTGATATATCTGTTTTTAAGGTTTGGGTTTTTTTTTCCTCTCAGACAAACTCAAACTAGACAATAATGTCTAATACTCTGTCTGCTGAATCTCTGTCGGAAAAAATCTCCTGAATGAAATCAGAGCCTCTAATACCCAAATGGGATAAAGTGAGTCATCATCCCTGCCTGTGAATGAAAAATAGCTGTTCTGAGAAAACACACTGTGACAAATGATACCATGTGGATATGCTAGTAAAGAGGGAAACACAAGTGCCCTGAGATAAATTATAGATTCCCCTACACCAGTTACAATCATCTCATGAAATGGTGCTCGGAAGATATATCCTCACTCTTCTTTCTAAGCCTAAAGATTTCAGCTCCCAGGTTGGTCATCAGGTTTTGGGTTTGGTTTTTTCTTTTGTTTTTAACCACCAGATTTTATTTTCTTTTCTGGCATGCTTATGAGCTTGAACAAAGATGCAGGTCTGTTGTGGCAAATAACATGAGAACCAAAATCTTTACAAAGTTAAAAAAAATGACTAGACCCCCCCAGGAATGACTGGTTTATTTCAAGTAATATTTGATGAAGCAAATCCTAATCCATCAAAAAAGTTAGACCCAGATCCAACTTACACATACACCTTTTAATACACAAATAGTTTATGTTTGGACAGGCATCCAAAAGGTACTCAAATATTCCCATGGATGTGTGATCTCATTGATGCGGGTATCCCCTTTCAGTGATCCAGCTCCCAAACTACCCCTGCCTCCCAAGCCTCTATACCTCTAGACCATATTTTTCCCCCAAGTTCACCCCCTGGGAGCCCACTAAAATATGCTGAGGATATTTCTCAATTCTTCTTGACCTTGCAAGGTTACCAGTGAAGAATATATCCACTGGGTATCCTTTACTCTTACTAACTGATCAGCCACCCACCATGCACATACTTCTTTATTACCCTGCTGGTGATTTCTTTTCCACTGAGTTACAATTTCCTGTTGTCTCCATACATAACAAGAATGTCAAAACTGAAACAATTCCATTTCCCTAGGAGTCTGTTCACTTGTTGGTCAAACAAAATACCAAGAATTAAATTGGTTTTACAGTACAAGGGCAGGAAAAGATCCCATGATTTTCTTGGTATAGGGAACTTCTAGATGAAGAGAATCTCTTTACCATACAGGTCAGTACAGGCTCTAAAATGCAGAGCCTTGGAGAGTTGCTTAGGACACTGAGAAGTTAAGAAGCTTGCTTAGGAGAACACAGCTGGTATCAAGATTGCAACCTAGGTCTTAGCTCTAAGGTGGGATGATTCTTAACATCATTTTCCATCTCCCTGAAGCTAGAACTGTAGAAATATAGAGGGGTTTCATGGGACTAAAGATCATTTTATATTTTGCTTTGTTTTATGGGTTGTCATGACCAAAGGATTCATAACCAAGTGTCCAACAGTCAGTAATGAATTTAGTTACATTTAGTTGGCTAAGGGCAGTTAGATGGTATAGTAGATAGAATACCACATCTGGAGTCAGGAAAACCTGAGTTCAAATATGACCTCAGACACTTGAGCTTTGAGACCCTGGGCATGTCATTTAACCCTGTTTGCCTCAGTTTCCTCATATGTAAAATGAGTTGGAGAAGGGAATGGCAAACCAGTCCAGTATCTTTGCCAAGGAAACCTCAAAAAGGAGCCACGGAGTCAAACATGACTGAAAATGACTAAACAATAACAAAATACTTAGGCCTATGAAAAGAGATTCAATTTGTCATACATTGTCAAAGCTTGTGACTCACTGCCATCACTTTTAAGAGCCCAGGATAATCTCTACATCACAATGAAACAGTGGAGCAGAACTTTGAGAGGTACACAAAAGATACTACTTCCAGTTTAGGCAAATTATGTGCCTCAGTTTTCTGATTTATAAAATGGAGCGGTTGGACTAAATTATATACAAATTCCTCATCCCACCCACATCCACATTTACCCAAAGATGATTGATTCTAAATTTTAAGCATACTAAGGGAACTGAATAATTTAAAATTTTTAAAATACATTTCTATTGATTTTTTATTTTTTTTATATTGTCCATATTTCCCAGTGTGTTCACCTCCCCTCCTCAAATTAAAATTAATTTAAGAACTTAAGTTCTTAAAATATTTCCAGTCCTGTCTCAAATAGTTACAAGTCAAATGGCCAATAGCAAATCAATTAATCCTTCAGAGCCTCAATTTCCCCTTTTGTAAAATGGATTGTACTACATGCCTGATGGGGTTCAAATGAAGAAAATGTTTTGTCAGCTTTAAAGCATTATATAAATATGTCACTGCTATTGTCATTGCCATTACTTTAATCTCTGATAAAGAAATGAATTTTTTGGTAACACAAAAGTATCACCTTTGAGTTTTCTGTTTTGCAGGTTAGAATTTTCATGTATTAGATTTCATAAAGTGCATCTCAAAAATAGCAGAAAATATTTTCTGACATTTTACCTTATCTTTAAAGTAACAACATTTTTGATCAGACAATACAAGATAAGAGAAAAGGAGAGGGACTAAAGGAAAGAAAGATTAGTAAGAACATTCATTCCCTTCTTCTCATTAGAGGACCTTACCTCCTACTTTAGTGAAAAAACAGAGACCATCCAGCCTATGCCCCCTCTCTTCTCTGTGTCTCTTCTCTCTCTGTGTCTCTTCTCTCTCTCTTTCTTCTCTCTCTGCTCTATCTTCTCTCCTCTCCCTCTTCACTCTCTCCTCTCTCTCTTCTGTTCTTTCTGTCTGTCTTCTCTCTGTCTTCTCTCTCTCTTCCCTTCTTTCTCTCTCTTCTCTCTCCCTCCTCTTCTTCTCTCCCTTCTCCCTGCTCATCTCTCTTTCTCTCTCTCTCTCTTTAGCTGTCCCTCTTTCTCTCCTTCCCTGTCCCTCCTTTTTCTCTCTCCTCTTTCCTAAAGATGGAGTGAAACCAGGATGAAGGTCAGACTTTTGAAACAATGAGATGAAACCCAATGATCCTTCCACATCATTCTGGGACATGTGGCTTCTTTATATCAATTGAGTTATGCTATCAAAGAATTTATCACAAGAATTTCCTGGCTTACAATGAGAATTGTTGCAAAGAAAAGTGTCAAGTGGATGAAATTTGAAGGCATTTTTTTAATGAGAGTAGGAAAGATAGGGGAAAATAAAGGTCTTATGAGACATATAAAAATGGTTTGCTAACTTCATTTCCTCCATTTACTTATTATCTATTGGTTTTAGAACAAATTCATGATTCAGTTGCTTTCCAAACTCAGAAGTCTTACTTTCCTTGTATCCACTGAAGAAGTTAAGATGGTAATGATGAAATAGCTTCAACCCATTCATTTCTTCACTAGTCAAAATCCCCAAATGAAGTCAGCCCTAGTTGGTCTTTATCTCATTCATTTGGTAATAGCAATTATGATACACTCCAATAATACTGGGGATTCTTTTGAGAGTGGTACAGAAAACCATAAAAGGCAGAATCTCTGCTAGGAGCTAATACTCTCTGGAGCAGAGAATTATAATAGGAAAATAAAAAATGAATTCTAATCACTGGTAAGGGGACAGGGATGGGGTGCAAGGTAGAAGATTAAGTACAGCCAGTAAAACAATCACTACAACTGTATAAAGATCAAACCTCAGGGAGTCTGAGCCTGTTTAGTCACGACCAAGTTTTGGCCCTTTAAAGCATTTAGCTATTTCCCCATCATATCTGACTCTTCACGTCTCCATTTTGTATTTTCTTAACAAAGATACCTGGAATAGTTTGCCCTTTCCTTCTTCAGCTCATTTTACAGATGAGGAAACTGAGGCAAACAGGATTAAACAAAATGTCTAGGTCCACAAAGCTAGTAAGTGTATGAGGCCAGATTTGAATTCTGGTTTTTCCTGACTCCAGGGCTGATGCCGTATCCACTACACCATCTAGCTGCCTTTGACCAGCCAAGTATAACAAAGCTCATTACTGATAGGCTGGCCACTGAAGGCACATTCAATCTTACCAGAAACCACGATGCCTTAGAAATAGGATTACCAAATTTCATTTGGTTAAAGACTACCGTATTTCTCAACCTTACTTTTCCTTTCAGCTTTAAGTAGATACTTTTACACTAAAACTTAATTATTCAGAAAAAATGATCAAGTGGACCCTCAGGACTGGGATGATTGATAGCTTTAGTATAATTTTCTAACTGGAAGAACCTTTAAAGGATTAATAAGAGCAGACAAAAAGAAATCAACAAAGACCCTTCCTTTTGCTTTCAGCAAATAATTATAATACTGGAGCTCTGACTGAATCTTTGTAGAGTGGTTTCTGCTGCTACTAACCATGGCACCCTACCAGTGGAGAAATTAGATAGATTTTTTAAAATTTTGCATTGCCCCCTAAAGATACACGTGGGAGTGCAGAAAAAATATACAAGAGGGAAATATAGAAACAGATAATTATTCCTCATTGCATAGAGTCAAACATGATTTTCATCATGACTAGACTTGAAATATTTTAACAAATGTTTAAGTGGATTTTCCTTTTTGTTTCATTTTATGTTTCTCTTCCAAGGTCATTTAGGAAAAAGAGCAAAATAGCTGAAACAAATTCAAGATCAGCCCCTTATGCCTTTTACCTTGAAAGTTTTCTTGCATAGAATGCTGCAAAATTAACCTCTCTGGAGACTACTAATCAGAAGCACAGCTGTTGAGTGAGACAGACACTAAGGAAAGTAGAGTTTCAGAAATGACAGAGGGCAGTCAATCAGCAATGATATTCCAATGAAGCAGAGCTGAGATGCAAGCCAAGGAGATGTGGGGAGATTTTATTGAACATCTCCTTGTTTTAACTGCTTTGAGGAGTTCCCAGGAGAACTTGAGGGTTTGTTTATCTCTATAGACACAAGTCATTGAAGGTACATCTTCAGATGGAACCATTTCTGATACCTTCAGCCTGCTGACAGCCCCAAATGGTACTGGAGGCCCAAGTAAAACACAAGGAGACAACTAAAATATAGGGTATTTAGGCACTTATCTCCTGAGACAGCTCCCTTTTTTTCCATTTTTGTCAGTTACAGTCTTATTTTTGCATCAGAGGGTAGATGGAAGCAGATATAAGAACATCTTGGGAACATCTGGCTAAACACAGCTGCAGAAAATGAGCCTCAGGATAGGAAAAGCTATGATTGACAGGGAAATCTATTGGCTTATGTAGGGGTTAGCCAAGGGAAAAGGTGAAGCTTCCCTTCTGGAGATGTTCAATATAGAACAGAGTATACCCAGGAGGGGGCTCCTAACAGCGGACACGTCAGGAGGCCCAAGAACATAGGGTAATAGACCTTTTCCAAGCTCTGATTTCTTCATTTTATTCCTTAAGGAGCTCTTCTCACCCACTATAATTAGCAAAATGGGTAATTGCTGTTAGATAATTATTGCCATAGACCTATTTGCCTTGTGTTTCCGGAAGAATGTAAATACTGTGAAGCAGAGCTGGCCCTGCACAGCTCCTGTCTGTTCCTGACCAGTTTAAAGCTGGGGAAGAATGGGAAGTCAGTCAGATGTCATCCTGTTTGTTTGCCTTCAGCACTGTCCTCGATCAGCATGGA
Source organism: Potorous gilbertii (assembly GCA_028658325.1). NCBI lineage: Eukaryota > Metazoa > Chordata > Mammalia > Diprotodontia > Potoroidae > Potorous > Potorous gilbertii. The sequence continues at coordinate 666,567,344 of CM053769.1, forward strand.
AGAGGCATCAAATGGACTGGTTACAGTTTCCCTTTCCGTTCCAGTTCCTAAGTTGCTTTTTTTCACCAACCTCAAATGGGGGCAAAAAAAAATGACTAAGGAAAGAAAACATGTCATCTTCCCGGCCAGGAGCAAGTGTGTGAGAAACAGGATATAGTGATTCCAAAGTTTTTCACAGGAAACACTGATTGCCCAGTTTTACATTGTTGCTCCCAGAAAAGAGAGTGAGATGAGGAAGAGATCCGTTTCCCAAGGTGAAGGAGGCTATTTTCCTCATCAGAGCTTTGTTTCAGGGAGAGCACAGCCCAGGGGACATAGACCAGTCCTGAGACCCACTCAACACATTGACTCACACTGAAGTTTGGTTCAAGAGGAAATCTCTATTGCAGAGGAAAGGAGGCTGGTTCCAGGAAATTAGAGTCCATAGATTAGGGAGACACCAGAAATTAGTTCATAGTATACCATGAAATCTGTGAAGGCAGGATTAAACAGAGAAATCAAAGGAGGGAAATCTTGATATTAATGTGGCCAAAGGAATCCCACAAACACTCAAAGACTTTATAAATACCCTATTTGTCTCCAAGAAAGAAGGAAGAGGATTCCCAATTCTAAAATGTTACGACTCTATGAAAGACCTTAAAGCTAAAAGGGTCATAGTTCTCAAATTAAAGAGAGCTCAGAAGCCCTCTAGTCCAGCCTCCTCAATTTTCCTACAGATGAGGAAATTGAAGCCTTAGTGTGTTAAACAACTTCAAAAAATAGACTTAATTTTACATATAGATAGATAGATAGATATATTTGCGTCTAAAGGTAGGCATCTCTAGGGCAGGGAGGGAAGAAAAAAAGACATTTTCATGATAATTTTGTTGTATACTTGAAAGAAATAGCAAGTTGTGCATAGTGGATTTGCAGTTTCATGTGCAATCATCTTTTTTATTGTACTAGGTTGTGGGGGGTGGGGCAGGTTAGGGAACCTGTAAAGGACATATGAAGAAAAATGCTATCTATAGCCAGAGAAAGAACTGCATGCATACACCTATTGTGTGTCTCATGGTAGCTATCTGGGGCGGGGGAAAGAAAAAAAATTTACATAATTTCACTGTGTATTTGAATGCAGTAGCAAGTTGTGTATAGAAGCTTTGCAATTTCATATACAATCATCTTTTCATTGTACCTTGTTATGGAAATCTTTGTTCTATTTCATAAATTAAAAATCAAATAGACTTAGAACAGAGGAGACTTCAGTGTCCATCTAATTAAATCTCTTTATTTTACAACTAGAAAACAGAGGTCCAAGGAGTCTGAGTAATTTGCCTTAAGTTATCAAGGTAAAATGTCAGAGGTAAGAATGAAGCCAAAATCCTCAGATCCAGTATGAATGACCTCTACTCTGTGTCACAATGTCTCTATTACATAGAACAGGGAGTCTTAACTTTTTTTAATATGATAGACCCCTATGCCATTCTGGTAAAGTTTCTGGGCCACTTCTCAGAATCAAGATGTTATATTCATTACTAATTGAAAGAAAAACTAAACTTCAATGAGAGGCTAATGAAAATAAAGACATCATTTCTTCTGCATCAAAGTTCACATGCCCCCTGAAATTGTCACAGACCTTTTAAAGATCCGCGGACAGACATCAAGTTAAGAACCCTTTATGTAGTGGAAGATTTGGGATAATGAAATAATAGCCAGGGGAGTCAGACAACTTTTCTTTTCCTAATCTCAGGTTTGCAACTTATTGTGTGACTAAGAAACCACTCCACTCCCCTGCCAGATCTCAGTTTCTTCATCTGTCAAATGAGGAGTTCAACTAAATGACTTCTAAGAACTCTTTCAAACCTAACATTAGATAATTTCATGATTCTAAGTCAATCGACATTCCAATTTAACAGGTGAGAAAACTCAAGGTCAGAGAAGTTAAGTTACTTGACCAAGGTCACCCAATCAGTTAGTGCAGAGCTGGATATAGAACCTGGGCCTCTGTAATCCCAGGCCGGAGTTATCTTTCACTATATCATATTTCTCAGCATGTTGGTTAAAGAAATATTAGACACCAAAAAAGCATAGACATAAAAAAGCATCTCATAGCTCTCGGAAATGGCATGCAAACGTACAGAACATTTGCTTGCTTCAAACACACATAATCGTATCATGCAGAGAGATTCCTAACATATTAAGCCTCTGACAAATAGAGAAATGTGTTTGGATGTTTCACTTGTGGAGGAGACATGACTGACCCCTCTGTGTATTAAAAAAATAAATGTGTTTCAAGTTGCTAAGTAGTAGTAGCAGGTTTCATATCCTCTCACCAGCTACTTCTTGTAACC
>CM053769.1:666570173-666605966 GCA_028658325.1 Potorous gilbertii
ATGAAGCACCACATTTAAAAAAAAATCAAAGCACCAAGATCAGATGGTTTCACAAGTTCAGTCTGTCAAATATTTAAAGGACAATTTATCTCTATTCAATATAAACTGTTGTGAGAGAGAAAAAGATGATACTATAGCTAATTCTTCCTAAGAAACAAGTATGATCCTGATCCCAAAATCAGAGAAAAATAAGGGGAAAATGAAACCAGTGAGACAAATTTCATTAATGAATATTGTACAAAAGTATTAAATAAAATGATGGCAAAGAGAATATGATAATGTATCAAAACTTGTTCTTTATGACCAAATTGATTTCCCAAGAGTGCTAGAATAGCTTAATATTATAAAAATAATTAACATAATAAATCACAGCAATAAGTAAACTTATGATTATATCAATTGACACAGGTAAAGTCTTTGACAAAATAGTATGTATGTTCATGTTCAAAACACTAAAATTTTTAAGATTGGTTGGATTTTTCCTCAACATGATAAAAAGCATTTATCTAAATCCAAGAGCTGATGGTATATATAATGAAGTAATATTAGATGCTTTTCCACATAGAACAGGGGAAAAGCAAGACCACCTAGACTCATTTTTATTATTTAACATGGTATTTTAACTGCTAACCATAGCAATAAGACAGAAAAGAAATTAAAGTAATATAAGCATTAACAAAGAAAAGACAAATATCTCTATTTGCAGATGATATAATTTATTAAGAAAATGTGAAGGGTCTAAAAAAATTGAGATAACATATAACTTTAGCAAAACAGTAGGTATACGACAAGTCCACAAAGCGATCTCATTTCTATATTGCTAACAAAAACTAGAAATACTGGAGGGTCAATGACATGCATTAAAAATGTCAAACCTTGTGCCTCAAGCCCCACCATCTTGGAATAAATGTTAGGAGTTAGAACTATTGTCAGTTGTCCATCATTATATTTGACTACTTGAACTATGTAGTGTCTTCCACTTATGATGAGTCTTTCACTGTCATGCCCCTTTGTCTTTGACAATGCTGCACCTCAGGTCACTCCCACCCTGGGTGTAGGAAGGAGAATTTAGTAGAATGAGTGCTAGATTTTCATTGGAGGACTTGCATTCATATCCTAGCCCTTGTATTTACTTTCTCTATGAGCTTGGGCACAAATCTATGCCTGTTTCCTCATTGGTTAAAATTAAAAGGTCAGACTAGATGGCATCTAAAGTCCCCTCCACCTTGAGAACTATGTCCCTATGATCTGCTTTCACTGCTCCAGTGCTCATGCTGATGGACAAACCCAGGAGAAATCAGGCTGATCACAAACACATGTGATTTTATCTTAAATTGCATCACAACATTTTTACTCTTCTTTGAGTGACTTTCTGTCATTCTTCCCATGGTAGATATTCTAATCTTCTGTCTCTTCAAAGCTCCTCTCCCTGCTTTCTCTTAGAAAATAACCTTACTTGCAGCTTTCCTAATAAAACCAGTGACCTGTCAGGCACTCCTTCCTCATCCTTTCTCTGCATTACCGCTTGTCAAGGCTGACCCTTTCCCTTGTACCCTTCATCTCATTTTTTCCATCTTCTATGGGAACTTACCCCAGAAATCCTTCCATCCTCCTTTCATCTTAAATCTTTCCCTTTCTTCACTAGGTCCTCTGCTGCCTATAAACACAACCAAGTTTCCCCCTTCCTTTAGCCAAAAAAAAATCATTTACTTTACTCTACCATCATCTTAAACTACTGTCCTGTATTTCTCTGTCCTTTCATTGACAAACTACTAGAATGAGCTGTCTAATCTGGTTCACTCCACTGTCTTGCCTTCCATTCACTTCTCAGCTGCTTCAGAGCCAATTATCCTACTCAAATAACTCTTTCCAGGGTTACTAAGATTTGTGGCTAAATCCCATGGGTTTTTCTCAGTCTTTATTCTGCTTGATATCTCTCTCAAACTTTTGACATTATTGACTGCCTCTCTTCCTATGAATACTTTCTTTCCTCAGTCCTACTCCTACCCTATCTGGTCTCTTTTCCAATTTCCTTTGCTAACTCATTATCCATTTCCTAGTAACTAAATATGGATGTCAAACCCTTGTCATGCATTTTCTTCTGTTCTTACTTTACAATGTCTCAGTTGGTAAGTTCATCAGTTCCCATCCCATGGGATGAGTCCTCCTCATCACCACCACCATCATTGCAGCTGTTATATATTCAGCACTTACTATGTGCTGAAGAGGCTCTGTGCCAAGAGTTTCACTGTTATTACCTCATTTGAGTCTCACAATAATCCTGGGAGATGGATCCTACGATCATGCTCACTTTAGAAACAAGGAAACTGATGCAAGCAGAAGTTACGTGGCTTCCCACACAGTGAGGACGTCTGTAGCCATATCTGAACTATATTGTCACTGTTATTGTTATTTCAAAATGCCTTTGACCAATAAAAAGCAACACTGAACTGAACTTAGAGAGTTATAACAAGATTAATGCCTTCATTGCTTCAAATACTGGCCAAAAAAAATGTTTGGTAATTAGCATGCCTTTATTTAAGAGAAAACGCAAAAACATTTTATGCAACAAGAGAAACTAAATAATTAAAAATATATTTGATGTTAATAGCCGTATTAGCTAAAATAGTAAAGACAATGGTACTCAAATTAGTCTATAGATTTCATGCCAATGCACCAAAATACAAATGGGACATTTTCAAAATTAGAATTTAAAAAATAACAAAATTCCATGGAAGAACAAAAAAGTCCAGAATATTAAGAAGTGTGAAAAATCCAAAGGAGAAAGGAGGACTTGCCTTGTTATGTATCCAGTTATACTATGTAACTATTTAAACTACTTGATATTATATAAAAGAGAGAATAGACCACATAACTATACTCTAAAATCAAATGTACCTTATCGATACATATTTAATAAATCCAAGCCCATAGAACACTAAGGAAATAATTCATTATTCAGTAAAGACCATTGGGATCATTAGCTATTTACCACTTTACCCCCTCCCCAAAAAGGAATATATTTATGTCTTACATGACACAGTAAACTCCAAATGAGTCAAAAATCTAAATATTTTCTAAAAATCATTAAAAATTAAATAATAATGAAATGTTATATATTTTCAAATGTGAGTAGAGAGAAACCTCTGCTTTATCTCCCAGGAGAGTGCCAGCTTCTTGGGAGTAAGGACTGGTTTTAATTTTATCATTGTCTCTTCAGGTCAACGTATTTTACTTTGAACATAGAAGATGCTTAATAAATGTTAGTTGTTCTTATTAACCATCTGTGACTTAGAAAAATTGAATCAAAAGGGTGAACCTGACTATATAAAAATTAAAAGATTTTGAGCAATTTAAAATAATATAATCTAAAATAAAATGAAGAGAAACAATACACTGGAAAAATGTTTGAAATAAATATTTCTATTAACTTGTAATAAAATATCCAAAACTAATGATTTACATAACATGAATAATAATTCTACAACAGAAATGTCAAAGAATGTGAACAGGCAATTCTCAAAAAAAAAAAAAAGAAACACTGGCAGTAACTGCATGAAGTATTGAAACTCTATGAATCAGATAAATGGCAGATATGACAACTCTGTGACGTCTTATGCTTATTAAAAAAGCAAACAGTAAAAAGTGAAAGAATTCAGTACTAGTTTGGCTATAGATAGAAAGACAAGCTTGTAAAATTGGTTCAGATGAAAAATTGAGTCAATATTTTGTGAGGTAATTGCAACTATATGATGAGTTTAAAAAAAGTTAATATTCTTTTACCTAGTGATTCCATGCCTAGGATTAAACTTTACCAGAGTTATTGACCAGGGAAAATATACCTAAATAAACTATGTGTTTATGAACACATAATTGGAGATTAACTGAGCAAATTATGCTTTGATGTATATCAAATTCAGCACCAGAATGATAAGCTCTTTAAGTTCAAAAAATGGGAAAATCCTACTGCTTGAGCCCTGATTCAGTGCTCACTCTCAAAAATGGGCACAGAAACGTAAATCAAACAGCAAAGAATTTAATTGGAAGAAAATAGTAAAATAAATAACAGAAAATCATGCAGAAGGACGATTCTCAGTCCCCATAGATAAATGAGTATCACCTCTCACGGACATCTCACAGATGGGACAGAAATAGTTAACAAAAGAAATTTATTCTTTAAGATGGGAAAGGTTTTGGGTTTTAGTGGTTAATACCTTTCATTGTGTATAGGAAGACATGTACCCATGTTCTCCTATTTCTGTCCCCTGGCCACTGGCTATGCCTTGATTCTGACATTGGCTTCAACTCTAGTTATTCTTTGGGATAGTCTTGGAGCTCCCTCTCTCTCTTCTGCCACTAATACATTCTGCCTCTTCAGGTACTAATTCTGATCTCTGGCTCTGTTCTTGGCTTCCAAAGCTACTGTCCCTCTGCTATAATGCTACTGCTAATTGTGGAAGATCTCTCCCTCCTGCTTTTGACAGTACCATAGCTTTTCCAGACTGAGATGTCGTGAATCAACATGCCTCAGGATTTGTCAATGTATGCTAAACTTCACTGTTAATCAGTCTCACAGCTCTTGTCATATATGACCATAATATCAAAGATTTAGAGCTAGAAGGGACTTCAAAGATCATCTCATTCGACTCTGCTCTTTCAAAGATGAGAAAAATGGTGCCCCAGACAAGGGAAGTGATTTGCCAAGGTAAACCAAGTGCTAAGTAACAGAGTCATTTGAATCCAAGTTCTCTGACTTCAAATACAGTGTTCCTTCCTCTAGACCAGTGGCTTCAAACTCCAATTGAAACAAAGGCCACTAAACTATGATACAGATAGTTCCAGGTGCATAATGACTCAAAAAACCACATATTAGCATTATCTATATTTTACTGTATTGCTATTTATTTTGTTAAGTATTTTCCAATTACATATTCATCTGGTCCTGGTGCCACTCAGGACCATCGTGGACCACATGCCAGCCAAAGCTCTGTGTTGGCACCTCGACTCTAAACCATGCAACTATGCCAGAATATTTTGTGCCATAAGAAATGATGACTGTGAAGAATTTCACAGATATATGACATTACATAAGTTAAGCAGAAAAAACACTGACCACAATTTTGTAAGTAAAGACAATTGGAATAGTCACAGCAAACCCTGGTGATATACACACATAAATATAGAAGTTTAGAAAAGATCACAGAAAGGATTTGATTTTATTTATTTACAAAATGAAATTATTTTATCCCAAGAAAGTGATTCTTTGTTCTCACTTCACTAAAATTATTATTCTGATAAGATTATTATATATATTGTTATGAATTTTTTCCTTAACAGTGTACAAGTGAAAAATTTGTGATCATATCTGCAATTTCATTTTCGTTTGCTTTCAATCTGGTTTTGCTTTTCCTCTTCTCTTTTGTTCTTGGTTATATCATTAAATGATTGTGTATTCAATTTAAAATAAAATGTTTTTGGGGGGAGAAAAAATGCACTCTTGAGGAAGGAAGGGGAAGCAGCATGGCATCCCAGGGAAAGTGCCAGACTGGGAGTCGGAAAGCTCTGAGTTTGACTTCAACTTTCATTGGAAAATCATAGGGAAAGTCACCTAAACTCTCTGAGCTTATCTCTTCATCTGTAAAACTGAGATAATGATAGCATTAGCATCTATACAGGGTTGTTGTGAAAGCCAAATGTGATAATAGACAGAAACTGTTCTGCAAGAATGAAGGAGATCATTTTTTTGTATTATGTTTTGGTTTGTCTTATGATTTCTTCCATTCATTTTAATTCTTCTATGCAACATGACTAAGGCGAAAATGTATTTAATCGAAATGTATGTGTAGAACCTATATAAAACTGTATGCTGTCTCAGGGAGGGAGTAGGCAGGTAGGAGGGAAGGGGGGGAGGGAGGGGAAAAATCCAAGATATATGGAAGTGATTGTAGAACAATGAAAACAAATAAAATAATAATTAAAAAAAAGAAACTGTCCTGCAAGCCTTAAAACATTATACTGTTGATTTTGTTGCTGCTGCTGCTGCTGCTGCTGTCATTGAGTCGTTCAGTCATGTCCACTTCCTCATGACCCCATGGACCACAGCACGCCAAACCCTTCCCTTCTCCGTTATCTCCCAAAGTTTGTCCAAGCTCATGTTCATCACTTCCGTGGCACTATCTGTCTATTTCATCCTCTGCAGTCCTTTTCCTTCTGCTTTCAATCTTGCTCAATATCAGGGTGTTTTTCAATGAGTTTCATCTTCTTATTATGTGGCCAAAGAATTTAAGCTTCCATCAAAGGCAATTTATTCTTTGTTTTGTCACTGGATTACCAGACAATATTGGTTTGTCATGCTTTGGCCTTCCCTTGGGATAGATACCACCTCTGGTCATCTAAAATGTTGCTTCTCAACTTTTTCCAAAATGAAAAAAAATAATTTTTGAAAGTTTTTAAAAAGTAAAAAAATATTATCAAAGTTGAAAAATTTTTCAGATCTCTACATTAATTGTAGTGGTACTGTTAGTGTTCATTGATTTAGAAAATACAAAACTCTATACAGACACCTTGCAAAAAATCCCACAGTCTCTAATTTGGGATACATAGGGATATCATGATACATGGACAATTGAGTACATAATAGCTGCATGAGTAGAGAGGGATCCATGAAAAAGTGCATGATGAGGAAGTATTTTTCTTAATAATAATAAAATAGTTTGCCCTATGGAATTTCAAATAATGTTTTTAAATTTTGACCTTGAGGCCTTGTCAAGGAGTGAGAGTTTACCCACCTCCAGCTGTATCCAGTCACCTAAGCACACTATCTATCTCACTTGCTTGCTGCCAAATGAGTACCCTTTCTTCTGTCCTGCCTTCCCTCCCCTAGTTTGCCCCTCCTGCTCTGGGAACAGAAATCAAATCAAGTTATTGCTTTGGAATGGGATCCTCAATCTCTTCCCCGATGGAGAAACCCTATAACTTCACTGACCAAACCAATGACATTCTTTCCCTGGCCAACACTCCTCTATATGCATTGTCTCTCCCTATTAGAATGTAAGCTTTCTGAGGGCAGGGACTATATATATTTTGTATTTGTATCCTCAGCATTTATCACAGAGCATAGCACATGATAAGGCCTGAATAATTGTTTTTTTCATTTTTTCATTCATTCATTCAAACTGGAATTTAGGTCAATCACAAAATTCTTCAGAGTTCAATTGATAGGGCAGCTTCTCAATCCATAGACTTATCTTTTCTTTCAAATTTATTTATTTATTTGTTTCAGCAATCACTTCCCTAAGTTTTAATTTTTCTCACCATCCCTCTCCAAGACAGCATGCAATTTTATGTGGACTCTACACATATATTCCTTATTAAACACATTTTTACATTAGTCATGTTGCATAGAAGAATTTAAACAAATAGGAGAAAGCATGAGTAAAACTAAACAAAACCAAATATAATTAAAGAGAAAATAATTTGCTTCATTCTGCGTTCTAACTCCATAGTTCTTTCTCTGGGTGTGGATGATATTTTGCCTCAAGAGTCCTTTGGAAATGTTATTAGGTCCTTGCATTGCTGTGGATGACTAAGTCTATCAAAAACAGTCCTCACACACTGTGGCTGTTACTCTGTATAATGTTCTCCTTGTTCTATTCACTTCACTCAGTATCAGTTCATATAAGTCTATCCAGGTATTTCTAAAGTCTTCCAGTTGGTCATTTCTTATAGCATAATAGTATTCCATTACATTCATATAAGGATTTATCTTTAAAAGGAGAATTCCAAGCATTCAATGCTCTAATACAGGAACAGGGTATTACTTCTTTCATTTCCTGAGTAAGAAAATAGAACCACTCCCTAATACTAAACCAAAGAATTAAAAACTAGAGGGTTTTGTCTAGATGAGCAGGGTTGATAAAAACTACTTTTCAGTATTGGGGGTCATGGAGGTCATGGGGGTCAAGGCTATTGGGGGCAAATGGATAGAAAATCACTCCACATAAATCAAAACTGGAATTTTTAATACAGGTAAAAAAAATATTCAGCTGGATCAACACCCTTTACAACGTACAGCATGTCTGATTTGGCCACTAATGTAGGTAATGTCCACAAGAGAAAAAGGAGTCAGGGTTATCATGAAATTCCTCCAATGAAGTGAACATTTAGAAAATGAGAAGTATTTTTTTCTCTCAACTTTGATTGAGTCCCTTTAAGGTTGTGCTCATGAGCGCTCATGGGAGCTTTGTTATCTTAAAAGCCTCAGCACAGAGCCCTAGAAGTATATGAGTCAAAAACAGCCATGAAATGGGAACCATTGTAAAATATTCAAGAAGTAACATTTTCCTGAAACTAAATACTCCAAGTCCTCTACCAAACAGCTTTATTTTTATAGACAGACAGACAGTGGAAATGGCTTCTATTATGAAAGAAAGTATGCCAGCCATAATAAGACAAAATACTGGAAAAAACCATTCCTACCACTTTTTTTTTTAAACAAAGGCTGACTTCAAAATACACAATCTCCCCCAAAATACGGCTTGCAATGCTAGGAAAAACATCTGTGGTATGCAACAAATCATACCCAATTGTTCCGTTATGGGAAAAAAAAATAGTCCATATTCAGCCGCCATTTACAAAAATTCTGCCAGGACAGATGTGTTTTCATTTCACACTGTGTTGCCACTTTCTAGCAATTATCACATTCTTTGTTACTAAACAGCATATTTTTCATCTGGAAAGTCATCATCACTTTTTTTGTTTTCCTTCTTAAAAAAAACAACAATATCTAGAGTACCAAGAAGGACCTGAACATCTTGGCATAGGAATTCTCCCAAAGAACTTGACTTATGCCAAATCACTTGAAAACTAAGAAACAGAGAAGATGATTAATCACCTTAGCATGAATATTTCAAATAGGCAGTGATTGTATTAATGACAGTTCTTATAGATAATAACTCCAATTTATATAGTGCTTTTGTGTGGTGTAATAAACAAAGCAGCTTACCTCATAATCAGGAAAAGCTTAATTAAGTCCTGCCGATACCGCATCCTAGCTGCACAATCAGGGGGCAAGTCATGGAATCTATCAGTGCCCCAGGCAACTCTCAAAGATTCTAAGTTTCCAGGAGGTCATTGATATGAATATGCAAAAGGAGGTTTCCCTTTAGGAATTCCTGACACCAGCAAAGTCATGGTACCAGAACAAAATTATGTATCTATGCAGATAGATACATACATACATACATGCTTAGACACTTAGACATTTATATGTATATAAATATATAACATGCATGCACACAAATGTAAAAGGGCTCAACTAGGAGATGGGGGTAGTTCTTAAAACTACACAAATTTTCCCTGCCTGGTTTCACTTCAAGTGACCAAGGAGAAACTTGGAGGAGACTGTTTCTAGCTACGTATGACTAAGCAGATGGTACTGTGTGGTGACAAAAAGTCTTCTAACTGACAGGGGAAGTGGAAGAACAGATGATTGAGTGGTTTCTAAGTCATAATTGAGTGGGTATACAACAGGGACAACCTAATCTTTTTTTCACTCTTTTTTCCTTTGCAGCTATGAGAAGTCAGGACCACTTAGAACTTGATCCACAAAGTTGGGTAAGGAAGGGGAGGTAGCCCTGTCATCTAGCCATTATGGTTGTGAGAATATAGTTGTATCTGTTTCTTGGTGTTTGCTATTTTGTAATCTTAGGTAAATGTCAGGTAGCAGTGGCTTCCAGATTTGTCATGACTGACAGCAATGGAAGTGGCTGCTTATGTACATACAGAAAGACGGTCACCTGAGGCAGCTTTGGAGAGTATGATCTCTCATGTGGTAGAGAGAAGTATCTGCTCTGAATAGGTACCAACCCTCAGAGTCACACATAAATGGAACTTCATGAGTATTCCATGAAGCAAGAAAAGGTATTTTTAGGGCCAGGAGTCAGTACATAACACTTTGGCACCAATGTCCTTTCCATCACATCACACTACTAACATTTCATATCACCTCAGCTACACCTGTATCCTCAGGCAGTTACCATAGAAACCCATCAGAGGAAAGAGAGATTGCTTGTGAATATAGTCCTGCAAGGTCAGCTGTCCTTTCATTACTGACATCACGTGATCAGAAATGTTAGCAGCAGCATATTCTTAGATAGAAAGGAAACTGTTCTAGGAATTAAATATGCTGTAATAATAAAAATAAGCATCATTGTAAATAACTGGTGCAGAATCTCCAAAACCAAACCTCCTTTACCAAAAACTGGAGCTGGAACAAGCCCATTGTCTCTGAATCATGTCACCAAACTGTATATCCAACTCTGGGACCTCAAAACACATGTAAAACTGAGCAGATGATAGGCATATCTAAATTGTCTGTCATTGTTGGGACCAGATTAAGATTCAATACATCTATCTTGCACCTAAGGGTTCAAAGTAGGAATAGCTTCATTTTTGTTTTTTCATCCCTTCAACCTAGTACAATCAATGGCATATAGTAGTTTACATATGTGTGTATACATGTATTTGTGTGTACACATGTATATATGTGTGTATATACTCTATTATACCTCATATATTATTATAAATATTTCTTGATTAATTAAAAAGCTTTTTTTATGCTCTGCAGACTTCCTTTCCTTCCCTTTATTGTTTATTCTCTTGATTCACAGCTTAGAAATAATAATACCTGACATTTCTGTAACACATTAAAGGCTACAAAACCCTCATTTGAGTCTCACAATCATCTTGCAAAGTAGGAGCTATAGTTAGTACAAATTTCACTTTATTGATAAGGAAACTAAGGCTTGGAGAGGTTACATCATGCTTATTCTATCTTAAAAATACCTCCAAATTATGAACCATCAATATGCTAAGGATATGGATTTTTGTTGTTGTAAGAACTCCTTCTACTGATACAGGTCACAGCTATCCATAACAGTATGTTAGAGGATTCCCTAAGGCTCAGGGACTGAGCCCCATGGTCACACAACTAGCAATTCAAGGGTGGGATTGGAATCTAGGATTTCCTACCTCCAAGTTCAAATCTCTCTACAATAGCTACCTCCAAAACCAATACACACTCACAGTATTTCAGCCTGCTAAAAATCATTCTTATTTTGTAGATTTAAGCAAAGAGTGAAGAAAATATTTTAAATATCTGAATGTAAGACATTTTTAAAGACATTTAAAAGTCCTTTTATTGTAGTGAAGAACTTTCCAGCTCTTTACTACAGATTAGATATGCTTCAACTGAGAAATGTCTAAATATATTGTGGTATATGAACAAATGTGCATAAGAAATGACTGGTATGGGGGTAGGAGGGGTGGAGACAAGATGGCAGAGTAAGGGCACGGACTCACCTGAGCTTCCTCCAAAAGCCTCCAAATACCTTTTAAAAATGACTCTAAACAAATTCTAGAGCAGCAGAACCCATAAAAAGATGGAGAGAAACAAATTCCAGCCCAAGACAACTTACAAGGTCAGCAGGAAAGGTCTGTTGCATCAAGCTGAGAGAGCACTGCAGTCTATCTCAGGCTGTGGCAGCACAGACCTCAGGGTGACTGAATTGTTGGCAGCTATGGTGGTTTCTGGACCTCTCAGTCCAGAGACACCAGGGACAACTTAGAAGTTCAACAAGAAGTGTCTGTCGTGCCAGGGTAGAAGTAGAGTGCAGCCTAGCCCTGGCTTCAGCACAGCCTGGCCCTCAACTGGCCAGGAGCAGTCTTTGTGAGTGAATGAATCAGCAGCAGTAGTGGCAGGATCTGCTTCGAGGGCTCCCAGCCCACAGATGGTAAGGGGGTTGAACAACTGATCAGAAGGAGATTCCAAGGGTCTTTTTGCTAGCACTGAGGCAGGACTCTGTTGCTTTGCCCACACTTGGATCTGGGTCTCAGTCCTGGGTGGCAATTCCAGGGTGAGGAGGAGCACCAGTATATATCAGAGGTTGCAGCAGAGGTGGAGAAGAGATCCTCCGCACAGTTCCAGGGCAGAAAAGAGTATGGTCACTGACAAACCAGAGCACAGAACAGGAGAGGAGTAAACACTGTCCTTAGATCACATCACCTTGAAATAACTTACAACTTACAGGTCCCTAGAAATATCTCTGAAAACAGTTTGGGATAGGTCCACCCAAGAATCAAAACCCTACTTTAACAAACAGTCAAAAGTCAAGTCCCAAGACTGGGAAAATGAACAAACAATGGAAAGAAAGCCTTTATGGTAGCAATGTAAATAGAAAAAAAACACCAACAACCACCATAAGACAATCAAAACTAAATGGTGTATAATTATGATGACTGAGCTTGGCCCTGAAGAAGAGATGAAAACATAACTACTGCCCTTCTTTGCAGAGATAGAAGACATAGAGATGCAGAGATGGAATGTAGCCCATACTAAAAGAGTTGATTGAGGTATTCATTAGTTTTACTGAAATGTTTTTTTTTCTTTCTTTTATATTCTTTGGTATAACAATTACACTTTGAGAATCGAGGAGGATGTGCTGAAAAAAATGACAAGAATGCAAAAATGAAAGATACATATTTTTTAAGGTAGTCAACTCTAAATTATTCATGTGTGGTGCATCCATAGAAAACTTTTCATCCCAGACAGCTTTCCTCCTTATCACAAAGTATTCTTCTCACCTGCTACCTAAAACCTTCATCCGATGGATGTTCTCAAGGAATGCAAATTTATTTTAGTATTAGCCTAAGCAATATAGACAATTAAGGAAATCACTCTGGTTTAACTTTTTCAAACAATAAAATAATTAACATCATAAAGTCAAATCATGATTCAGTCAATAAACATTTGCTAAGCACCTACTGTGTGCCAGGCGTTGTACTAAGCTTAGTGGGGATGCAGAAAAGAGGCAAAAGTTAGTCCCTGCCCTCCAGGAACTCACAATCCAATGAAGTAGTCAACCTGGGAAAAAATTTACAAACAAGCTATGTACAGAAAACATAAGAAATAATTAAAAAGAGGGAAGACACTAGAATTAAGAAAGGTTGGAAAATCATTTAGTTGGGACTTGAATAAAGCCAGGGGAGTCAGGAGACTTCAATGAAAAGAGAGAGCATTCCAAGCACAGGGAAAGAACCAGAGAAAAGACCCAGAGCTAAGGGACTGAGTATTTTGTTACTGGAGCAGCCAGGAGGCCATTGTCACTGGATCACAGTAGGGCACAGGGAGTAAGTTGTAATAACACTGGAAAGGTAGGAAAAGGCAGGTTATGAAGAGCTTTGAATGCCAATAGATGATCTTGTACTTGATCCTGGAAATAATAAGCAGAATCCAATAAGGAGGATGACAGATAAGGGATAGAAATCCAGAAAGGTTGACTTGACCAAGATCACTAGGTAATGACTGGCAGATCTGAGATGTGAACCCAGATTCTCTAACTCCAAATCCAACCTTCTTTTCCCTTTATTATGCTGCTTTTCTAATAAGAGATGTATGGATTAGATCCTCTAGCATGGTCCAATTACTATGGGAATCAAGCAAGCCACTTAAATTATATATTTCTCCATCTACACATAAGAGCAAAGCCCCCAAAAAGAATTGAGTTTGAAACAGGTCAGTTGTTTATTAACATGACCATTTAAACCCTTGAAGACAGTCTCTGGATGCAGGGATCCATATAATCCAGGAAAACTCAGCAGGCTACCTTTCTAAAGCAATTATCATCAGCTGCTTAAAAACAACACTTCCTTCTCAAGTTTAACTAGTGTTCTAGTAGATTCCAACTTTCTTGAGGACAGGAACTGTTTTTGCCTCTCATCAGGAGGTGCCTAACAAATATCTGTTGATTGGTTGACAATTACTGGAACTCTCAGGGAAAAGTTTTGGACTTGAAGTCTGAGAAGGTCGAAATATCAGCTCCAGTCTCTTCCCGAGTGCCTTGGAGAAGCCTTTCCCTTCTCTATTTCTTCATCTATAAAATGTGGAGGTTGACTCCCCAGCTTCCTTCTAGTTCTCAATCTACGATCCCTCTTGTGACCTTGAACCCTTTGCTCTCCCATCTCATCGCCCTTGCAGGCTGAGTCTTGTGCTTGAGACACTCCACAACTGAGTGGGGCTGCGGGTGAGGATTACACTTAGAATGGCTTGCTTTTACTGTCCCATGATCTCAGCCTTCTGTCCTTAAAAGACAGGCGAGTCATGGGGAAATGCTCCAGTGCCAGCTGAAATACATGAAACCCACCCTGGGCTGTAAATGAGAGAACATCAAAAGCTGTCCCAGAGACTCGGCACCAAGGAGAATGTTCTCAGAGACTGGACAGGCTCCATCCCTGCTACCGGTTTTTTACAAGAAAGGCAATAAACTCCAACGTGTAAACCACAGGCGCGCACTCTTCTCCTCCGGATCACTGGGAAAATATGTACAGGGAAGGTGCTAAAATGCTTCCAGACGGTCAGGGAGAGAAAGGACATGTTTGGATCTCACTCAGATTGGTGGCCCTGGACGTAGTCCTTCCAATTTCTGCCTTGATACTCCCCTTTCACCTCTGAGGAGACCTGAGTAGAGTCCCATTCAGGTGGCACATGCTTGGCATCAGGCCCCAGAGAGAAGGAAGGGAGGGAGGGAGGGACGTCTCACTGCCTAGCATAAATGTCCAGACTGGGGTGAGATGGGGGCAGGAGGACGTGTCTGTTGGATCTGGAGTGGCCCCAGAAGCCCTGGTCTGACCTAGTCTGATCCTGGGACAATTTAATTTCCAGTTTAAACTGAGGAGCATGGTCTATTCCAAAAAGATCCTAGGATTCTGGCCCCATATGATACATTCAGGGTCATCTCTGGCCATTGTGTGTAGGGGTCATAGCAGCCAGGTTCATTTAGACCCCAGGTCAGGTTCAAAACTGACCTGATTCCCTGGATTTCCTCTAGGTGAAGACAGTTCCTTGAGAGTATGAACTGTTTTGCTCTTTGTACTTTTACCCCAAGCACACTGACTGGCACCTAGTAGGCACTTAATAGATGCTGGCTGACTGACCGATTGATTGATTGATTTGATTCTCTAGGTCTGGCCAAATGCAAGGGACTGGAATCATGGGACTGTCTGTATGCACTTGACAAACAGCCCATGTATAATGGATAGAAGTTGGGTCTCAGTGCCAGGTCTGAGTTCAAATTCTCCTTCCCCTTTCCTCCACACATAGAGCTGAGGGACTCTCTAAGATCATTTAACTTCTCAGATATCCCCAGGCAACTCTTTAAGACCCTAAATTGCATGGAAAAGGTGCCAACATGCTTTGGTTGAGGAAAGTCCCTCATCTGAGAGCTGCTATATCAAAAAAATCACAGGCCTGTTCCCTATCCCTATATTCACCTATGCAATTACAGAAAGCAAAGAGAGACAGAGACAGAAAAAGAGATTGGAGAAAAGGATGGGGGCAGAGGGAAGCTCTCAGGAAAGAAAATAATTATCATGACTTTCCCAAGAGGACTCACATTCCATCAGAGTCATTAGTAAGGTCATCCCAGAGGTTTGGAGCTCCAAATTGTCCTTAGTTAGGTGTCAGGTTCCAGGTAATCCCTGAAGGGTTCACGAATGGGGCAATCACACCATGTACTTATTCCCTTACCCCAGCATGTACATCCTTTTACACATACACACAGACACACACACATGTTATCTTTGTGAAATAAAGTTTATAAGAATATCAAGGGTAGTTTTATAAGAAAAAAACTCACAAAAGGGCACTCCAAGGAGATGAATGGTAGAAGAAGCAACACCACCCTTTCATTGTCTTAGTGGGGCTGGGGGAAAGGAAATTAAGGGCTGGTGATGAGACGTACTAACTAACTTCATGTGTTTTTTAGCACCATGTAGCAAAGACCTGTGCCCTCTCCCCTCAACTGCTCAGTTAATATTTAGGGTCACCCTGATACAGTAT
Organism: Potorous gilbertii; assembly: GCA_028658325.1. Taxonomy (NCBI): domain Eukaryota; kingdom Metazoa; phylum Chordata; class Mammalia; order Diprotodontia; family Potoroidae; genus Potorous; species Potorous gilbertii. Next base: position 666,586,069 of record CM053769.1, read on the forward strand.
CCTCTGGGGGGGGCTCCAGATTTTATATCACAAGTACGCTGTGAATCAGTGAAGGTAATGAGTTATGGAACAAAGAATCCTATGAGCCATCCTGGATGCCCAGCTTACAATACTGCATAATCACTAGATACATTCAGATCTCAATAAATGTTTGTAGAATAATGAATGTTCAAAAGGCAGGAGGCCTATGAAATTTCTCTGCAACCCAAAGAAAACCTTGGAGACATTTGTCTAGTTGCTGCTGCATGTAAGAGAAATAGAGCTGGATCTCAAGTCAGACAACCTGGGATTTAAATCCTGGCTCATCATGTAAACTCTGGTTCTCAGTTTTCTTGTGCAAAAATAACTGGCTTTTAAAACTATTAACACTATCTAGAAATTTTTAGCTACTTAACTTCTCTAGGCCTCAATTTCCTCATGGTTAAAGTGGGATTTTGGAATAAACAAGCTATATCTCTAATTGTATTATCCATGTATAATGGGGAAGGACTGGATCTGACCCATGTGCAGAAAGTGTCAGTTTTCTAAGACGATGTCATCTACTCTTCTAAGCTGAATATGCTAGGAGCTTCTTAGGAGAATCATGAAGACAGGCAGGTTAGTGGCTAATCTACATTGGCTTACCATGTGATGGAGAGGAACCTTTTTCTACCGACTACTTAGTTAAAATTGTCAGTCTTCACAATGGCCTGGGTCAAGATGAGCAGCATTTATTTCTAAGGAAGCAAGGGTGGGGTGGAGAGGCAGGTGGGTCATTCACTTAGGTTTCCAGTGGGAAAAACCACAATGTGGGATGAAAGGTAGTAGGATCTTCCTCTCATACCTCTAAGGCCATATGACCCTGAGAAATGGGCCAGGATCTTTGATCTTTTTCATCCTACATAAAGGAAGTGAAGCCTCCAATCCAGTATGGAAGCAACAGAGAAGATATGGGAACCCAGGAATGGCAGACAGGTATTGCAGCGGTGATGAGCTGAAAAGCATAAGTTCCAAAGTCAAGTCCAATGGAAGTGGGAACATGAATTTGAGAGACTAGAGCTATGCAAGAATTCAGCTAACTTGTGAATCTAGAACCTGCCCCCTCTCATCCCCATAATGAGGTGGTGTAAGGGAAATTAGGCTCAAAGTATTTAAGGAAATGTTTATATATTTGTTTATGCTATTTCTAGAGAATAACAGGGTTTAAAATATAGGGATAAAAGTTGTTTGATGTTAAGTGGTTAAATGGAACTGGGGTACTAGTTACTTGCCCCCCCTAAAATGTGTAGAAATAGACAGTGGGGTCCCAAACTGATAGCAAAGAAAAGAGGTACCTACAACCTATCTCAGGATCCCACAATTCCTGAGGGATAAATGTAACAAGGTTGGTATTCAGAGAACAGAGCAAAAATTAACCACGTTACATAAATCCTACAAATTATCTACTTTTTTCCCCTATTTTTTTAACTTCACCTGCAAATCAATTTGTTTCTCTGTGTCTCCATTCCTATAAAATAAGAAAGTTGGACTAGATAATAACTCCTATGGTCCTTTCTAGTTGAAGGCCTATGATCCAATTTTCCTATTAATCAGGACACACCCCTGGGTCCAGTTATAGTTCAGTTTCAATGTTAATGCTGTTGGGCCCTGAATTTGCCGGCTCAGGTGGTGAGAGCACAGGGTAGGGAGGCCAAAGCTGTGGTTTGGAGCCCTCTTTGAGGCATTTCCAGATTGGAGCTTTTCTATGGCCCCAGACTGTGCTCAAATCCAACCAGCCATTTAACAAGTGTGTGCCCAAGGGCACGAGGCAAAAGCATGTGGAAAGATCTAGGGAAATCCATCACCACGACCAGCAAAGCTGCCCCAGGGGCCTACTCTGCTGACAGTGAGTCCATTTCATCATCTTAGCAAGGATGGCACATAATTGTAATTCTATTTAAGAAAAACAACTTTGGACTCCAAACAGAATCCCAGGCACAATATTTTATTAACATATACATATTTTCAGCTCAGATTCATGCAACAGTTTGGAATGCCTTCTAGGATTCATCGTCTACCCAGATTCTGACCAATGATCTGTATCCCATCCAAAGCCATCACTGAGATTCCCGTACTGTAAATTAACAAGGTATATCCCTTTAGTTTTCTTAGAGCAACTGAGTTGGCTGTCTGATTTAGTCCTACCACAGTCTACGATAAACGCAATTACTTTGTGTACTTGGGCTGCCCCTCACCTCACCATACATGTGACATTAAGCTAACAACAAGCTTCTTGAGGGAAGGCATTATTTCACTTTTTTTTTTGGTTTGTTCAGGGTTTTATCCCTGTGTAAGGGTAGGTGGAAAGAGGAGTCCCACACCAATTTAACAAATTCTCCCAAGCAATTTGCAAGCTTATAAGACATGGGCCTTTAGAAAGCAACTATGGGACATTTGCACATGGAATGTGGGCATGTCCACTGGTATGCCTTGATGATAGGAAGATTTTTTCCAGTAAAGAAGCACCTGAAGGTATTTCCTTCTCCCCTCAATAATTTGTCACAACAACAGAATATAAACACCTTGAGGGCAAGGACTGTTTTGTTTTCATCATTTTGTCTTACACATAGAAGGTATTGAATAAATACTTCATAAATTTAAGGAAAGAAATATAAGGTTGTATTTTTTTATTGCTGTTATTGTTGGGAGTGGTTTCACACAGACTAATAGAAAACAGGGGTTCTGTCTTGTCAAACCTAGAGCTAAGGGCTGAATTTTGAACAATATGGCCTGGGGGCTTCATGAAAGTAGTCCAATTTTATCAGTATTATTTGCTGCTGCTTTTCAAGGGCAATGAAACTTTCCTGTGGCCGTGGATGTGGCTTCATGACCATTAGAAGTCAAGGTTCTGCTTTGCTCTGGGTTTTATCTTGGCTGTGGAAAGAATTGCAGTCTATTTATATATGGAATTCATTCCTATCATTCTGTTTATTTAGACTTAGCTACAACAAGCCCTTTGCCTGCCTGTCACTGAATTGCTCACAACTTTTTTTAAAACCAAATTGACGTCACAAATCCAAATTTCATCCAATAATGAATCTTTTGGCACCACCTCTTGGGAGGTCAGTGTCTGGTTAGAGTTCTAATATTATAACAAGACAGCTCTATTCATTCACAGCTTCACACAGTATGCAACATTTGTGTCCCATGAATTTGATTTGATCAGACTAGCCCTGGAAAGAGCTTAAAGCAATCATTTGGCTTGCAGAAATTCAAGTCGGCATGCAAAATGGGCCTTGACTCCAAATCCCTATGAACTAGTGTTGCCCCTGCCTTCTCCTATCCATCCCCATCAGACTGACCTTAGGAGGAGGCAACAGATTCCTTCAGTGGTGTGACTTGAGGGGAAAGGCCTTCTTTGGTCAAAAATATTCCTGTCTTTACCCATCATCCTTTCTTTGAGGATTGTCAAGAGTCCACTCTAAAAATACAATACCACTGAGAAGGAAAATGTCCTAAGCTTGTTTTAGCTGACACCTCAAAGGAATTAGCAGAGGTGAACAAAGAAGAATTGAAAACAAGAGAGATGGGCTAACAGGCAAAGTGGAAGAGACCTGCAGAGCGAGTTACTCTCCCACCTCAAGTTTGCTCTAGCCAGCCAAGTCCCACTCTTGGCCACTAGCTCACGCAACAGAAGCATTTTTGCTTTCACCAAACATACCAGCATTGTATCTGGGCAAGGCTGACAAAATATCTCCAAGTGATAGGAGTGGGGAAAGATATTTATGACTACATATCTTAATTTCTTTTCCTGACCTTTACACTTCTTGAAGTTATCATTGAGAAGTTATTACATTTCGTCAGTTCCAACTTCTCGAAGTTATCATTGAGAAGTTATTATATTTGTTCAGTTCCAACCACTTCCCTTTCTTCTTGCCTTAAGTGATATATTTTGTAGTAAGGGTTTCTTTGTTCTTGCTGCTGTTCCACACATGTGATTTGATTTAGGCGGCTCCTGGTATGGAAATTCCTTCCACATACAAAAAGCAGTCTAAACTACTGTGTACCTTAGAGTTTTAGACTGTTTCCTTGGGTGAGTGCATGCACGCACGCACACACATACACACACACTTCTAATCATATCTAACTGAGCAAGGAAAGGGCAAAGAACCAGGAAGGTGGAAGCATCCTGAGACATGCTATAGAACCAGAACTAGGCAAAAATAACTTTACAGCTCCCTCACCTCCATTTATGCCCCCCACTCCTGTTTCTTCCCTTTCTCTAGCAAATTTCCAAGGCAACCACTGACTACATGCTACCCTCCAGCTACCCACAAAAATCAAAATCACACCCCAACCCATCTCCTTGACACTCCTCTGCCTCCTATTCAAAGCCTCATTCCCTCAGTGTGACTGAAAGTAGACCTTAGAGGACCAAAACTGATTCACACCAAACTGTAAGTGATTGCCAGCTTAACTGGTTAGACCGTAACCTTTAATCTGTGGAATTTTGTATAGCATGCCCAATGAAAGGATCTTGCACTTTTGGAAGACAGTGAAGGAAGAGAAGCTGTCTGAGGCAAAGTAAGTTAAGATTTGTATTGCTGTTAGTAGTTGCAGGAACTAAAAATATTTGTTGTTTTGTAAGAAAGAGTATAATATGAGAGCAAATGTTCAATTTGTCTAAAACCTTCTTAAATTCAAGTCCGTTTTCTTTTGGAAGCCAATTTGGTCATATTCCTCCGCTATTTATCTTGGAATACAACTAGAGTGATATCTGGCAGAAAAGGCTGACATTCCAAGCAAGGGAAAAAATTTACAAATATTACCCCAAAATATCAACTTTATATAGCCTTAATCATGAACTAGTTCTAGCCTCCCATAATTCTTCATCTCAGAAAACTGTACTAAATGAACTAAAAAAAAAAGATTTATTAAAATTGTTACTTGCTATAACAAGGTACAATGAAATGATTGCTGGATTTGGAAACAGAGGTCCCAGATTCAAATGGCAGCTTCATCATTTAATAGTTGCATGATCTTGGACAAGTAACTTATCAGGGTTTCAGGTTTCCTCATCTGTAAAATGAGGGGATTAGAATAGATGAGTTCAAAGAGCCCTCTTAATGAGATGTGGAACACTACATGTTCTAGGTCGGAGATGATAATTAAGAGAAATATAGAGATAAAGAAGGAACAAATTCAACTAAAATGGGTTTTTTCTCTCTTTGTAAAGTTGTTTTTCACATTTTAATTTTTACTGTCTTCTTTGGAAAGTTTTACAATCATAAATTCACTTAACTATACAGAGATTGCTTTTTTAACTTTCAACGTTATTGATGTTTTGTTAGAGTACAAACATTTGTAAATTACTCCTGCTTTATGAGTGGGTTCTTGTAATAGAAAAAAAAATTAAATAAAACCAGTAATACAGTTACCTCATTTGAAACTTCCTGCAACATTTTACATCTGTGGCACCCTTCAACTCCCATTTTTAAAAAATAACGGAAACCTATTTTCTCTCCCAACCCACCCCTAACTCCACTAGAGAAAAAATAAAGCTAATTTCTTGCAATAACTATGGAAAGCCAAACAAAACAAATTCCATCAATGGCTATCAATTTATCTGTCTATTTATATACACACATACAGGTTTCATTTCATATCCTAAATCCATCCCTTCTCTGTCATGGAAAGCTATCATCAGACCTCTGGAATCATGAATGGTCATTGTATCAATCACAGTGTTTTCTCACAATTTCAAAGTTGTCTGCTTTTTTATAATGCTACTTTGGAGCAACTGTTCTCCTGGTTCTATTCACTTCTTTCTTCATTGTTTATTAAGTTCCTCAAAGTTATTCATTTTTATAATATTGATGTTATAGTACAAATTGTTTTGCTTGCTTTTCTCCATAACAATTCATGTAAGTCTTTCCATAGCTCCTTGAAAATATCTACTTCCTCATTTCTCACAGCACAGTAAAGGTGCTTTGCTCCCCCAAGCCTTTAGGAGTATTGTGACCAACCCTCCCAGATAGACAAGAATGGATCTTGGGAGAGGTGTTTTTTTAATTACTGTTTTTGTTTATTTGTTTTGCTTGAAATAGAAAAATTTACAGTCTTTCTCAACCCTTCATCTCAGAAAGTTCTATTTTGAAAGCAAAAAGAAAAACTATGCACTGAGCACCTACTATGTGCAATCTGATGTAGCAAAGAGAGTGAGGGGTGGGGAGAGGACACTGTGAATGCATCAGGAGATTAACTGTATCTTTAGATGGCAGTTATCATCTTGCCCTGACCAGTACAGACAGCACTCACATTCTTCAAGATACAGAGATTCACATATCTACCCACCTGCCAGCCCCGTTCATAAATAAAGGTTCTCAGCACAGGCTTGTCTTTCCTGCAGAGAAGCCTCAAGGTCTCACATGGTACAAGTCAGCATTAACACTCACTAGCATCTTGGAAACCTCTCCATATACAGTTAACACTTCATTTATCCAGCATCGATAGAGGAGTTCCTATAAAAGAATTATCCAGAAAACTGAAACATACTTTTCCGTGCCAAAATTTGGCAAGAGTTCTTAACTTTTTTTGTGTCATAACCCCTTTGGCAGTCTGATGAAATCTTTGGGCTCCTCACAATAACATTTTTTAAAATTCATAGTAAAAGGAAATACTAAATTTCAGTTAGAAGTTAGTGGAAATAAAGAAGCAATTTTTCCCCATGCAAGTTCCTAGACCCCATGACATCTATTCACAAACTTTAGATTACAAATTCCACTGTATGTTTAGCACAATACCTGGCCTATAGGTGTTTAATAAATGCTTGTTTCCTTCCAAGTTTTAATTAAATACTTAATAAGCAGCATTTATACAGCTCTGTAAATTTTGCAAAGCACTTCACTGATCCCCAAGACTACCCTGGGATATTATGCCCACTTTATGGATGGGGAAACTGAAGCAGACAGAGATTAAGTGATCTGCCCAGGGTCACACAGCTAGTGTGTGTCTGGGACAGGATTTGAACTGTGCCACAGAACCATCTACTTTAACCATTTGGGATAGGAATTTTCCTAAAATGTGTTTCCTGCATCTCTGTCTTATTTTAACAGAATAGTCTGAATATAATTTTTTTTTGCTAAACCATAGTCCTCATTATGAAGATCCATTAATACTCTACATCCTCATAGAGCACTATCCTCATCCTCAGTGGTCACTGAAGTGGCCGAGCTTTCTGAGTGCTTGTGTCTGTTATTTATTAACTTTCCATCCTCTCCTTTGCTGTCAGGCACCTCTTCTAACATCCAGAAATTATCCCAAACACGCACATCCTTCTCACTTTCAGCTTCTAGTTCATTGCGGAGTAGGAAACCATATCAACAAGGTTTCTAAAAAAGAAATCTAAGAAGAGTGTAAAGGATTTCCAAGAGAGGGGATTTGGGGGTTCCCCTGGGACTGAGTTTTCGTACTCAGACTTTGAGACTTAGAACTCTACTTCCCAGAAGACTTCTGGGAGGAGGGGGAGGTTAAGGGAAAAGGGGGAGCTTCTTTCTATATTCTTCACTTATTATGAATAGTTGAATTTATCAAATAAGAAACCTCCAGGTAAGTGAAGTGTTACTAGTCAATAGACTAGCAAGATTGCCTTTCCAGGCCACTCACTAGTAGAATTAGGACAGGGGATGTGGAAGGAGAGGATGAAAAATGGAAAGGAGGTCTTTCAAAGAAAAAGAAAAAAACTGCCAATTGCTGACAGAAGAAAACCATACCTGGGTTCCAATGACTGAAATTTCTAGAAAGATCAATTGTTAAAATTGTAAATTAGAACAACCACAAATGAGTACCACAACAGTCCATGAAGTACAAAATAATCCAACTTTAGAGGTTAGCAAGCCTAACCTGAACTGAAGCATGAATCTCTAACATCTTAAACAAGGGGGCACTCTGTGGTCTGAAGACTGATTAATTTTTGCTGTATTTTGTTTTCCAGGCTACAAACAGAAAACAAAACAACCAAATGATAAAGCTGCCTTTCTTTCATGGCATATGGTAATTAGCCATGTTACATACTTCATGGGAATATTTCCCATATAGTTTACCATTATAAATCAACTTGTAACTCATGTCAAAACAAAGAACTACCTCATATTACCATGAGCCATCATTTTCTTGATAGTTTCAATACATGTGCATGTCATCTGAGACTGAATCCTTGATATCAAATAAGATATATGAAAAAAAGCTAGCATACCAAGGAAAATTCTGCTGCTCTGCATTCTATTCCTCCTTTCACTGAGGATAATTTTACTCAAGGAAGAACTGAAGGATCATGGATATGCAGCTAGAAGAGACCTTAAAGATCATCTATCTTATCTAAGCCTTCATTTGACAGATGTGGAAACTGAGGCAAAGAGAAACTAAGAAACTTTCCCAGGGTCCTAGAGTTAATAAGTGGCAGAGTTTGGATTTGAATTTGAGTGTTAGAACTAAATCCAGGCAATCAGACTGCATCTTGCTGATGTTCCCATACTTAGAAGAAACACATTATTAACCTTGACCCTGGGTAAGTCCACTTAACCCTGTTTGCCTCCCTTTCCTCATCCACAAAATGAGCTGCAGAAGGAAATGACAAATCACTCTAGTACCTTTGCCAAGAAAACCCCAATGGATTCACCGAGAGACTGACATGACTGAAATAACTGAGTAACAACCTTTGCAATCCGAGAGTCGTTCTCAACTCTTTCCAATCATTTCCCAGATCTTCTCCATTTTAACCCCACAACAGCTTTCGCATCTATCCTTTTCTCTCTACTCATACGATTACTCCAGTTGAATAGCCTCCTAACTAGCCTTCTTGCCTCAGATGTCTTCCTCCTTCTAATCCATCCTCCAGATCATTTTCACGATATCCCTAAAACACAGATCTGAGCATGTCATTCCCCAGCCTCAGCCTAGTCTACTGATGCCCCATTTCTTCTAAGATCAAATACAAACTCCTCTATATGGGATCTAAAGTCTTCTCAACCTGACTCCAACTTACCTCCACATGCTTATTATGCATTGTTCCCTTTCATCCCCTGCATAGTCCTCCCAAACTGGCTTTCTTACTCTCTTTCACATATGAAATTCCAAGTTTCATCTCCATTCCTTTGCACAGAAAAAAACCCCAAGCTTGAAATTCACTCCTTCCTTACCTCTGCCTCTTAGCCTCCCCAGCCTCCTTCTCTAACATCCTGTTACAGCAAATTTTTGATATAATGGCCTCTAGGGTACAAATAGTTCCCTCTTCTCCAGCTTTAGGTAGTTTATTTTAAATGAGAAGTTCAGTCACAATTACTCCAAGCCCCCATTTAGGAAAATTCTTAACATTTAGCCAGAGATTGGGCTTTCTGCCTAACTTTACATTTATATCCATTTCTAGTTAACCTCTGGTCTTTCTGTGCTTCGAGCAAAATGCAGCTTAATGAAAATAGGTAATGAAACAGCAGTGAATAGATAGGCACCAAAAGGGGAAGTTGAGGAAAGAGAAGATATTCTCTTGTGACTCCCCCCCCCCACCCTGTGCTTTCTTCTGTGGATGAGCCTCCTCAATATATCCCTTCTTTACTTGTTTAATCATGCCTTGACTCCTCAAAAGTTTCCAGAAAAATGGAATTTAATGGAATTCTTTTCCTTATGGAATTCTTTTCCTTATTGCATTTGACTGATCATTTAGAGCTTAAACCTTGAGAAACGGTGAGGTGGTGCAGTGGATAGAGTAGTAGTCCTGGAGTCAGGAGGAGCTGAATTCAAATCTGTGTTCAGGTACTTGACACTTACTGGTTGTATGACCCTGGGCAAGTCACTTTTAACCCCAATTACCTCACACAAAAAAATGACAGTTCTTAGAGGCATGACTAACCACCAAGCCTGTTAGAAGAGATTTTCTTGTCTAACATTATTCACTTTATTCAAGGTTTTTAAAGACTTTTCACATTCGGTCTAAAGTCTTTTGATTGATTGAGGACTGATTGATTGAGATGTGCTCTCACCTCATTAATATGTCAGAACAAAACTGGGGTCAGGGGGTTTCAACTCAACCTTATACTTCAAAGATCAGCTCAAACACCACCTTCCTGCCTAAAATCTTTCAAAATTCCCCCAAGCTTCTACTGCCACCCCCAGGCACCCCCAAAAAATACCTTGTATTGATTTTGTAGATATTGTGTAATTACTTATATGTGTAAATGTCTCTCCCCACAGGACATAAGTTTCTTGCAATCAGGCGTTGTTTCATTTTTGTCTTTGCATCCCCAGCACCTGGCACCATGCCTCGCACAAAGTAGGTGCTGAGTAAATAGACAAATTTTGTCAGGTTTCCAGTGGTTCTTACCTTCCATGCTAATTGCTCCCTCCAGCATTCCCAGTGGGCAGTCTTGGCTTTGACCTATATACTGTTATCCTTTGCTCTCAGAGATGACTGGGCTGAGCATTAAAATAGCTGAAGTCCTGCTTCGCTCTCAGCAGCTGTCCCCACAAGGCATCTAAGGCCTCCATTACTTGCCTTATTATCCACTGGGATTTTAATCACAACAAAACATTAGCCCCATCACCAATGTGTAAAGCAGACAAAGCCTCCCCTCTTTTGCCACCTCCTCTCTCTACATTCTTGTCCTTTTTTTTAAAACTTCTTCAGTCCTCAGGCACCATACCCTCTTCACGAAGGAAAGTCACACAATAAAGTTATTACTTTCATGTGATGACCAGTCCTGGGAGTATTTAGGCTTTTATTTTATTTTTTAATTAACAAATCTATTTTCTCTCGCTCCCACTCCCAACCCCAATGAGGGAAAAAAGAAAAACAAAATTCTTGTAACAAATATGCATAGTCAAGCAAAACACATTCCCTTGCCGGTCATGTCCAAAAAATAGATGTCTCATTCAAATATGCATTTTTAAGAGTTTTGTTTGTAGGCCTTACAGAGGGAAATATTTACCCCCAAGGAATGAGAATCTAATGGTTGAATTTCAAGCAGAAGTGTTGACCATGGAGAGCTGAGGTAAGTTGTCTCCCCATAGTCTTTCTGAGTATGTTGTGTAATGGATAGAGCACCGAATCAGGAGGACCTAAGTTCAAATACAGGCTCAGACATTTGATGCTTACTGGCTGTTTGACTTTGGGAAAATCACTTAACTGCGCTCCCCCCAAAAAAATAGAACATGTTGTGATTGCTCTCTAACATATAAGGTCAACTTTGCCCCTTCTTTCTAGTTGTCTGTTGCCATGATTCTCTAAGTATTTAACTTTAAAATATTTAATTTTGAAATAGTAGTAAATAATGGTTTTAGGACTGGAAGGGATCCTGAAGTCATTTAGTCCCACACCCTCATGTTACAGGTGAAATGAAGCAATGAAATGCATTTGACACAGAGATGTCTACTGTTAGTGATCAGCCAGACATAACATAATATCACAAAAGCAGGAAGATTGGTGGTCATTTCAGGGCAGAGCAAGTCCTGAGCAGGAGACTGGCAGCCCCCAAACTGATGAGATTAGAGCAGCTGAACTCTGAAAGATGGGCTACACCAAGCTCTGGTTAGCTGAAGCTCACAGATAGGGTTGCTGTGTGGAATGCCTCCCACGCCAGGCCAGGCAGCTCTATCTCTCCTGCTCAGGCATAGCTCTCCTCACATTTCATCCTCCAGAAGTGACTGTCTGATAGAAAGCTCACACATGAGATGCTCAGCCTGCCAGTTTAAAGGTTAAAAGCTCTGTCCTCCCTGGGAAGAGGCTCTGGTAAGAAGCCATCCCCTTCTGCCCCCATCCCACCCACACTCCTTTGCTAAATCAGTGTCCTCATTGCTGAAATGGCTAGAGCTCCAGGAGGCTCACTTACTTTGCTTCACTCCAAAAGGAGTCTTCATTCTTCCCATGTTTACAGCCCTGTTTTAGCAGCCAAGACGTTTGCATAATAGGTATTTTGCAGACATGGTTTCATTTCAGATTTAAATTTTTTTATGCTCATGGGGTGCTTAGCTTGGAGAACCCCATGGGCTCCAGGCTGCTTGCATATCCAGGTTGAACCATAGCCCTGCTGACTTTAGCTCTTGCTTACACTCGGGAAATAATTCTTGGGGATCCAACTCAGGCCCTATCCCCTGGCCCAGGCAGAGCTGTCTTAGGCATGGAGGTCTCCCTGCCAACTGCCTAACACTCTTTTCTTTGGCTGCTATTTGAGCCCTCGGCTTGCTCCAGGACCCACGGCTCTGTGACAGCAGCTCAGGCCTGCCACTCACCCTCGCCATTGACATGACCCAGAAATCGACCTCCTCCAGTTTCCCAGCATTTGCCCTCACTCTCCTCCTTACAGCGGGCCCACTCAGCCCAAATTTCACTCACCAAAATTCTTCTCCCCCTTTACACTGACCTCTGCTCATGAGAACAGATGACCTCTCATATTTACTCGCAGAAGGGTCAAGATTTGTTTTCTGTTATTTTAACTTTATTCATCCCCCAAAACATGCAGTGCAAATACTACCTAACTGCAAGCTTGCCAACCAGTCTTAAATATCAACCAACGGATAATTATTGAGCCCTTTTTACTATGTCCAAAGCCCTGTGCTAAGAGCTGTGGAAAAGATTGAAAACCATGACACAGTCCTGCCTGCAAGGAGTTTATACCCTAGCTGAGGGACAGCAGAAAAATGACAGATTTGGAGTCAAAAGAACTCAAATCCCAGCTCTGCGGCTTACCACCTGTGTGACCTTGGGCAAGTCATTCAACATCTTTGGGTCAGTTTTCTCATCTATAAAATAAGAGCTTGATTAGACAGCCTCTGAGCTTCCTTTGAGTGCTAGATCTATAATTCTCTTTAATCTTCTAGGACATACACATGATTTGTATTTAACAACATGATTAAGAGTCATCTAAATAGGACAGATAGTAAATAGGTAGTAAATATATTCTTGCACCAGACAAAAATAGGTAGTAAATATATTCTTGTACCAGACAAAGTGGTGTGGTAGGAAGAGCACTGAATCTGGCATCAGGTGATGTGAGTTTAAATGTCAACTCTGCTACTTGTCACCTTGTGACCTTGGGCAAGTCACCTAGTCTTCATGGGCCTCAGTTTCCACTTCTGTAAAATGAAGCAGTTGGGTTAAATAATCTTTATTGTCCTTTCCAGCTTTAAAACTTACAATCCTCTGAGTTCAGAGGAAAAAGAGATCAGGGAAACTTCAAATTAAAAGTGAATGTACTTCAAATATAAATGTATATCAATGTATATCAAGTTTAAAAAAATCAATCTCTACTTTGGTCTAGTGCCTAGGATGAAGGAGACACATCCTATTCATGGGCAGGTAAATAATAAGGGCGCCAGTCTCTGTGAAGACCTTGGCCAACCCACACTGTCCTGTCTACGTAGAACCTCCCAAGCCACAGTGGAGGTCAATGGCAGAGATAAAAGACAATGTTCTGACAGATTTTGAAGACATCAAATAGCAGCAAATTGGCAAATACTCTTTCAACCCTTGCATAAGTAAATACAATATCAATGCTTCCAAGTTAGAATTCTGTGAATATAATATCAAAAATAAAAGACCAAGCATCAGTAGTTGTCCATGAGTATGGAACATTGCATGGGTTGTTAGATTTACTTTTGATGTATTGATTGGTTTTGCTAATTTTTTTCCTTCCTATTTTTTTCTTTCTAAACAAATTCTTTTTTATATAAGAGATGACTCTCTGGGATATAGGAACAAAATATATCAATAAAAAAATTGTTAATAAATTATAAAGAAAAGGAAAGAACTCTTTTCCTAAGGAGGGAAAGTATATTATAATGAACTAATTGCAATAGTGGATTTATGTCATACCAGGATTTGGGCAAAAATAGGGCACATTAAGAGGGACCAGGACTGAGAGTTTATTCAAACCAGAAGAGATCGCCGAGTTCCACAAGCTGGTGGGTCAGTGGCCAAACTCAGGAAGTTCAGCTGAGATAGGCAGTAGTAGTCAAGGACCATAGGCCTCAGCAGGCAGCAGGCAGACTCCATGGAGGTAAGCTAAAGAAGGGAGGAGCAGGGGGTAGACAAGTAGGCAGGCACAAGGAATCTAAGCAGGCAATCACTCCAGAGCCCAGCAAGCAGAAATCAAGAACCCAGACTTGGAAAAGAGGAATACAAAGGGTCATGTAATGAAACAAAGATCTGGGGAAATTACAGGTCAGAAACTAGGGCCAGAAAGCTTGAGCAACAAGGATTTTAAGTAAAAAGCGCAGAGGCAGCAGCAGCAAAAATGGTACTTGATGCGGAACCAAGGACTTTATAAGGCTGTGGTCCCTTATATATTTTCTTCCCACGGTCAGAACCAGTTTCAAAATGTGAGCAACCTGCAGGTAGAGGTCGATAGAAAACTTGACCGGAGAAAAGGAGGAAGGTAGTAAATGGAAAGCAATAATTGAATTTTGTTAGTCTGAATTTCAGCTATCACATTAACATTCTGACCAATGACCTCTTAATTGCCAAATCTCTTCTCAGCCCTCATAATTCTTGACTCTCTGCAGAACTTGACAATGTGTTTTTACCACCACCATTAGCTCCTAGATATTCTCTTTTCTCTGCGTTTTCATGACATTTCCCTCTCCTGGTTCTCCTCCATATCTGATTGCTCCCTCTCCATCTCTTTTTGCTGGTTCATCATCCATATCTCAACCCCTATATGTGAGTGTACCTTAAGCCTCTGTACTGGGACTCTTGTCTCTTTACAATCTCTCTCTTAATCATCTCTTCAAATCCCATGGTTTCAACTGGAGGGGGAAGGGAGAGGGTGTGAGAGAGAAAGAGAGAGACAGAGAAATCTATGTGTATGCCCCCTGAACTCAGATTCCAAATCACTGGCTGTCTATTAGATATTTCCAACTAGATATTCATAGGCATCTTAAACTTAATATATCCACACCAAAACTCATTCTCCTTCCCCTAAAATCCAACCCTCTTCTAAATTACCTTATTTCTTTTCTTTACTCATATAATGAAAGGGGTTTTGATGTTTTATGTGTGAAGACTTTAGATTCCTTTTCAGAACAATATTTTTAAATGCACAAAAACAATATTTTTAAATGCATTAAATTTTAAATGCCTAAAATAAAATGCACAAATTTAAATGCATAAAATACACAACATTACAAAAGAAATAAAATATATTAAAAAGCACTTACCAAATTTGTTTTAAAATTTTCTAGACCCCTCGATTTTTAAAGTCCTTTCCAACTCTAATGTTTTGACTCCAGGACCATGGCTTTGCTAACAAATAATTAAGGACCTCTTGCCTATAAGCTCACATTTCATGAAAATGTTCCTACTCCAAGTATAATTATGGTATGAGGCAGAATCAGCATTTATGGCTATTATTTACTACTAGGTGAGCAATAGCTCCTACTCCCAACTCAAAAATTCATGCTTTAAATCAATGTTCTAGGCTTTCAAGTAGGAAGAATTAAAATCTAAAGTTAGGTTATAATGCTAGACCTCTTTTGATAGATGAGGAAACTGAGATGCAGGTGTTAAGTGACCTGCCAAAGGACTCACAGATATCTACAGGTATAGATTCACACCTAGATGCCTGACCCCTAAATTGTACTTTTTCATTTCCTCTCCCTTATTATTAATGCCTGTTTCTCTTTTTTTATGCCAATAATATCAAAAGTCTTAATTAGTACTATTTCTTCAATGTCTCCTCCTATGAGTCAATCAACAAGCAGTAACCTCATTCAATTCAATCTCAGTCTAAGTGACCTGGCAAAATTTTGTCAGAGTTAAATATGGGGCTTGTCTATGAACAAATAGCTATTGGAAATGCAAAAAACAAACAAAAATCTTTCACTGGAAAATGTGGGAGAGGAACACAAAGAAGCCTTTTTTTTGCATGCCTTAGGAAGGCATACAGTGAGTGAAATGTCTTCCTTGCCCAAAAAAAGACAATACAGCTCCTTTAGTTATCTTTTTAAAGACACAGATTTGAAGGTAGAAAAGAAAAACTTAACTGACATAGGCAGCCTCACGAGACAATCTATTGTTTTTTAGCCTATATTCTCCAATTCCTCATAAACAATGAGGATTTGTGTTTCAGGATCTAGACACTTAAAGAAGCATCACCCGAAGAAACTAGCTATAAGTTGTAATGGCACAGATTCCATATTCACCTGTAGCCATTTCAGGAAGTGGGGTAGGTCAAAGGTTCTTTCCTCTTTATGTAA
Organism: Potorous gilbertii; assembly: GCA_028658325.1. Classification (NCBI taxonomy): domain Eukaryota; kingdom Metazoa; phylum Chordata; class Mammalia; order Diprotodontia; family Potoroidae; genus Potorous; species Potorous gilbertii. Next base: position 666,602,269 of record CM053769.1, read on the forward strand.
AAAGTGATGAGATGTAAAGAGGAAAATGACTCCTTATTAGGCAGACTCTTACAATATAAATCACTAAGTGGAGCCTAAAGAGTTAGAACTTTCAACTTAAAGAAAAGAGTAATTAACCTCCTTTTCTGAAGAGATAACAATTTAAATTAGAAATGCTCTGCCATACATAGAAGAACTCAAAGCAGTCCAGCCTAGCTCACATTTTTCCCCTAGTTACTGCCAAGTATCCACTCCTTGAAGTTCTTAGATACTTATCAAGCAAGAAAGCTGGGAATTGTTCATCAAAAAACCCTTCTTCCCAGTGTGAGCTCATTAAAATAGTTCCATTTGCTCAGAAAATTTGAAGCAATTCAGAAAACTCTTATCCAGTTGTGGAGTCATGAGATTCTCCACACTTTTGTCAGCCCCCATTCAGCCCAAAGTCATTATGGAAAGAGAGCTGGCCTGAGAAGCAACTTGGCTTCCTGAGCCAGATCACTAATCAACCAAGTGTGGATATTGATCACCTTACTTCACTGACTGAACTATAGAGCTTCCTCGTCTGCAAGGTGGTGGAATTAGAAAAGATGGTTTCTAAGATTCCTTCCAAGGTCCAAATTTACATGACCTTAATAGTCTCTAAAACAATGATTAATAACCATTCCGCCTGGAATTAGGGCAAAGGGAAGAGGAGAAAAGGGTCAGAATATCCTTGAGTCAACTTAACTTTCTTCTAGGACTATCAACACTGCTTCTGGGCTATCAAATCCAGCCTGATCTAAGAAAAACTTCCTAAAAATTAGAGCTTTTCAATAGCTACTTCCAGAGCTAGTGGGTTGCCCCTCACTGGAGATCTTCCAGCAAAGACTAGAAGAGCACGTATGTCATAGAAGGGGATCTTGTACAATACAAAAGACTCTAAAGGTCCTTTTCAGTTCTCAAGTTCCATGAAGTCTGAAGCAAATGTTGACTATAGCATCAGGGATATGTATGTTTTGGGGGATGGGGGAAAGATTCTAAAGCTTTAGACTTTTAGTAAAGCTTCAGGATTTATCTCTAAAAGAGCATGAAGAAACTTGCAATGTTCATGAGGGGAAAAGTCTTCCTTTCCACCTAAAAGTCATGCCCTTTGGCAAAAGCTAATGGGAAAAGGTCAACTCAAACCATTAACAGAACACTGATTAAAACTGAACGTTCAAAGGTTCATGTTATAGCCAGTGGTGCCATCTAGCTGCTGCACAGGCTTAGTCACTGACTTTTATGCAATACCCTTAGAAAATAGAATGCTGCTACTGCTAACAGATCTGTGTTTTATGTAATCACTGATAAGCACAGCTTTTTCTCTTAGGTCAGAGATTCTATCTAGTTCTAAATGAGTATCTTTCCAGGGCTTTCTTATTTGAAACTGAAGTCATACTTTTCCATCAGTCAACTTCTTTTACTCCTTTTCTCCATGCTCTTATAAACCAAATTGTCAAGAGAATGATCTCCTTTCTCCCTCAGTGTTACCCTACCTGGGCTAACTGCTAAAAATCTCTGCATCTCAGTTTCCTCATCTGTCAAATGGGAATAGTATCATTTATACTACTTATCTCACTGTGCCAAAGTGAGCTCAAAATGAGCTAAGGGATGTAAAGGGTCTAAAATACTACATCTATGCCAGTGATTATTGGCGTTGGTTTTATACATCAAAATACAGCCTAAAAATCTGTGTATAGCAAGACTATTGGCTAAAAATCAGAAACTGGTTAAAGAAGGTTCGTCATGGATCCCTTAAAAGGGAATTTAGTTATAGAACTAGTGAATTTTCTTTATGACAGGGTGTCATGAGCTGGGCTTGGGGTCAAGAAGATTTGGCTTTAACTCCCACCTAAGACAAATTAATTATGTAACCCTGGGCTAGTCACTTAACTTCTCTCAATTCCAGTTTCCCCATCTGCAAAATAGGAATAATAACAATATTTACTTCACAGTGTTATGGGGAGGATCAAATGACATAATGTCTATAGAGTGCTTTCGCAAATTTTTGAGTTTGTTTGCTATTGTTAATATTTTAATTCCAAGGCAAGAAATGGATCCAATCCTTGCTGCTGGGGCAGGGAGGGGGAGGAAGTGTCATACAGAACATTGTGGTGGTGGTTGTCTTTGTTGTCAAAGGACATCAGGAAGGTGATGCCATGACTTGTAAGGGAATTGGATTTGAGTGAGGGCTGTGCAAAGTCACCAGCTTCACTTTCTCCTCTAGAGTCATCTCAGTCCAGGGGTAAGTTACAGATCAGGTGAACTGGAGATGGCCGTGTCTTAGGGAAGAATTCTCAGGAAAGAGACTAGGGCCCATGAGGTGACTGAAAAGAATAAACCAGAGCACATCAGGGTGACAAGCCAGAGTCTACCAAGATAATAGATCCAAAGTGTTGAGTGGGAGGTACCCAACTGTCTAAAGTCAGAGAAACCCACACAGAAGCAGGAAGACTTGTTAAATGGGAAACCATCATTGGAAGAAAAATCATTGTTTTCTACCCAATTTCTTGTCCAAGACTCTTCTTTTTTGGCTGTATTACTTGCAACACTTTTTCCTGAGCAGCATGGTCCCTGAGGACAGAAATAAAGTGAAGCTCTTATATGCTTCCAAATTTCCCTTGAGCTGAATTAGCTGAATATGTTAATAAAGTAGCTAACATTTATATAGTACTTTAAGGTTTGCAAAATATATATAACCTCCCATTTGTGCCCCATGACCGCCCTATGAGGTGGAAGTCTACTGTTACCCTCATTTTAGAGATAAGGAAACTGAGTCTGAGAAACATTAAGTAATTTCCTCAGGTTCCCATAGCTATTAGTTTTGAATTTGGGTCTTCCTAATTCTAAATCCAACCCTTTGTCCACTACACCACATAGCTGCCCATTAAAAAAGACTCCTTTAAGTCCTGCTATTAATGCTTACTTATTAGGAAGGTGGTTACTCTACTTTCTAGGATATCAAGTGAATGTGGTACCTCTTGGAATATCCTAAAACCAAATTGTCCTAAACAGTTACTCCTTCAAGGACTGGGGACCCTTCAAAGTAATAGTGTGATAAGGTACGTCTCCCCAATAAGCCCAAATCTTCTAATTCTGACAAATGAACCAACATAGAGTTTTGCCCTCTCTGCATCTCCACAAGTGAAGATAATTAGTCAAGATTTAATGACAGCATACTCTCCATATCCAATAAAGGCTGAAAAAAAAAGATGAAATGTTTGAAATTACAGCAGGAAGATTTACATATGAAGTAATATCACTATAAACAGTTACCATGAAATACTTGTCCCTTCCTTTTAAATAGAGTGTACTCACCTACCTGGGATGATTTGCTTGGTCTGACCTAGACAAAAAGACATACTAAAGGTCTGTCCCTAACTTATGATTCTCTCAAAACTTATTCACAGATGGCACAAATTTCTGAGGAAAGGGAACAAGGAGCATCCAAATAAAGTAAAGTCCCTTCTATTTTTTTTTTTAATAAATTTATTTACTTTTTACATTCATTTTCACAAGATTTTGGGTTCTAAAATTTTCTCCCCATTTGTTGCCTCCCCCCTCCCCAATACACTGAGCATTCTAATTACCCATATCACCAATCTGCCCTCTCTTCTTTCAGCCCTCCCTTCCCTTACCCCATCTTCTCTTTTGTCCTGTAGGGCCAGATAACGTTCTATTCCCCATTACCTGTATTTCTT
>CM053769.1:666606466-666623390 GCA_028658325.1 Potorous gilbertii
GAGATCCATGGGCTATGGGTTCGGAGCTAGCATATGTGAGTCTTTCTACTCCACCATCTTGGCTCTGCCCCCATTTTTACCAAAATTTGCCATATTTTAGGGCATACATATTACAAACAAATATAAAATGCTAAAATAATAAATACATTCTTTATAAAACACAATGCAATGAAAATTATAATGCATTCAAAGACTACAAACAAAAAACATAGATTCAAATGGAGAAATCCATGAAATCCTAAATAACGAATGTTTCAAAGAATAAGTTATAGAAACAATTAAGAATTATGGGAGGTGGGGGAAATTGAGGATGAGGAAGAAGAAAGAAGAAGAGGAGGAGAAAAAGGAGATGACGAAGAAACAAAGCAAAATTTCTGGGATTCAACTAAAGTAGTCCTATTTCTACAAATGTATTAACAAAATAGAAAAAGAAAGGATCAAATGCTTTTTGGGGAAAAAAAAGTAGTAAGCCAACAAATAAATAAACCTTTAAAAAGCCCCAAAGAGGAGATATTGTAAATTAAAGGAGAAATACATAAACTGGAAATCAAAAAATAAAAATGTATAGAAATGTTAGTTAAACAGGAAGGAAAGAAGGGAAGAAAGAAGGAAGGAAGGAAAGAAGGAAGGAAGGAAGAAAAGAAGGAAGGAGGGAAGGAGGGAGGGAGGGAGGGGGAAGGAGGGAGGAAAGGAGAGAAGGAAGGAAGGAAGGAAGGTAAAATAAGAGGTCATCTACTGTACTTCTGGTGACTAATTGTTGAGAAGTTTTAATAAAACTAATAATAGACAAATACTTCTGGCTCTAATTAGAAGTTCAGTGAGAGCAAGGACTGCTTTAATATTCCTTCTATAACCCCAAAAAACTCACACAATGTCCTATACGTGATGAATTTTAGGACTTTCTGACTAAAAAGATTTTCCTATAATTTCTAATGGGCAAAGAAATCATCTTATTGAAGAATCAGCCAAACCCCTGAACTGAACTCTTAGTACACTCTCTTCTCACCAGTTCCATAATAGCTACGTTAGGCTATTTGAATATTTCCAGATTTGGTGTTTATGATTCAAAAATTCCACAGTACTCATGCATCTCCATGTCACTATATAATTAGGTCTCAGTTGTCTCTGAGGACAGGCAGAAAATTGATTTCCTTCAAAATTTGAGACTTAAACCATCTACTTTGGCCCCAAAATATGTAAATGTGGGTTAGCTTAGCAGATTAGCTGATCAGGTTGGGAGACACCAAGTGCAGTCTCTCCCTGGAAAGAAGGCAAGCAGGCCTGAGCTCCTTCACAAAATGCATCACTTTTCATAGCAAGAACGTTTCACAATCATGACGTGCATACAGTACATATTCACATTCTTGACATGAAATAGACCCTTTAAAGTTAACTGCTTCCAGCAGGTTTCAATATATAACAATTCTTTCCAAAATAAAAATGAGCCAATAAAAATCACAAAATTCAGTGCATATAAATTTTAGTGCCTCAAAAATTAGTTTTACTTAAAGTTGACTTAGCTTATAATTCTTCTATGTTTCTGTAGTGTGAACTCAAGGTCAAGGAAATAGACCCATCTACCTGATTCTCACACTTGTACAAACAACAATCAGTGTAAAAATGCCATATTACGGAGGAAAATCTCCCTAAAAACAGGATGTATACACACAAGTCCAGATTTAGACAGACTAAGAAAGCACACAAAACCTAATAATTGACCATAGTAGCTACCTGATAATCCATATTTATGGTTCAGAATACTTGGGTGTGAAGAAAGAACATTGGTCATAAAAACAATCCAGGTTTTTGGTTTGCCAGTGTAAGAAGTTACATGGGTGCAGTTATAATAATGAAAGACAAAAGTCATCCATTATACCCAATCCCTCCTGTGTTACTAAGTAAAGTTCTCATAACTTTCATGGTCCTCTTGATAGCTGTCAAGGACCTGAAGGCAGTTGAAAGGAATTTGCTCATTCCAATTTTAATATCAGAGACATTACTTTCCCCACCCACCCAACTCAAGAGAAGCAAGGCTATAAAAAAAACACTTTGATTTCAAGGACTTTGCAATGCTAGTTGAATATAGCTACAGACTCAACTAACAAAAGAATTAAAATATCTACTGTGTATGGGCAATCATGAACTTCCCTTTGAGGAAGAAGAAATCCCAATAGACAAAGATAGCTTTGTTATTGCTTGGTTGTTTTCAGTCATGTTTGACTCTTTGTGATCCCAGTTGGGTTTTCTTGGCAAACATACTAGGGAGGTTTGCCATTTCCTTCTCCACTTCATTTTAAAGATTCAGAGAAACAAGCAAATGGGGTTAAGTGACTTGCCCAGGGTCACACAGCTAGTATGTGTCTAAGGTCAGATTTGTACTTAAGTTCAAATCTCCAGGTCCATTCAACTATCCTCTATACCACTTCGCTGCCTGAACATAGCTTTGGAAGATAACAAACTATCAACAGAGAAGTCCAAAAGAATATGATAGCTACAGCTCTGCAGAAAAACAGAAAACCACAGTTTGGGGAGTCAAATGGAGCACAAGTGAAACATAGTGAGTTTCTGGAAGACTGAGGCCAAGAGCTATAATAGATATTCCAGCCAAGATACAACCCTACAAGTGTGAGTTATCTATGGAAAGTTCTCTTTACCAATTGCAGCATCTACAGAATCAGTAGAAATTGTGACTCACTATTACAACCTAATTAATGTATCACCTCAGTTAGTCAGGTATAAGAAGATGCAGAGAGGTTCAGTGCTATGATATTCTACAGATGATTATTCAAACAGTAGCAATAACCTTACTGGAGCTAAGAAGGAAAACACTTAAATGGGGCTCCAGGAGACAGCAGGTTCATCCTTCTTGAACCTGCAACATAAAGCTCCTATTATGGTCTGGCACTGACTCACTGTACAAATCATTAACCTCTCTGGACTTTCGTTTTCTCACCTGTAAAATAAGTCCATGATGTTCTGCAAATCTAAGAAACTTATGGAATTCTTAAGGAATTTAAAGCTGGAGAAAAACTTTGAGACTAGCTAATCCATTCCCCTCATTTGAGGAGACTGAGCTCTAGAGTGAGAAAGTGATTTACCTAAGGTCACACAGAGCGAAAGAGTTGAAATTCAAACCCAGGCCTCCGACTCCAAATCCAGAGTTCTTTATGCTATAGTGTTATAATATGTCTCTTCCTCATCAAGTAACATTGTACAGAAATATTCAGGGAAAAAAAAGGTCAAGTCACACAATTACTGTTTAAAATAAAACTGAGGGGTTAAGGTAGGTCTTTTTCAGTATTAAATCACACCATGACCCATTTCTATTCAGGAAAGAAATTGTTTGCTTGATACATGTCAAAGAGGTTGATGTTGTCTCTGGTTATTTCAGACAGAGCTCAAACAAATCCATTTAAGGGACTGATAAACTGCTTGAGTGTGCTGGAGTCAGCTCTTAATTGCTCATATTCAATTTTATTGTGACTATGTACACCTAGGAAATCAATCAATGCTAAAAATCAGGACTTTATTGTTTTATTGATTATCTATACTTATAAAAGTAATGGGAAGACCTCCTCACCTCTATGTCACATGGAAAGCATGGTTGAAACCAGCATCTGCACTGTGGTTCAGGGACCAGCATTGGCATGGAGTGTGGCAGAGATACCCAGACTGGCCTTCTTTTACCAGCTCTTAGGGGACAATGACTTAGGCGCTCCTCATGACTAGACAGATCACAATGCATCCTTGTCCACTTCTCCTAACAAAGGCTTTGTTTGGGGCATATGTAAAAGGAAAGAGCATTCTTTTTCACTCATGTTTTGGAAAACAAAAATATTTTAAAGAATATTCCTTCTTTGAAGTCATTGCAGCCCCAGAAATTTTGGCACTACAGACTTGGAATCGGGGTCCTCTCTCACATAAATCTGGCACATAATGAATGTCTCCACATGGCTCCACCATGAATGGCTTATCCATCAGCAAAGGACCATCTCTAGTTGTCCTGATCTATATCTGGCCCCTGGACTCAGGTGACTCTGAAGGAGAGAGTGAGGCTGGTACCTTTCACAGTTCTCCCTCACTTAAATACAATTCACTTACAAGGCATGGCACCATCTTTCCAATGTCATGGTCCTCTACAAGAAGGAAGGACAAACAACATCTATAATCACAGTCCATCAGCAAACTCTGCTGCCTCTTCTGCTATGCCCCCTGTCCTGGCCAAACTGAAGTGAAATTGACCTTCCTGCCTCCAGAGACTACTTACTCCGTTGTGGCTAAACCTGACCTGGGCTCTAGTGGAAGAGATGATGCCCTGCAGGGAAGTGGTGGGGCAGGTGGGATCCCAGGCTGTTGGATATTGAGCCCAACTGCAAGCTGACCTCCGGTCCACACAGAGGGATCTTGACATGACTGGGGTCTTTACTGATAGTGGTAAGGGTAACTGCATTTGCTGTATGCATGTACATTGTGTCAGGTGCCAGATTTACAGTTCTATTCACTCACGACAATACCGTGGACTTAAGCCACTTTTACATTGCAACATCTTCTCTTATGACTACTCAGGGTGAGCACAGAAAAGCCCTCTGAGAAGAATCTCTACACTGACAGTGATGCTACCTGCCAGCCCCATGAGACCAGGTTTGGTATTAACCCAGAAAACATCATCTTCTATAGGCAGATACAGGAACAGTGCCCACACCAGACCTGGCCTAGCACTGTACTTGTATTCCCCACTCACCTCAGACATTCAGGGAACCTTCCCTCACATCAAGGAAACCTGTTGCTTTGATACCTCCCCAACACTGACAAGGTCTCCAAGATCACATCACAGTGGCTGCTGGTCCCTACCACCAGGAATGAGGTGACTGGCTTCTCCCATGGACTGGCACAGTATAAGCACTGCTGGAAAGCTAAGGAGCCACATTAGTGGAGGGTGTCAGACACCATAACATCAAGATTTATAGCCAATACTTGGAGCACCTTCAAAAATTCATTTCCCAGAATCTGACAAACTAACATAACCTAGGATCTCAGTAAGCCCTGCATCCCCTTGCCCAGGGAGGCATGTGATCCAAGAAGCAGGCAGGCCCAGGGAACCCTGCCCGAGTCTGGAACCACAGCAAGGGAAGAAAAACTCAAAAGTCCTTCCCTGTGAGGCTCTCTCCCCACCAGAGGAATGCAAGGTGAAAAATACTCCCCACCCTTGCTCTTCCTTTCCAGGTCTGGGTTCCACAATCTCTTTTGACATCTACACCCTTTCCAGGAGAAAAGAGGGTCAGAATGACCTCCATTTTCTTCCCCACAAAGTCTGAATCTATTACCATAAACTATTGCTAACACTGGGACTGCCTTCTCTACTTGGGAGGGATTAAGCAATTCAGATCCCTTACTCTCCTCTTCCCTTCCCTCTTCTGTTGTTCAGTCATTTTTCAGTCATGTCTGACCCTTCAGGACCCCATTTAGGGTTTTCTTGGCAGAGATAGTGGAGTGGTTTGCCACTTCTCCAGTTCATTCTACAGATGAGGAAAATCAAGCAAACAGGGTTAGATGATCTCCCCAGGGTCACACAGCTAGGAAGTGTCTGAGGCCAGATTTGAACTCAGGAAAACAAGTCTTCCTGACTCCAGCCCCAGCACTCTATCTACTACACCACCTAGCTGCCCCTGCACGTGTACCCTTCCCTCTATCAGGACAACAGCAACAATGTATCTGCCAAATGTGGTAGAAGAGCACCTCGCTGGACTTCATTGTCCCCCACAACCCTGCCAAAAATTCCCAAACCCCTGGGAAGGCAATGACTGCATGAGAATTACTTGCACTTCCTATCCCCATAGCCCTCTCTGCCAAGCAAAGAGGGGTATTCCTAACACATTCCAGTCCCAAGATGATTCCCTCCCAGAATGGCCCTTCATGATCTCAAACATCCAGCTTCCCCTTCCCCACGCTCTCAACATGTATAGATTATACAGATAGCTAGACCAATATCTGCATTCATTTTTGAAACAAAAACAAGAAAGAAGTTAAAGATTTAATTTTTTAAGTGATGGAAAAAATGTTAATAATTCAGATTAAACTTGTGTCATGAATACAGGAAATAGTTTTTGAGAACCAATTATTAAATATTTACCAGCACATCCCTGGCAAGATGCCAAATAAATGTGCCCTATCTCCAACATTTAGAAATATGAAAAGAGGAAAACAGAAAATGAGAACATCATGGCAGGCTTGCCATGCATAGGCCTTGAAGCCTCCAAGGAACAACTGAAAGATTCTATCAGACACAACCTACAGCATTTGGTGGATCCACACATTTTTTTCCTGGTCCCTTTCATCACTAGTATCAGCTGTTTTCCAAAGAATTGGCCAAAGCTAGTAGAGAATTAAAGTTATGCTTTCTGCAGTTGGGCTGAAACATCAAGAAAATTGAACTTGATGGTTCTCACACTATGGGTTATTGGCATAGACTTTAATAAATCCAAAGCTCCCCAGTTATGGAAAAGAGCCTCCCTTCAGATTAGGCAGACTCACATATGGAAGTAATCTACCCATCCTTAGAACTATTTAGTACCTCTTTTATTTCATGCTCACATTCTACCTTGTATGGTAGAGATTTGTATATGTGTCTTACCTTCCCTACTTACAGATGTAAGTTCACTGAGGGCAGGAGTCACAGTTTTTTCTTCTTTGTATTATCCATAACTCCTAATACAAGGTCCTTCACTCAACCAATGTAGTTGAATGAATGAATGAAACAGACTCATTTCATATTGTAGCTGTGACATAGAGCCAAAGGACTTGCATTTTACAGTTCCATCAAGAAAGATGACTCTATAAAAAATAAGCTTGCCATGAAAGAAGAGATATAAAAAGATATATAAGTGTGGCACATTATATATATTTTCAGACTCTTTGATGAATAGATTAGTTATGCTTATTTTTCCTCTTTCTATTTTTTATTTTAAAAAATACATAATTTGTTATTTGGTATAGCTCCCTGGAAGGTGAGAGGAAAGGATATTGAAGAAAAATATTATGATCTTTAAAAATACATGTAGGAAAGGAGGGAAAGAAAAAAAGGAGGGGGGAAGGAATGAAGGGAGGAAGGAAGGAAGGGAGGAAGGGAGGGAGGGAGAAAGGGAAGGAGGAAGGAAGGAAGGGAGGGAGGGAGGGAGGAAGGGAGGGAGGAAGGGTCCACATGGGGGACTACTATGGAATAGGAATCAAAACAGCAAATTTTTAGACCCAGTTAAACAAAGCTTTTCTGGGTGATCTAAGACAAAGGATGAAGCTTCAGCGAGTTATTTAATTAAATAAGCATTTACTGAGCGCCTATAACTCAATAATGTGTAATGCACTGTAAATAATACACATTCTTATGGTAGTTTACAATTTACAAAGCATTTTCTTCACAACAATCCTATAAGGTAGATGGTGCAAGTATTAATATCCCCATTATACTGATGAGGAAACCAAGACTCAGAAAACTGAGAGATCTTACCCACATCATCACAGCTAGAAAATGTTGGCGGTAAGGACCAAGATGAATTAAACACAGTCCCTATGCTCACTGAGGTCACAGTCTGTTACAGATAATGGCAATTTGAACTGTAATAAATGCTTAGGAGAGATCCAAGCTGAGGGACATGTGAGACTAAAAGAAGAGCAATCACTTACAGCAAGCAGGGCTACTGAGGAAAGGATTTATTGAAAAGTCAGCACCTGAGCTGGAGAATAAAATAGAGGAAGTACTTCAACAGAGGTGGCAGGGAGGAGGAGAGGTGTTCCAGCTGTGGGAGCAGGGAGGGAAAAAGTGGGATGAGATCGAGGAAGGCTAGTAGTCTAGTCTGGTGGGGATGTAGATCATGTAAAGAAGTCCACCAGCCTCAGCCTCCCCACTGGCAGACTATAAGGTATGTACCAACGGACTCAGCTAGAACATTCTTTTGTAGTCACTCCATCATTTACCTTTGATATAAAACCAGATTTCTATATATCAGGTGTGTATGACCATGCATCTGTATTCATGACCAAAGTACCAGGACAAGACCATAAATAATGAATTCACTCATGTTTCTTTTCTCTTGCCAGATGCTACATTAGACCAAATGTCTGCCTCTTTTCCTTCAGCAGGTGTACCAGTCTCTCGCACGCTCCTTAGTCATTTCTGACTGTCTGTTGTTGGGATTTTTGTGGCAAAGGTTATTAGAGTGCAATTTCATTTTACAGATGAACTGAGGCAAACAGGGTTAAATGACTTGCCCAGGGTCACACAACTAGTAAGTGTTTGAGGTCAGATTTAAACTCGGGTCTTCCTGACTCCAGGCGTGGCACTCTATGTACTGCACCACCTTGCTGCTTTTGTAAACATAGTTTTTAGCAGCCCATTCCTCAGAAACAAAGACCACAAAGCAAAAACCTTAAGAGTTTCCCTACTCATTCAGTCCTCTGAGCTGAGGTGCAGAGTTGCAAGACTGTTTGGGAATGTACCAGTCCAAGCTAAGGGTGTTCCTTTTCTGATTTCCAAAAACAAGCACTGGCAGAAGAGAACTGTATTCAAATCCAAATGTTTCCTCATTTCTCAGCTGGTGTTATGGATCCCACGATTCATACTCACGCTTCTCCATCCAAAGCATAATGTCACAGCACCCTGTGGGGACTCAAACTCAATTTCATCTAAAATGCCATGTTCTTTTGTTCTCCAAATGTCATCCCTAGACAAAAACCTCATTTGTTTTTTCTCTAGTGGGTGCCCAGGGTGGGACTGTATTATTGGAAAAATGATGGGGGTTGGGGGAATAGTTCAAATAAAAAGTCCAGATGGAATGTTTAATGTGGCAGGAGGAATTTGACCTTTAACCAAACAGCCAGTTGGAGCAAATGCTAAAAAGTCATGTAATGACCTGCGTTGAGGGTCCTACCATTCTTCTGACCTCTGAGCACTTATTGTCTTTATCATGCATTTCCATAAGAAGATGCTACTTGTATTGTTCTCTTTGTGCATTTTTCTCTCAGCAAGACTGACTATAAGTAGGCTCCTTAAGGATGGAGACTGACTCTCATGTTTCAGCTGTATTCCCAAGGATAAAAGCAAGAATTCTATACCAATGGCAGACCAAAAACAGATATGGAACACAGAAAAGTGAAAGAAGAAGAGGTTCTGCCCTCTTTCCTCTAACTGTTAACTTCCCGACTGAGTGAATGATGAACATTATCTGTCTATTAAGTGAAGACTGGAGAATATTGAAAAGTTGGTGAATGGACAGACAACAGCTCAGGAAATCAGAGGTAGTCCAATAAATGACTGAATCATGATTCCCTGAAGGGCATTTGAAATGGTTTTCCTTGATGTATTTGAAGATGCTTGCAGATGTGCCCTGTTTGCTTTCCCCTTGGTCAATTTTTGGTTTAGTAAGTCCTTTTATGAAGTCAGTTCTTGGCTATCCAATCCCAAAGGGCAATGGAAGGTAAGGATGGCTATTCATTCCTCTTGTCTTTGTCTCAACAGTGCTGAATCCTGTGCCTTTCATGTAGACACATGGATGAACTCAATATACTTGTTGAGTGAATGAATCATATTTTTAAAGTCAGTAAAAGAAAGAACCAAAGATGGAATGCATTTAAATTATTAAAATACTACTGAATATTAGGTGGCTTTGAGCTATTAGATTAATGCATAATTTGCTGATAGATTTTAGAAGTGATAGCTTCACAAGAGAATTGGAGTCCGCACCATGCAATGGAAAAGCTCTTGGTCTGGAGCCCTGAGCACTAGGGTTCGAGATCCAGCTGTGCTACTTACTATCTGGATAGTCTTAGGCAAGCTGTTTAACCTCACTAGCCTCAGTTCCCTCTTCTGTAAAATGAAGGGATTAGATTAGAGCAGTGGTATCAAACTAAAATAGAAAGAGCTCCCTCTGAAACAGGTTTACGTCACTGTGCGTGTGTCATTTACCATCTCAAGAAGGGGAGAAGAGAAGAAAAGAGGGAGGGAATTTGGAACTCAAAATTTTTTTTTAATGTTAAAAATTGTTTACATGCAATTGAGAAAAATAAAATATTATTTTTAAAAGGATTTCCACTGACCTTCATAATTACTTAGAAAACCATAAATTGATATTACATATGTTTTATTATATTTTTATTTATTTTGTTAAATATTTTCCAACTACATTTTAATTTTGTTCCTGCCAAACTTCAGCATTTTTCTTGCAAAAGTTTGACACCTCTAGACTAGATGACTCCTGAAATTCCTTCTAGCTCTAAATTTATGACCCTTCAGAATGTCTTTACTGAGAACTTTCAGACTCTCTTTGGCTGATTTTCTTCTACAAAATATTACTCTCTATAGTATCAAGATTGCCAGATATATGTAAGCTGTATGTCCTCCCCTTTCCAATTTCATAATTTCAGTCAGATTTATAAGACTATAAGCAACATAAAATTACCAGCCTTCCTTAGGAGTGTTTTCGAAATCCAAACATTATTTGCAGACATTATCTTCTTAGATTCACTGCTATTTTCCAAATCTGCATTTTGCTACTGAATGCCTAGTAGTAAAAATATTATTTGTGCCTGTAAAGTCTTTTTTCCCCTAGGACTTCATAATGCTTAGCAATGCTTTCTGGGTTTCTTCTGATGGTATCAGTTGTCCCCATATGAATCACTAGGAATCTGCAGTGGTCATCAGACTTGATAAGACTTGGGAGACTCAATCCCAGTCCAGAGAGGTATCCCATGAAGACAATAGACTGATTTATTTTTCATGTCAGGCTAACAAAATGAATCTTCTTAACACTCAGCTAAGAGTTAGCAATCAATCACTGCTACTTGTCTCTTCTTTCCCTGATGATTACCATGTAATCATCATGGTACCAGTTGATGAGGTACACATTATTCACCACCCCCAAAGTGCCTGACCCCACATCCACCTTGATACTCTTCTAGATGCTGGTACCACAAAGGTGGTTAACTCCTGAGTCATGCTCTGCTCAAGTTTGACCTCAAGCTAGAGTCTACAGCGTGAGCTGTATGTGATTTGCAGCGTCATGTCTGATTGTAGGACCCTAATGTTGGAGACCTGGGAGTACAAGAAGTTTATTTTCTACACTCCCAAACATGCAGCTACACTCTGCTGGAAAAATTTCTTCTGTAGGTTGCCTTAGGTTTTGTATTCCCTTTTACTTTATCTCAGTCTCACAATCTCTCAGTCTTTTTCTCTCTGACTTACAGCTCATAAAAGCTAAGAGTCTAGAAGAGAAGAAGGTTGATGACTTTATACAACTCTGCCTCACTTAAATCCAGCTCATACACAAGTCAAGACCTGTGATGACTGGTCTTCTTTGAATTGAAGGATGAACAATCTTTTTTCTTAAAGGCACCTAGGTGGCCCAATGAATAGATCACTGGTCCTATATTCAAGAACAACTGAGTTCAAACCCAACCTCAGTCACAATTTGTGTCCCCCTGGGCAAGTCATTTCCTCAGTTTCCTCACCTTTACATTGGGGATAAATATAGTACCAGCTCTTCAGGTTGTTGTAAGGATTCAATGAGATGATATTTGTATAGTGCCTGGCACATAGAAGGCACTTAATAAATACTTATTTCCTTTCTACCTAGTTATTTACATGTAATAACCTCCTTTAGAACGATATAAGTTCCTTGGGGACAGGGATAGTCTTTTTTGCTTTTCTTTGTATCCATTGTACTTACCTGGCACATAACAAGTGACTTAATAAATGGACTTGATTTGATGACATCCCAGATACCCCTAATTTAAAATATATAGGCCAGTAATAACCTTTGTCTATAAATGAGCAAAGAGTAAACATTTTCCTTTCCTTTTCCATGGAAACAATTTCCATGCACGGAAAAGAGGAATGAGTCATTTAGAAAGGAAAAGCCATGCCCCTAAAAGGGAGAAAGCTACCAGTGAAGTTCCACTCATAAAAAGAAACAGGATGAAAAGTTTAGCTAGGATTACTCAGACAGTTCTTTGGGCTCCGATGATGACTGACAGCTCAGTTTCCCTTACTGATCAGAACCACTTGGTAGCTTAAAATAGAATATAAGATTCTAAAGGGCAGGACTGAGGTCATTTAGATTTTATCTTTGTACCGCCAAGCCTAGAAGAGTGGCTGAAACATAGAAAGCATTTAAAAATCATTTGTTGAATGGAATGAAATCAAACTGAACGAAGTTAAATCAAGTAGAGATAAATGGAGATGGACAAGTGACCAGACAGCTAATCAGACACTTCAGCTGATCCAATGAAGAGCCAAAGTGAAGAGAGAAAGAAAGAGGAATACCAAACATAGAAATAATTCAATTCAGCAAACATTCATTAATTATGTATTATATACAAAACACTGCCTATCTCTAAGTGAGGTACAAAGTCAGATCAGTTTCTGTCCTTGCTTTCATTTTTCTTACAGCTTAATAAGCAGATAAAATCACTTATAAAACAGTACCTTCATAAATCACTGATCCTAAACTACAAAATGGCCCCAAAGGCTGGGAAGAAAAATGGAGGCCAGCCACCAGGGAGTACCACCATGTGGAGATTTCTGCTCTTATTTAGCAGTGAGATACTTCAGGAAACAAACAATCAAGGGGAAAAAAAATCCCATAGAAATCATGTTGGACGTGAGGGGTGAGAGGGAACCTAGGGACTGCGGAACTCAATCCAAGCAAACTAAAGCACATTCCAGGGAGAAGATAAGCTTCACAAGAAGGAAACCAGAACAACTGCTTAGAGAGTTTCAGCAATGACCCTCAGGGATCAGGCTTCTGGGAATTATAAAACATCTCCAATCCATTGATCATTGGGAGCATGATCTTTTTTTTCCTCTTGTATTATGCCACTTGCACTGAGGTCACCTTCTTAACATTCACTGAGAAAGGAAGGAGAATTCAATCTGTCCACAATCCACATGACCCTTCAAAGTGAGTTCGTGCTGGAACAACATGTCACTGCCCAAACAATTGTAGCAAGGTGCACAGTTAAGTAGCAATTTTAGCAAGCAACACAAAATGCTATTCACTTTGTAATCCATAACTGTGAATACAATAGAAGGAATAATTAAGCATCTCTCTCCCTTCTTCATATGGGTGAGGGACTCTGTGTGTGCATCATTATGTATAGTATCAGATCAGGTTGAATTGTTGGCTAGGTTTGGGTTGCCATGGTCAAAGAATTTATCAGTACTTGGCCAAACTACTGATGAAGGACTTCTCTGTGCTTTGCAAGGTTGCATCTCAGAAAGGCTGTGGGGACAGCACTCAAAATCTTCCTAGCATAGTAGGACCTGCCAAAGCTTTTACTCTGCTTGCAGAGGGTTCGTTGGATAAAGCACTTAGCCTGAATACAATTACTAGCAATATGACCTTGATTAAGTCATTTAACTTCTTCAGTAGAGGCAGTTAGGTGGTGCAGTGGATTGAGTACCAGTGCAGGAGTCAGGAGGACCTGCGTTCAAATCTTACCTCAGTCACTTGACACTCACTAGCTGTGTGACCTTGGGCAAGTCACTTAACCCCAACTGCCTCATCCTGGGTCATCTCCAGTCATCCTGATGAATATCTGGTCACTGGATTCAGATGGCTCTGGAGGAGAAGCGAGGCTGGTGACCTCGTCAGCCCTCCCTCACTCAAAACAAAGTCAAGTGCAAGTCATGTCATTATTTCTGTGATGGCACGGGCTTCTTCGACAAAGAAGGATGAACACACACACACACATACTTCTTCAGTATTCTCAGCTGTAAAATGGAAATAATATCACCTACCTCTCAGGGTCATTGTGAGAATAAAATGAGATGACATTTATGAATGATATATGAATAATATTTATGAACGAGATGATATTTATGAATAGCACAGTGCCTAACACATAGGAGGCACTTAATAATTGCATATTTCCTTCATTCCTACCCCACTGAGCACCTCTACATTGTGAAGAAGTGAACACTTGCTAATACGAGGGATGACTTTAAGATTTATTCAATATGATGAGGAGTTGACACTGCCTACTAGAGAATTATTTAATTTGCAATTAGCAAAGGAAACAAAGTACTTTCTGATACTTCCATTTGAGAGCCCTCTGGCCCACACAGTGTGACTTAAGAGTACTGAGAAGGTCCTAACCCAAAAATATCAGTCCATTTACGCTTAAAATAATTCTATTGCTCGTCAGAGAGACAACAAACATTTATTAAGTGCTCACAATGTGCCAGGCACCGGGGCTACAAAGACACGACTAAAGAAAGATAGTTCCAGCCTCAAGAAGCTTATATTCTAATGGGAGAAAATAACACCTAAAAGGGAACTGAAAAATGAGGAGTGGTAATGAAATCCAGAGAAGCAGAAGCAGAACTAGGAGAAGAATGAAGAACTGTCCAAAAAAGAAATGAATAAAAATAGGAAAAAGAAGGGAACAACCCAAGATCCTGAAAAGAGGATCTGAATAGCCGCACACTTTGAACATGATAAAGAACACCATAGATTAAATAATCCTAAACGCGCTCGGAGTAAAAATTAACAAATTACCTTTAACAACAACCTAAGGAATTTAGCTAGACCTAGCACAACACATATCAACATAGCGAATAAATACTTAAAAATCTAGTATCCCTACAGAAAGATATGAGGTTGGTAAAGAAAAAGATGACTTTGTAACGAGAGATCCATCATCAGTAAAAATGGAACGAAGAAACTAAATGACAAAAGTGATGTGAAAAATACATTAAACAGCAACTTCATCTTGTGGAAAATCTCCAGAGTTTATAAAATTTGGAGCACTGAAAAGGTAGTGGAATAAAAGTATAGAATCAATGGGACATTTAATTCTCAAACTAGAATGAATCTGTAAAAGCAACAGTAAAATACTGTAAATAAGACCAAAAGACAGCTAAAAGAAGAGAATACAGTACCTCCTCTGGGCCAGGCACTGTCAAAGTGCTTCACAAATATCATCTCATATGATCTTCACAACAAAACTGAGACATTGAAGCAAACAAGGTAAATGACTTGCCCAGGGTCACGTGCCTAGTAAGTATATGAGGCTGATAGGAACTGAGTTTCAGCCCAGAGCTCTATCCACTGAACCACATGGAAGCCTACATAAAGTTGCAAGTGAAATATATGGTCATAGGTAGACACCTCACCCTTTCACTTTATACATGAGAAATTAAAGACCAAAAATAATTTTAAAAAAATAAATTAAAGAGGGGAAGCTAGGTAGAACAGTATAGAGCATCAGCCTGGAGTTAGGAGGAACTGAATTCAAATCTGGTTTCAGATACTTAACACTGGCTAGCTGTGTGACCTTGAGCAAGTCACTTAACCCTCATTGCCTTGCCTCCCCCCTCCAAAAAGAAAAATAAATAAATTGAGGGGCAAGGAATTAAGTAATTTATTTTAACCAAGGTCACACAGATTAGTAGTAGTAAGTGGCAAAGATAGGAGTTAACTCCAAATCCAGAACTCTTTCTGCTATACTGCCCTGTATATCAACTTTCTACTGTATGTCTTATTGACTCTGTGCCAAGAGTAGAATATTAGACAGATAGGTATGCATATAGCTAAGCATGCTTTGTCTGTTCCTATGGAGAACAGACAAATAACTTCCATTATGCCAAGGTTACATGACTAGGCGTCAGTAAAAATACATCAAGCCCAGGAAGGAGGGAGGGTTATATAGTAGAATGGAAAGGGAGGAGTCAGAGTTAATTATAGTCAAGTAAATCCACCCTGTCTTGACAGCTTGTGGAATGAGGCAGGTCAATCTCTGAGAACCAGGGAGAGTGCCAGCATTCCTATTCCCCTTAAAATTACTATCCTTCACACTGAGCAACTAGGTGGCTCGGTAGATAAAGTGTTGGGCTGGGTGTCAAGAAGATTCATCTTCTTGAGTTCAAATCTGGCCTCAAACACTAGTTGTGTGACCTGGGCAAGTCACTAAACCCTGTTTGCCTCAGTTTCCTCATCTGTAAAATGAGTTAAAGAAGAAAAGAGCAAACCACTCTAATATCTCTGCCAAGAAAACCCCAAATGGAGTCACATTGGGGGTCATTCAGTTGGGCACAACTGAAAAGTGAATGAACAACAACAAAAACCCTTCCCAATGTTTAAGATAAAATTCCTCCAAATACAAGATTCTTAATGATTAGCAAAGCTCCCTGATAGTAAAAGGACTATTGACCTATCTTGAGGGGGAAAAGTAGAAAAATTGGAACATGAAATAATAAGCAAAGATGAAAGTATATTTTCAAATCCTCACATTTTCGAACATTTATACAAATGTGTTTGTTTTAAATAGGGGAGAAGAATGAAACAGAAATATACCTTAGGACAATTCTTGGAAAAATCAAGTGTAGAGAGAGGGAGAAATGGAATGGGGCAAATTATCTCTCATAGAAGAGGCAAACAGGAGACGTTAGTGGAGGGAAGAAGAGGGGAGGTGAGAGAAAACATGAAGTTTACTCTTATCACATTCGACTAAAGGAAGGAATAAAATGCACACTCATTTTGGTATGAAAACCTATCTTACAATACAGGAAAGTGGGGGAGAAGGAGATAAGCAGGGTCGGGGATGATGGAAGGGAGGGTAATGGGAGGAGGGAGCAATTTGAAATTAACACTCTTGGGGAAGGACAGGATCAAAAGAGAGAATAGAAGCAATAGGGGGCAGGATAGGATGGAGGGAAATATAGTTAGTCTTACACAACACGACTATTATGGAAGTCATTTGCAAAACTACACAGATATGGCCTATATTGAATTGCCTGCCTTCCCAAAGGGAATGGGTGGGGAGGGAGGGATGAGGAGAAGCTGGAACTCAAAGTTTCAGGAACAACTGTTGAGTATTGTTCTTGCAACTAGGAAATAAGAAATACAGGTAATGGGGAATAGAAAGTTATCTGGAC
>CM053769.1:666623890-666640717 GCA_028658325.1 Potorous gilbertii
TCTGAGTCAATCAATAGAAGGAGATCCCATGGAAAAGGTACACAAAGTTAATAAAACAATGGTGAGAGTGTTATGACCTGAAATTCCCTCAAGGAGGGATAGAGAGCATTAAGTGAGGGGAAATCTTGAATATTTCTGAGGATAAGGAAAATTAAAAGAAGTTGTAGTGATCATCAGTAATCCCAAATGTTGAGGAGGTAGGAATTGCATATATGATTGCAATTCTGTTCACTCTGGTAGATTGCTGCATTTATAATATAGCATCTTTATAATGCTTGCTTTGATGTGTGTAATCAGCAATGGGTTGAATGTATTAGGAAAATAAACTAAAAGGGCTGGTAATTTAGTCAAAGTTTATGATGTATATATCCCTTGGCTGCTAGCTTTCTAGCATTCATATATACATCTCTGGAGAACTTGAAGGCAACAAAGCCTTTGAATCATTTAACAAATGCCCAACAGCAGGGTCATTCTGACCAACAGTTAAAGGTTGCACATGGAAAGTGGGGTGTCTGGGAAAGAGATCAATGAGTTAAGAAACAAAATGAGTTTCATTCTTGACATTTCCCAACCCTTTGGAGCTGACTTCCTTTGTAAAATTTTAGTCCATAGAGTTCTGTCTATTCTTTATCTGAACGCTTTGAAATCTGCCCTTCCAAAATCTAGGGGGCATTTCAGACAATGTTCAACTTTCCTTCTCTGTCACAAAGTCAAAAATGGAGTGGTCACTTCCCCCCAAACTAACAGTTCTTTCTTGTTGTGGGAATCAGAAACTGAATTGTTGGTTCCTTCTCCTTTTGGAGGATGAAATATTCTTATCCAAGTAAATCATAAATATATTAACTTTTCTACTTTGGCCAATGCGCTCCAGCATCTGTCTAGATCATTGAAGTCTTCCCATGACTGTTTTAACATGACTATTATGAGAAGCATAATCTATTTCTCAAAGTTCTCATCTATTTCTTCTTTCAATCAGCAAGCATTTATTAAGATCTTATGGTGTACCAGGCATTTTCCTATATACCATGAAGACAAAAATGAATTTTTCTATTGTTAAAATAACAACCAACATTTATATAACACTTTAAGATTTGAAAAGTTTTTTATACATTATTTTTTTTTGATCCCCACAATAAGCCTATAAAATGAGAACTACTTTATTCCCATTTTACCAATGAGTACTCCAAGGATATAAAAAGGTGGAGTTACTTACATAGATTTGATGCCATGTCTCTCCTCTTCTAAGTCCAGTGCTCTATCCACAGTGTCACCTAACTAGCAGCCAGGAATTACAAGCTGCCTCCTCTACCTCTAGCTACCTAGTTCCCCCAGCAGTGTAGGACATGGAACAACCACCTGAATTTACCTTACCCTAGAGAGAGCTCCAACTAGATTCAAAGTTAGCAGACCAGCTATGAGAAATGTGGCAAGTAATTAAACTTCTTTGTGTATCACTTTTCCTTTTCTGCCAAGTAGGGATATTTACATTTGCATTATATTTTACATTTACATTTGCATTTTTATGAGGATCCAAAGAGATATATGTAAAGCTCTTTACAAACCTTCCAGATGAGATAAATGCTACTGTTACTGCTACTGATGATGAGGAGGAGGAGGAGAAGGATAAATTCAACCCCGTACTCTTTTTTTTTTTTAATATAAGTACTTTACTATACTTTAGGAATAACATTTAGAAAACTGTGTGGAGGATGGTTTGGAGAGAGGAGAGACTTGAGGCTGGAAGACCAGTTAGGAGACAATTCCAATAGTCCAGGGGAGAGGTAATAAAGAGCTATGAATAGTCATGCAAAAGGAGATAGGAAGGATGTTTTGGAGGTAGAATCAACACAATTTGGCAACAGCCTGGATGTGTGGGATCTGGAGAAATGAGAAGTTGAGTTTGACAAATAAGATTGTGATCCAAGGAATGAGAAAATTCTTTGAAAAGTATAGTGGTCAATCTCAATAAACACACACAAGAATAAATGAGTCAGGACAGCCAGTGTTCTAGGCAGAGTCTGATCCATTTAAGATGCTTACGCTCATTTAACATTTAACAAAAGGAAATTTACTTGGCTATAGCAGCAGAAGAATATTCAAGAAGGTTAGGCACTGAGAATCCCTTGGGTTGGTTCAGTTGAGCAAAAGATTCAACAGTCAAGCACCTGAAACTTTTCCAGCTCCTCTTGCTACTTTGTACTCAAGTGACAAAGAAATTACCTCAGCCAATCCAAGCACTTCATCCCTGAGTCAACCAAATCTCCGGGATAGTGTCAATACTTTCTAAGGAAAAGCTAGCCTAATTTGTATGGGGTGATGAGTTAAGATATTGCTCCTGGCACACCTGGGTTATCAAATTGAAACCATATGAATTGTGTTTAGGCCTGAGTCACACTTTAGAAAGAAAGTAAATAAAGGTGGAGAATACTCAGAACTGGTTGACCAGGGTGGTCAAGACTGAGCTATATGAAAATCGGTTGAATGAACTTGGAATATTTAACTTGGAAGAAAAATTGACTTGGGGAAGAGGAGTAGTGAGCATGATAAAGGTTTTTAATTATTTGAAAGGTCATCATGTGAAAGAGGAAAATGATTAGACTTCTTCAGCTTGGATTAAAGTTAGGATTTTTTTAAATGATATTCTTTAGTTTGATTAAAGTACAGACATTTCAGAGAGGAAAATGAAAACTCCAGGAAAGGAAAATCTTTCTTAAAATTAGAGCTGTCCAAAACTGGAATGGGCTGCCTCAAGAGGTAGTGGGTTCCCCTTTTCTAGAAATCTTGACCACTTTGGGGGTAGTTTGTAGAATGTTTTCACTTACGCAGCTAGCGGGTACAGTTGATAAGCCCAGCCTGGAACTGGAAAAACCAGAGTTCAAATCAGGCCTTAGACACTTAACTAGCTGTCTGACCCTAGGCAAGTCATCTAACTTCTGTTTCCTCACCTATAAAAGGAAATACTAGAGCCTATCTCCTCTGTGAGGATCCTGTAAGAATCAAATGAGATAATGATACAGCACTTAGCACAGCGCCCAGCCAATAGGAAGCACTATAGAAATAAACAAGATAATGAGTGTAAAGCTCTTAGTCCAGTTCCTGGCGCATAGTGAACACTATATAAAATGCTAGTTGTTGTTATCATTTATGTTTGGATGGGACCCAGTGGCCATTGAGGGCTTTTCCAACTCTGAGAGTCTATCTTCTAAGAGGTATACAAGTGTTATGAAAAGGAAGCTTGACTCGGAGTCAGACACTTAATCACTGTAAGATCATGGGGGGAAATCACTTTGCCTCACTGCACCTCCATTTCAACATCTATAAAATGAGATAATTGTTCTTGTACTATGGGATTCCCTGGGTTGTTGTCAAGGAATTATTTTGTAAACCTTCAAGTCTTTGGCTCTTTTCCTCCTTGCCCTGCAGACAACCTCTTATTTTTCCTTCTTGTTCCAAAAAAGTACACATAAATAAATCTGAATGTCAGTTTCTATGCTAGGACCTGTGCTATGAAGATGTTTTGCTGGGTACCCTTCATCGCGGCTCCCTCTGGACGCCGTTGTGACAGACTTAGTATTTCTGGTATGAACAAGGAAATCAACCAAGCCTTTCCTACCAAAAACAAGTTTGAGACCTTTTGGGGCTGGTATAGGAAGTAGGAATCAGGTCTAAAAGATGAAGAGAAACCAGGTTGATTTTATTTCTACAGTGCTATCTCCCATTTTGTTGTATCCACGGTGATTTATTTTTCTTTCTTAAAAAGTCTTCTGTAGAACTACCAGTCATAAAGGGCTTCACTTTACCAGCCAAGATTCATGCCCTACCTTCTGAACTCTCCCAAATAGTCACCTCATTTATGAAACTCGACAATTACAGACCCTCAGTGCTGAAAGGACCTGAATAGGCATCTAATATAGATGCAAAAGGATCAGTCACCTCCACAACAGCTCCCCAAGGTGGTCACCTGGCCTTCCTTTGCAGACCTCTAGTGAGAGAGACTCTATTACCCTCACCCCTCCACCAAGCACCAAGGTGCCTCTTTGTGCTCTTTCTACTCTTAGGAGGATGTTTCTTAGGTCTAGCCACAATCTTCATGTTTTTAGCTTCCATCTATTGCTTCTGGTTCTGCCTTTTGGGGTTAAGCAGAATTCTAATCCGAGTCTAGACTACATTTATCATCTTTATTCACCTTTTCTACCCTTCCAGGTATTCAAATATTCAAAGGTGAAGTAGTTGCAAATATTCAAATTCACACAAGTTATAATTATGTAAAATAAGATGATTGGTTCCAGTCCAAAGGAAATATACAGAGGGAATTTGAATTATATAACCACTTTAGGGAATTCAATGTTCAAGAATGACCTATACTCAACTGGGGCTAAGATTCCATCAAATTAAATATTCCCTCCAAGAAGACAGATCACAAGCTATCCATGCCTATCCATCCTATGCAGTTCTTCCCATAAGTTTGGCACAAAGGACCCATCCAATGTGATGGAGGCCTTCCTTGCCTTCTCTTAACATCACAAAAATAAAAGTGAAGCTCTCAGGCTATCCATTTACCATCACTCTGTCTTGCTGCATGACTAGTTCATCTTCTTTTGTCTATCTATATTTCCCTAATTAAGGATTAATCACCAAATGAGAGTTGCCTCACTCAAAGTGAGGACTAGGAAAGACCTCTCCAGTTGTTCTAACCTATATCTTGCCATTGAACCCAGATGACTCCTGAGGAGAAAGTGAGGCTGCACAACCTCCCTCACTTAAATCCAATTCACTTGCAAGTTGTAGAATGATCTTCCTGATATCATGGTCCTCTTCAAGAACAATGACATCTTTTATTTCAATTCTTCTTCAAAGTTCCTCATTTGTTATATGTGCTACATCTGCCATACACTTCTCAAGTCCCCTTTGAGAAAATATTCATTTTCATTTCTTTAGAGGCATATTCCATGTCAAAAGAAGTATTCCATGTGCTACAGCCATGTTCCAACACTAGTAAAGTACTGGATTGTATCCCCCCTCCATGGCTGAATCACCAATATCCTTTCACACTGGCAGGTTGGATCCCTGGAGAGGAGACTGCTACTACTTTCAGGATTACAGAAGTAATCCTGTGCACAGTTATCCTCTAAGACTAGTTTGTGAGCCCTACCAGAGTCTTCACCTTAACAAGCAGCCAGTAGACTCAGTTATTTACTCAAATAACTGAGCGTTTACTCAAATAACTGAGTGTTTACTCAAATGGTGTAAGAGAAATAGTATTTGCAAAGCATGCCACTCCTCGAAAAAACACAAGGGTACAATCTACAAAAGTACACAGAGGGTGGCATGGGGGGAGAGTAGTACTGGGTGGACACTACTCTAAAGTAAAGTTCACATGTAGAGCATAGTCAAGGCTCACAACTCCAAAACTACAGGGTCCTCAAGTCTGAAGAGTCTTCACAGAAGTTCACTATGGGGTAATTACACTGGTTTTGGAGAAGTCACTTTACTGCCCAGCCAGGCTTACTTCTTATAGAATGTGTTATCCCATTCCCAAATTTCCAATGGCATTTGCTCCTCACAGGACATAGTGACTCCATAGAAAAGGCCAATATATCGTTGGACTCAGTCAAGCAGGTCTCTTGGTGACTATAATATCACCTCTTGGAATTGGTCATTGGGCTCTTCTCAGGGCATGGCATCTCTGCTAGATAGGTCAATCTACTGGATTCCCTTGGCTCATTTTTTGATAGATAAGTACAGTATTTTCCATTTTCAATCATTGGCTCAGCTGAGTAGTACTACATTGCCTTCAGCCGGAGTGTTATGTTGCTCTTTTTTTTTTAGCTAGTGTGCTATAGTGCTCTTTCTTCTGGGGCTATGACCCTCAGTTTAGGATCCTTACAGACACCCATTTGACTTCCCCAGAGCCTCAGCTGTGAGGCTCTACATTACCTCCATGGAGAAGGTAGGAAAGGTTCAGCCTCTCCTATTCAGAAATCCATCCTGACTCAAAAGCCCCTCCCCTCCAAAAGGCACTGTTTTACCATAGAGTGATTCATCCCAATTTAAGCAGTTCTACTTCCCATATTTCTGTGGGCATCTCACACAGATGAGTGGCTAAGGACAAAAGTATGAATACAGTCTGTGCACCAGAGAGCCAAGATCATTGTCTCAATGGGCTCTTCGTATGTAATTGAAACATCCAAGGCTCAAGACCTTTTCTAGGGTGGGGCATATCTATTTCCCATCTGAGTATCTTCTCCTTTATATTTCAATGTTTCTATATTTAGCCCCTTCAGAGCACCCCTTCTCATATGATATTATGGACCTTTGTTTATATGAGAATTTTAGGATTATTTAAAGAGTTTTACAATTTCCTGAGGACAATCAAATCTGCTCTCCTTGACCTTCCTTAATGCATCATCCACTCGTACTATCTCAGTTATACATAATGATGTTCAAACGCTCTAAGTTGTCTATCCAACTGCATGCTAGAATCTGTGTAACAAACATTTCTTAGCCACTTGATTTTTCCTTTTTGGATAGTCATTTCAAACTTATCTAAGTATTTACAAGTCTCCTCCAGAAGGCTCTGCAACACTCTAGGACTCGACACAACCAGGAAGTCATCCACAAAAAAGGAACGTGTGGAGAACCATATTTTCCATGGAAGACAGCTCTTTTTCACTTAATCTCCTTCACAATGGTAGTCACCTTTGTCAAGCATCCATCTTGTTTTGTGCCTTGCTTAATACTTACTGGAGAAGGTTATCTCTGTTGTTATCCCTTTCAAACAATCTTGAATGATTTTTAGGTAAGAATATGAGATACTTTGTAGAAAGATGGCATGTAAGGTGGTATTTTGTGCTCCTGAATCAAACACTTTTTATACTCAACAAACAACAAGCACAGTGGTATTCTGTGTTCTCTACATCTTTCAAGCAAGTATATTATGATAAAGATGTGGTGAATTGTAGAATGTTGCTTGTGAAAGCTTATTTGTTCTCTATTAATCCCCTCGTAAAAGATGCTCTTAATGTATGTGAAAGCTTTTCTTACTAAAATAGTATATAGATTAGAAAGTAGGCATGTAGGTCAGTGGTTGCTGAGGTTCTTTCAAATGTCTTTTCTGGGTATTAGTGACGTCAGATATTTTTCCCTCAAAGGTAAGCCTGTTATTCCCCACTTGAAAGAAGAGAAAACTAAGGCCAGGAAAGGTGTCAGTGATGTATCCATGTATACATGGCTAGTGTTACTACAAGGACTAGAATTGAGATCTCCTAAATTTTTGTCCAAAGCTCTTGGAACTAATTGTAGAGAACAAAATGTAAGGATCTGTCATTCCATTGGAGTGAGAGTTCCACCAAGGCAGAGAGCAACTTGACTATAAATTACAATCTTAGAGAGTTGCTAGAGTCTCAGAGAGGTTATGCAATTGACCCATGCATGGTCATGCAGTAAGGTTCAAGGAGGTTGGTGTGTCCAATGCAACTGGCAAAAATGGATAAATACAAGCTAAATGCATGGAATGGAGATTTAATATAGTAAAAATCATCAGGGCCAGTGAGTGTTATGAGAGCTCTGGCAAGAAAATACTTCCCGAGTGCAAGGGTGTTTCTTTGATTCCATCATTAGCATTTACTCTCTTTGCATTTGTTCTCTGTTTTGAAACTATATTAGAAGCTTTTTCAAGGGCAGGGATTGTATTTTCTGCTTCCATCATTATTTCTCCCAGTATCCCCAAGTGTGGTGTAAGAGTTGGAGCTAATGGAAAAAACTAAGAGAATAGGATTTATCTCCCTTCTGATACCAATGAACACTTTTCAATGACTACTGCTCACCCTTCCCTATCCATTCTTATAAAAATGAATTTCAAAGTCTTTGCTTCCTTCTCTCCTAACCCATTGTTAGTAATCCTGGGCCTCCAAGAATTAAAATGAAACCCTAGCCATTCTTTGAGTTACTAATGTGGAGATCAGATTTGGGGAGAGCAGTTCAGGTGTGAAAGAATTCACTTTGACCTTCTCTGTAACCATTGAGAGCTTTAATTACATGAAGCAGCATGGGCCTCCTTAGCAAGAAAGCTAAGTGAGATCCTCATATTTGGAGGAGTTCTGCTTATATAGAGGTTTCAGAATGATGACATAGTTTTAGAAGTTTTAATGGGGGTTAAAGATTAAAGATAGGGCAAGACAGGATTTTATAAAATAGGATGAAGGAGACAAAGGGAATTCTTTATGGTTTAAGTATTTAAGGACAGGGCAGGAGGATAACATTAAAAATTAAAGGACGAGGGAATGCAGAATAAGGGTGACAAAAGAAATTCTGTTGATACAGGTTCAAGATAAGGGGGAAATGACTTTAGGATGCCTTCAAGTTACTGAATAAGTTATGGGGCTTCACAAAGAACTGGAAAACCAACCCTTAATATTCTTTTTAACCCTTCAGGTCACCATTTGTATCCACATTACTGTAAGTGCTAAAAGGTTAAATAAAATAAATTCCCATTATATTCTATTCTTCTGAATCTTCCAGTTCTTACCTACAAAGAAAATAATACCCACCATTCAATGGACAAGAAAAGTATGGTCTCTAAGCAAGCCTTCAAAAGATGTCCACCAAACCAGGAAAACATTTTTGACCAGGCTGTACTACTTTGGGATTTGTCTGACTTCTCTGCCATGACCCAGGAAGCTCATTACTGGGATAGCCTTGTTAGGCAGTAAGATCACATCACTACTGGTACTCTACCTCATCACCATCCCCTGCCTCTCTGATCAGAGGGTAGAGTCATGAACTCCAAATCTCGGTTTAAGGAGAGTTCAGTTCATAATCTCTCCATTTCTCACTGGACAGCACTACTTGGAGACTCCTCTGATTTCTCCATCAGGGTTGGAGCTTCTTGGGTTTTCGCTTTCTTCCACTGTTTCTTCTTATCTTCCACTGTTAGATTATAAACTCCTTGAGGGCAGAGATTGTCTTTTTTTTTTTTCATATTTGAATCTCCAGGGCTCAACCCAATGCCTGGAACATAAGGGTGCTTAATAAACATTTATTGATTGTTGATTCTTGTAAAACTTTTGATAAGGCAAGGGAGAAAGGTTTTACTCTGATGCTATGAATCTCTGCTATGCAGCACATTGATACCATTGCCCTGAGGGTGATTGGCCAATTTTGATTCCTAAACTTGCCCTAGTTTTTTCTCTTATATGTCCTTGGGATTCCTTTGCACGAAATTTAGTCATTCATTAGTCTTCTAAAGCTTAATGTGCATTCAGATTTTATAACCGGCTCTGTCTGAGCCACAGGTCTCCTACAGTTGAAAGATCAAAGAAATGCAATAGCTATAATATTTTTTAAATTGTTTTTGCTAATCTTATGGATAAAATGGAAACATTAGCTAGAGTCAAGTTAGATATATTAGAATTGATTGAACCCTAAAAGGAGTTACTATTAGTCAATAACTAATTAGAGGAATGCCTCTAAAGGAGTATTTCAGAAAGATCTGGTCTAGCACTGTTTTATTTAATATTTGTCTCAATGATTGGAATAAAGGTGGCTAAAAAGTTCCAATAAGGACCTTTAGATGCCAATGTTCTAGTGATAGGGTGATTGGAATTCCTGAGTCAAGTGGCAAGCCGTCTGTTCCTTCCACATTCTCATCATGTTTTCTGGCTGAATGCAACCTGGTCTCACACCTGCTATCAGATGTGGAAAGTTCAAATAAGCATCTGTTACCAAAGTTTCCTGCCCTAACTTCTGAAAGTGGCAATAACAGCAGGGAATCCCTGTGTCTCCTCTCCAACAGCATTCCTTCCCCTCCCCCCTACCTGTCAACCCCTTTTCTACAGTAGCCAGACAGGGTCCTTATTTAACCACACATCTGCCTGACCTCCTTCATCATCCAGAAACCCCCATATATCTAAATGCAACTCAATAGTCTACATCCCTCAACATAAGCTGCTACCAAAAATAGAAATATAAATAATTCCAAACTACACAGTCACAGCGCTATTGGCAGGCTATTTCATGTCAGCCCCAGTTCTAGAGGCAAAGAGCTCCCTTTGGGCTGAGCACATGTCTTCTGGAGTTCCAGGTGCACCTGGAAAATCCCCAGGCTATGCATTATACTAGCAGAGAGATGAAGTCACTCCCAAATAGCGGAAATAGGGACAAGCCTGGAAACCAGGTGCAGACAGAGAGGTGGGGGCCATTTCTGCTGCATCTATCACAGCAGTGGACAGTTGCTAGATTAGGTATACACTCTGATTGTGTCTGCCTTTTTGGTCTTCAACTGTCTTATTGAGACCTAAAGGAAAAGGGCTTAACCCTGATCCTATGAGTGCAGTATGAAAACAGTTCTCACACAAGAATCAACCATCCCTTAATGAGTGCTAGCAGAGGACTACCATGGGACTATGGGCGTTGAACATTGCATAGACTGTCAGCCACAGTTGATATGTTGGTCAGTCTTGCTGATCTGCTTTTTTTTTCTTCCTCAATCTTTGTTACAAGAGAAGAATTGCTAAGTGCAAGAGAGGAAGGAATGTATTCAAAAATTAAGGTGTTATAAAAACAAGTGGTATTCAAAAAATATATTTTTATTTTAATGAATTTTATTTCTTTTTCTGTATAGCCTAGAATTTTCCTTGTATCCCCCTCTCCCCTCCCAGAGAGCAATTCATTATGATAAAGAATTAAATATGTGTATGTGAATGTGCATGTGTATAGTAAAGAACACAGCAAGATCACAATGAAATGGTGTATGCCTTGGAAGAAGTAGGGTCATCTGAATAGGGTTAAGTATTGAGGAGCAGGTAGAGAATCAATGTTGCTATAATGTTATGAAACTGGCTGGCTGGCATAGAAAGCAATGTAACAGGAGATAATGTGATATGGCATGGCACTGATAGAGAACTTACAGAACTAATCTGTCCCTGGAAATTAAATTTGGAATATTAGAAAGGGGAGGTTGGCATAGTATAATACATAGACAGCTGATCTTGGATCAGGATAGTTAGGAGTGAGAAGAAAAAGAACAACAAGAAGAAGAAAGAGAAAGAGGAGGAGAAGGCAGAGGAGGAAGAGAAGAAGAAACAAGGAGGATGAGAACAAGAGAAATAATTTATTCAGCACATACTCTGTAGTTGGCACTGTTCTAAGTACTAGTAATAGAAATACAAGCAAACAATTCATTGGGGAAAGATAACATGCAATGGAGAACTGGACAGCTGAAGGAAGGGTGGGAAAGATGCCACTGGGGGCAAGGGAGCTGGCAAGGAAGAGAAGAAGTAGTGAGAGTGAATTATTGAGTCATGAACGTGTATGTGTTCATCCTTCGTTGCTGAAGAAGACCATGTCATCAGAGAAATAATGACATGATTTGCACTTGACTTTGTTTTGAGTGAGGGAGGGTTGTGTTACAGGTCACCACTCTCACTTCTCACTGAATCCAGTGACCAGATATTCATCAGGATGACTGGAGATGACCTAGGATGAGGCCGTTGAGGTTAAGTGACTTGCCCGAGGTCACACAGCTAGTGAGTGTCAAGTGTCTGAGGTGATATTTGAACTCAGGTCCTCCTGACTCCTGCTTTGGTACACTATCCATAGTACCACCTAGCTGCCCCCATGAATGACTATGACTAGAGCCCTTCCTGAAACGGAGGCCAATGGGAAGAAGCACAGTTGGAAGCAGAAGTCAGGAGTTCTTATACTCATTCATACTTTTCCTGCTAACTTTGGTACCTGTGATTATACTGACATGATCACCTAGGTCTAAGTGACTACCTGAATGAAGGTTTCTCCAGGAAAATCTGGGTTTAAGTCCTACCTCTAACACATATTGGCTGTGTGATTGTGGGTAGTACATGTAAACCATGCCACAAAGAAAATCACAGGTTTTTTTCAAAAGCTCAATGGAATTCCTGGGAGAAATGAAACACGAATTCTTAAATGATCATATAGAATAAAAAGAGAGTAGTTGCAGAAGAAAGAATAGGAAAGGAAATGAAAACTAGAGGAAAGAAATGTAAGAAGAATGAACAGCTTAATACAGGAGACACAAAGCCTAGTACAGAATATATTAATAAAGATTTCTTGAAAATGATATTAGACCAAGCAGAAGTCAATGACTCCATGAGACAACAAGAAATACAAGAACAAAATCAAAAGACTGAAAAAAATGTCAGAAAATGTACAGTATCTCCTATCAAAAACAAGTCACCTGAAAAACAGTCAAAGAGAGACAATCTAAGAATCATCAGATTACTTGAAAACCTCAAACATAAGAAAGTCTAAATACAATATTTCATGAAACCTAAAAGAAAAACTTCTCCGATGTATTAGAACCAAAGGGCAAAATAAAAATAAGAAGGAACCACCAATACTCTCCTGAAACTCTCAAATGGAAATTCTCAGCAACATCATAGCCAAAATAAGAGCTTTTAGGTAAAAAGAAAAAATACTGCAGGTAGCTAGGAAAGAAGAGTTCAAGTACCAGGAAGACAGTCCAGATCGTACAAGATCTGTTCCAAGGAGACAGGGTCATACAAGATCTGTAGCTACCACTATAAAAAAAATTGAAGAGAACTTGGAATATGATATTCCCAAAAGGAGGGAAAATACACCTTTAATGAAACATAGGACTTCCAAGTTTTCCTAAAGAAGAAACCAGAGCTGAGTAGATATTATGAAATGCAAACACAGGAGTCAAAAGAAACAAAGAAATGCAATGCATGTGAGTCATTAGAAGGAGGCGTACAATGATAAAGTGTTTATACTCTGATATGAAGAGAAGAAACAAGTTTACCTTCCAAATCTTATCTTCAAAGGTTATATAGACACAAATAGAACAGAGGATTTGTGAATAATTTTATTATATTTTTATCATCTAAGAAGTGGAACTTGTCTCATATAATCAAAGTATAGTAGAATACTATACAAACACAGAGGAAGGGGTAGAGGGAGCTATGGTTGTTGTCCTTCGTCTTCATAGAGGACCAAGATGACATCACCATCGTAAAGTGAAATTTCAGTGTATCCAAATGTGGTTGATCAGACCAATACGAACTTGAAATGCTCTACCACAGGTTGGGCACAGATAGTTCGTATGAATATTTGGGGTGGATATCCCAAATTTGTGTATCCTGAGTTTCCTTTGTGCTGTCTCAATTCTGTTTTGCTCAGCACCTTTTCTTATGTGGCCACTCCATGCTGAGCAGTTCTGTGCCAGTGTCTCCCATGTTGTACATTCAAATCTAAAGTTCTTGAGAGAGACCTTGAGAGCATCCTTGTATCATTTCTTCTGGCCACCATGTGATCACCTGTCCCATGCAAGTTCTCCATAAAATAGTCTTTTTGGCAAGTGTACATTTTGCTTTCAAACAACGTGGCCAGCCCATCGGAGTTGCGCTCTCTGAAGCATAGTTTGAATACTTGGTAGTTCAGCTCAAGCAAGGACTTCAGTGTCTGGTACCTTATCCTGCCAGGTAATCCTCAGAATCTTCCTAAGACAGTTCAAATGGAATCGATTCAGTTTCATGGCATGGCTCTGGTAGACTGTCCATGTTTCACAAGCATATAACAATATACAAGAACCTTACTTCCATCTGAATCCTACAAAGAAAAGTTGAGGAGAAGGAGAAAGCTAAAACAGAAGTGAGGGGAGAGAGATTAAAGTTGAAAGGGAGTGAGGCAAGGACAGGGAGGGAACATTTAGCAGCATCCCAGCTGCTAAAGAGAAGCAGGAGAATAAAGAGTTTTTTTAGAGAAGGAGAGAATAAAAGGAAAAGAGTTAAGAACCTGTAATGGTGTCTGGGTAAGGGGCAAGAAGCAGAATAGTGGAATGAAAGTAGATCATGTGAAATATAAATCACTAGTCACTAGTGACTTTCCTCTTCCAACATCCTCTTCTTTGAAAAGAGTGAATTAGTTTCTTCTTTCACAAGTCCACTAATGTGGAAATATGCTTAATAAGATTGTAAATGTATAGCCTATATCAGATTGCATGCCATCTTGGGGAGGAGAGAGGGTGGGGAGGGAAGAAGAAAAAAATTTGGAATTCAAAATCTTATCAAAGTGAATGCTGAAAACTATCTTTATATGTAAATGGAAAAAATAAAACACTATTAAGGGGGAGGGAAAGAGTGAAACAACGATTAAGAAAGAGAAAAGAATAAATAGATGTGATCAAGAAAAATACATAATTAAAAATCAAGATAAGAGGGGAAAAATAATAGTAATAGCGCATTTATATATGTATGGGATGGCAAGACCCCTACTCAGATTGACTACTCAGAGGCATCTCAAGGTAAAAACAGAAAATCTCCTTTATTCGATCCTCGGGAGAGACTGGGCTGTCCCTTCACCAGTAAAGCTGAAGTGGGGAAGCAGCTTACAGAAGCAGAATGGCATTTTTATATAGACCCTGACGCGAAAATCCCCCTCCCACCACTAACTATATTCTCATTGGCTGAGAAGCAAGGTCTTACATTCTAGGGAAATCTAACCAATCCCTTTTGAAACCCAGTTCAAATTTCCAGCTCCTGGATGTTACAAAGCGCGCGAAAACACACGTCATTAGGCATTGAGGAGTTAGTGAGTCATATCTAATCATTGATCCTAAAGCAATACATAGTCTTATATGGAAATCACCCGACCCTGGAGGAAGGGAAACCTGGGTCCAAGGTCTCCCCCACTCCA
This sequence comes from Potorous gilbertii, assembly GCA_028658325.1. Classification (NCBI taxonomy): domain Eukaryota; kingdom Metazoa; phylum Chordata; class Mammalia; order Diprotodontia; family Potoroidae; genus Potorous; species Potorous gilbertii. The sequence goes on from CM053769.1 coordinate 666,638,579, forward strand.
GGGAGAAGGCTCCACATTCCTGAGAAGACTTCACTAAATCTGTTCCCATTCATATAGCACTTTAATGTTTTCAAAGCACTTTAGTAGGGCAGTTCACTGGTGTAGTGGATAGAGTTCTAGCCCTAGAATCAGAAGGACCTGAGTTCAAGTCTCAACCTTAACCGATTAGTAGCTATGTGACCCTGGGCAAGTCAATTAACCCTGATTGTTCCCTTGTCCCTCAAAAAGGCCCTTTACACTCACTTGATCCTCATAACAACCCTGGGTGGTAGTTACTACTGTTGTCCCCATTTTTACATTGAGTAAACTAAGGCAAACAAGGATGACTTGTCCCAAGCCACACAGCTAGTACATCCCTGAGGCTGAATTTGAATTTAAGTCTTTCTGACTCCAGGTCCATTGGGAGCAATCTGCTGGAGAAAACAGGAAGAGATGGTGTTACCATCTAGGGGTGCTGGGAACCCCAAAATGTAACGGTACAGGATGAGGGTTTGCCTAGAAAGAATTTGACCAATCAAGACTTCTTTCAGTTCAAGTAGCAAGTCATTTTGATGCCAATACAAGTGGGACAGATTTTAAGAATCTGAGCATTTGATGAGGCTAAAATTGGTACTTTTAGACAGAAAGACTATGGGAAGATCTGGATGGGATTAAGAAGTGATAAGTAGTCTGGGGTGGGCCAGGTGTAGACAATGAGGGCCACAAGGAAAGGGTAGTTAAAAGGATTACTGACTGGGGTATGCTGGGTGCCTCAGGTGAACCCCAGAGATCTGAGTTCAGGGGCTGGGTTACTGAAATCTGTGAGAAAATTCAGGAGCTTTTCCTTTTTGGGGTCCAGATCCCAAAGACATAGTCTTTTTCTTTTAGGGATTCAGATCCCATCCACACCACTGAGATCAAGAGTATATGTGGAGCAGTTAGCTGCCTTTTTATGAGAGACTGACTGGAATAAAGGAGAAGGGACTGGGGGGAGAGTATAATAATCTCTCAATTCACAGGATTATAGATTTAGCCTTGGAAGAGACCTTAAAGGTCTTCATCTACACCAACCCTGCATTTTACAGATAAACACAAATCCAGAGGAATTACTGTAATACACTAATCAAGTAATTTTTTTATCATAGCTTTCCTTTCTGCTCCTGTCTTATTATAATTAACTGAGATGCTATTGTCTAACTAATGGTGGTCATTAAAAAAAATATATTATTTTGTTAAAGTCTTTAAAATAATTACTAGAATTCTCAAATTCACTTATATTTATATACTTAATGTAGCTTCATTATGTTTGCAAGTAATAGAAATTATGTGTTTTAATTCAACTTTGGAATCATGTAGTTTTAATCCTGTTTTTTATTTATTTTATTTAAAAGCAATTATCATGCTATAAAAATAAAACAAAAATAAGAATTTTTTTCTTACATTTACATTTTAAAATGCAAAAGAAAATGTTTTTAAAGCATAAATAAAATTTAATACGCCTGTTTTCCATTGTAAAGTATTGCAATAATATTTAACGTTTTTTTCAGTACCCTAGCATAGCTTAGTTTTTTCCAAGATTACAAACTATGTGGAAAAGTCCCTATAGTTTTAGCGCCGGAGGGACCCACAGGGTCTTAATCCACCACTACTTTGGAATAGCTTTTGTACTCGTATTTGAATATGGGTGTGTCTGATTTTGCTTTAAATTGAATAATGAAGTTGCTGTGAAGACCAGACTCATGAGAAATGGGAAATGATCCAGTTTCCCCATCCTCCATTGAGCAACTCAGCTTTCTGCAATCCACCCCAGAGATGGCTCACAACTCAGATGAGCAGCCAGACCTCATTCTAAGCTGCTAACCTGCAAGAGGAATGAGCAAAGAGTTTTGGTTTCAAAAGGGAGGAGGATTTAAAGGTTGCCAAATACCAACAAGGCAAATGATCAGGCAAGGTACTGAGTGGCTGTCCAGTTTGACAATCAGATTTGTATAGACAATTGAGAACTGTGCTATTCAGCCATGATGGATCCATGCTGTCACCAATATAGGTATTCCCCTAAAAGGATGCAGGGTACAACCAGTCCACACATTCCTCTTATTCACCTCATTCATGTCCTCCCATAAATAAAGATTTAATTTTACTAATTTTTTCTAATTTACT
>CM053769.1:666641217-666656352 GCA_028658325.1 Potorous gilbertii
CTTGCTATGAGGGTCAGGCAGGTTTTGTGAAGAAGGTGTCCTTTAACCTGAGACTGAAATAATGGGTAAGAATTCAGCAGAGCTGGATTGAAAAAGCTTTCAAGTAGATGGAGTATTTTTTTCCCCTGCAGCTCTGAGTCTTGTTTTAAGATTTAAAAAAAAATATTCAATTTTATTTTAATTTTCGGTCTAAGCTTTCTCCCTCCTGCTTCTGCCCACTGCCTCCATCCAGAAAAAAGCAAGAAAACCAAAATGTAACAATTATATATAGTTAAGCAAAGCAAATTTCTACATTAACCATGTTCAACCCCTCCCAAACAAAACAAAAACAAAAAAACAAGCCCCAAAGGTGGCAATTAAGAATTGTTTTAATTTGGATTCCTCTAATTAGTGATTTAGAGCATTTCTTCATATGACTATTAATAGCTTGGTTTTCTTTCTCTGAAAACAATCTATTCATATTCTTCCACCTTTATCAATTAAGTGATGGCTGGATGGAACATTATGGACAAAGACATGGAGGTAGAAATGTAGTGTTTGAAAGATGGCACATAGTTCATATCAGGTGGAATGTTTGAATAGATCTTCCATATGAGAAATGTAGATTAAAACCACTCTGAAGTTTTACTGCATCTTCTGTGAATTGACCAAAATAACAAAAAATGAGAAGTCACTATTGGAGGAATTGTTGGAAAACAGACATGTATATGTTTGGTTTTGTAATGGTTTGTTAGCTGATTTTTACTGAATAGTCAGTTTCCATGAAGAAGCCTTGGGAAAGGATGTAGTGAACATCATTAGCAACTGTTTGGTCAATTGTTTAAAAAAGTATTTTGATGACTGTATTCCAACATAATGGGTTTCTTTTGTAGTTCTGTGTATTTTATTTTATGCATTTAATACATTATCTGACAAGTCCATAGACTTCATCAGACTGCTTGAGTGGTCCACAACACAAAAGAAGGTTAAGAGCTTCCTTCTTCCATTGGGACACTGTATGTGATATCCTTTATGACCATGGCAAGCGCTTTGGGAGAATGTATATATTTTCTTATTTTCTATCACACTTGACATTCATAATGGCTATGCTATTGAAAAGAGTTTTTACTGTGATTTCATCCATAAAGGAATTTTATATGATTTTAGCATATGTGTGAGCAATTCCTCCCTGGAGGCAAATAAAACCTACTCTTTTTTTTTTTTGAAAGAATATAAATATTCTTTTGGTGAAAGCTATGTGATTGTGAATCTTGGAACATTATAATACCCAAACAGCATGGTACAGTGGGAAGAATTAGTTAAGTGGCAAAGTAGAGTGCTGGAGCTGGAGCTGGCAAGGCTTGAGTTCAAATTCTGTCTCAGATATTCATTAGCTGTGTGACCCTGGGCTAGTTACTTTACCTTCAAGCCTCAGTTTCTACATCTATAAAATGGGAATAATAAATAATAAATAATACCTTACAGGATATAGAGATTAAATAAGATAACACATATAAAAGACTTTGCAAACCTTAAAGAACTACATACACGCCATCATCATCATCATCATCATTCTTGTTCTTTAGAATCAAAGTACCTAAGTTCAACTTCCCCAATTAAAGGACCTGAATTCAGTCTCATTTCTGCTGCTTACCATATGTGTTACCTAGGACAAATCACTTTAACTCTCTGGGTCATAGTTTACTCACCTATAAAATGAAAGGTTTAGGCTAGATGCTTGCTAGCTTTAAGCTGGGATGTGATCTTAGGTACTGTAATTCTAAAGAATAAGAATGTTGATGATGATAGCAAGTATAGTGCTTTAAGGTTTGCAAAGTCTTTTATATGTGTTCTCTTATTTGATGTACATATCTTGTCAAGTATTGCTTATTCTCCCTATTTTATACCTTTGGAACCTGAGACTGAAAGTTTTGGGAGAGGAAGAGAATGGATTCCTAATGGCTACCAAAGGACATCATCACCCATAAAAGGAAAATGCCAAAGGACATTCCAGCCTGGGGCAGCAGAAGCCACAACTGAGGCCATTAGATAGACAGGAATAGATCCGAAGTTCTTAACCTAGGGTTTGTGAACTCTTTTTTGAGACATTTTGATAACTAGTTTAGTAAAATCATTTTCTTTTGCACTGCTCTGTATTTTGTTTTTTCACATTTGAAAACATTATTTTGAGAATGGCTCTACAGGTTTCATCACACTGCAAAAGGGGTTCCAGAAAAGGGTCTATATCTATAGCTGGAAGGGACCTCAGAAGTCATCTGGGATTTGTGAAGTAATTTGCCACAGAGGGGGAAGCCAGTATGAAGGGAACCTTGAAATTAGGACTGTAAGTAATGCCCTGGGGAATATTTAGTATGTGATATTGTGGGAATTGGAGGTGTTCTATATAATTCACCTCTGGTAGTGAATCATATTCTTTGATTCTTATTGTTTTCTTTTTAATAAAGCTTTCTTATATACTGTATTACATTATGGCCAACATACTCACAGGTATGGAATCAAAGCTGGTATCCTTGGGATATCTAGATAAGAGATTTTACTAAATTTTCTGCGGGGACTTGAACCCTACCAAATGAACAGGGTCCTTTATTCCATGGGCACTACTGGTAAAAAAGGATTACAGAAGGAAAAGATACAATTGCTCTTCTCAAGGAGTTTATAGTTATTAGGGAGATAGAACAGACACATATTCCTCACCTTTTCCTGGAGGGGGAAAGTGCCAAATCAATGGGGATATATTAAATGTTATAGTATCAAATGATACTATAATGTATGTAAGAACACTTTGTATGCCTTAAGGCACTATATAAATTAAAGCTGCTCCTATTATTTTTGTAATGATAGCTCCGTGGAAGGATAAACAGCTCATATGTTTAGTTATGGGACATTATCTTCCTTCTTCTCACTCATGCAGAGACAATCTAATTGTGAGTGAAATAATCTGGGGTTTGAATCTGAAAATTTTTGCTGTTCTCAGGTGACTAATTTTTTAGTCACATTTTTAAGAAGGAATCACCTGTGAGTCATGATGGAATGTGGAAAATGAATGATTGATATTGATCTCACTGAATCGAGTGACAAGACTTTCGATGGTTTTTTAGTGCCCTGTGTCTGTTTTGTGTGTTAATAAGGAGCACGTATATGTGATTTTCTAAATGAATGGTAACTGTCCATTGGGATTTATAATCAGATAACCCTTGTACATGAAGTAATAAACCACTAGATGTCACTATGTCTCCATGTTTTTCTCATCCTTGTTTGCATTTGAAAGGTTTTACCTGAATATAATCCGAGGATGATTACTGGAAGTCACTGCTTCAGTATCCATGGTGCCACATTGTACCATAGTCGGCTGTCCCCTCCTCTTGTTACAGGTGAAGAAATTGAGACACAAACAAGTTATGTGCCTTCTTCAAAGCTGCGGAGTCAGAAGTAGAGCTTGGACTAGGAACCAGATCTTCTATGGCCTGTTCAGAGTTCTTTCTATGCATTGAGCAGCTTTTCTAAAAAGAAATACCTTGGGGATTAGCGCAGTGTCTTGCATGTATCGTGTTTAAAAAAAATGTTCGATTGGATTGAATAATCCTTGAAATATTAATGATATGTGATTATTTTCTCATTGCATGATCTTCTACTATTTTGTTTCTCCTTGAGGACTGTACATGATTCTCTGAGGGGTAGGTTGGGAAGGAAAAGAAGACTGATGATGTATCCAAGTCTTCTTATCTTACCTTCCCCTTTTTTCTTTCTCTTCCCTTCCCTTTTAATAGGCATTGACTTTGTTGATTGCATAAGTGTAGTCAGACAAAACATTTCTAAACATCAGTTGTGAATGAGTCTCATTTTCAACCCTAGTCTACCTAGTCCATTAGTGTAGAGGTGGGAGGTCATATTTCATCATCATTCTTCTGAAGTCATATAATTGATTGCTGTTGGGTTTGGCTATGGAAACTTTCAAAGCTATTTTCCTTTACATTACTGTGATCATTGTGTAAATGATTTTCCTCTTTCTAATTTAGCTCTACATTTAGTTCATGTAAGTTTTTCCAGATTTCTTGGAATTTGTCATATTGGTAATTTTCTATACATGTTTTCTTACCTCCATGACTTCATTCAAACTGTTCCCTCTGCCTGGAACAGCCTCCTTCTATCTTGTTGCTTATTGAATTCTTACCCTACCTTAAAGTCCAGCTCAAGTGACAAGTTTTCCCCTTTGATTCCCTTTTGATAATTTTCTCATGTACTTGTCAAGTAATATGCATCGTTTATATTTCTGTCTATGTCTAATCCCCTATTAGATAATAGGATCCATGAGGGCAGGGAGAGTAAGTATTTGCATATAGGATTCTGCAGACTATGGGTGATTAATAAAAATTTTTAAAATTTGATTTTATACTTCCCCCTGCTTTATGTTAACCATGTACCTCAAGAGAAACCAAATGGATAAAGTATTGAGAAGGGCAACTAAAATGATGGATGCATAGGGAGGTTGGAGAGCAGTAAAGAGGAGAAGGGCATATGAAATGTGTCACAAAATTCCCTTTTCTTTCCCTCAGAGCCTTACTGATTTATTTAGAAAATAATTATTGAGATTTTCCCAATGTACAATAGACAAAAGCAGCTAAGTAAAAGCCAGAATGAGGGTTTAGAAGGGAGTTGTTGGAGATACACACTCTGATAACAGCGGAAGTGACAGTTTATGTCTTGACAAGAGAAAAACTAGAAGGCATAGGCAGAAATGCACTATTGCACAATATAACAACAGATGTTCATGGTGAAATTGTAGGCAGGGAAGTAAATCATCCAGAAAGATTTTCATCTATAATTATTAAATTATTAAAATAAAATGGTTTCCCACCAAGGGAAAAAGTTTAGTTATTTAGAGAATTCTTTGCATTCTTCACTGAGGACGGACAAAAGGATATTTTGGAGATGGATCATGAGTAATGCCAGTTCATGCCTCTTGGAAGTGATTATGAATGAATCAATTTTTTTCAGTATTAGTTTCTTTTAAAAATCTTTTATTTATTTTTGAGTTAAATACATGAAGACAAAAAAGAGAGAACTTTTCCATGTATATAGCACAACACAAAAAGGTTAAATTTAAAACCATGAATATTCATTTCATACTGTTTGTTTTTTGAAAAACTTTGTAACCTTGACTACACATTTAACCTACATTAATTAAATTGCTTGTTTTCTCAATGAGAGGCACAGGGAGAGAATTTAGAACTCAAAATTTTAAAAACAAGTGTTAAAAATTGTTTTTACATGTAATTGGGAGAAAATAAAATACCAAATAAATAATAATAAAAAAGAAAAACCGAAAAGAAAAACTGTATAGTACAAATCATTTTCAAAGGTATTCTGTTTTTCTGTGCTTCCTTCTAAGTATTTTTTGTTTGCTTTTGTGCACTTCTAATTTTTTCCTCCCTCTCTTCCTCTTTACCCCACTCTAGAAAAAGTCACCATTAAACACACACACACACACACACACACACACACACATATGTATATATATATATATGAACATGTAAAACCACACTATACGTACTTCTAGTTTCAGTTTTTTCTCTGGAGGCAGATAGCATCTTTCTTCATAGTTCCCTTATAATTGATTTGAGGATTTATAATACTCAAAATGATTTAGCTGTTCAAAGTTGGTCTTAGAACAAGGTGTGACCAGGTCCATGACCTTGAAAATAACCACTGGATTGAAAACCTGAGAGCATCAGGCTGAGTCTGAGACAGCCTCTTAGCTTTCTGATCTAATGGGACCTGAGAGATCAGGCTCGAAAATCGCCTCCAAGATGCTGAAGAAGAACTTGAGATTAGTAGTTTTCCTGATCTCAAGGAAACAAAATGTTGAAGTTTTAGAGGTGTTTGGGACCCCAAAATACTGACAAGCCAGGTCCTGCCTGAATAAATTCAACTCAAGCCTTAATTCAGCCAAAGAAAAACAGATTTTATTAAAGATCAACCATATTGGTCAGACTCTTAAGATATCTCACCCATCATTGGCCAGACTCTTAGGAATCTGAGTAGCTTCATGGAAACGGGATGGGCTTTATATACAAAAAGATTGTGGGAGGGATCTAGGGGTGGTCTAGTAGTCTGGGAAGAGGGATCTAGAAAGGGTCTTGACTAGAGGTCAAATTTCAGGAAACAGGAGAATTGGATTAAGGTTGGGAAGTAGTTGAAGGCTACCCAGACATAACAGACAATGAAGGTCTAGGTTAGGTTAAGGGTAACAGAGATTGGAGCATGGTGATAATGAAAAGCTTATGGCCTCAGGTAAATGTTAGTTGAAATGGGAAGATTCAAGGAGAGTTCAGGAGGCTCCCAGAGCCTGTATCCCATCAGAATGACTTTTGTGTGTATGATGTTTCCTAGGAAAGGAAAAGGAGACCCTTTCCCCTACCCCTGACATTTTTGACCAGTGCCTGAAGCTTCAAAAAGCTAGAAATAAGGGAATGGTATTAATTTTTAAGTCTGCACCAATTTAGTTTATGAAGGTGGGTAGAGTGCAGTTCCAAAGATAACTCCCCAGCTTTCCCTTTTCATACAGGAAATGTCCCATTTCTGACATATATCGGTGGTGTTTCACACTTTCTAGCGGCTTTAAGCTAATGATTGACTGGGAAACCAGGGTTTAAATTTTTTTAAAACCTAGTCTCCCAGATCTAGCTGTTGGGGTTTAAGAACTGATTGATGAACCTGGAACCACACTTTTTGATCATTTCCTCACCTTTCTCTTTCCCTCCTTCTCTATCCCTCAGCCACCTTGGATTCTGCCAGGATTTCTAATTGTCTAACAGGTGAGCTTCCCCTGTATCTTGACTGTGGGCCTCCACTCCACTTCCCAGCCATCCTTTCACCATGTCTTTCCTTCCTCTCTCATTTTCAGCTCTCCTTTATGTGTTGTATTCAGGGATTATTTTGTTGCTTGCTTTTGTTTTCCCAGGATATAGCACAGTGTCAAGCTCACAGTAAGCACTTAATGAAGATCAACTCACCCCATTGTTTGAAGGCTTGAAGGAGAGAAAAAAAGAAGTGAGAACTCATTCCCATTGCCAACTTTCTTGGGCCTGTTTTAAGGACCTTGACTGGATCCTAAAAATATTTCCCAGAGCCTAGGGGTCTGCTGCCCTGCCCAGGTAGTCATGAGCTTGCAAGGGACTAAATGACAAAATAAAGAAGAAAGGTGCCAATGTTTGTTTATGGCCTGATTTTATATTTTAGCTCAATTATTCTGAGATAATGTTCAAACTCATGGTATAAGAGTAACATGGTATAAGTATAGTAGACAGGGTAACATCCATTCAGGGGTTTTTGTTCAGTTTTATGGATTTAGAGGACAGACATTGAATTCCACCTCCACCTTTTACATACAAGGAGACTGAGATCCAGAGAGATTAGGTGACTTGCCCAGGGTCACTTAGCTAGTAAGTGTCTGAGGTGGGATTTGATCTCGGGTCTTGGTTCAGTACCATGATGCCATGTACAAGTAGGCCTGCTTTATATAGTGGGGTGTTTTATATCTCCGGGATTGGCCAAGAGATAGTTATTGGGAGCTAGAATAGCCAACACACTCCAAACTAGTGAATGTAAATAAATGTCTCTAACTAGTATTAGATTCACTTTGTGAGTTCATGGTAATGTTTGATTGTTAGAGGTTTCTTTCCTATGTTTTTTTTCTCCTTAGTCTCCATACAAAGGAATATCTAGACTTGGATAACTTGCTTCCCCATAGCGTTCTCTTTTTAACTTTCTCCCTGCCATTTTGTTGGGCAAATGAAAGAACTGTTGCTTTTCACATGTTTTGTGGGCCAAGCATATAACTTTCACCCTTTCAAACTCCCTGGTGACAAATGCTTTGAAAAGCAGAGCTTCTATGCCCCAAAGAGATCAGAGCAAGATGAAAAAGTTTCATATGTACAAAAATATTTATAGCAGGTCTTTGCGTAGTAGCCCCAAACTGGAAACTAAGAGAATGATCACCTACTGAGTCTTCACCTGAACAAATTATGGTGATATTATTATACCAATAAAAACGATGAAATGAATTGTTTCACAAGAAGCTAGGGAGACCTCTATGATGCAATGCAGACTGAAGTGAAAACTAGAATAATTTGTACAATGACAAAGATATCATAGAAGAAAACAACTTTGAAAGATTTTCTAAGTCCAATTAATGCAATCATAAACCGCAAGTCCAGAAGACTACGGATGAAGCACTCTATCCACCTCCTGTAGGAGGGGTGATGGATTCAACATGTAGAACAAGGCATGCATTTTTGGCCATGGCCAACATGGAGATTTGTTTTGTTGGACTATGTATGTTTGTTATGAGTTAAAAAAAAAATTGTTTGACATTATCTCCTGTGTCTCTCATGCACTCTCAAGTTTGAAATTGTTATGGTTGGTAGACTCCAGTAAATACTAACAATTGTGCTTTGCTTCCATGGGGGAGGGGGTGTGGATTTCATATCCTCTTGTCTTTTACTGAACAAACAAATTTGTTTCCCGCGTATTTTGATTACATTACAGTGACTCTGTTGGTGTTCTGAAAATGATGTCAACATTCCTATAATAAACTTTGTCAGTTTTTGGTAACTTGGCTGCAAAAATCTGCTTCAAGTCTGAGACTTTTTCTCCATCCTAAAGTCATTTGAGGGGGGAAAAAGACATTCTTTCTGAATTTGACGAAATGTTAAAGTAATTCACAATGTAATCAACAAGGGAAAAAGTCCAACTGTTCCAATCCAGAGACTATTTTAATTGACTTGAAATCACAAAACTCTAACCATCCAGGCATAATGTGTTCTCATTCTTTATTCAGTTTTAGGCCACTTAAAGATATGTCTTTAAAGCCAAGGTCCATATTTCATCTCTTCAATTAAATTGATTTCAATATATCTGTCTGTAGGGAAAGTTCTTTATGAAATATTACCCGCATTTGAGAGAGAAGTTAAATAGTTTTAGTCAGGGCTACATAGTGGAAAGGGAGCAGTTAATTGGCATAGTGCATAGAACACTGGGCCTCAAGTCAGAAAGACCTGAGTTCAAATTTGATCTCAGATACTTACTAGCTGTGTGACTGGGCAAGTCACTGCTTTAATCCATTAGAGAAGGAAATGGCCAGCCACTCCAATATCTTTGCCAAGAAAACGTCATGGACAGTGTTGTTGTGCTGTGATCCACAGGGTCACAAAGAATCAGAGACGACTGAACAATATAGGAGAAAACCATAAGAACTCACCTCATTGGCTTGTTCTATGGCATTAAAGAAGACTAATTCCCATTTCTTTTTATACAGGCTCTCTGGTGTTAAAAACTTTCATAGGTATCAGTGCATTTGATCCTCAAACCAGTTTTGTAAGGTAGGTATGCATACATTGAAGAACCAAAAGCTTTTTGAGAACAAGGCTTGTCTTTTGCCTTTCTTTGTGTCTCCAGTAGTTGGCACAAGGTGTAGGTGCTTAATATATGCTTACTGACTAACTGGTTTCCCTCTGCATCAAATCATAGAGGTTTCCCTAGTTTCCTCTGAAGCAGTCCATTTCATCATTTTTATTGGTATAATAATATTCCATTATATTAATTGACCATCATCTGTTTAGATGAGCACCCAGATCTCCTGCCTTTAAGGTTGTCGCTTTCCACCATGACATCCTGCTGAAGGAGTTAATGAGAACCCTTCAGATGGACAGAAAAATGTTTGTAGAGGGTTTGCCTCCATCAGCTGCCTTCCTTTTGACGTCCCTTGTTCATATGGTTTCAGTTTTTACAATTCCCTTTTTAATGATTACAAACAACAGGCTATATAACTGCACAGTGGATTCAGTTTGTAAATTTTCTTTTCCAATTTAAGAATTTTAAGTTGTTGGTAGGGGAGCATAGACTTTGTGTTCAGTGCTGTCCATCTTCTTTTAAAGCTACCACTGCATGACATTGATTTTTATCTGTCCTTTTCCCTATCCTCTCTTTTTTAACTTACATCATCATTGATAGCATGGGTGGAAGATTCTGGAGTCTCAATGGAGAAACATTCCAGTTTCTCACTCCAGAACCCAGAATTCCTTTGGTTAGAAATCTCCTCCACCCAGGGTGCTGTTTCCCAGACATCAGAGGGACCTCTGGGACCAGAGTGAGACAGGAACATTCTGAAGAGATTTGAGCCAAACATATATATATATATATATATATATATATATTGCAGTTGAATATATATATTCAACTGCATTTTTGGCAACATTACTTGGGAGACCCTGAGCTTTGCACAGGTTTAGTCAGAAGGACAGATGTATCAAATCATTCAGAAAAATAAGTGGGATGGGATTGTAGTAGAAATTTAAAACCTGGGGCTCCAAGGTAAACTTTGGGTAGGCTCTCTCAACTAGCCCAACACCCCCAACAAATGTGTCTAACACCCCAGGAAGTGCTCTCTCTGTGTAACTCCTCTTTTCCTCTGCTTCCAAACCTTATGTGGGCTGCCTGGGTTCTGGATGAGCTAGAATACTGAAATAAAAAAAGCAGTTCCAATAGAATACTTACTATGATGCCAGAACAGGAATTATAGTTATGCAGGGACTGCTTACCAATTATTGTCAGTGTTGATATTCCTGCATAGGGACCTTAATTACTTTTGCTGTTCACCTGCACAAAGAGACAGAGTCAGAGACAGACAGAGAAAAGCGTGTCATTTAAAGTCTTACAAATTCAGTGGAACATGGACAAATGACTGTTCAGCCCTCAGACTGTTTCTTAAAATATCCACCCTGACCTACTGCGGACAGCTCTTGTAAATGAAAAATAAAAATGCAAATAAGAAAGGGAAATGTTATTATTCTTGGCAGTGATTATCCTGACTGTTGAGTCCTGTATGGTAGATACGGCTTATCTTGTCACTAAACATACTTTTCATGTGAGTGCTTTGACTGTGGTCTGTTTAGCTTGGGATATATAACATTTTAATTTTGACCTGAAATATGACTATAGTTCTTTTAGGGTATTTTTTTTTTGTCTCAAAGGGACTCCTCCAAAACATACTAAATATTTTCTCATTTATTTCATTTTCTTGTAAGAAAGTACTCGTCTTCAAATACTGTTCTACCTTTTACACAGATCTGGGTCCTTATATTTAAAATTAAAGTAGAAACAAAAAACAAAGCTGTGCTCTTTCCATAACCCTCCTTTCTCCCCACCCCCCAGCAAACCGCCAGAGCCAAAATATCAGGGCTTAAGACTCAGAAACAATGAGAACTTCTTGACAAGTAGCATGGAGATTGTCAATTGTTTTTCAGTGTGTGTCACTTCATCTCGTTGTGTGGTTTCAATGGTCATTAAAGAGCTGGATATCCACATCTTTGGCTGTATAGTACTCATAATGTGGAAAATTGTATGCATCTTTACAATAGGCCTGTTGGCCTGTTATTCAGGCAGAACAGTTCATTTGGCAATGCTCAGAAGTAGAGAATTCATGTTGGTTTATCTCCATCAGGGAAGGAAAAAAGCTCAGAATGTTTCCCCCACTTTTCCCCCTTTCCATTGTCTTACATCTCATTGGGTCTGTCCCTTGGACGAGCTGAGTCCGAGTAGAAAAGCACTAGAGTATAGATGAGAGGTTTCCCCAAACATCAAATGGGGTGAAACCAACTGTCAAATTTTCCTATGGACTTCCCATGTGATCAGATTAGCTTCTGGAGTGGAGCCAGGATAGCCAGAAGTCTTCTGTAGTATTTCTTGGAGGTTTCCACTGAATCTTACCAGCTTTTCTCCTGAGAGGGACCAACAAAAGGTCTGTAATGCTTCAAAGACCCTATTCAAAGGATGCCAACCCTGCCAAAGACTTTTCTACAAGCCCTCTCTGGGTGGGTATTAAGAAATAATTTGAGAGGGTCCCAGCTCTAGAGATGGATCTGATTGGGGAACAGGGGAGACAGTGTCAAACACCCACAGTTTTGTGAGGTTGGGATTCCTGTGATGCCTTTCTTTCATGCTAGGAGTAGACTGATATCTGGAGATGGGGAGGAGAGGGTTGTATGGGAGGTATCTTCACTCTGTGTATAATGCTTTTTCTGTTGACCAAAAAGAATGAGTCTTTAGGGTTGTTGTTGGTCAGTCATTTTGATCGTGTCCAACTCTGTAAGACCCAATTTGGGGTTTTATTAGCAAAGAAACTGGAGTGGTTTGCCATTTCCTTCTCCAGCTTACTTTACAGATGGGAAAACTGAGGCAAACAGGCTTGAATGACTTGCTCAGCGTCACATGGCAAGTAGGTGTTTGAGGTCAGATTTGAATTCAGGAAGATGAATCTTCCTGACTGCAGACCCAACACTCTATCCACTGTGCCACCTAGCTGCCGAGATGAATGAAAAACTGAGAGACAGAGTTTCTGGGTCATTAATAATTAATTTATTAATTAGATTAGCAAATAATCAATAAATTGATGGTCAGTGGTCTCTGTTGGTAACCAAAGACAAAACCATGGAGATCCCTGAATGCTTAAGAATTTGGGCAAACTCATCTATCAGCAGTGTCCTTCAGAGATGAACTGACTGCAGGGGCTATTCCTTGAATAAAGAAATAGAAAGGAAAAACCCCAATCTTTTTTATTTATTTTTTATTTTTAATGTTCTGCAATCACTACTATAAAACTTAACCCCCACTAACCCCCTCCATCCCCAAGACGGCATACAATTCTGTATAGGATCTACACATTCTCAGGTGAACAGGCAGGTGAACATTCTCAATGGAGAAACATTCCAGTTTCTCACTCCAGAACCCAGAATTCCTTGGTTAGAAATCTCCTCCACCCAGGGTGCTGCTTCCCAGACATCAGAGGGACCTCTGGGACCAGAGTGAGACAGGAACATTCTGAAGAGATTTGAGCCAAACATATATATATATATTGAATACATTTTCATTATAGTCATGCTGTGTAGACAAAGTAAAATAAATGGAAGAAATCATATAACAAATCAAAACATAATACACACACACACACACACACACATGCACACACATACACACACAAATGATCTGCCACATTCTGCTATTGAATTCCATAGTTCTTTCTCTGAGTGTGGAAGGCATTTTGCCTTAGAAGATCATTGGGAATTTTTTTTTTTAATGTCCTTGCATTGCTATGAAGATCCAAGTCTACCAGAAAAACCTCTTGCACACTGTGGTCGTTACTGTGCGCAAAGTTCTCCTGGTGCTGCTCCTTTTGCTCAGCATCCCAATCTTATTTTTAATAATTGGTTATTAATATAACAGAAAATAATAATTTCTTTCATTGCCTCCTTGAACATCTAGGATTTCCTCAAATGAATATATTTCATTCAGAGTTAGAAGAACATGTTGTTCTATAGCTATGATGTAAAGAGAGAGAGTTGAGGCAATTCCCTGGATATTACTAGCTCCCAATCCAGTTTGACCTGAAATATCCATAGTAGACCTGAGACTAGTAGATTCTACAAGCCATGACATAAAATAATAGAATTAGAGTTGGAATCGATCTCAAAAGAATTGGACTCATCCACTTCAATCCTTTTCCTAAAACATGAGTCTTACCTCTGCAGCATCTCCCATGGGAACCACCCAGCTTTTGTCCATTGACTTCCTCTTCTGGAGTACTCACATCTATTTGAAAGCAGCCAGCTCATTCCATTTCTGGTTGGCTTTAGTTATGAGGGAGCTTTTCTTCATATAGAGTGGAGATCTGGATTCCTTAGCTTTCATTCCTAATTTAGCCATTTAGGGCCAAGTACTTTTATTTCTCTTTCACATGAGAAAACTTCATCTGACTGAGGACACAGCTCATAGCCTCTCTGAACTTTGTCTTCTCTACACTTTGTAGGACTTTCAATTGTGCCATGTATGGCATGGTTTTATTTGCCTTTACCATCTAGGTGATCATCTAATGGGGAATTTCAAGACTTCGTTGTTTATTGTTTCACCTGTGTAAAGTAACTGGAGGCAAGAGGATTTAGGAAATTATTGAATCATCTGAACTTTTGACTTAAATTCTTCCCTAAATTCTTTCCATGCATCTCACGTATTCTGACATAAGATTCTTCCTCTCTTTGGTGTTCCCAAGAGGGTCAACTCATTATTCCAAGACTTCTCAGGGAGAGGTCATTCCCTGCTTATTTTTCCTTTCTGGTAAAACTGACTATTCAGGAGAAGGGGAGGGGGCAGGAATAAAAGATTCACAAGATTAAATAAAGAGGACATATATGGTTGCAAGGGAGATTTTAGCAACTATTTTAACTGAAGTTTTAGTTAATTCCTTCTTAAAATTCTTATTTATTTATTTTAAGTTTTCAACATTCATTTCTGCAAAATTTGGAATTCCAAATTTTCTCCCCATTTCTTTCCTCCCCCCACCCCAAAACACCTTGCATTCTGATTACCCCTTCTGCCAATCTGCCCTCCCATCTATCACATCCCTCCCTTCCCTTATCCTCATCTTCTCTCTTGTCCTGTAAGGCAAGATAAATTTCTGTACTCCATTACCTGTATTTCTTATTTCCCAGTTGTATGCGAAACCAATTCTCAATGCTCATTCCTAAAACTTTGAGTTCCAACTTCTCCTTCCTCCCTCCCCACTCATCCCCACTGAGAAGGGAAGCAATTCAATATAGGCTATATATGTGTAGTTTTGCAAATGATTTCCATAATAGTCATGTTATGTCAGAATAACTGTATTTCCCTCCATCCTATCCTGCCCCCCATTTCTTCTGTTCTCTCTTTTGACCTTCTCCTTCCCCAAGGGTGTTTACTTCTAATTGCTCCCTTCTCCCATTTGCCCTCTCTTCCACCATTTCCCCCAACCCTGCTTATCCCCTTCTCCCCCACTTTCGTGTATTATAAGATAGGTTTTCATACCAAACTGAGTGTGCATGTTATTCCTTCCTTCAGCCAAATGTGATGAGAGTAAGCTTCACTTTTTCTTTCTCACCTCCCCCCTCTTCCCCTCCATTGTATAAACTTTTTCTTGCCTCTTATGAGAGATAATTTGCCCCATTCCATTTCTCCCTTTTCCCTCCCAATATATTCCTCTCTCATCCCTTAATTTTATTTTTTTAGATATGATCTCTTCCTATTCTATTTTCTAGGTCAGTTGTTTTT
>CM053769.1:666656852-666698730 GCA_028658325.1 Potorous gilbertii
CAGCTAGTGCTTGGGGTCTGAGATTCAAATGCTGCTCCCCAGCCTCAGAGCTTTTGGCAGCAGGCCTGACTGCTCTTCAATGGGAGCTTATCTGCTGGTGCTCAGGTGGGGGCAGGGCCACCTCTCAGGCTCAGTTCCCTCAGGGGGTTTATGCAGAGATCTTTTGTAATGGAGCTGCTGCCGAGCTCCTGCCTGCTCTGGGAGCCTCTGGCCTCAGCTGCCTCTGCCTCTGCCACAGTGGCTGCCTCCCGAGGGGGTCCGAGTCCCGGAGATACCCCGCTCCCCTCTCAGCCCATCTCCCTCACTGACCTGTGCGTCTGTGGGTGGAGGGACCTTCGTGGCCACTGGAGATTCCGGTCCCTGAAACCTGCTTGGATTTGCTCGCTCCTCTTGGTGTCGTGCGCCGGGGCAGGGGGAGGGGAGGGCTCCACTCCCGTCCGGGGCACGATGGACCCCCTGGGGTCGGTTTTTCAGGGCTCTCTGCAACGGAAATCTCCTTCACTGTGTTTCTGCACGGCTTCTATTGTTCCAGAATTTGTCAGGAGTTCTTTTTACAGGAAATCCATGGGCTGTGGGTTCGGAGCTAGCAAATGTGAGTCTTTCTACTCCGCCATCTTGGCTCCGCCCCCTCCAATAAACCTTTATTTTTGTGTACTTAAATTAGAAAATCAATCAACAGGAAATATTACCACTTTTATCATAGCATTATGTGTCAGGCCCTATGCCAAAACCTGGGGCCAAGAAAACCAAAGATCGGGTTCTGTCCTCAAGGAGTACACATTTTAACGGACAACATGTAACTGACATGATATAATAGAAGATAAATACAGAGTAATTTAATATAATAGAAGATAAATACAGATATAATAGAAGATAAATACAGAGTAAATAGAAAATAATAACTTTTCCTGAAATATATTATTTTTTCCTGTTTTATAAATTATTTTTAAAATATATTTATTCATTTATTTATTTTTACAAGCATTTATTGTTTCTTCCTCAACTGTACCAAAAAAAAAAAAAATCAAGAAAACCTTCATACTATTCATTGCAGCAAAACCAAATTCATACAATGGTTATGCATGTCTCATTCTGCATTTTAATTCCATCATCCCTCTGGCAGGAGTAGGTGCAGTGAGGATTCATCTTCATTAACCAAAGTTCAAGGTTTATCATCCATTAATCAGACTTAAAAATCTTTCAAAGGTGTTATTCTTCATAATATTGCTATCATTGTACCCATGGGTCTCAGAATTCTGCTTATTTCACTCTACCATGAATTCACAAAGGTCTTCCAAGATGCCACTGAAACGATCCATTTTGTCATTTGTTCTGGCACAATAATATTCTTATACTCCTTTATGAATTGTTTATTTATCCATTCCTCATTAGGTAGGAAACTTTTAGTTTCCTTGGGATTTCTATACTATAGAGAGCTGCTATAAATATTTTTTGTATACACAGGTCGTTTTTGCCTTTCAAAAAAAATTTGGGGGGGGGGCAGTGTATAGATCTACTATAGTTATGTCAAAGGATATGCACAGTTTAGTTCTAAATTGCTTTTCAGAATAGCTGGGCCAATTCACACCTCCACTAATAGAATACAAATTTGCAGTTTCCTCTCCAGTAGTTGTTATTTTCCTATTTTGTCATCTTTACCAATCTTGTAGGTATGAAGCAGAATCTCACAGTTGCTTTCTTGTATTGGTGACTGGGAACATTTTTTCATATCATTATTGACAGCTTAGATTTCTTTCTTTGAAAATAGTCTGTACACATCTTTTCACAATTTATTTAATGGAGGATGATTCTTAGCATCATAAATTTAAGTCAGTTCCTTACATATGTCCTTATATGTCTTGAAAATAATACCTTTATCAGAAAAATTACTGCAAAGAATTTTTTTCCCATTAACCCATATCCCTGGTGGCAACAGGCAATTTTGGAAGGTGATCCCAGGTAACAGAGAATCTCAGAGATGAAAGCATTAGCAACTGGGGAGACAGGAAAAGGTAGCATTCCAACTAAGCTGTGAGCAAAGCCAGGGATTCTAAGTGGAGGAGGAGAGGAAAGAGTACATTCCAAGAATGAGAGACCAATGAAAAGGCATAGAGACCAGAGATAGAATGTCAGGTGGAAGAGAGGCCAGTTTAGATAGAAAATAGAGTATATAGAGGGGAGTTCAGTGTGAAAAAAACCAGAAAAGTCAGAAGGGTCCAAATTGTGGAAAGTTCTCCACACACGTCCCTAAAGCACAATCACAGGATTTTAATTTATGTATGGAGGTGATAAGGACCCACTGGAGTTTACTGAGTTGAACAGTGATATGGTGAGACTTTCACAGGAAAATCATTTTGGCAGCTGTGTGAATGATGGATTGAAATGGGGAACAACTTAGGGCAAAGATACAAGTTAGAAAGCTATTGTAATAGCTCAAGCAAAAGGTGATAAGGACCTAACCTGGGTTGGTGGCTATGTGAGTGAAGAGAAAGAGACCCGTACATGAGAGACTGTGAAAGAGGAAACAAGTTTTAACAATAGATTGTACATATGGAATGAGAGTGAGGAATTGAGAATGACAGGTGCAAACCTGTATGACTTGGAGGATGGTGGTGCCCTTCACAAAAATATAGAAGTTTAGAAGCAAAGGTTTGAAGAGAAAATTAACAAGTCATTTTGAGATGCCCAAGAAGCAGGTGGTGATACAGAACTAGAGTCAAGGGACAGCCAAAAGCTAGATATATAGATCTGGGAATCATCTGTGTAGAAAAAATAATTAAACCCGTGGAACTGATGAAATAGTGTAGAAAGAAAAACAAGGCCCAGATCAGAGATTTGGGGCACATATCCGGTCAATGGGCATGACATGGATGGAAAGACATCAAAGGAGATTGAGAAAAAATGGAAAGACAGGAAGAAAGAGAATCAAAATATAGCAGTCATAAAAACCCAGAGAAGAGAAATGTTCATGAAGATATGATAGAGAGGTCAAGAAGATGAGAAAAAGGCTGTTAATTTGGCAATTAAATTGTTAATTTTGACAAGAGAGATTTCAGTTGAGTGAAAGGGCCAGAAGCCAGATTACAGAGGGGTTAGAAGAAAGTGAGAGGTGAGGGAGAGGCAATGAATTTCAAAGTTTTTTTTTAAAGACTTAAGCTGAGAAAATAAGGAAAGCTATATGGATAGCAGAATCAAGTAAGAGTTTTTTTTAAGGATGGGGAGATTTGCAAGTGTTTGTAGGGAGCAGAGAGGCTGGTAAATAGAGTGAGATTGAAGACAAAGGAAAATATAGAGAGGAAAGCCTACTGGAAAGTCGAAATGCTTCAACCATGAAACTCTAAGCATCTGAGGTCATATGTAAACTCATCCTCTTAACTCCAATTCCCATGTTCTATCCAGTATGAAACACTGTCTTAAGGAGTTGAGATTGGGAAGGGAGGAGAGTATAACCAAAGTACAAATGAGGAATACTTGGAAAGTATTGAGGGGTGGGGAAACTAGAGGCATCCATGAGAATAAAGAACAGGACTAAGGGTTGTAAAACAAAGGGAAAGATGGAATTGCAATCTGCTAAAGGAATTTGAGAGTTCATGGAATATGGAAGCAGAACATTTATGAGAGTTAGCATAACCAAGGGTCTAACTCTGCGACTCTAGTCAAACTACTTAGCCTTTCAATGTCCCCAAGAAACTCTCTAAGTTTCAGAGCAGATGTTGATCTACCTTAGCAAGGGAAATTTTCTCTTTGGAAGTTCCACATATCAATGACATCAGCTACCCCAAAAAATGTTCAGGAGCAGTGGGCTGTCACTAAGGAGGATCTGAGAGAATTGTTCCATAGAAATCACCAGGGGACGTCCTACCCCCACATCAATTAGAGCAGGCAGTCATTGACCTTTTTTTCCCTCATGTACATAGCATGCTTTACTCCAAGTATTAAATAAAACCAAGATTTTTTTGGCAAAGGGCATAATAGTTGGTGAAGATACTGGAATAAGAAGAGCAGAAAGGAAGATTCCTCATTTACAGAATTAGGAAGCAAATAAATACTCTAAAATTTAGAGTAATAGGTCCTTCTAGGTCCTTGAGTTCAGTCTTTTGGCCGAGTCCAAGTTTCACAGAACAAATCCTGTTATTAAGGGGATTTGTTCTGCAAAGCTTGGATTCAGTCAAAGGCCACACGAGGACCTAGAGGGCCACATGCAGCATCAAGGCCCCAACCTCCCTCCCAAAATCCCATGATTCTGTTCAACAAACAAACATTTTTGAAGGGTCTATTGTATACCAAAGTCAAAGGTGATACAGGTCCTGCCTTCCAAGAAATTATAGGCCTGGGAGTGGGGATAAGACACAAGCACAGATAATACAATACAAAACTCCACTAGATTAGTACAACTGAAAGTTCTGAGGTGCAGTATGAGATCCAAGGAAGATTCAGGTTCCAGGAGAAAAAGGAAAAGTGTTTGAATTGGGCCTTCAAAGGTAGATAAGAACTGACTGGGGGGTGGGGTGGGGGAGCGGGGAAGGGAGCTTAAGAGCATCCCAGGCTTAGTAAATAGAGACTTGCACCTGGGGGGTCAGAAAGCTGTGTTAAAATCCCTCCTAAGACACTGGCTCTGTGCCCATGGGAAAGTAATTTCACCTCTAGCTCTTATTTTGTTCATATGTAAAATGAGGGAAAGGGTAACATGTATGTATGTGTACATCCTTTTGCAAACCTTAAAGTACTGCACAAACATCACTTCTATGTATAAAGAAGACTATGAGTAAAGGTCCATGAGACATTTTGAGGTAGAAGAAAGTATCAGTCTGGAGTGCAAAGTATATGGAAGAAAGTGACATGAGGAAAGGATGAAGAAAAGGAGGAAGATAGCAATTTAAAAAAATAAACATTTATTAACCACCTACTGTGTGCTAGTCACTGTTCTAAGAGGTAGGGATGTAAAGAAAAGCAAAAGACAATTCTTACTGTCAAAGGAGCTCACAGTCTGTTGGGTGAAACAACATGCTAACAACTTTGTACAAACTATATACAAGATAAATTGGAAATAATTAATAGAGGGAAGGCCCTAGGTTTAAGGGGAATGACTTCTACTTACAGAAGTGGGATTTTAGCTGGAATTTGAAGGAAACTAGGAGGCAGAGATGGAGAGGGAAAAGTATTTCAGGCATTGGGGGACATGCAGTGAAAATTCCTGGAGTTTAAAGATGGAATATCTTGTTAGAGAAACATCAAGGCAGTCCAGTGTCATTGGATGGAAGAGTACATGAAAGGAATGAAGCATAAGAACACTGAAAAGGTGGGGATGAGGAAGGAGACAGCATTAAACAGGGCTTTGAAAGTCAAAAAGAAGATTTTATATTTGATCCAGGAGCACCAGATTATATTGACTCTGAGACCTTGACTGTCAAGCAAAGGAGTTGAAATTTTATTCAGAAAACAACAGGGAATTAATGGAGATTTTGGAACAGAGGAAAGATGCAGCCTGTGATTCCAAATTATTAAATTTAAGTAACTCAAGTAATGTTCTCTATCTTCACTGAAACCAAAAGAATAAACAGACTCAATATGTAATATGTATATATATATATGTATGTATATACACCCATATATGTGTATGTATATATATGCATGTACATATACACACTATATGTAGACATATACACATATATTAATAGATACATACATACTTTTCTTTATACACAGAACAATAATCGTATCTTATATTTGTATAGCAAAGAACTCACCAGCCCCAGAGGTAGTTAAGCACAGGAAAACCTCTTTCTGGAAGAGGTTATGAAACTTCTTTCCTTGGTTACATTTTGAAACAATGTTTCAGATGGCCACCACTCCATCATGGATTAGTATTGACAGGACTGTATGTGCCACATAACATCTGGAGATGCTTTTTTTCAGCCTTTCCATGCTGTAGTTTCCAGATCAGAGGATTTCTATCTAAAACAAAGCAAGATGACAAAGTTGGTGACTTTGAGATGTGGTCTTAGAATGATCTGATAAATCAAGAATGCACATACAAAGAATTTCTTAAAATCCCAGAAGAGAGCAGTAATTTCCCCCAGCTCCATAATTTGTTACAGCTTTCTCAGTGTAATATCCAGTAATTGGTTTGAGGGTGAGGAGAGGATGGTTTTTCTTTTCTTACTTAAAGGATAGATGATTTCAGCAGTGAGGATCTTCCTTCCAAGAATCAAACTTCCTCTGCACCTGAGCAGACACTTTCCTTTAGTTGCTGTGACTAAAACCAGGCACGTATATTACCTTCTTTATTGCTCAGTGGACAAATGTCTATCTAATGATGAGCCTCTCAGAATTTATCTGGGTTAGTAATTGTACTTGAATGTAAGGCAGATAATTCTGGCATAGCTCAAACACTATCTAGCTTGTTAAGACCTGCCATAACTTGGGTCCTTCTGAGATAGCTATGCATCAGAACTGGATTTTTTTGTGAAAGATTGTTTTCTCATTGGATTGTTAAATCTTCAAACTTTTGGATTGTTGTTTGTTTTGGGTTGTTTTCATCATGCTCTCACAGCATCCACAAAGGTTAACAAATCTTTGACCAAATGCTGAGCTTTGCCTGATTTAATCATCTGTTACCCATTCTATTGCCTTTTCTGACCTCATCTCTGTGTCATCATTAACCAAAAGGCAACCTAGTCCTAAAAAGCTGCTAGAGCTTTCATTTGAAAACCACTAGATCTGGAGCCAGAGGGTCTGAATTCAAAAGCCACCCCTGAAGTGGTCACTATCTATTTAACGTTGGACAAATTCCTTAACTCTCTTAGGTCTCGGTTTCCCATGAAATAAACAGATTGGACTACATGGCCTTGCAGCTTTAGATGTATGATTCCTTATCCTATGATTCACGAAAAAGGACAGGTTTGGGGAAAAAGAAAAGGAGTTCTGTTTTAGCCTATTGAATTTAAGATGTCCCTAATCCAGTTTAAAATGTCCAATAGGCCTGCCTCCAGTCTCTCACCACTCCAATCCATCCTCCATTTTGTTACTTAGGTGATTCTCCTAAAACATAGGTCCAATCAAGTCACCCCATTCCCTTCCAACCCCAACTCTATTTACTCAGTAAACTCCAGTGGCTCCATATTACCTCTGGGATCAAACACAAAAAATCTTCTATTAGATGTGAGAACCCTTCATTACCTAACTTCCTCCAGCCCTCTTTCCAATCTTCTTACTCCCCAACACAGATCCTTCCATTCAGTGACACTTGCCCCTGACTTGTGTGTTTCACACACAAGACATTCCATCTCTCAGCTCGGAGCATTTCCCTTCTCCACTCCAACTATTGACCTCCCCAGCTTCCTTTAAGTGCCAACTAAAATCTCACCTTCCACAAAAAGCCTTCCCTAACCCCTCTTATTTCCAGTGCTTTCCCTCTTTGACTTATTTCCTATTTATCCTGTATACATGTTGCTTTTGATACCTTTGTTTACATGTTGTCTTCCCCGCTAGATTGTAAGCTCCTTGAAGGTAGGGATTGTTTTTTGCCTCTTTTTTTGGCATTATCAGTGATTAGCACATTGCCTGGCACAAAGTAGGCACTTAATAAATGTTTATTGCAATTACAACAATAACATCAAAGATCACTGATCACAGATCACTCATTTTTCAGATGAGGAAACTGGTTAAGTGACATACTCAGTATCACACGGTAAGTGCCTGAGGCTGGATTTAAACTCAGATCTTTCTTGTTCCTATTGCAACACAGTCCACAGGCCAACAGCCTGGTTTAGCCTTTCCTCATTGATGATTTAGACTTAAGACAATCCCCTACTTTGGTTTCCCTGCCTCAAGTCTCTCTCTATTTCCATTCTAATCTCCCCATAGATGTCAAAGCGATTTACCCAAAACAAAGGTCAAATCTGGTCATTCCCATTGCTCATTAAGCACCAAGGGCTTCCGATTATGGTTTAGAATTTAATAAAAACTCCTCTGGGATTTCAAACCTTGCACAACCTGGGTCCAACCTGTCTCTCCAGTCTTACATCCACCCTTTCACACATTTCTGAAGTGCCACTACATGGTCCTTCTTTCTGTTCTTCAGCACAACAATCCCATTCTAAATATCTCCATAACTTTGGACAATCCCCTTGCCTATGCTTCTTAGAAACTCCAGCTTCTTTTGAATCTTAGCCCAAGAGCTACCTTCAACATCCCTACCTCAGTTCAATCATTCCTTCCCTAATTACATTCTATTTTCTTTTTTTTGGTATAAACTTATATGTACATGTTTTCACTTATGGAACTCCCATGAGGGCAAGGATTATTTCATTTTTGTCTTTGTGTCCCCAGTATCTGGCAAAAAGCAAGTGCTTAATAAATGTTTCTTGATGTCTCTCTCTAGTTAATCATGATAGCTAACATTTATTTAGTGCTTACTAAGCACTGTGCCAGGTGCTTTACAATTATGATCTCATTTGGTCCTCACAACAACCCTGGGAAGTATGGGCTAATATTTTTTATCAATGAGGAAACCAACATAGAAGTTAAGTGACTTGCCCAGAGTCACACAGCTAGTCAAGAATCTGAGGCCACCTTTGAGCTCATCTTCCTTATTCTGGGTCAAACATTCTATCAATTGAGTTACCCTTCTCCTTTTTTTATGTAACCGTTTATATTTAGGTTGTAAATTCACATAGACCTTATTATGATATGTGATATTAGTCTTATTTTCTGACAAATTGCTAGTTTTCCCAGCAGTTCTTGTCAAATACAGGATCACAACCCATATAGTTTCTATTTGAGGGTTTGTCTAATGAATAGTCTTTTGCCATCCTTGTGGACAAGACAGAAAAACAACAACTGGTAAGGTGGATTCAGTCATTTAAGATCTTTGAAGGGGTCTGTGCTTGGCACCATGCTGTTCAGCATTTTTATCAATTACTTAGGTGAAGGCATAAAGTCATGACTAATTATCAAATTAGCAGAAGACACTAAGCTAGGAATGGAGAGGGCTGACATATGGATGAAAGCGTTAGGATCCAAAAAGTCTCAGACAAGAATATTGAGCTGGGTCTATGCAGCATGATTATAGTGAAAACATGTTCAATAGGAAAATATATGTAGATCATATATAGAATTGTATGGCGTCTTGGGGAGGGAGGGGGGTGGTAGAGGGTAGGCAGGGGGGTAAAAATCTAAGCTTTTTGGTAGTGCTTGTAGAACATTAAAAAAATAAATTAAAAAAAATATATTGAGCTGGAGACCAGTCCAGCACAAGGAGTGCAGACCAGACCAGCACGACAAGCACATACCAGCATAGAGCAGCAAGGACAGGACTCATGGCACCACTGGCAGCAGTTCCGAGATTCCTCAACCCACAAACACCAGAGACAGCTTCAAAGGTCAGTGGGAGGGCTCCGACAGCTGCCATTTTTGGAGCCCTTCACCTAGACCCTTTGTGGAATTGAAGGGCTGATCTAATCTCAGCCCTGAGTGACAGCCCTGGGAGACCTCCACCTAAAGCCTCTGAGGAAACTGAACCACTAATTTGATTCTCAGCCCTGAGTGCCACCCAGGTGAGGAGGAGCACTGGTTGTGGAGCTGCAAGTTATTGTGGTGAGGAAATACAATTGCAGATTCTGGGCAGAAAAGCTTTTGGATGCTCCCAGACCAGCGCGCAGGCCAGGAGAGGAGTGAACTCCCCTCCCTTGATTGTGCCACCTTGAAGGAACTGAGAACTTATAGGTCCCCAGAATATACCCTCCTCTCAACAAAGGTTTCAAAAACTCAAGTAACTGGCTAGAAAAATGCCAAAAAAAAAAAAAAAAGGAAGAAAAAATAAGACTATAGAAGGTTACTTTCTTGATGAACAGGTATTTTCTCCCATCCTTTTGGATGAGGAAGAACAAAGCATAATATCAGAGGAAGTCAAGGCCTCTGTGCCCAAAACCTCCAAAATGAATATGCAATGATCTCAGGCCATGGAAGAACTCAAAAAGGATTTTGAAAATCAAGTAAGAGAGGTGGAGGAAAAATTGGGAAATGAGAGGGATGCAAGAAAATCATGAAAAGCAAGTTGACAGCTTGCTAAAGGACACCCCAAAAAAAATGCTGAAGAAAATAACACCTTTAAAAATAGGCTAACTCAATTGGCAAAAGAGGTTCAAAAAGCCAAGGAGAAGAATGCTTTAAAAAGCAGAATTAATCAAATGGAAAAGGAGGTTTAAAAGATCACTGGAGAGAATGTTCTTTAAAAATTAAAATGGAACAGATGGAAGCTGGTGATGTCATAAGAAACCAAGAAATTACAAAACAAAACCAAAGGAATGAAAAAATAGAACATAATGTGAAATATCTCACTAGAAAAACAACTGACCTGGAAAATAGATCCAGGAGAGACAATTACAGGATTATCTGAAAGCCACGATCAAAAAAAAAGCCTCACATGGTAAACATTGTTCTTCCTCACCCAAAAGGATGGGAGAGAATACCTGTTCACCAAGAAAGCAACTTTCTATAATCTTATTTTTTTTCCCTTTTTTGGGCATTTTCTCAGCCAATTACTTGCCTTTTGGATCCTTTGTCAAGAGCAGGGTATACTCTGGGGACCTGTGAGTTCTCAATTCCTCCAAAGTGGCACAATCAAAGGAGAGAAGTTTTTACTCCCAAGCCTGGCTCACAGTTGAGATTCAGATCAGTTGCTCAATTCCTCCAGGTACTTTAAACTGAGGCTCCAACAAGGGAGGCTGTCCACTGCCTGCTGTGGCCACCACAGCCGTGACTGCCCGTCGCTGCTGCCATGGTCTCAGGAAGACCCTGCTCCTTTGTCATGGAAGTGAAAAAGCCCTCTCACCAACCTTTGAAGTTGCCTCTGTCACCTGTGGGTTGAGGGATCTGCGAACCTCCTCTGCTGCTGGGGATTCTAACCCCGAGGCCTGCTCTGGCCCTGCTCCTTCTGGTGCCACAAGACCAAGATGGGGCTGCAGTCCATTCTGCATCTGGTGCGACAGACCTTTCCCATTAGCCTTCCAGGTTACCCTGGGCTGGAAATCTCCTCCACTCCGTTGCTCTCTGGCTTCTGCTGCTCTAGAATTTGTTGAGAGTCATTCATTACAGGTATTTTATAGACTGTGGGGGAAGAGCTAGATTATGTGAGTCTTTCTACTCTGCATCTTGACTCTGCCCCCTTTCAAGCATTCTTGATGAAAAGACCAGAACTGAATAGATAATTTGACTTTCAAACACAAGAATCAAGAGAAGGATGAAAAGGTAAACAGAAAAGAGAAATCATAAAGGACTTACTAAAGTTGAACTGTTTACATTCCTACATGGAAAGATAATATTTGTAACTCTTGAGACTTTTCTCAGTATTTGGGTAGTTGAAGGGTTTATACACACACACATACACACACACACACAGAACACGAGGTGAGTTGAATAAGAAGGGATGATATCTAAAAAAATAAACTTGAGGGGTGAGAGAGGAACATATGGGAGGGAGAAAGGGAGAAACGGAACGGGGTAAATTATCACACATCAAGGAGGCAATAAAAGTCTTCTTCAGTGGAGGAGAAAAATCAGGATGTGAGAGGGAAAAAGGGAAGCTTACTCTCTTCACATTTGCTCACTCAGTTTGGTATGAAAGTATATCCTGCACTGCAGAACGGTGGGGGAGAAGAGGACAAGTGGAGTGAGGGGGGTGGTAGAGGGGAGGGCAAATAGGAGAAGGGAGCAATCAGAAGTAAACATTTCTGGGGAAGGAAAAGGGCAAAAGAGAGAATAGAAGAAGTGGGAGGGCAGGATAGGATGGAGGGAAATATAGTTAGTCTTACACAACATGACTATTATGAAAAGTCTTTTGCAAAACTACATTTTACATAGCCTACACTGAATTGCTTGCTTTCTCAGTGGAGATGGGTGGGGAGGGAGGAAGGGAGAGATTGGAATTCAAAGTATTAGGAATGATTGTTGAGAATTGTTTTTGCATACAACTGGAAAATAATACAGGTAATGGGGTATAAGAAACATACCTTGCCCTACAAGAAAAGAGAGAAAAAGGGAATAAGGGAAGGGAGGAGTGTGATACAAGGAAGGGCATATTGAGGGAAGAGGTAATCAGAAGGAAAGGCACTATGGGGTGGGCGGAGGGAAGAGATGAGGAGAAAATTTGGAACTCAAAATTTTGTGGAAATGAATACTGAAAACTAAAACAAATAAACATTTACAAAAAGAATATTTAGCTGAATGATATAAGAAATTCAATAGTAGTAAACATAAAAGTCTTAGCCTTGGTTTCAAAAAATTCAACTTCATATGAACTGATTCAACCATTCTGGAGAACAATTTGGACCTATGCCCAATGGGCTATAAAATTGTGTATAGCCTCTGATCCAGTGATACCACTGCTAAGCCTATATTCCAAAGACATCAAAAAAAGTGGGAGGGAGGGGAGGACCTATTTGTACAAAGAATATTTATAACAGCTCTTTTTGCGGTGACTAAGAATTGGAAATCAAAGGGATGCCCATCAACTGGGGAATGACTAAACAAACTGGAATATGATTATGATGGAATATTATTGTGTGAAATAACAAGCAGGACGTTTTCAGAAAAACCTGGACTTACACGAACTGATGCAAAGTAAAGGGAGAATGTTGAACACAGTAACAGCAATATTGTACAATGAAGAACTGTGAATGATTTAGCTGTCCTCAGCAATACAATGACCGAAGACAATCCCAAAGAACTAATAATGAAGTATACTACTTGCCTCCAGAAAAAGAACTGATATTGTCCGAATAGACTAAAGCATGCAATTTGTTTACTTTCTTTCATTTTTTTAAGTCCTTATACAAAATTACTCATATGGAAATGTTTTACGTATTATACATGTATAACCTACATATTGTTTACATGTTTACATAGATATGTATATTTTAAAAACCAACTTCACTTCTCCAACTGATAAATGGCCAAAGGATATGAACAGGCAGTTTTCAGAGGAATAAATTAAAGCTATTTATAGTCATATAAAAAATGCTCTAAATCACTATTGATTAGAGATGCAAATCAAAACAGCTTTGAGGTACCACATCACACCTATCAGATTAGCTAACATGACAAAATAGGAAAATGATAAATGTTGGAGAAGGTGTGGGAAAAGTTGGAGCTGTGAGCTGGAGAGGAATTCTGGAGAGGAATTTGGAATTATGCCCAAAGGGCTATAAAAAACGTGCATACCCTTTGAACCCAGCAATACTGCTTCTAGGGCTGTATCCCAGAGATCATAAAAATTTTAAAGTGATTATGTGATTGAAATGAAAGCTCCAAAGGAAAGAATGGGAAAGGAAATGAGAGTTCTATGGTAAAGAGTTGAAAGGAGAATAAATAGTTTACCACAGGAGGTGTAAAACATTACTCACGTAATAAAGACCCCATGCAATGATTTTAGAACAAAATCTGAAGCTTCAGTGGTGGATCCACTGAGTTCAGAACTGCAGTAGAACTAAAGCCTATTGGGTCTCAATATCTGGATCTGGCACCAACATGGTGAGATAATATTTGTAACACACTTAGCACACTGCCTGGCACATAGCAGGCATTTATTGCTCCTTCAGGAGCAAAGGGCCACCAGACCGTCTAAGGAGGAATTGAACAGTCCTAGGCTGGAAAAATAGAGTAGATGAAAGCTTCATTGATGACCAGTATTAGGACAGGAATTAGGAATATCCACTGCACTTCTAGTCTGGCCAAGATGAGAAGATCCAGTCTCAAAAAAATAAATAAGCAAATGAGCATAAAAATAAAAAAAAACTCTAAAGAAAAAAATTATGAATAGGAAGACTTCAGAAAAACCTGGAAAGACACATGAATGAAGTGAGCAGAACCAGAACATTATACACAGTAACAGCCAGTGTTCAAGGACTGCTTTTGATAAACCTAAAATAATTCCAAAGGACTCATGATGGAAAGTAACACCCACATCCAGAGAAAGAACCAACGAATAGGAATGCAGAGCAGACGTGGTTTTTTTTATGATTTCTCCCCATCATTATAATTCTTCTACGCAACATGACAAATGTGAAAATGTGTTTAATAGGAACATATGCATAGCGCCTGTATCAGACTGCAGGTCATCTTGAAGGAGGGAGTATAAAGAGGGAGAAAATTTAAAACTTAGGCAAGTGAATGTTGAAAACCAAAAATAAACTAATTTAAAAAAAAAAGAAAGAAAAATCAGCTTCACAAATACAGGAATGGAGAAGCTGGGCTAGATGAAGTTTGTCTGAAAAAGATCCAGGAGCTTTAATAGACTGTGAGCTTAATATATCAATGGTAATAGGGCAGTCAAAAGAACTGATTTTTAGGTAGCACTGAGCAGCCCTGTCTAGCCCTGTGAAAATGACATTATTTTGCTCTAGCCAGCCCACAACTAGAGTCCTGTATTTAGAGCTGGGTGCCCCATTGTGGAAAGGTCAGTGAAATACATGAGGTTCAGAATTCAGAAGGACATTCAAAATAGTAAAAAAAAAAACCTGCCGAAGGGGCTTAGTTTCTAGCTCATTGGAAGTCTATGCAAAAATCCAATGCCCAATTGTCCAGTACGTCGTGGAGGGAATCTTTATTCCAGCAAGGGTAAGACTAAAGGCCTGTGAGTTCCCAACTCAGAAACTGTGTGACTGAATATAGGAGAAAGAGAAGAGAGCCTTTGCTGAATTTAAAAGCGAAAGATAAGAGATGCCCAGGTAGAATACACTCTTTGAATGGTAAAAAAAGACAGTGAAAAAATAGCTCTGGAAGGTGCTACATGAGTAGGCAAGAGATATTCGATCAGATAATTCCATTTTAACTACCAGTGGACCTTGTTAACTGGGGACTGTCTACCTGCACTAACTGAGTGTGGGTGGGGAGTGAAGTGTGTATCATGCTATTAGAATGTATAAGGAGAGATTGTATACTGAAATGGCTAAGAATCAGAGAAACTGAAATCATTTGGAAAATAGACCCTATATGTAATTTCATTTTCAGATCTACTCCTATTTTGATTAAATTAAAGGAACTGGGTTTACTTTAACAGAAAGCAAAGAGGGAACTAAATATTAATATTCAAGTAGCAATCTGGAAAAGCTTCTGCTTTTCCTATAAACACTTCTGTTTTAAAAGTAACATTTAAGCTTGACATTAGGAACACTCAATTCCAAGGATCATAAGCCAGAACTAATGAAGAGTCTCTAGACATTTTAGAGAAAGGGAATAATTACTTCTTCTAGTGGGAGGCACAGGGGGCTAGATAAGATCACCTCTCAGATCCTTCCAGCCTGTGATTCAAAGAAATCAGAGAGGCAAGGGAAATGTGTAAGTAAATTCTAAAGTAAAAATACTTGATGGCCAAATTTAAGCCTTGGATATTCTGCCATCTGTTATTTTTTTAATGAGGAAAATGTCTTAAAGAAAACACAATTGACTGCAATCTATAAACAGCTTCAAGCTTGCTATTAACCAACCATGGATATGGTTGAAAAATAAACATAAATTAAGATGCTGAATTTACAATCTGCAGAGGGATTTTAAGATTTGCAGAGTTCTTTTCTGAGTTTTCTTACCTGTCCAGCATATAATGGAAATAGCACCTCCCATTTTACACAAGGAAACTGAGGATTTGTGACTTGCGGTCATGTAGCCAGTTGTCTTATGTCATGATTTAAACACAGATCTGATTCTAAGTCTGACTTCTTCTATTTCATTATTGCTGAGCCTCAAAGTAGATTAAGGACATGTGTTCTGAAAAGTACATATTCATAAGCATTATTTAGCACTATGTTTCAAAGGGTTCAAATTGCTTCATATTGCGAAGTGTTTTACACACACACCTGCCATCCCACCCAAGGATCCCAGGACAGTAGGATCTTTTTCTTATATTTTTGCATTCAGACTAGTCAAAGTAGATAGTTGTGCCAGAAGGTTCTAGTACTACATTTCCCCCTAGCCAAAAAAGCATTTACTATTGATGGATAAATGTAGCACTGAATGGGTTAAGTAACCATTAGGCATTAACCAGTGAAGACAGTGTGTACCGCATTCTGGCTACCGGTCCAATATTCTTTCCACTAATTTATCCTACTTTCCTTGTTCCTAAAACCAAGAAGTTAAATGGGAAATTTCAGATCTAAACAACAAAGTTAAGAACAAAATTGGAAATTTGCAAAAGGATGACTAAATTTAAAATAATAATAAAAAAGTCAATTATGCAATGAAAACTATATGCCAAGAGATCCTAAGAGTTATCTAAGGTGTCCTGAGGAGTCCAAGTGCTCCATACATCTAAGTGTTTACATGGTTGGGGAGATGATGAATGGGAAACCAGTCCACAAATTCCACAGGACTTATACAGAACAAGGTTTCTTTAAAAAAAAAACTCACAAAACAGATGTCTCATTCATTCATCTTCAAATTGTCAAACTGGGATCACATAAACAGCACATTTCTCATTTTTATTTCAACATTTAAGATATTCACAGATGGAGCATTATATTCTCCATGGCAGACAGTACCAAAGAATACAGACATTCCACAATGGTTAACAAACTGATTTTAGTTACCAGAATTATACATTTGTAACTTGAGTTTTTACCCCCTAGAGATAGCATTCTAATCATGTTTTATCCAGTTTTCCAGTTTTCCAGTTCTGAGTATTTTGCTGGCCTCGTTACCATTAGAAGAAATAGCTGAAAAGAAGTACATGGTACAGGCATACTCAATTGTATTTACATTCTCCATTGATGATTTTTCACCCTATTAGCATAGATATAAATCATACTGTATACATCAATGTTAACTATTAGACCAGTGTGAACCATTAACTATACCATGTAGTATATTCAACCAGTCAATAGATTTAAATATTTTATTCAAAGACTTTATTCTGGATCACCAAACTCCAAATATGGTTTCTAAGCTGTCAATCCACCACACTGACCTACTCAACTCCATTCTTTTGAACATTGAATTTCACTAATATGGGTTAGCTGTAATTTTTATGGATTATATATCAAATCTTAAACCACCAAATATAACGCACAGCTATCAAGGAACAACATCGTCTAAAAACTCGGTAAAACTGAAAATGTGCATTAGTCACATGCAACATGTTTGTTTTTAGTTTTTTGGAGTTTTTCAAACACTTCTTCAAGACTATAAGAACATTTCAGAAATTTGCTTACAGCTGCATATAACCTCTTACATTTCAGAATAAGGCTACAAAGATATTTCTGTCCTTCCTCATCAGTGAAAAAACTTCTATTTTTTTCTAAATATCCTTAGAGATTTTATATAATATATACTCCTTTAAGCCTTACATAGCACTTTCCTCACAACCAGAAGCAGTTCACCAGAAGTGAACTGTTATCATCTCCATTTCACACACTAGAAAACTGATACACAAAGATATGACTTGCCCATGGTGTCAGCCCAAAATCTGTAAGATTATAGATTTAGATCATAGATTTAGAAGGGTTTCATAGGTCATCATCTAGTACAACCCTCTCATTTTACAGATGAGAAAACTAATTTCACATCTAGCACTTCCTCCATTACATGCTACTGCTTCTCCTATTTAAAAAAATGCTGATCACCACGTCTTTAAGAGCTGACAAGGGAGGTGGTTTTCTCTAAAAGATATTTTGAACTTAATAAAGCATAAAAGGACAGTGCGTCAGAGAATTTTTTGTTGCATTAATAATAGATTTGCACACTGGAGTAATAGTGCAATTTACTGAGGCCTAAATATCAATACATCAGTTCTTTAAGTATCATTATACTTTTTTACTTGTCGAGATTTTAATGTGAAGAATGATGAATAAAGTGATGCTTCCCTTTAACTTGTCCCAACACTCCAAACCACACAAACAATAATAAAAATTAACAATGTACTGAATACTAAGTGGGTGTATTTGATGGGTCATTTTAACAGGTAACAAGTTATTACTAATATTGATGCAACTACTTATACATAAGTATTTTAACAAGCTGTTCAACACCTAGATTACTGATGGATTTCAGCACCATCTTCACCACAGCTAAGTATATTAATGCGTTAGCTTTACCCATTTAAAGCTTTGAAATACACCATCTCATTATTCCCTACCAACCAAACTCAAGTCCTTTGCTTTAACTCAATCCTGTTAGTCAGGAAGGAACAATGCTTTTAAATCATATTTCAGATAACTTAAAAGGGTAAAATGTTTCCCTCAAAAATTGGGCAAAATTTCAGTCTAGAGGAATTACAATTTGAATCTTTTGGTCTGTATCATGGGTATTATTATATATCAAGAATTTCCTTATTCCCTCAAAGTATTTAATCAAAATGTAATGCAAAATATTATAAGAATTAATCTAAAAAGTACAAAATCTCACTTAAAAAGAGTAACTTTCAGTTAGGAATCAATAACTATATTCATTGGCCAGATAGTCTTAAAATTAAGCTCCTGACTATTCTATTATAAAATGTTTCCTGGACTGCAAATCAAACGAATATATTTAATAGGAAGGGTGGAGTTCCTAGGCATTTGCAGAGAACCAACGAAACACTGTCAAATATCTAAGCTGACTGACAGCAGTAGCCATTGGGTACCAAATTCAAATCCACTTTGTTAACAACAATTTATTTTTAAAAGGCTTTCAAGAAACAATATATATGAGTAAATCATAATGGCATAGTTATATGAATTGATCTTAAAGTGCCACCACAGTAAAATAATCTCATTTTTCATAGCCCTACCTGAATGTACATTCTATTCTAAAAATGTGATCAAGTTTGGATCATTCAAAATAGAAGTATTCTTATCCCTACCTGCCTTTGATCTAAAGCTGTATGACCATTAGTCTTCCCATCTTTCCTAACTACTCAGTTACATTTCCCTTTAACACACACAAGGTTTTCACAAGTATTGCATGGTTCCACACACACCTCTATCGACGCCTTCTTCAGATCTTGTACTATTGTGTCTGTTATCAGTGTTTGTGCATTTGCTATTTCACTATTTCTGTGCCTCTCTCTTTAGACACAATATGGTAAAGGAGCTAAAAGCTAAGTAGTAGGTCAGTCAAACCCACTCAGGTGCATGCTGGCACTTAAGTGCATGGCCAAAACAGTATCATTCCCAACCGACTAATGTGGGAAACATTATAGAAAACAAATATCTGCCTATTCTTATAAAAGTTCACTATAATAAAGTAACAACATGGTTACGCATAATTACTTCTCTGATGACAAAGTTAATATACTATCACACTCTCAGATGGCAAAGTCTATATACTCTCCATACTCTCTGTATCTAAAATAAAAAGGTAGGACCAGTAAACTTTCTGGATTTTTATTAAATCCTAATCTGAGGTAATTTAACAATAATATCTGATTTTACAGACATCATCCTAAAAGCTGTAAACATCTTTCAAAAGTAAAGGCAAATTAAGACTTTCATATCATGATCTGCAGACTACACAAGGTGGCTTGGTAACTACACAGAACTCTGGCGTAATTAACATACACTTGCTTAGAGTAAATACAAGCAATGTTCATTTTTAAGTATAATGCAATATCTATTACAGGAGAAGTAATTCTAAGGCTTCCAAATACAATATTTAAATTGATAATCAGTACCTTAGTGAGTGATACCTTAGTACTTTAATACCACTAAAGGCTCTAAAAATTAACATTACATCATTACCTTAGTGAGTGATACCTTAGTACTTTAATACCACTAAAGGCTCTAAAAATTAACATTACATCATTAAGGGAGAGAAGCAAAATTCAAATTTTAAAAGGACAAGCCACCCTAGGGGAAAATGAAAGAAATGAAGAGAGAAAGAAGTAAAATTATGACGGTGAAAAAAATTTAAGTCAAATCAGTTTTGGATATTTTGAAGAGAAAAGATGATAAGCTCTAGCTTTCACAAATCAAATGTTTATTGTTAAATTCAATGCTATTCAATGCCTCTTTAACATTAGTCGAGTTGAAACTAAAAGATCTAAAAATTGTTAATATTGGCCTTACCAGTAACCAACACTTCTGATCAAAAAAGGCCACAACAGTTAGATTTTATTACTTGATTTTATTTTACACCAGGTGGTGGATGCAAAGCATTCCTTTTTAATAAAGTATAGACAATTAGCTTCACTCAGAATACACTTTTAATGCACATTTAAAAAAAAAGGATTCATCTTACAAATTGTTTGCAATCCAAATATACAATAGCTTGGAAAACAAATAGTTTAGAAAACAAAAGCCAATGTAAAAAGACTGATTAAAACAACTAAACAGTACAGGTTTCATATGGCTCTGATTTTACAGTTTTCTTACTGCATCATCAATATCAGAAATCTGTTCCTTCAGCTGACTCCATTGTTCTGGATTTAAAGAAATACCTAAAACACATTTTTTAAAAAAATAAGTTAAAATTTATTTTCAGTGCAGATCTTTGCAAATGAAACTTTACAACGGAAATATCACAATTTAAAATTTTAATTACCAATCTTGAATACCATTAAGAGTTTAAAAAAAAATCATTACCGCTGCGTACAACCTTATTTCTCCACAAAGCACTCTCTGGTCAGGCCAAACAGAATTCATTATCGCTCTTATACACCAGCTCCACTTTGAAAGACCAGTGTATCTCTCAATTTTTAAATACATTCCTGTACAATCATGATAAATAATCCGAGCAAATGATAACATGCAGCTATAGCACAGTCATCAGGAAATTAGCAACCCAAGCAGGCATGCGCAAATTTGCTGATTAACAACCAAATCCAGAACCGAGCAAGATTTTCTTCAAAGGTCCATAGGTACCCAGGTAAATCTCTTAGTTCAGGAGTGTTAAACAACTCGTAGGGTACAGAACTCTTAGGACATTTCTGATGAAGCTAACTTGGGGTGGGGAGACCACACAGTGCAGGACACGTTAAGTAGTGTTTCTGAAAACTATATAACTATATAACACATTAAATTGCCACATTTCACAGAATTCTA
Source organism: Potorous gilbertii (assembly GCA_028658325.1). Classification (NCBI taxonomy): domain Eukaryota; kingdom Metazoa; phylum Chordata; class Mammalia; order Diprotodontia; family Potoroidae; genus Potorous; species Potorous gilbertii. The sequence continues at coordinate 666,677,861 of CM053769.1, forward strand.
GAGGCTACAAAACCTAGCAGTACAAATGAAGGGGTAGGAATCACCCAAGAGGGATAGTAAACTTCATTTTTACTTTCACATCACCAAAAGTTAGCATGGGCCAATAAAAATGTGTTACATTAGCAAATTACCATATTTTGTACAAAGTTATCACTATGAGTACAACTATTAGAGTTATACACTCTTTCACCTTATCTAAATTTGAATGTAAGCTCATCAAGGACAGGTATTTTATATTTTTCTATCTTATCCTCTAAACCTCCAATATTTAATGCATTACTTCCACGAGTAAATAAGTGGAGAAAAAAATGAATTCTGAAGATTTCTGTATGCATAAGGGCAATTATAAAACTGTAAAATGCATTAGGGAACAACTATCTAAATTATTCAAATACTTTAACATTTGCAGCAACAAAAAATCTAGCTAACATGCTGGACTGATTACTGCTGAAAGTAGAAAGTGAAAGAAGGTGAATGAGACCAACGTTCAAGACGATCTGAACAAGACTTAAAGAAGGTGATAGACAGATATCATAGAGAAAGCATTAAATTTAACAGTACCATGTGTGAGACAATGAAATTTTATACAAAGAGGAAGAACAGCAAGTGGAACACCCTAAATGACAGGGAAGTGGAGTAAACAATAGAGAAAACAAGCAGCTCTTTGTCTTGTTAAAGTTTTGAGGCAGTCCACACAGTAGTCCGTACGTTCATGCGGCTGCTTTTCCAAGGTTCTGTTTTCTAAGTGTACTGCTTCCAATGCAGAATAATTCTTTACTTTGGATTCAGTGACTCACCAATCACTCTCTCTAATCGCTCCTTAACAAGACTTTAATCTCCTTCAATTCTCCCCAACTCCCGTCCTCTCTTCTCTATTCTCAGCATTCCTTCCCTGTGCAAACTTATACGCTTACAAAACTTAAAAGAATCCCTGTCATTACAGTGATACATCTAAATCACAATATCAAAACTGAGCTCGTTATCTTCATCCCTAAACACTTCTCTCCGTAGCACCACCACTCAGGAATAACAACACCTACCTCCCAGGGTCACTGAAAAATCAAATAAGATTATACAAACTTTAAAACACTATATAAATGTTGATTATTATTCCCTATGTCTGCAATGTCCTCTCTCTTCAGTTTAACCTACTGCATTCCTACCCATGGTCCATTCATTAAAGGTCAAATAGTATGCTACTTCTTCCACAAAACCTTCCTGATTTTTACCCACAAGCAATGATGGCTCCCCTCCCCTAAGCCATACAAAACACTTTGCTTTGCACTTAAGAAATTACGCATGTTATAGTAATTTGTGTTTCTGTCTTACACCCCCACTAGACTAAACTCAACAATGTAACATGCTGTAAGTCTTAGAGTCAGGTGAGCCCTGAGTTTGAATCTCAATTCCTGGAGCTTAATATGGAGTTGATTCCCCAAGAAAGTCACTTCTCAGAGGTTGTTTCCTCAACAATAACAAACGCTACCTACCTCAAAGGCACATTTCAAAAAGGAATGCTCTGTAAACTTCAAAGAACTGTAAGAAGCACATGAATTTGTATCATCATTCTCTCTCAAGCACCTCACACAATGTTCTGTACACAAATGGTCCCTTAAATAAATGCTTGTGGAACTGAAAAATGAATTAAACTAATTCAAGAGCAAAGATGAAGTCTTCTCTTTCCTTAGTGGCACCTAATATGGGACTCAATAAAGCAGCTATTCAACAAATGCTTCTTGAATAAACAAACAAGATTTCAATAAAACAGATGTGAGACAAGATGAAGAAGGGAAGGGTCAGGGACAGAGATAAATATCAACAATTATTCTCTTGCAGATCAAAGACAGAGAGTATGTCCCTCCCTAGGGAAGGGAACCTAAAAGAATTGTATTCCCAACTGATTTTCTTGACAGTCCAGTTGGCCTCCAATTATCCCAAAAAACTGTATAAAAAAAAATAACTTCAACTTGATGGATTATAAAAGGCTATTCTGGAAGTTCTCTGAACGACAATCAAAAATATTACATTAAACTTTATACGATATACATAATTTTTAAATCTGTGCACTAACAGATCCTATTTTTAAAAATTCCTAACTGGAACATATCCACAACGGTGTCTAGGAGTAACAAAATAAAGTTAATCTCATCATTCTCAGGATTTCACAAGTAAAGTACTCTTTCCACTGATAATTCATCATTGCTCCTTTCATGAGTTTCTGCAGCCGAAAAGTTCAAACACTTTGTAAGCAACTTTCTGGTGACTGGCTTGATGACCATGGCTGGTCTTTCTTGTATGGTAGTACTTGCTACGACATAATAGACCCCACTGGTAACTCACCATCTACAGGCCAAAAGGAAACTTCAAAATGGAATTTTTTTTATCTTACACCAATACATATAAGTACATAAAGAAGAAATGTATTTAACTTTCATATTAATGATAAAATTTCCTAATGAGAAATCAGAGTAAACAGGTTTTAAGCAAATTATAGAGATAAGAACCCTTTATATTCTGTATTATATGTATTCTTTTGAGACATATAAGCATAGTTCCTTCTTAACAATCCTCACAGATAATTACCTTTCAAAGAAGAAAAAAAACTCACCTTTTCTACCAGGCTTCATTTCACCTTCCTGGTCCATCCAGTATTCTCTAATATCAATTAGGACTTTTCCTTTAAAGTCTCGAACACTGACATATCTCATTTTTCCAATCTGCAAATAAAATAAGTTCATGAAAGATTCCTATCACTATTTATTTGCACAATAAATTGTGTACAGACTTAAATCACATTAGTTACTGAGTACTTCACTAAAACTACCTGATTCTATTATTCAATTATGAACAATCTCATGACTCCTATTTGACTACTGTTCTCAATCAAATCAAAGTGTCTACATAATAAAATTCAATAAAATTTCTCTTAAAAACCTTCCAAATAGTTTCAAAAACAGCTAGGAAAGGGAAATATTTACAAAATTTGCATTAATAAATGTGGAAAATCTATTATCTTGGGTTTTTTAAAATAAAATTTTATTAATGTCTTCTGTTCTTTATATCATCATAATCATCTCCAGTGTCCCCTCCAACCTTATCTCAGAAAGTCATCCCATATATCAAGTGGTATTTTTAAATCAACACAACTGGCATACAGAGAAATTCCAAAAACCTATGCAATATTAACACCTGTCACTTCTACAAAGGAGTAGGTTATGGGTCTCCCCTCACATATCTTTATTCAAATCATATTTGATCTTTATTATACTGTTACATTCACTTCTGATTTCGGGGGAAGGGTGGTTGTTCTTTCCATTTAACATTGTAATTAGAGTGTATGCTATTTAACTGGCTCTGCTTATTTCATTCTCTATCAGTTCATATAGCTCTTTCCATGCTTCTCGATATTTATCACACAGATCACCTCTAATAACATAGTAATACTCCACTGCATTCATGTACCACCATATGATTGGCCATTAACCAATGGGCATCTCTTCTGTTTCCAATGCCTTGCTATCACAAAAAATGCTGCTATAAATATTTTGGTGTAATATGGGACTTTCTTCTTTCGGATGGTTTCCTTAGAGTATAAGCCCAATAAGAATTTCTGGTTAGCAGGATATGAACATTTTAATCACTTTATCTGCATAATTTCAAATTGCTTTCCAAAATGACTATACCATTTCACAGATCTACTATCAATGTATTAGCGTGTCTACGATTAAATAACCATTCCAAAATTGACCATGGCTGTTTTTTGTCATGTTTGACAAATCAGAGTGTGAAGTGAAACCTTAAAAGTTGTTTTGATTTTCATTTCCTTACTGTGATTTTGAATTCTCTTTCATGTGATTGTGAATACTCTGCAATTCTTCTTTTAAACTGTTCATATCCCTTCACCACTTAACCACAGGGAAATGGCTAGTACTCATACATATGCGTATATATACAAAATGTTTACATTAGTCATATACACACATTTATCAAGTTAATGTTTAGTATTAAACCTTTATCAGAAAGATTCCACAAAGATTTTTTTTCCCATTCAACTACTTCTTTTCTTATCATAGGTGCACTAATTTTGTCTGTGCAGGATCTTTTCAGTTTCATATCTAAGTTATCTATTTCATATTTTGTAACTGCCACTTTCTCATTTGGTTAAGAATATTTCTACTCATTACTTTGAGAGCTATTTTTTTCTCTTCTAATTTTTTTTAATCATATGATCTTTAATATTAAGGTCACATGTCCATTAAAATGTTACCGTGGAATATAGTGTAAGGTATTGGTCTAAGTCTAATTTCTGCCTGAATTTCAGTTTTCCCATCAGTTTTTAATCAATTTAAGAGTGTTTTCCTAAGTAATTTATGTTTTCCACTTTATCAAACACTGGGTTATGGAGTCCATTATTTCTGATTCTCCCTTTCTAGTATGTTCCAATGATTAACCAAATATTTTAATCAACAACAGATGATTTTGATGACTGATGCTTTAGAACAGTTTGCTGTCTAGAAATGCTATTGTCCCTTCAGCTCAATTTCTTTTCATCATTTTCTTCAATATTCTACTTTATCAAATTCAATAAAATAGTCCCTTAGAAATTTCATTAGTACAGGAAACTATCATCTTTGAAAGAAAACTCTTTAGAGTACAACTACAAGGACACATATTCCCAATAGATACTAAGTGATAAAATGCACAAATTTAATGCTTTTTGTTTTAGCCAAATATTAGTTCCAGAGAAGAAGAGCAGTCAGTAAGCATTTATTAAATGCCTATTAAGTGACAGGCACTATGCTAGCGACTAGGGATACCACGACAGAAATAAAAGTCTCTCAGCTCTCAAACAAATTACTTCCTATAGGAAAAGACCACATAAAGAACTTGTAAAATATAACTATTTTAAAATTACATACAAGGTAATTGTATTTTCAATAACTGAAATGGGGGAAGCAGAAAAGGCCTCCCCTAAGAAAGGCTGCTTCTGCTGAGTTTGGAAGGCAACTAGAGATTTTAAGAGGTGAGGAGGGAGTACACTTCAGGCACTGTGAATGCAGAAAGATGGGAAATGGAAGTGTCATGCATGAGGAACAAAAAAGCTAGTATGCCTGGACCAGAGTACATAAAGAGGTTGTGAAGAGCTTTAAATGGACTGGAAAAGTTAAAGAAAGCTTTTCCTTTGGGAAATACAAATTTAAATGGATTACTAACGTGATCAAGACATAAAACATAAAGTTAGAGATATTACCATTTCTTACAAAATGGAAGAGGGTGGCATAGAAAAGACAGTCAGAAATGCTTTAAACAAGGACTAAAGGAATGGCTCATAAGATAAGCTAAACAGCTTAGGTATTACTAATGGAAGATATTTTTCTAATTCACCAAATTACCGTTTACATATTCTGTATATTCTTATGCAAAAAAATATCTCCTGGTACAGAATGTAAGTTCCTTAAGACCAGGGATTGTTTCCTTTTTGTCTTTGTATCCCTAGTGCTCAGCATATAAGAGGCCCTTAATAAATGCTTCTTGATTGAGAAAGGATATCTGGTAAATGACCTGTTAGACTAATAAACATTAACTAAGTGCCTACTATATGTCAAATTGCTTAAGTGCTAGAGAAAACTAAACTATTTCTATGGTCCAGTCAATAATCCTAAAACTTTTCCTGAGATAAATTTTAAATTTAAATTTTAAATTTCGATCCAAAAATTTTATGTAACATATTTCTGTTTAGTAGTATTGGACTCTATGACCCCATGGACTCTAGCACCCCAGGCTCTTCTGTCCTCTAGTATCTCTGCAAGTCTGTCCAAGTTCATATCTGTTGCTTCCATGAAACTACCTTCTCCTCTTATCTTCTGCTGTCCTCTTTTTCCTTTTGCCTTCAATCTTTCCAAACATCAGGGTCTTTTCCAATGAGTCCTGTCTTCTCACTATGTGAGCACAGTATTAAAGCTTCAGCTTCAGCACATAACCTTCCCAGTGGACAGCCTGAATTAATTTAAGTATTGACTGATTTGACCTCCTGCAGTTCAAGGAACTCAAGTCTTTTTCAGCCCCACCATTCAAAAGCCCCGATTCTGTGATATTCAGCTTTCCTTACCATTCAACTCTCACAGCCATACACCACTGCTGGAAAAACCATAGCTTTGACTATAAATAAGGACCTCTGTTGGAAAGGTGATGTCTCTGCTTTCTTAGTACCCTACCAAGATTTACCATAGCTTTCCTTCCAAGGAGCAAGTGTTTTAAGGCTTGGGATTTTAGACCCACAAAAATAAGGGTCCTTTAACCCTCTGTAATACTGTGGAGACAATCAGGTCAAGGGCTTGTGAAGTTAGCATACATTATTATTATTTGTGTCTCAATGTTACATTGTAAATGCTTTAAAAGAAGTATCAACTGACCGAAAGGTGGAATGATTTTGTGATATGCACCGTGTTAAAAATGAAAAAGAAAAAAAAAGTAAATCGGGTGATAACACACAGCCTTGCCTTACTCCTTTCCTAATCAATTATCGCATGCTTGGATCTAACTTGCTTCTTGGCCAGCACACAAGTTCCTCAAGGACAAGTCAGATGATCTGGTACTCCCCTCTCTTAAGAGGACTTGTGATCACAGTCAAAGGTCATGACATGTGACATGTCATCCAATGAAGCAGAAGCAGAGGTTTTTCCCAGAATTACCTTGCTTTCTCCACAACACAACAAATGTTCCCAATTTGGTCTCTAGTATGTCTGCCTCTTCAAAATCCAGCCTGTTCTGGTAAGTCTCAGTTCACATACTTGTGAACTTAAGGAATCTTAAGCATAACTTTGTCTGGCATGTAAAATAAGTGCAATTATTCAATAATCTGAACATTCCTTGACATTGCCCTTTTTTAGGGCAATGAAAATTGATCTCTTCCAATCCAGCAGCCACTATTAAGTTTTCCAAATTTGCTGACATATTAAGGGCAACACTTTAACAGAATCATATTTTAGGGTTTTAAATAACTTAAGTTGGAATTCTATCACCTCCTCTAGCCTTACCATTAGCAATGCTTCCTAAGGTCCACTTGCCTTCATTCTCTAGGATATCTGGCTCTAGATTAGTTATCAAACCATCTTGGTTATCAGTGATGTTAAGATCTTTCTTTCATAGTTCTTTTGTGTATTCTTCCACCTCTTTTTAACCTCTTCTGCTTCTGTTAAATCCCGGCTATGTCTGTCTTTTGTCATGCTCATTTCTGCATGAAACTTTCTCTGATAGTTCAAATTTTCTTCAAGAGATCCTCCTGTCTTTCCCATTCCACTGTTTTCTTCAATTTCTTTGCATTGTTCATTTGAGAAAATATTATCTCTCTTGCTATGCTCTGTAATTCTGCATTCAGTTAGGTATATCTTTCCCTTTCACCTTTCATTTTTCTTTCCTCAGTTATTTGTAAAGTCTCATTAGACATCCATTTTGCTTTCTTACTCTTCTCCTTCTTTGGAACATTTTTTGTTGATGCCTCCCATACAATACTGCAAACCTCTGTCCACAATTCTTCAGGTACTCTGGCACTATTTATCAGCTCTAATCCCTGAAATCTATTTATCACTTCCACTTCCTATTCATAAAGGACATTAACTGGGTCATACATATAGTCTAACTGGGGACAGCAAGGTGGCACACTGGACATAGCACTAGCCTAGAGTCAGGAAGACTCATCTTCCCGAGGTCAAATCCCATCTCAGACACTAGCTGTATGACCCTGGGCAAGTCACTTAATCCTGTTTCCCTCAGTTTCCTCATCTGTAAAATGAGCTGGAGAAGGAAATTGCAAACCATTCCAGAATTTTTGCCAAGAACTCCCTAAATGGGGTCACGAAGAGTCAGACACAACTGAAAAAATAACTGAGCAACATATGGTCTGATAGTTTTCCCTATTTTCTTCAATTTAAATCTGAATTTTGCAAATAAGAAATTCATGATCTGCAACTCCAGGTCTTATTTTAAATGACTGCATATAGCTTCACCTTTGGCCTCAAAGTATATTCTCAATCTGATTTCTATATTGACCATCCGGTGATGTCCATGTGTAATGTCCATGCCTTTCAGGTTGTTGAAAAAGAGTGCTTGTCATGACCAGCAAGTTATCCTGACAAAACTCTAGAAAACTAGTAGTCTCTGCCCTGCTTCATTTTGTACTCCAAGGCCAAAAGTGTCTTGCTCTTCTTACTTGATTTCCTACTAAAATTTAGCATTCCAATCCCCTTTGATGAATGTGACATTTTTTTTGGTGTTTTATCTAGATAATATTGTAGGTCTTCAAAGAAGTAATCCACTTTGACCTTTCTGATATCAGTGTTTAGGAGCATAGATATGTATTTCTGTGATGAACAGTGTGCCTTGGATTCAAACACAAAATTTGGTCATTTTTTGAAGAGAAATTTACTTCAAAATAACATTAATTTGATCAGTATAGATTATCCTGGATCAAATAAATAATACTAGTTTCACATTTTAGAGAGTATTTTATGAGTTACTATGGTAAAAGAAATCATCTGGTAGCAGTCTTCTAGCAACAGGACTTTCCAAACTTAATCAGAGGGGTCTGCACACAGCAGACTCTGGTGCAATTGCTATCCAAAGCCTTTCCGACCTTACTTGCTACTTTCCAGAGGTTACACTCCAGTGGCATAACCCTCAAAATCCAGGGATCACATTAGAATTATATTCAACAATTCCCATCCATGTTAAGTCTAACAAGAATGCTTCTCCTGCAGTAAAGCACCCATACAGGGATATCTGTTCCCAAGATATTTCAAAACATGTCTAAAATAGAACTTATAACCTTTCTGATCAAATCCTACCCTTTTCCAAACCCCTCCATTTCTGTTAAGGGCATTACAGTCTTTCAGTCACTGTCAATTCAGCATTTTCCATATCCCTAAAATACCTAGTCATCTGCCAACTTTCATCATTTCTCCCTCCACAACAACTCTCTCATTCATCTTCTCCTCACTCAAAGAGCCAAGCCTTTCCCCTGCCATGCTTGTCAAATTTACATGTTAACACAATGCAGGGAGAAAAAACTAACACTGGATAATGGAGTCAGCATCCAAAAAGACCCTGACAAGCTATGATAGACACTGGGCTAGATCTAATAAGATAAAAACCAACAGGAATAAATGCAAAATCTTACACTTGGGTACAAAGTATCAACTGTGCATGTACAGAATCAGGGAGACATGACTAGGCAGCACTTTGTCTGAAAAGCATTTGTGGGTTTTAGTGGACTACAAACTCAATATAAATTAGTAATATGATGTGTTGATCAAAAAAGCAAAATTAAAATCTTGATCCACACATATAGATTCCTTTGGAGTATAAAGAGTACATATAATATAGTATAAAGGGTCATCTGTTACCAGATGACCTTTAAGGTCCTTTCCAGCTCTAAATCTACAACCCTGTTAGCCTAAAATGAGATCTCATCACTCAACTAAAACTATTTTCTCAAAAATGACCAATTATCTCCTAATCATTTAACCGAACGGTCTTTCAGTTCTAATTCTTCTCGATATATCTGACACTGATGACCACCACCACCATCTCCCAGAGTCTCTAATCTTCAGGGTTTTTAGACACTACTCTCTTCTGGTTCTAGATCCCACCTCTCTCCTCAGTCTCTCTGGGTGGCACATCATGCCCTTAACAGCAGGTACTCTTCTGTCCAAGAACCTCTTCTCTTCTCTCCCGACATATTCTTGTTACTCCTAAGTTTTACATGGATTTAAATAACTATGTCTTCTCAAAGCAGATGATTCCCAGATCCACATAATTGGCCCCGTTTTTCTTCTAAACCACAGACCCACATCAACAATCTCCTTTAGAATATCTCAAATTGGATATCCCAGGATCATCTTAAAACTCAACATGTCCAAAACTGAACCCATTATCTTTCCCCCAAACCCTCTCCTCTTCCAAACTCATCTACTTTTCCTGCTGAAAGCACACCTTCCTTCTAGTCTCTCAAGCTCATAACTTTAGTATTATTTTGGCGTCCGCACTCTCCCTTATCATTACCAAGTCCTGTCATTTCTGCCTTCACATCTCTCCCGTCTGATCACCTTTCTACCCATTCACATGCACAGCTGCCACCTCATTTCAGGCCCTTATCATCTCTTGCTTAGACTGTTATAACTGCCCTGACTCAAGTCTCTCTCCCACTCCTATCCAACCTACATACCCCTACCAAACTAATTTTCCTCAAGCACTGATCTGACCATGACTCTCCAATTCAACTCATTCCCATGTCTTCCTAGGATAAATTGTAAATTTCTCTCTTTAACTTTTAAAGCCTGTAAAAACTTGACCCCAACTTATCTTTTCAGACTCACTAGACAAGTCTCTTCCTTCTATACTCTGTGACCAATACAAATTGGTCTAATTTCTGTCCCACATATACAATACTTCATCTTTCATCTCCATGCTTTTGCACTGACCATTTCCCCAAGCCTGGAATGCACTCCCTCCTTACCTCTGCCTCAATACCCCTATCTTTCCTGGAACATGCTTGCTCAGTCACCATCTTTTACACCAAGATTTTCCTGATACTTCCAAATGCCAAGCTCTCTTTCTAAAACCACCTCTTATTTAACCGCTTTGCATATACTTGTATTTATTAACTTTATATTTATGGTGAATTTGTTTTATATGTACTACTTATCTCTTCCATTAAAATAAAAGCTCACTGCAAATAAAGACTGTTTCATTCTTTACACTTGTATTCTCAGGAACTAACACAGCTCCTGATACATAGCAGGTGCTAAATTGATATTTGATATTGATCAGTAAGTGTGTTAGAGTACCTTTTTACATTGACTAAATCAATGTCAAGGATGAAAGTTCTGATACTACCATTTCAACATCAGGATGGGAAAAAATTCTTCCTAGCATCACGTATTTCAAATGTCAACACTGGATGAATGTACCCCCAAACCCACTTTTCAAGATGCCTTTACTCCATACTCCCACTCTAACAAATATCTCCTCTGTGTATAGATTAGATTAGCAACAAGGAAGAATTACTTTTTTTCTAAATTGCATATAAACATTACATAATCTCAGATAGCATACTCCTAAATTTCAGGCCTATCAGGTAACTTTAGCTATATTATTTTACCCTTTGCTTTGCTCAAAGGCTGAAAAGATGGAAAAATATGAAGTACCTTCTCCTTCCCTCAGTCCTCCCAACATACAAAAAGGGCAAACCAGTTACTTATAACCTCTAAATGACTTTGATCAGCTCTTCAGAAATGGCTGGCTCACAGAAGTATCACTAATAACTGTGTATTCAGCTTCACAAAGAAACCCTAAGTACTGAAGCAATCTGTTTACTTGTCCCTAGAGACAGGATTCTAAGTCATTAGAGAGAGATTCTTTTTTTCCTTCAGTAAATTAAATCCTATAATAACCTTTGACTTACAAAACTGTACTTTAAAAAACTTCACAGTCATAAAGTCCTTATTTGTACCTAAGACAAAATCTCCCTTGCCATAACCAAAGATTGTTGTCACCTGTTTTACTCTCCCAGAATAGATTTTTTTCCAGGGGTTGAGGGAATAAGAGAGGCAATCTTTCTCCTGGTCCTTAAACTGTCTTCCAGGACAACTAAAACGGCTCGAGGTCACTAATAAACTTTTTTCGAAATACAATCACCCTTTATGAATCTTTATTTCTCTTTGGAGAGGCAGCCTTGATATTTGAGAACCTAAAGACACCTAGGTTAAAAATCTCACTTTAAATATATACTATTTGTGTAAGCATGAATAAATCTTTTAACGTCTCTGAAACCAGTCTCGTGTAAAATGGCCAACAGTAATATCTTCTAGTATTTACTTCCTAGAGCAACTCTGAGAATCAAATGTGATAATATATGTAAAGTGCTTTGAAAACTTTACAGCACTACACAAAGGTCATCAATTATTATTTTCGATATGCCCGATAAATATGTCCCTCTTGAAAATCACATTCTTCTATGACACTTGACCCTCAATATTTTCTTCTTCTCTCTTAACCATGTCTCGTTTGCTCTTCTACCTTCTACCAATTGGCTACAAGTTTTCACAGAAGCTTCACTACATGATCTCTTATACTTCTCTGTCTATACTCATTTCTTCAGAGAGCTCCTCCAATCTTAAGGTTTCCACTTTCACCCCCGATTCCCAAAATCTACATTTGAAGCCACAACTTCTCATTTATTCTAGTACAAAATGTCCTGTCGCACACTATGAATAACAAAGAAACCTGGGAACACTGAGGAATTGATACTGAGAAAAGTAAGCAGAATCAAAACAAGTTACACCATAATGATCTTAACAATATAAAATAAAACAAAGCTAGAAACGAAAACTCTGATCCGTTGCCTTTAAGATTCCTTCCTTCTAGGTAGATCAATCAAATATTTATTAAGCACCTAATAGGGATTCAACTACAAAGAATGAGACACCCTACTCTTAAGGCATTTACATTCTAGCTGGGAGGACAAGTGCTCATATAAGTACAAAAAGAACGTAAAGAGAATAAATACAAAGCAGAACAATAAACTGTAGTCTGGGAGGGCAGGCGCTGGCATTCAGAGTATCAGAAAAAGCTCTATGGACAAGATGATGCTTCAGCTGTGTTCTGAAGGAGCAGAGGGATTCCATGAGGAGGAGGTAGAAAAGAATAGATTCTAAGCAGGGCAGGGATGGCCAGTGGAAAGAAGTAATGTGAACAAGGAACAAACAGGTCTATGTGGCTGCATCTCAAAAACTCAGCACATATAATGTCCACATAATGTAAATGGAAAACTAATTGGGGATAGGTTGTTAAAAGGTAAATAGAGGAATTTATCTTAGAGGCAACAGGGGGCCCCTGGGGCTTGATGAGTATGAGAGTAACACAGTCAGATAAGTACTTAAGGGCAAAGAGATGGGGAACACAATTTATAAATAAATAGGCAGATACAAGATACATATAAGGCAGAAAGATATGGTATGCTAAGTACGTAGTCTTTGTATCCAGTTGCGATCTTATCTCCCAACCCAAGGAACAAACTCTTCGTAAAACAACACTTTCATCAAACCGTTTCCTTGTTTAAGACCCCATAGACCCTATTAAAAAAACTCCCCATTGCTTATCAAAATGAGATCAGACTCCTTAATCTGGCATTCAAAGCCTACTGATGAAGCTACAACTTTTCCTAGCCATATTTCTCAGGCTAATACTCCCTGATCAGAATCAAACAGGCTTCCTTAGAATCTCCTTCATAATAAACTCATTCCTACTTCTATCTTTGATTATTCAATTGCTCCACCTAAAATGCAGTCTTTTTGCTAATTAATAGTCTATCTATCCTTTAAAGCCCAGCTCAAGACTCACCTTCAATTTACTTATCACTTTTAATTTCCATAACATTTCTTTTATGGGAATTGCCATCAAGAAGTATTTTTTAACTCAGGCACTATACATACAACTTCAGTCATAATATTCAAGCTACTATCCTATGTTAATTCTCAATGCTGTCCAAAGAACTATTTACTTGAAAAAAAAATTAAATGTGGCATCTTTTCAACTAAAACAATGATGATGACTATACAAGAAAGTCATGCAATTATACAGCATCAGATTTAGACTGGATAAAGAAGCCACTAGAACCAAACTTTTCATTTCACAGGGCAGACACTCAAGATGTCTTACCTAGTGACTTACCCAACATTACAGAGTAGTAAATACCCATCAGAATTCAAAACCCAATCCTGTCCCTCCAAATCAAATGTCCCTTCTCCTTCCCTTTTACTTCATGATCTTTAGCACCAAAATACACAGGAACTGCTCTGTTGCTAAGGATACATAACTGTCAGCTTTACCTGGAACATATGATCATCTCGGCTGCTGCTTTGTTTGGAAGAAGCTGGTGCTTTAGAACTTTCTCCTGTCTTTTGCTTCTTTATAGGCTTTTCTGGAAGAGCTTGCTTTTTCCTCTTTGCCTTAAAATACAAATTTTAAATATGGTCAAAGCATGCAAAAAGAAAATAAATTTTTAAGTTCAATATGATTTTACAGCTGATAAAACCACAAAAGAATCAAAATTCCAAATGTGGGGCAATGTTTTAAAAGTAACCTCATTTACTCACTAGGAACATAAGTCTTCAATCCACACATATGGTAAAAAATAAGTAGTAGGTTTTCTTATTTAAATGCATTACTTATACTTTTATTTTCTTTAAGATCACTGTAATTTTCCAATAACTTCCTGTGAGAAGCTTCCTTGTTTACTACAAATAAGTACAGTCAAGAAAAGAAATTAGCACATGGGATCCACTGGCCAATTCTGACAGTTCACCAACTCCACTGATAGGAGACATTTTTCAGTAGTTCTCTGAAGTCACTATTGGCAATACAGTTTGAATAAAGACTAAAACCAGGACTGGAATTTGTGACCCATTAATGTATATTATTTATTAAATTGTTTATTATTTATTTAGAGCAAATCACACAGATATATAGTAAACTAATAAGGAACGCAAATTAGAACCCTCCTACTATATACCTAAAGAGAACAAGAGAAAGAGATATTTTGGGCTGGGCTCTGGAAGTTAACATCTTGGACTTTTATGGTATGTTATGAGTATTTATACACTATTATGGAAATCATCAAAATAATGAACTTTTTCAGTGTTACATTAAAAGCTTTCTAAATAGTTACAAAATTAGCCAAAAAGACCTTAATAGTATTTAAATGAAGTTCTTCCCCAAATCAGTAGAGGGCAGTCATGATCCTAAACTGGAAAAAAAATGACCTTTTTATGGGAAAGTACAAGAAACAAAACAGATTTCACTGGTATTGGGAATTCAAAGAACAAAACTGTTCTGTAACTTACAGGCTTAGAGCATAAAGCACTGAAATGTTACCTCTATGAGTCAGAGAGGTGATTAAAAATTTAAGTACATAAAACTATGTGTTTTCTTGACCTGTGTCCACTAAACTATGTTGTTTCTCAATATATGAATAAAAGTATTATATTCAGCATTTTACTGGGTATGATGAGAGAAAACTAAAAGACTAGAAATCTAAAAAGTGTCAATGAATTAAAGGGAAGCACAGTCAGGATTTGTAGCACCATTCCAGATCTAAGTAGTCAAAATTAGCTCATCATACAGAAGCCTGTTAATGGGTAAATTAAAAGCACTTTAATCATGAGTTTTCCTCTTAATTCCACCTTCTTTAATATCAAAGTTTTGTTTTAAGCTGTGAGGGTAAAAGATCCACACTATATTTTTAAAAGGCTATAAATAAATACAACTTTTCCAAAATTTTTTCACTTTCATTTAACAAATAGATGCAACAGACAAAAAAACTGGAAGCCAAAAGACTTAAGTCTACATATTTCATGTGCTTACAACATACCACAAACAAGTTCAGTCAGGTTACCTTTGCTGGAAACAATATGCTTTAAGAAGAAAATAGCAGCTATAAAGATTCCCATCAGATATCTAATATAAGTTTGAAAAAACTTATTATTTTGACAGGAATAGAAAAGTTATTGTGTTCCTTGAGGTATCTGGTAATTATCTCAACAAAGAAGGAAAATAGTTAATGGAAAACTTGACCTATTTCATCATATTTACTTACAAATAATTCCATTCAAACTACACACAATGCAAAGTTTACTAAATATAAGATTCAGTTGTCTACTAAGCAAAATTAACATGTTAATAAACAATAGTTTCAAAGTGGTGGTTAAGATTATATCAAATCAACCACAAGGTACAAAGAATTCAAGGATGACCTCGTCTCATTACTGAATGTAGGCATCACAGAGGAAAGGACAGAATGGTAAACTTAAAAAGGAAGGAAGACTTGGGTTCTAATCCACCTCTGACCCTTACCAGCTGTAAGGGTCAAGGACAAATGTGTGTGATCAAGGACAGATGACTTAACACCCCTTTAAGCTTCAGACAATTCTCTAAGAATATTCCCTAAGTTATAGAAATAAAGGCAGTGATCTGCTTCCACATGAATAAAATCACAGACCTTTTGACACATGAACTGATAGATTCCAATACCCTATAGCAAGAGAAAATTATATCCTAAGACTTAGAACCAGAGTAATCAGTGTCTTTGACCCACTCTCTTTCCATTGTCCTATAAAGATATACTTTAGTGTTGCAGATTTGTAATCAAATCTTAACTCTGCCACATCTTACTTTTGTGGGTTTTTAATATGTCACTTGCTCATCTGTAAACAAGAGGACTTCATGACCTTTAAGATCATTTTTAAATCTGAAATCCTACAACTCTTGCTGCAAAAAAGGAAGCGTAGCACACTACTTCTAGGCAGATATACTACCACAGAGATTATGCAAATGAACTGTTTCAAATGATTACCTTCTTGTCAATTTCACTGTCAGAATCACTTCCAGATGAGCTTGAAGAAACAAGTTCCTTTGATTTGGGCATCCTAGAAAGAAAATATACTGTAAAAATGTCTTATAAATTAATTTTAAATGTATTCTATTCATTTTAACTTAATTTCATGCCATGGAAGAGCCACAGGCCAAATTCTACCACAAATAAACGTTATGCTATAGTTAATCTCTATTGTAGCAAGAGTGCTATAATAAGTACATTGCTAGAAATCACACTTCCGGTTTGTGTGAACTAAACAAAACAGAGTAAGGCAGTAAATTATCATGTGAAAAAAAGTATCCTGAACCCAGGGGGAGCAAAGAAGGAAGTAAAATACAAACACCAACATTTTCCTCCCTGCTCCTGGATTTTTTTTTACCTTATTATTCAATTTAATTTAACAAATGTTAAGCCCTTATTGTGACATTTTTAAAAATTTAAAGACAAGGCCCCTACCCTACTTGGGGGGGGTGGGGAGAGAACACATACATAAAATTCTGTAGTATGGAACAATGGAAAGAGTGCTGCATTTGGAGTCAAAGGAGCTGAGTTCAAATACGGGCTTTGTCACTTACCACCTTGGGCAAGTTACCATCTGGGATGCTCAACTATAAAAGGTCCCTCCCAGTCTAAATCCATCACCCTATTACATTAGACAGGTACAAAACAAAATTCTATAACAGGAACAAAACAGGAAACTCTTAATATTAGGAAAACTTCAAGAAGGAAGTAGCACTTAGAACATTTAAAAGAGGGAAAACAGTAAAAACTAATGTTGAAAATAGGGTGGATATTAAATTGAAGAGTGCCTTGAATGCCAAAGATGTCTAAACTCAATAGGCAATTCAAGGAACCACATAGCCTAGGAATAACAAAGTTTAGAAGACGGATTAGATAAAAGAGAATGAAGGCAGAAAAACCGCAGGAGGTTTCTGCAATAGTCAAGATGGGTGTAAATAAGGGCTTTGTACTAGGATGGTAGTAGTGGAGACAGAGATAAGGGGGAAAAGGAGCAAGGTATTTGAGGATACCATGAAAGAAGGGAATTGGTAGTAAATTGTGTGAAGCTGGAACAAAAGAACTGTGGGTTTCTCAGCTGAGCTCTGCTGTCCTACTTCCCACTAGAGAAGCAAAGAACACACACAATAAGATATTTGTTAAGGAAAGATATAAGGTCAGAGTAAGTATTTGAAACTCAGGATTATTCACTGTATAGGATTAGATCATTTCAATCAACAAATATTGAGTGCCTAGTATGTATAAAATATCCTTGTGCTATAAGCATGATTGCAATCTTCAAGGAAATTATCCAGAGAGAAAAAAGTGGGAAGACAGCATATGGTGGGGAGAGACGGTAGATGCACAAATGACTACAATAAAAGAAGAAAGTGATGAGTACCCCAGAATTCAGACATGGTTACAGCATAAAGCTCACTGGCAAGGTGCACAAAGCAGCACTAGCTCAGGAGTCAGGAAGATCTAGGTTCAAAATCCCACCTCAGATACTAAACTACCAGTGTGACTCTCGGGTAAGTCACTTAACCTGCATTTGCCTTTTTTCCTTATCTATAAAATGGGGTTAATAATAACACCTGTCTCTCAGTCTCCGGGGGAGCATAAAAATCTGGTATTTGGAAAGCACTATGCAGATCTTTAAGGGCTGTATAAATGTTAATTGTTTGTTTTTTAAGTAATCCCAGCTTTGAAAGGAACCTATTAGGTGACCTTAGGCTAACTGCTTCACCTCAGTGGGGTGGAGTACATAGATAGCCCTTGATAAATCTGTAGATTGAGAGATGACACCTAAGGTCCTTTCCAGTTCTAACATTTTCTTTAACTCGGAGTGCTATAGGTATAAAGAGATTATATACAATTAGGCAAGATCTCTTTGAAAGCCTCGTGAAGTAGATGGCAACAGAGGTCCAGAATGGGTAAAAGAGTTAGCCCAGGTACAGTAAAAGGAAACAGTAAGTTCAAAGAAAGAAAAGAGAAAAGCATTTAGGAAGCCCCCAGTATGTGCCAGGCACTGTGCTTAGCACTTGACAAGTATTACCTCATAGGTAGGTGTTAATATTATCCCTGTCTTTGAGGACACCGAAGCAGGTTAAGTAACTTAACCAGGGTCATAAAACTAACCTAATGTCTAAGGCTGGATTTGAATTCAGGTATTCCTGACTCCATGTCTAGCACTCTGAAATGTGCAAGGTGTGCATTTATGAAAAAAGCAGGTAATTGGATATGAACTGAGCCTCCTTTTAATGTAAACTAGCAATAGGGAAATAGGGCTGAGCCCACCTAGAGCAGGGAGGTCCTAGAATGCCAAGCTGAAGGCAACAATGAACTATTAAAGGATTCTGAGCAACTAACTTTTATATGCAGATATAGTTGTCACAATCTTTCGCATTAGTTTTATTAACACATTCTTAATTTTCATACAGCATTAAGACAAAGCATTATCTAGTAATTGACGGTAACCTGTCACTTTTCTTTTCATACCTAGTGCTAATTATAGGTTTTCACTGTTCACAAAGTTATAAGTAATCAGCTCCTAAGACTATAATAAACCAGAATAATTACCAACTAGGCTACACCCACTTCAAAATATATCCACTTAGAAAAACACTTCATCTTGCCCTGACACTTTAAATTTTAATTCAGGATAGTTTTACTGGTACAAACCAAACTGGGTATTTTGAGATTTTGCCTCTTTTTCCTTTCTAGAAAATCAAAATAACGGGAACATCTTCAAATGTTTCTTCAAGTCAATCATCGGTAATCAGCTGTATAGCTGAAAATACATGTTAAATCAGCTTCAACATGTTCCTTATTAGGTCAAGGTAAAAATAAAAAAGTGGGACATCCTCCACTGGCAGCTTACTCCAAAAGTACATATCATACCCTCAAAATAGTTGCCAATTTTGACTGTTAAAAAAAGAGAAGATACTGCAAGTGTTCAAATTCACCTACTTTAAATGGTCAGACTCTCCCAGCACACTCTTTACCACTACCCTGAATCAGCTGTCCATAGACTGACCTTACTTATCTGCCCTAGAAGCCAGTATTCTGCAAGGATGAAGAATCATGAATAGAAGCCACTTCAATTTATTTAAACCACCAAGGCATAATCTCACCCAAATCCTTTAGTAAACACTTCCCTGGAAGATATTTAATAATCATCACCAAGAGCAGTATCTCAAAACACAAGTACATGTTTCATCTAGACAAATAGTCAAGAAGGCAACCTCAAAATACCCAGATCCTTAACACAAAACCAGCCTGAATTCACATTCATTCTGCGAAGGCAGCATTCCTCAAAGAAAGGCACTAAGCTCTTTAAAAAGAAATGTTCCTTTACGGTATCTCCCCGACGTTAACCCTGCCTAATTTAAGCAGGAGAGGAGGCTGTCCTGGATATGCAATGGGAAGAAAGGTGTCCGGTCTTTCCGGACGGATGGATGGGGGGCGGGGAGGGGAGTGAAGACAGAAGGGAGCTGAGGAGGAGGAGGAGGAGGAGGAAGGGGATGGGATATATAAGGAGAACCAGCACCAGAAGGCCAGGAATCCTACCAGAACGGAGCAGGTTAGAAGGACGAGCTGGGGAGGGGGTGCACGGGGCGCCCCGCGGCTGGGAGGGGGCTCGGGGCGGGGGCCGCGGGCGGAGGAGGAGGGGGGGGAGGGGGCGGCCCACCGGGGTGGGATGGCTGGAGAGGAGCCCGGGAGGCTGTGTGTGGTAAGGGGAGGGACTTGCTCCAAGCGCCATTTTCTCCTTCTCTTTCAATGCGTTTCCTTTCCCTGCCCCCCGCCCAAGGCCAAGGCCAGCCCCCCCCCCCCCCAGCCCGCTCCAGCCCAGCCCGAGCCCGCGCGCGAACCCAGGGCGGGGGGAGGAGGCCGGGAGGCCCGCGCCCGGTCCTCCGCATGGTCCCTGCCCCGGGCGGAGCGCGCTGCAGCCCCGGCCCCCGGCCCGCGCCCCTCCGCCGCCACCCTCCGGGGCCCAGGCTTCTCCCTAAGAGCCGAGGATTCGAGCGCGGGGCCGGCCCCCGGAGGCGCCCGCTGCAGCCGCCGCCGCCTCCTCCTCGGCCGCCCCGGGGGCGCGGGGTCCGCCTCCCGACCGAGGAGCCGCGAGCAGCTCGGGGGCTCCACCATGGCCCGCCCGGGGCCCCAAACGGCCGCACGGCCCACAGCACGCACGGGCTCCGGCGGCGCCCAGGTCCCCCCGCCTCGGCTGGGGCCCTGGAGCGGCGCGATCGGCGGGGGGAGGGGAGGGGAGGGCAGGCGGGAGGCGCCGGCCTCGGGGACTCACGCTCCGTTCCTGCGGCCGCACACTCTGCTGCGAGCTCGGGAGTGACAGGGAGCCGGAAGTGACGGAAGGGAGAGCTGGCCCGCCCCTCCTCCCTCGGGGCGGGGAGAGGGGTATATTAGGTGTGGGGGCGGGTCCTTTCCG
>CM053769.1:666699230-666799844 GCA_028658325.1 Potorous gilbertii
ATATGAAGCAGCCATGAAAATAAAACATAGGACCTGACCTGAAAGAAATCATGTTCAGTTCTAAAGAAAGCAGAAAGTCCACCAAAAGGAAATGTGGTGTACTTGACCTCTCCCCCTTTTTCCACTTAGTTTGGTTTTCATTCAGAATATGTGTCTTGGAGGAAACTGGAAAGTGTATTAGCTACCTCCTATTGCCCAGGTCCTCTTAGCCTGGTAAGATAGTTCAGTGGGGGAAATGAGTATGACTAACTAAAGGATGGGAAAAGAAGACAATAGGGTGAATTAAGCTTTAAAGGGATTGAATTTTTGTGGGCAATGATTTCAGAAACTAAATCTGAACCATTTGAAGTTCCTGTTAAAAGAAAAACAACAGCAAACTAATGTGGAAATAAGAACTAAAGACTGGTTTAGGAGTGGACCTATAATTTCTTTGATATAGGTAACTACCTTCCGAGGAGCCTCATTCTACCAAAGCAGATTTGGCACCTTCTTTGAAACTTAAAGTCCCAGAGAATGGCCTAGAGCACTGAGGTTAAGTAACTTGCATAAGGTCACACAGCTAGTACTTGGCAGACGCAGGACTCTGAATAATACAGAAATTAACAAATTAATTCCCTATATAGCATTTTCTCCAAAAGATTGTTACAGGAGATAGACAATGAGTTACTATAAATCAGCTTTCAGCATCCCTCTATGGGGATAGGTTGGGGAAGGAGAATGATATTGGCTATTTCCTCAATCTCCACAATTGGTGGACATTGGGTTGGCAAGCACTACCTAATACTATGGAGGAAATAGGTCTGGAAACAAGGTAAGAAAAGGCATGTTCTTTGGACCCTGGTTTTTGATTTTAAATTTTTATAGCTATATTTTGTTTTTACATTGCTTTCATTTCTAAATATATCCCTTTCCCTCCTTTATTACCTCCAAAAATCCCCTGTAACAAAAAGAGGGGGAGGAAAGGAATTCAGCAAAACCAACTAACATGTTGACCAAGTCGTAGAGTATATGCAATGTTCTACAACCATAGTCCCCTACCTCTGCAAAGAGGAGAAGGAAACATATTTTCCTTACTCTTTTTCTGGGCCAGACTTAGTCATTATAATGGCACAGCAGCAAGTTTTAATATTTTTAATCGTTTTCATTTAAATCATTGTAGTAACTATATATGTTGTTTTCTTGGTTCTGCTTACTTCTGTTTGTATCAGTTCATATATGTCTTCTGATTCTTCACAGTCATCATTCCTTTCAACACCAGTCATATTCCATTATAGCAGCAACTTCCCACATGTCTCCCTGTATTAGAATATATGCTCTTTGAGAACAGAGGCTACCTTACTTTTCTATTTGTATCCTTAAGTCTTAGCTCATTACTTTGCACAGTTACCACTCAATAAATGTTTTTAATTTATTCGTTCGTCACATTCAGTACCACAATTTGTTAGCCATTCCTCAGTTGGTGAGCTTTCACTTTGTTTTCTCATTCTCACAACTAGAAAAAGTGATGCTATAATACTTTGGTGTATTTGAGACCATCTTTGGGTTATGTGTAATTATAGAATCTCTGGATCAGTAAAAAATGAATGTTTTAGTCTTTTCATTACAGCATAATTCTAAATTTCTTTACAAGGGTAGCTAGGATTTGAGCCCAGATTCTCCTACTCCAAAGTCAATCCTCTTTCCACTAAACCAAAGCTGTATTAGAAAAGACTGGCAAGAACTATTCAGTATACTTTGAAGGGAGGCACTCTGCCCATCAGACTTTCTCTCTTCCTGTCTGATAAGCATGTCAGGACTCTTTGAGCCTCCCCTGGGCATCCCCTGAAGGGAGGGAGAACACTAACCCTCACCCCCACAGAACATAGTAGCTAGTAACTCTTCTTCTGGCCTGGGTGACCTTGACTGAATCTCAAAGCCCTACCTACTTTTTCTGTTCTGTATTTCTTTTCTGAGCATAGGTGACCAAATAATAATCCTGAAATGGATGTTTTCAGCCTGGAGGCAACCATGTGAGTCTGAGTGTTCAAGACTCCTACTTCCTTATGCTACAGGAATTATCCCCTCCAATTACTACAATATTTGTTAGAATAAATAAACATATAAAGGGTGATACCATAAGCAAATTAGGAGAGCATGAATTAATTTATCTGTCAGATCTATGAATAAGGAAAGAATTTAGAACCAAACAAGATATAGAGAGTATTAGAAAATACAAAATGGATAATCGTGATTGTATAAAATTGAAAAGTTTTTGCACAAATGAAACCAGTGCAACCAAAATTAGAAGGAGAGTAGAAAGATGGGAGGAGGTGAGGGCAGAATTTTGCAACACATATCTCTGATAAAGACCTCATTTCTAAAATATGTAGAGAATACAAGTCAGTCCTGAATTGATAAATGATCTAAGGATATGAACAGGCAGTTTTCAGATAAGGAAATCAAAGCTACCTATAAACATGTGAAAAAATGCTCTAAATTACTATTGATTAGAGAAATGCAAACTAAAACAAGTTTGAGATACCACTTCATGTCAATCAGATTGGCTGATATGACAAAAATGGAAAATGATAAATGTTGGAGAGGATGTGGGAAAACTGGGATATTATAACACATTGTTGGTAAAATTGTGAACAGATCCAACTGTTCTGGAGAGCAATTTGGAACTATGACCAAAGGACAACTAAATACCATTGCCAGGTCTATAAGCCAAAGAAATTTGGGGGTGGGGGGGAAAGAGGGAAGAGGACCTATTTGTACAAAAAAAATATCTCTAGCAGCTCTTTTTCTGGTGGTTAAGAATTGGAAATCAAAGGAATACCCATCAGCTGGGGAATGGCTAAACAAGCTGCGGTATGTGCTTATGATGGAATGTTATTTTCCTATAAGAAATGACAGGCAGGATGATTTCAGAAAAACCTGGAAAGATTTACTTGAACTGATACAAAGGGAAGTGAGCAGAACCAGGAGAATGTTGTACTGTACAATGAGGAACAGTAAATGACCTAGCTAGACTCCTCAATGAAATGACCCAAGACAATCCCAAAGGATGAAGCATGCTATCTGCCTCCAGAGAAAGAACTGATATTGTCAGAATACAGACTGAAGCATAGCATTCTTCACTTTCTTTTCCTTTCCTTCTTTCATCTTTTTTGTTGGTTTGAATCTTCTTGTACAAAATTACTAACATGGAAATATTTTACATGGTTGCACATGTATAACCTATATTGGATTGCTTCCCCCTAGGGAGAGGGGAGGGGAGAAAGGGAGAAATAGAATTTGGAATTGAAAACTTTAAAAAGCAAATCTGCCTGCTCATCATGTCTTATAGCACAATATATTCTATGACAGTCTTATACCACTTGTTCAGCCATTGGCCAATTGTTGGACATTCCCTCAGTTTCCAATTCTTTGCCATCACAAAAAGAGCTGCTACAAATAAAATATTATTTAAGAAAGATGATGATGATGATGATGACGACCATAGAAAAGAGGAGCCATACTGTTTGACATGGCTTATTAGAAGAGAAGGACTTTCAAGGAGACAATGTAACACTGATGTGAATGTGATATGCCCATTCAGCAGTCCAACAAGATTTTTTATTGTGATATTTTAAATATTAACTTTCCAGGAGAGTACAGCAGTAGCATAAGTTATTGCTGCTTATTTAAGGCTTTGCCAGTGCACACTTGGGGGTCTTTCCTGGTTATCATTTTTTTTATATGGAGAAAATAAATAATTGTCTCATACCTGATTTAAATTGGGCATTGAATACCATTGCACTCTTTCCTTTTTTTGAGAATCAAATCTAAATTTTTAAGTGATTTTCCCCCAGGGTTCTGGTTTGGAATCATAAAGAAACAGAGAATGGGAGGGAAAAAAGGGCAGGAACCCACTTCCGAGGATCGGCTCCTTGTAAATAAGTCCCAAGTTAGAGACCTCTTAATGGGAAAGAAGAGAACTGGTATCCCAGTCCACCTAGGAGCTGTTTCGTGTGCTTTTGTTACACTGTAATAAAACAGAGAGTGGGAGAAGCACAGTGAGTTCTAGGCAAAGCCTTATATGACATTAAAAGAGAGAAGGATCATTCTTGGAAAATGAAAGTGACAGTAACAGTTTTGAGGTTTATTTGGGGTTTTTTCCCAGCCACATATAGCTTTATCCCCTTTTACAGATTTGGAATCCTTTTTCCAAATGACTAAGTTTGGAGTTGAATGAACCATCATCTAGAAATAAGTATTTCTTTCCTTCCCTACTAGGACTCTGGTTGTGAATTTAAGCACATAAGCTCCATTAGTTCATACTAAATGGTTCTCCTAATTGCCTGGGAACTTTATGGTTGTAAGAAGTTCCCCCTCTCAGATTCTCTGCCTCCCTTCCTCTCCCACTCCACCTAAATTACTAAATTGGAAGGAAGAGGCAATAGTGGTTCAGTGAGAAAAAGCATATTCTGATCCTGTGAATCCTGTGAAGATATTCTGAGATCTTTAGCAAGACATTTAACTTCCCCGGACCTCAGTTTCATTACTTTAAAAATGAACATAGCTGTGACCAGACCAGGGATGTGTTGATGACCGCTCAACCTGGTTCTGGAGAGACCTTTGTTAAATTTTCAATGTGAACATTTACACCCAGGAAATCAACAAAAGTTACAAATCAGAACTTAATTTATTGTTTTGTTGATTGTCTAGATTTTGAAAAGTGATGGAGAAAAATTTAATGCAGATCAAACTGAAAAGTGTCTTTTTCCCCGCAGAGAACTATTGGTTGTTAAACGTTTACCAGCACAACACAAGCTCTAAGTCTTGCTCTTCAGGCTCCTGTGAGGTCCTAATGAAGTAACACATGTGAAATGGCTTGTCTCTGTATTAGTAAAGCCATCTTCCCTGGATAACAGATAAAACAAATTCCCTGATGACCTTAGTACTTGGGAACGCTGTTGGCATTTGTTATTCAGTGGTTTCCAGATTCTACCTATAAGCAGCGAAGAGGTAGGTTTAAACTCTCCAAAGAGAGGAACTATGTTATTCTCCTTCATATTCGCTGTACTATTCATCATTTAATAATGCAACATACATTTATTAAGTCCCTACTATGTGCCAAGCACTGTCATAAGTCCTGAGGAATACAAGGAAAGACAAAAACAGTCCCTGTACTCAAGCAATTCAATATGCAAAGAACTATGTGTATATACACAGATATATACAGGGAGGATAAACTAGAGATAATCACAGAGGGAAGACACTAGCATTCAGGGAGATCAGGAATGGTTTCTTTACAGAAATTGGGATTATAAAGGAAGCCACAGAAGTCAGGAGGCAAAGATAAAAAGGGAGAGAATGACAGGCATGTGGGACAGCCAGTGAAAAGGCATAGGGTTGGGGGATGGTGTGTGTTGTGTGAGAAACGGCACTTGATCTTAGAGTTTGTGGAAAGGATTTAAGTATAAGAAGATTGGAAAAGTAGGGATGGGCCAGGATGACATGATGTCTTAATTTTCAAGTAAATTGAGTTTAAGTGCGGCAGAGCTGTACCAAGCTGTCCGCCTCACTCTCTCCTCTAGAACCATCTGAGTACAGTGGCAAGACATAGATGAGAACATCTGGAGATGGCACCAGATACAGTGGGAGACCTTGGCCTTCCCAGGTCTCAGTTTGTCTGAGGCAACGCTCGTTCAATAATTAAATACGAGGTAAGGATTGAGGTGAAAGATGACCTAGTTTGCTTTCGATGGAAATGATATGAAGGACTTTGAATGCAAAACGGAGGACTTTATCTTTGATCCTGGAGATAATAGGGAGCCATTGGGGTTACTGAATGAGGAGGTGGAGTGGGGTGACATGGTCAGATGTGTATTTTAGGAAGCTCAGTGTGACAGATGAGTGGTGGATGGACAGCAGTGAGGAGAGAACTGAGACAGGGAGATCAACCATCAGGCTATTGCAATAAAACTAGGTGTAAGGTGAGGAGAGCCTGAACCAAGAGAGTAGCAGAATCAGAGAAAGAAAGAGATTTACACTAAAAACCCAGCAACAGATTGCGTATGGTGGTCAGACAGTGAGAAGGTGACAGTGCCACCCAGGTTACAAGCCTGCGGGAATAGAAGGATGGTAGTGCCCTCAACAGTGGGCAGGGTTTGAAAATAAAAATGAGTTCACTGTTAGACCTGTTGAGCTTAAGATGTTTATGGGACCTCCATTTTGACATGTCCATTAGAAGGGGAATTGTGTTGATTGTTTATGGGGTATTGTAAGTCCCTTAATGTGTTTTCTGTCTTTGCTTATGGGCTCCTGTGAATCCTTTGTCTTTTAGGCACTAAATATGCAGAGGGTGGACCCAATGAAAGCATCTGTTGCTGCTTTGAATGTTTGTACAGGCCCTAGGCACCTCTTCAACCCGCACTGATAGAAACCTAGACTAGAGCTATAATCTGAGATTTCTGCAGATTAAGCTGATTAGGGGCATCGTAAACCAAAGACAAGCCGGAATTGAACCACACCCTTATAAGCCTAAGATCTGAGGTTCAGTGACCCAGGTTTCTATCAGTAATTCTGTATCAATATTCCTGTTACCCATTTATGCAGTTTTATTTTCACTTTCCTTTTTTATTCATTTCTTTTATGGTCAAATTGGAGATCGTAATTCAAGACGTAAGTATACATTTTTCTCTCTTTTCCTCCTAACAGAATACCATGTAGTTTAGCAAAAAGAGCATTAAATTGGACATTGGAAGTTTTGTCTTAAACAGGGTTCAAGTTTTGTCTGCTAGATATTAATAGACCAGAGGCAGGGAACCTGCAGCCTCAAGGCCACATATGGCCCTCTGGGTCCTCAAGTGTGAACCTTTGGCTGAATCCAAACTTTGTTCTGTAAAACTTGGACTTAGTCAAAAGGCTGCACCCAAGGACCTAGAAGGCCACAAGGTGCCTTAAAACTGAAGGTTCCCCACCCCTGCCTTAGACAATTTCCTTCACTTCTCTGCAAGTTTCTTCAGTTGAAATAAAATGGGGGGGGGGGGGAGAGGTATGGAGGGCATTTGAACTTAATGCCTGACCCATAGAAAATGCTTAATTAAATATTGATTGATTGATTAGGGTCCCTTACAACTCTAAATTCTATAGTTTTGAAAAGTAGCTCAGGTATCTTCTCTATTTTTAGAATTATATTGTACATGAGACATCCTAGCATCATAGTTCTAATGTCAGACAGAACCTCAGAGTCTATCTATTTCCCACACCCCCTGGATTTTATAGATGAGGAAACTGAGGTCCAGTTTGCTTAAGGTCATGCAGGGTACTAGGCAGCAGAGACAGTATTTGAACTTGAGTCCTTTGACCGAGAAGCCGACTCTCTTCAGTCACACAGTTCTTTGTGTGTATATGTGTGTGTGTGTGTTCTGTTTTTTATTTTTAATTTTCAAAGTTCACCTCTATAAATTTTAAATTTTCTCCTCCCTTCCCAAGACTGCGTACATTTTGATATGGGCTCTACCCATACATTCCTATGCAAAACATTTTTACATCAGTCAGATTGCATGGCAGAATTACAGTGAATGGGAGAATCCATGAGAAAGAAAACAAAACAAAATAAAATAAAAACAATCTTCTTTGCTCTCCATTATGACTCTTTAGTTGTTTTCTCTGGATGTGGATGGCATTTGCCATCCTAAGTCCTTTGGAAATGTTTAACGTCCTTGCGTTGCTGAGAAGGGCTAAGTCTATAAAAATCAGTCATCATATGCTGAGGCTATTTCTGTTCACTTCAGTCAGCATCAGTTTATAGAATTCTGTTTGTCATTTCTAAGTCATACAATTCTACCTCCATATCCACCACTAACATGATGGGACAGAGCTGTTACTATGTCCATTCATGACTACAGATGTGACGTATCATAAAACTTAGTATGGTTTAAGAGAAGACCAAGGTAGAAGCAAATGACACATCTCAAAAGTGATTTTCTTAGATAGAGTCTTTGATTCTCATATGTGGTCCTGGAGGGGTATGCGTAAAATGTGACAAGTGAGCCCATCTCTCAGCCCTGTGCAATCCTAGAGTCACCTCTCAGAGAGCTACTGGGAACACTGACCAGTCAAGTGTTCTTTCCCTTCTTTCTGAATGCCTGGCCCCAATCCCTACACCATTTACCCCGAGCCAAGCCTTTTTACATCTATATTTGAACATCTATTTTGACTTATTTTTTAAAAATTTTATAGATACTTTTTGTTTTTACATCACAGTCATTTCTAGATAGACCACCACCCACTCACCTAATGAGCCTTAAATGCAAGAAAAATAGCTAAGCAAAACCAACCAACCCAGGGACCTAACTTGGCAATTTATATGGCATTCTTCACCTATATATAACCTCTCACTTCTCCCAAAAAAAGAAGGTTCATTTCCTTTTTAAAATTATTTATTTATTTTTAGTTTTTAATATTCACTTCCATAAGACTTTGACTTTTGAATTTTCTCTCCTACCCTCTCCTTCTCTCACTCAATATGGCTTGTAATCTGATATAAACTCTACTTATACATTCACATTAAACATATTTTCACATTAGTCATGATGTATAGAAGTATTAGAACTGATGGGAGGAACCACAGAAAAAACAAGTAACAAAACAAAACACCAAAAGGAAAGGAGAGCAAATAGTCTGCTTCCATCTGCATTCAGACTCCAGAGTTCTTTCTCTGGATGTGGATGGCATTTTCCATTGTTAGCCTTTTGGAGAGAAGGCTTATTTCTTTATCTATTCTCCAGGCCTAAGAGTGGTCATTCTAAGTTCACAGCATTGTGCTTCATTTCATAGGCTAGCCTGACTTTTCTTGGAAAACCTGTGATAGGCAAAAAAAAAAAAAAAAAAAAAAGGAATAAAAGAAGCCATCTGCACCTGCAGCTATCAGTCTCAGAAGACTCCAACTCCACCAATGACACACCCTGTTAAAAATTGCCAGATACTGAAAGTAGACGTTCAAAGCTGGAGAGCAGAACCCTGACACCTGCAGAAATAAGTTATAGATAATCTTTTTTTGTGGCTCAACATTTTCACTTTGAGTCACTTTCTTTTTTATCTAAAAACTGTAAGAAACCAGTATTGCCTTTCCCCTGGATGATTGCAATAACTTCCTCATTGGCCTTCAGTCTCACCTCGTCTTCAATTCCAGCTCCAGTTTCCGAGCATTTATTAAGCAATTACCGTGTGCCACAAACAAACAAAAAAAAGACAGTCTATGCCTTCAAAGAACATCCATTCTAAAGGGGAGAGACAGCACATCTAAGGAAATTGAAGAGCTAGAGAGAGCTGGGGAGATCTTGTTGTTGGAAAGTGAGTGGAGTAAGTACGGTTCCTTAAAAACTGAGGTCTGAAAGGAAGTGACCAAGCAGAGTAAAGGGCTAGGGGGGCACAGGGATCTTCCAAGGTGAGAAGACTGCTGGAAATTGTAAAGAAAGAAGTTCAGAGAGTCAGGAGCAGAGCCAGGAGAAGAAGAATGCTGCCAGATTAATCTTTCTAAAGCACATGCCTAACCAAGTCCTCCATTCAATTCAAAGCAAGTGAGCAAATATTTATCAATTTTATATCTTCTTTAGGCTAGCCACTCTGGTGGGTGTTAGGAGCACAAAGATAAAGACATATTAGTCCCTGCCCTCAAGAAGTCTAGATCCTATCTGGGGGAATGATATTTACATAGAGAAGTTAATATAAAACATACATAATATAAATTGAGTCAGTTCAGAATGGGGGGGGGGCGTGGCGCGACTGGAGAGTGTTAACAGCTGAGGAGATCAAGAAAAGCTTCCCATATTACATTGACCTTTAAAGGCAGCTAGAGGTTCTAAGAGGCAGAGGTGACAAGTGAGTGCCTACCAGGCATGAGGGACAGCCTACACAAAGGTATGGAAGGGGGAGATGTCATGTCATGTGTGAGAAACAGTAAATAGGCTATGTAGAGATCAAGACTGGGAGAGGAAATAGTGTAAAGTCATTCTGGAAAGATAGACTGGAGCCAGACCATGAAGGGTTTTGAATTCCAAACAGAGGAGTTTTCATTGTACCTTGAAAGCAACCCAGGGTGCCACTGATATTTGAGTCTAGAGATAATGGAATAAGTGCCCACTATGTGCCAGCCACTATGTGCCAGGTATTGTGCTAAGCACTTTTCACAAATACCTCATTTAATCTTGGTACTAATAATGTCTATTCCAATTGTAATATGGAGTGCATGAGGGAGAGTTGCTGTTCAGTCATTTCAGTTGTGTCTGACTTTTTGTGACCCCCATTTCTTGGCAAAGATATTGGAGTGGTTTGCCATTTCCTTCTCCAGTTCATTTTACAGATGAGGAAACTGAGGCCAACAGGGTTAAGTGACTTGACCAGGGTTACACAGCTCATATGTTTCAGAAATAAAATTTGAACTCAGGTCTTTCAGGCCCAGTTCTCTATCAACAGTCAATACCACCTGCCTCTAAAGCAAAAAGAAGGAAAGGGAAGTAAGATATTGTGGAGACAGAATCATCAAGACTTGGCAATTGGTTGAATATATTCTGTAACAAGGACATAGGCTGTTAAGATTCTTATCGCAATCCCAACTCTAGTGGCAGAACAAGGCTATACCATTTCTTTAGAGCTCTAAGTGTACCCTCAAAGGTTGGGATATTTTTCCCATGCTGTTAGCTTAAGCTGACATTCTAGTCTGTTTCCCCAATATTAACCATCATTGATTACTGCCCCCAATATCTTCCACCTATTAATATGTTACCTTTCTTAATAGTATTTTATTTTCCCCCAATTATATGTCTACAATTTTTAGCATTCATTTTTACAAGATTTTAAGTTCCAAATTCATCTCCTTCCTTCCCTTTCCTCCACTTTTCCTAAAATGGTAGGCAATTTGATATAGGTTATATATGTGCAATTATGTAAAACATATTTCCAAATTATTCACAATTGTGGAAGAAGAAACAGATCAAAAGGAAAAAACAGGAAAAAATAAAGTAATTGAAAAAGTATGCTTTAATCTGCATTCAGAGTTCATCAGTTCTGTATCAGGATGTACATAGCATTTTCCATCATGAGTCCTTTATACTTGTCTTAGATCATTGCATTAGTGAGAAGAGCTAAGTCATTCATAGCCGATCATTGTACAATGTTGCTGTTACTATGTACAATATTTTCTTGGTTCTGCTCATGTCACTTTATATCAATTCTACAAGTCTTTCTAGGTTTTTCTGAAATCTGCCTGCTCATTATTTCTTATTGCACAATAATATTCCATTACATTCATTTGTAGCCA
Source organism: Potorous gilbertii (assembly GCA_028658325.1). Lineage (NCBI taxonomy): Eukaryota > Metazoa > Chordata > Mammalia > Diprotodontia > Potoroidae > Potorous > Potorous gilbertii. Next base: position 666,710,521 of record CM053769.1, read on the forward strand.
TTCCCCAATTGATGGGCATCCCCTCAGTTTACAATATTTTGCCACCATGAAAAGGTCTACTATAAATATTTTTTTCCCTTTTTTATGATCTCTTTGGGATACAGCCCTTGCAGTGGTATTGCTGGCTCAAAGTGTACACACAGTTTGGTTGCCCTTTGGGCATAGTTCCAATTTATTCTTCAGAATGGTTGCATCAGTTCACAACTCCACCAAGAGTGTATTAGTGTTCCAAATTTCCCACATCTCCAACATTTACCATTTTCCTGTTTTGTCATGTTAGCCAATCTGATAGATGTGATGTGGTACCTCAGAATTGTTTTAGTTTGCATTTCCCTAATCAAAAGTGATTTAAAGCAATTCTTCATACACCAAGAGATAGCTTTGATTTCTTCATCTGAAAACTGACCCTTCATATCCTTTGACCAGTTATCAATTGGAGAATGACTTATATTCTTATAAATTTGACTTGGTTCTCTATATATTTGAGAAATAAGACCTTTTCCAGAAACACTTGCTATAAAGATTGTTTCCCAGCTTTCTGCTTTCCTTCTAATCTTGGTTACATTGGTTTTGTTTATGTGAAAACTTTTTAATTTAATATAATAAAAATTATCTATTTTACATTTCATAGTGCTCTCTATCTCTTGTTTGATCATGAATTCTTCCCTTCTCCATAGGTCTAACTATTCCTTGCTTTTCTAATTTGCTTATGGTGTCATTCTTTATGTCTAAATCATGTATTCATTTTGACCTTATCTTGGTATATGATGTGAGATGTTGGTCTATACCTAGTTTATGTATGTTACCGTTTACAAAAGGATATATGCTGGAAAAAATATAGAAAGTACCAAAGTACAAAAATGTTCCCCTGAACTAGGGGACACTCTACCCTCTTCTGACACCCCAGTCCCTGGGGAGAGAGAGTAACTCAAACTTAAAGTGGCTGCTCTGAATTATTGCCCCACCAAGTTCACTTCTAGATGTGGCATAGCAGATGGACAAGTCATTTCCTTGGGGCACTACCTGGTGTTTCATCTACTGAGTTAATGATACGAGAAACCGCAGGTTGACCCTGAAGGTTTCTGGCTGGCTCCTTCTGTGACTTGGCTGTGGTGGCTACAAAAGTCTCTTCCATAGACTCTTGTCACTGGACCTCTAGTGTCTCTCTCTGACCTTTTGAATCTCACAGGGTCATTCTATCTCCAATACACTTTCATCTAAAAGCAAGTAAAAATGGATACCATAGGGAAAGAGTCAACTTAGGTAGCATATGACTTCTTCCCTGGAGCCATACAGAATTTCTCCCTCCTCACTAGAACTGCCAGGATGGATGGGAAGTCTTTTTTGTAAGCATACTTAGCTCCAGTTTAGCAGCCAATTGAAGAACTATGCTTTACTATGCAGTCAGCAGACAGGAAATATTCACAGAAATACCAGTGCATCCTCAGAGAACTGGACTTCTCCATTTCACCTGATCACTCCTTCCAGAAGCAGGCTCACTCTGCATCCACTTGGGTCTCCAGCATGCTCCCAGGACTGGACCCTAGTTGGCCAGGCCCCCATGACAGTGGGAAGAAAAAGAGTTGCTCTGAGATCTTCAATGGCTCCCTATTACCTACCAAATAAATTCCATTTTTACCTGAAATAGTCACTTTAATCTGAAATGGACCTCCACAATCTGGCTGTAACCAGTCTTTCTATCATTATCTAATACTCTCCCTCATGTACTTCACATTAGAGCTGAACTGGAACACTCACTCTCTGAACATATACCATATTCCTTCAATCTCTTTTCTTCCCAAACAAAACATAATAATTAAAATCAGACTTTTATCCAAGACCCAGTTCAGATGCTATTGTCTCCAGAGTGCTTTCTTGAACTATCTCAACAAAAAGTCTCCTCCCTTGACTGAAGTTAATAGAACACTTTGTACTCCTTTTATGCACTTGTCATTCAGTCATGTCTGACTCTCTGTGGACTTGACAGAAGAGGTTTTTCTTAGCAAAGATATAGGAAAGGTTTGCCATTTCCTTCTCCATTATGCCCTCATATTACAGATAAGGAGTTGAGGCAAATAGGCTTAAGCCACTTGCCCAGGGTCACACAGCTAGTAAGTATCTAAGGCTACATTTGAACTCAGGTCTTCCTGACTCCAGGCCTGGTGGTCTATCCACTGCCACGCCTAGCTGCCCAAGGTAAGTGTTATTCACTTATGTGTTCTAATTTGATGTATTTCTAATTTGCATAATTTTAAACTGTAAACTTTCCCAGTAGGTTGTGTTTATTTTACTTTTGTACCTCCCCCAACACCAAGCACAATACATTGAGTACAGGGAAAGCATTTATATAGAGCCTACTGTACGCATGCCAACAAGTGTGCTAAGCCCTTGATAAATATTAGTTCATTTTATCCTCAGAATAACCCTGGGAGATAGGCGATGTTATTGTCCCCATTTTGTAGTTGTGAAAACTGAGGTAGACAGAAATTCAGCAGTTTGTCCAGGGTCACATAGCTACTACATGTATGAGACTGAATTTGAACTTAGGTCTTCCTTACTCCAGGCTCAGTTCCACTATCCACTGTGCCACTTAGCTAGAAGTACTTAATAAATATTAGTTGAATGAATTAATTTAAATAGTCCAATTTATACAATATCCTTAAATGAGCAAACTAATCCAATTATCTTTCTAGGCATCCCTTAAACCAATGTTTCCTACTTTCATCTCTAAATTCACTGAATGTTTTGGGGCTAGACATAGATGGATGGAACTCATAAATTCTGATCTGAATCAGAATAAATGAAGGTCAGGGAAAATTTGGAGCTAAATGAAGGAAATTAAACCTATCTTTACGTGGAAAAATTGCTATATATACAGGAAAGAAACAAGTTTTATTAAGTATATACTATGTGACCTGCACTGTGCTAAGTATTTTACAAATACTAACCCATTCAATCGTCACATCAATTCTGAGAGGTAGATGATACTATTATTCCCATTTAATTCTTCATTTGACAGTAGAGAAAAATGAAGCAAACAGAGGTTAAATGACTCACCAGAAAGTAGCTGAGGTTGTATTTGAACTCAGGTCTTTATCCACTTCCTTTATCCATCTTGCTTTATCCACTGGTGATGAGCCTGGGAATACTGAGGACAAACCTATCTAAATTCATAGAGTTTCATTACAAAGTAGGCTGAAAGGTGATACCTTTTTTAGCCACAGGAATTCTTGGAGGTTTTCTATTATCTATTAATTGCATAGGTGTTATGGTCTATGTCAATGTAGGGAGCACTGATTGATGAAATTAGCGATACTCAAAGTATAATTTAAATTTAATATTTTAGAGGGGAGATTATCATGACCTTTGAAATTTTCTTGTTATTCTGTCATTTCAGTCATGTCTGATTCTCTGTGACTCCATTTTAGGGTTTTCTTGGCAAAGATACTGGAGTGGTTTGCCATTTCCTTCTCCAGAATTTTATAGATGAGGAAATAGGCAAACAAGGTTAAGTGACTTGCCCAGAGTCAAGGAGGTAGTTAAGTGTCTGAGGTTGGACTGAAACAACGGAACATGAGTCTTTCTTCTTAAACTGACTTAATTTCTCCACCATCTGCTGAAAGATGTCTAAGTCAAATGGCCCTGAGTTCAACTCAATGCAACAAATGTTTATTTTTCTTCAACTGTATTTGACACCATGTTAAGCATTTAAGCTATAAATTCAATTCTTTTTCATTCAATTTAACAATAATTTATTAAACATTTACTGCAGGCAAGGCACTGTGCTAGATACAGAGGAAACAAAGAAAAAACCCACTGTTCCTCCCCTTAGGGGCTCATGTTCTACTCTAAGTGGCAATGACCCTGCTTTCAAGGAACTTCTGCAAGCTAATAGGAGGGAGGAGGCAGGGGGAAGGAGATGTATAGTCAATAGGTAAAAATATAAATTCACAATTTATTCAAAACTTATTCCATTCTTTTAATTGCTGAGATACTTGTAATATTGAAACATACAATTTGACTAATGGGAAATTCCACCCAAGCAATTCCCCCACTCTCTCCTTCCTGATCCACAAAGAAGTTGTTGTTTAGTTATTTTCAGTCATGTGACCCCATTTTAGGGTTTTTTTTTACAAAGATACTGGATGGTTTACCATGTCCTTCTGCAGCTTATTGTATAGATGAGGAAACTGAGGCAAACAAAGTTAAGTGACTTGCCCAGGGTCACACAGCTGGTAAGTGTCTGAGGTCACATTTGAACTCAGGAAAAGAGGTCGTCCTGACTCCTGGCCCAGCATTCTGTGCACTATGGTGCCACCTAGTGCCTGCCACACGCAAGACACTTCTGGAAATCTCTCCCTCATCTCTGTCTCCTGTCCCCACTGGTACCTTTAAGTCTCAGCTAAAACCCCACCTTCTTCAGAAAGCTTTTCCTTCGTGGTGTTAGTTATTCCTCTCTATTGATTGACCCCATTTGATCTCACCTACATCTTGTTTGTATGTAGTTGCTTGCCTGTTGTCTCCCCTATTAGACCATGAGCTCCTCAAGAGCAGAAACTAATTTGATTTGTTTTGGTTTAGTATGCCCATTGTTTAGCACAGTGTGTGGCACATATTAGGTACTTAATACATGCTTGTTGTCTGGCAGGCTGATTCCACTCAACAGATGGAAAAATGTTGCCCGAAGAAACATTTCACAAGTAAGGAGTGATTTGTACCAAATATGAATGGGTCAAGCACAGTGCCTGAAAGAAGTTAATGCAAGAGACCTCCCAAGCGACCTGACCCTTCCACAATGGAATCTTAAACAGAGCACATGTCAGTTAGAAGAGCTGGAATATCTCTATGGATCAAACATCATAACATCACCTGATTCAGCCTTGTCACCAATGCCATCTGTGTCAGCCATCTACCAATGCCACCTGAGATGTCAATTTCCATAAGCTACCTATGTAATATAACTACAAATGCCACTTAAGTCCCCCTAAATGCATGTCACTTTTGTCACCCATCTGTATATGTCACCTATCTACCAATGTCACCAATGTGCCAATGTCACTTCTGTCACCTATTGCCATATGCCACCTCTTTCACCTATCTCTTAATGCCACTTGTGACACCAATCTTCAGATACTGCCTGTTTAATATACTGGCAAATACCAACCATGTCAACCTCTCTGCAAAAGCTGCCTATATCCCCTACCACCCATCACCTATAACACCTAGCTGTTAATGGCACCTTGTCAAATATCTGCAGTGTTTTTTGTTTCACCAAATTTCCAGTGTCACCTGTGACATCAAAGAGAAAGGAACTTGTTGATCTCAAGCTAACTAGCAATGGCATATTTGTTTCTCTGCAAGGCTCGAATGTTCCTGACGCCACAAATTTTCTGAACTCCAGATAAACACAACCCAGGGACTCCAGATAACACTGAGGTCCTCTAGGGCACAGATCACATTATCAGGTGTAGAACACAAGCATACTTTTCCCTTCTGTGGCATGAGACAAATGGAATTTAGCTCTTCTTTCTTTTTCTTCCTTCTTTCCTTCATTCCTTCTTTTCTTTTCTTTTTTCTTCCTTTCTTTCCCCAGCACTAATAATTTCTACCTTGAACCCCACTGAGAGCATTCCTACAAAGATAATGAATTCCATTTTGACTTTCTATAGCAGTACCCATCTTTGTCTTTCCAGCTCCCTAGGCCTTTGTCTCTATATGGGAATAATACAAAATCCAGTTCGTTCTTTTTGGACCGCAATAGGATTGCATAACAAAATTATCTTATATTAAAGTCTGAGGCATTCCAAGTTTTGTTACTTACTTTGCTGGGAATCTCTGTCAGTACTTATTAGAATAATGAAATCTTCATTCATTCAACAAATAATCATTCAGCACCCTCTCTGTGCCCAGAATCAATAAAAGAAGCATAAGATCTGGCTCCTGCCTTGCTAAAAATTATAATCTAGTTGAAGATTTAAGACATATACATATTAAGCTATCAAGTAATAAGGAGTAGCAGAGATCCTCGTGTCATAGGTAGCTAGAGAAGGGGGAGAATAGCATGGTCTGGAGTAATCTAGAAAACCTCATGGAGAAAGTGGGGCTTGAGTTAAATATGAAGGATAAGTAGGGTCTGGATTAGTAGAAGAGAGAGGGGAAACTTGAAGAGAGAGCAAAAAACAGCATAAATAAAGGTTTCAAGATATAAATTAGCGTACCATATGCTGGAGCGTACCAATGAGTTAAGTAATCTATAGAATAGAGAGTTTGCATTTGGTATTAGTAGAAAATAAGATTAGATAATGGAAATTGATGCAGGGTAGTCATAAATAACCAAAACTTAGATTTACATAGTACTTAGAGGTTTAAAAACATTTTTGCTATAACAGTCCTATTTGGTAGATAGTACAAGTATCATTTCCTCAATTTTACAGATGAGGAGACTAAGGCACAGAGAGGTTCCATGAATTGTCAAGGCATATATATATATATATATATACAGTATATATTTTGTCAAGGCATATATATATATATATATATATATATATATATATATATATATATATATATATACACATAGTAACTGACAGAGTGAAGATTTAAATCTAAATCTTCAGATGTCATTCAGTGCTCTTTCTAGAACCCTGAGTTTCAGTCTAACAGGTTTAGATTATATCCTCTGACACTGGGGACCTGCTGAAAATTCATGAGCAGGGTAGTGACATGAAAAAAAAATACCTTAAGGACAAGATGTTAATCTGGTAGAAATTATAATTTCTTCTTCCATCTACTCTAAATTCAGAGCATTAGATCAAATTGGCACAAGGTAAGTCAATAAGTAACTTATTAAGCACTTACTATGTGTCATGTTCTGTGCTAAGTAAGGAGGAATCAAAGGCAAAATCATTGTCCCTGCTTTCAAGGAGCTCCCATTTTAAAAGAAGAAAGAAGTCAGACATCAAGCGCCATTATGGACTTAGCCTTTGCCATGGGAAACAAGGAGAGCAGAGGAGTAGGAACTCTCTGACTGGAGGAACTTTAAAAAAAATCCTAAAGGATAGACCTATTGATCACAAAAACATAAATAACCATATAAGCTAGCCAAGTGTGGTAAATTGGGATAATTCTTTGTCTAATTCAACCCCTGGTTAATTTCCTGGTACCAGTTGTTAGTCCTTCATCTTCAAGGAGGACCAGCGACATCATAGGGTGATGATCCCTCCCTTGTAAGACAGGGATTTAAGTGAGACAGAGCTGCACAGAGTCATCAGACTCACTCTTTCAGAGTCATTGAAGTCCTGTAGCAAGACAAAAGTCAGGACAAATGGTGATGACCCAGGATATAGTGAATGACCAGGCTCTCAGTGCTCCAAGACCCCTGCTTCAGCCTCCTTCATGGCTGTTGGAATAAACTGTCCATCTCTGTCCATTCCACTGGAGGAAGTCTTCACATGCTTGGGGTAGACACTCCCTGACTCATCTATGGACCCATTGATTACCGTCAACATGGTTTAATCCATCTGTCAAGATTTTGTTTTTTGGAGTGTGGCTATTTTGCAGGCCAGAGCTTCTTGGAGCCACAGGTACTGAACTACTGAACCCAAAGCCCAGAGATGATCTTTTGCCATCATGGTCTTTCTTCCCTTCAAATTTGTTTTAATTTTTGGATTGGAGTCAACTTCTTCAGACCCTGACAGCCCTCCCCACCTTGTCCTATTCTTTTAGCTCCATTATTGTCTTACTTTTGGACTTAGCTCATTCACACTGAAAATCTTACCCCCAACCGAGCTATGATTTCCAAGCCGCAGCCCTACCCAAACTGGGAAGGTTCCATCAGAACCTTGGACACCTGCACCATGAAAGACCCTGATGTTCCTGACACCAATCCCACTATGAAGTCCCAAGTAAATACTGTCAAATGAAAGGTGTTTCTTGTACCCAGGACATCTCAAAAACCAAATTAAATTAATGGTAAAATTGTATGACAGTCAAATTCACAAAGACAGAATCATGTATTTTGTCAATAGACCAGTAATATTTAGAGGATGGTGAAACAATTGTTATTCAACAAATTTAATGACACAAATATTGAGGCTTTGTGGTACAGTAGAAGGAACAATGAGTATAGAATGTGATGTCCTGGATTCAAACTTTGACCCTCCCATTTACATCTTGTGTAAATTATTTTGCTTCTCTAGACCTCAGTTTCCTCATACAGAAAACAAGGAGACTGAACTAGAGAACTTCAAATTTCCCTTTCAATTCTAAACCCTACAAAGATTGGCAAAGATAATGGAGTGATTTGCCATTTTCTTCTCCAGCTCATTTTACAGAAGAGGAAACTGAGGCCAACAGGGTTAAAGTGATTTGCCCAGAGAGGTCAGATTTGAAGTCTTCCTGATTCCAGGCTGGGTGCTTTTTCTATTGGTCATCCAGCCCATTAGAGTTAGATTGAAACTACTTTTCTTCATGAAAGTGGTACACAGATGACCCCAGTGGAGGTCTTGGGTGTTCCCTCTCAAAATGCAGATTCTGATTCTAACTCTGGTGTCAGCTGACCATGTGAACTTGGATAATTCTCAAACTTCCTGAGTCTCTCTATTCTATCATCTCTAAAATGGGAATAATAAAGTCATTTTATTTTAGGGAGAACTTTATATGTTGGAGACACATAGAAAAATTTTTTAAAAAAGATTATACTAGAGTGAGGAAAGTTTTAATGTTTTCAGTATTCCTGCATTGGAGTTCTCCAATATCTCATTGTAGCATAAAGGCAGCCTTAGGTTTTCCAAGACTATACAAATAGAACATTAGCTTTAGCTGGGCTTTTGTGAGGGTCTCTTTAATGACTGTCCAAGAAGGATCCCAATTAAGTTCTGAGTGGACCAAGGATCAGGCTGACCAATAAGTATTAAATTTTTTCAGACCTAGGATTTCATAAAGAGTGTCAACTAATAGAAGCATTGAGATCTGTAGTGATGGACAGGTGCATCTGGGATGTACTTCTAAATGTTTAACAACGGGCTCGCCATCATTTTCCTATGTCTAGACAATCATCATCACAATAAATCAAGTCCTGCTATATTCAACCATTTTTCAGTCATGTCTGACTCTCCTCTATGACCATATTTGGGGTACTGGAGTGGTTTGCCATTTCCTTCTCCAGCTCATTTTACAGATGAGGAAACTGAGGCAAATAGGGTTAAATGACTTGCCCACAAAGTTAGCAAAAGTATCTGACATCACATTTGAACTCATAAAAATGGATCTTCCAGACTCCAAGCCCAGTACTCTAGTCACTGGACCACCTAGCTGCCTTTCTTGATATGTAGTATTTGCCATTTCCAAGATGTAAATGCTCACACTAAAAATTTAACAACCAGTTCTCAAGAACAGTTACAAGTTGACTAGTATGCCCCTGGTTGTATCTCCCATTGGGAAAAATCATGGACACTTCTTATTTACGATGTTAGTGCTATCAGGATGTGGTATACTGGGGGACACTGAGTGAAGAGTAAATTCAAAGACCACTTGTTTTGTGTGAAAGAAGTTAGTTTGAGTCACAAAAACATTCATTGTGAGTAGGGATTGTTTCATTTTTTATACTTGTATCTTCACTTCCAAGCAGAGCGCCTGGTACGTAGCAGGCAACTAATAAAACGTTGCTGGTTGTCCTGTTACAAGACTTGATCAAAGTTGCATACAAAGTCAGTAGTAGAGCCAGTGTTCAGATCTTTCCCCTACCCCATTCTGCCTCCTATCCTTTTGAAAACATTCTTCACAAAGGACTTGAAATATAGAGGTATTATTCATTTCTGTTTCACTTCTTCAAAACATATCATAAGGAAATCAGTCCCAATGCACCTTTGGAAATGAAAAGGGGATGAGTGAAGCAGAGAGGATTATAGGAGCCATTCAGATCCATTAAGAAGTAAAGACAGAGAAGCAGCTATATGACCCAGTGGTAAGAGCACAATGTTTGTTGTTACAAGTTAAAATCTGACCCAAGACACAATGGGGGAAAGAAAAGGCAAGGGTAGGCCAGCAGCACATAGGTGGCACTTGGTGGCACATAAGTGACAAAGATGTCACTTTAGTGGCACCTAGTTCTCTCTACCAATATCCCTATACCTTCTAAACAGGGATCCTACTTTGTCATTAAGGAAATCTAAGAGTGGACTTGGAATTTTCCATGTACCACACAACCCTCAAATAACTTACATTACAAAATGGTAAATACTCAAATAAATTTTAAGATTAAGATAACCTAAAAGACTGAAGAAGTTGTATTGAAGGGAAAAGGTTACGACTATAAACAGTAATTGTTACAAAGAGAAAGATTTTGTGCTATCCAAAATTAGGCTGTTATTTTCGGTATTTCTTTACTTTTATTCCTGGAACATATACATAATAAAGGTAAGAATCCACGCCGGAAGGGTAGGCACAAGGTCCCTTACTTTCCCCTCTCAGTTTTTTTCTTGTTCAGATTAATTCCCATGCCAATCCAAGGAAGATCCTGGTAAATTAAGTAAGTTAGAGAGCCCCAACTTGAGGGGTTTGTCAGAGTTCCTGAAATAGGCATTTCACAGCTCACCGTATTCAATGGAGGTTAGTGTTAGGGTCAAGGAATTTTTAACCCTAAGTCAAATAGTTGTCTGGGACAAAGAACTTCAAATTAGCACCAGACAAAAGCTAGACTTAGGGACACTCTAGCTGCCCTTGACTAGGTATGGTAACTCAGCTGCTACAGTTCTTTACTTAAAGAACTCAGCTTGCCCTAGTCATGGAAAGACTTTCTAGCCGCCACACCATAGTAGGGGGGAGTAAATGACTCAGAAGAGCTGAGGCCCACTGGAGCATGAAAAATATGATATATAGCAAAAAGCACCATGATGACATCAATGGAGGACTTTGGCAGTCCTGTGGCATCAGAGGTGTGGGTTATCCTGTGACACATGTGCCCTAGCAACATAGATTCCTATGCTAATGATTCTCCAATTTACCTCTCCTGTTCAAGTCTCTCTGCTGACCTCCAGTTTCCCATCTCCAACTGCCCCTTTATTCCTGTTGAGGGCAACACCATCCTCCCTGGTCCCTTGGGATCATCACCTAGGATTCATCCTTGACTCCTCACTTTCTCTCACCTCCCCCATGTCAAATCTGTTGCCAAGGCCCATAAATTTCACCTTTGCAACATCTCTGGAATATGGAGAGTTTCCTGATTGGGAGATGAGAGTAGTGTAAAGTAATGTAAAGATATTCCATGGGTTAGAGCTTTGAATGGACACCAACCCGAGAGAGCCTCAAACCTGGCGTGACTTTCTTGGAAACCTATGTATGAGAAGGAGAGGGTGCCCCAAACACCTTGTGAGGGTTTTAAGTGCCAAACAGAGAAGTTTACATTTGATCCTAGAGATAATAGGGAGTCACTATAAAATAGTGAACATAACACTTGTGCTTCCTATCTTTGGGGCCTATTATAAGAAAAGTACTTTATAAATCTGAAAATATGAGTTATCTTTTTAAAATATTTTTGTGGCTCAGTGAAGTGTCTCCTTTAAGACTCATCAATCAACAACAATCTCCAGTTCACTATCATAAGAGAGGGATCCTTTTTCATAAGACAACTGGTCTGCCTTGTGACATCGAACTTCACCTGTTCCTATCTGTCTCCTACATCCCAACTTTTGGTTTTCCATTGCTTCTATCAACTATTTTGTCACAGTGGATAGAGGATTGGACCTGGAATCAAGAAGACTTGAATTTAAATTCTTCCTCAGCCACTTAATAGCTGTGTGACCCCAGACAAGTTGCTTAACCTCTGTCTGCCTCAGTTACTGCATCTGTAAAATGAGCATAATAATGCCTTCTTCCCAGGGTTATTGAGACAAAATGAGATATCTGTAAGGTGCTTTGCAAACCTTAAATCACTATTTAAATGCTAATTTTTATTGTCAACATTATTATTATTAGAAGATGTTTATCTTGAAAGACCTTCTTATTTCAACTTGGCTAGCATCTTAGTTTTAGCTTCCTGTCTGCTCCCCAACTCTGGATTTTCTTCTTCTGTCTTTGACCACTGAACCTCCTGTTGACAGCAAGGCTCCCATAAGCTCCTGAGAGATCTCTCTTCCTTTCCCACTCCAATTCTGTGACTTACTGACCATTACTCTGTCCATTCCTGCTGGACAGCAGTGGAATTGTGACGAGACTCCATATGGCTTAAGGTTACAAATATTCTTCCACACTCTGCCCCAAGGGCTATTAAACTGTGCATACCCTTTGATCCAGCAATACCACTGCCAGATCTATATCCCAAAGAGATCATAGAAAAGAGAAAAGGATCCACATGTACAAAAATATTTATAGTAGCTCTTTTTGTGGTGGCTAAGAACTGGAAATGGAGGGGATGTCCATCAAATGGGGAATGGCTGAATAAGTCATGGTATATGAATTTAATGGAATACAATAATGCTATAAGAAATGATGAGTAGGCAAATTTCAGAAAAACCTGGAAAGACTTATATGAACTAATGTTGACTGGAGTGAACACAGGAGTGAACAATACAGGAAAGCATTGTACATAGTAACAGCATCATTGTGCAATGACCAACTTTGATAGACTTAGCTCTTCTCAACAATGCAGCAATCTAAGACAATTCTAAAAGATTCAGGGTGGAAAATGTTGTCCACATCCAGAGAAAGAACTATGGAGCTGGAATGCAGAGTGAAGCAGACTATTTTCTCTTTTTTCTTTCTCATGGTTTTTCCCTTTTGTTCTAATTTTTCTTTCACAACATGTCTAATGTAGAAATATGTTTAACATGCACGTATATAGCTTATATCAGATTGCTTGCTTTCTTGAGGAGGGAGAGAGGGTAGGAGGGAGAAATCATTTGGAACACAAAATCTTATAAAAGTGAATGATGAAAGCTATCTTTACATGTAAATTAAAAAATAAGAAACTATTAAGTGGGGGGAAAGGTGAAAAAAAAAAGAACATTCTTCCACATTGAACCTAAGTATAAGAAAATCTTCAAATCAGGTAGTTGTACAGCCACATTATATACCAGGCAGATACTTATAGAGACCCCTACAGAGGTATCAATCTCCAAACCCATAGATAGCTGGCATGCATCCTCAAAACTCTGGGATGGGACTTGAACCAGATGAAAATATTGAATGAAATGTTTAACAAAATAAACAAAAAAACAATACAATACAGATAATGTTAACTTCTGGTTTTCAGCATCAATATGCTGACCAGAGGGACCAGTTTCTATTTAAGCTTGACATCACTGCTCTGTAACTTCGTAATGTTTTAAAATATCATAGGAATGAACACATCTGGTAATTTACAAGTGCTTCCTCTGCTGAGTCAATCTCTTTTACTGTTAAATACTCCCTTGGGACTCCTCTGTGGTGTTGTTACAGTTCAGTTGTTTTCAGTCATGTCTGACTCTGTGACCCCATCTGGAGTTTTCTTGGCAAAGATGCTGGAGTGGTTTGCCATTTCCTTCTCTAGTTCATTTTGCAGATGAGAAAACTAAGGCAAACAGGGTTAAGTGACTTGTCCAGGGTTCCACAACTAATAAGTGTCTGAGGTCAGATCCTACCTCCGGGCTCAGGACTCTGTGCAATATGGTGCACTTAGCGTTCAAAGTCAGGAGACCTGGGTTAAAACCCCACCCCTGATGTTTCCTATCTATGGGACCCTGAGCAAGTCACTTAACCTTCTTGGCCTTAGTCAAAATAAAGGGATTGGACACAATGGCCTCCGAGCTCCATTCTACCTTTAGATTCGGATCTTAGAATGCTCTGTGTTACCTAAATGTCAACCACTACAATTTTACAAGAGGGGGACACTGAGACTTAAGGAGGTTAAGCAGCTTGCCTAAGGACACGCAAGGAGAGAGGGAATAAGCCTTTATTAAGCAGCTACTATATAGGAGGCACTATGCTAAGCACTTTACAAATATTATCTCATTTGAACCTTAAAGCAAACCTTCAAGATGGGACCTATTACTATCCCCATTTTAGAGTTGAGGAAAGTAAGGTAAGTAGAGGTTAAGTGACTTTCCCAGGGTCACATAGATAGTAAGGGTTAAAGGTGACATTTGAACTCAGTTCTTGCTGATTCCAGGCCCAGCTCTCTATCCACTATGATATGTAGATGCCACACAGATAGTAGGGTCAGAATTAGAACTCAAACTTAGGTCTCTTGACTTCTTTCTAGTCTAGGGCTCATTCACTGTACCAATGGGGTAGTAATCATCTTATAGCATGATTCTAAATGTATGTGGCTATCATGCTGGTCACACAGATATCTTTTGGATAACTATTCTAGTCAGAGAAACAGCCCAGTAGATGAGCAAAATTTACCCGTTAGTTCTATGGGAGTTCTCCTAGCTTTTTGTGGCCCCTATATCTTATTTTCTGGGAGATCAGGGTTATAATCTGTCTTACATGAAGGCATTCTTTCCTCAGGGCTGTTTTCACTGGGACTGCCTACCACTGTGGTCGTCACTTTATTAGGAACATTAATATTTCATCGTCTCAAGCTGTGCTTCTCCATGTCCTTGAATTCTCTCTTGTGTTTGACTCATGAACAGCAACTCAGTGCCCAAGATCAGAGATGGAGTATTTGTTCTCAAAGACACTCAGTTTCAAGAACTACCAATGCCATGAATTTCATATAGGATAGTATTTTATTTTTCCCCAATTATATGTACAATTTTTAACCTTCCCTTTTTTTGTAAAATTTTGAATTCCATTTTCCCTCCCTCATTCCCTTCTTCCTCCATCCCCTCTCCCCTCACTAAGACCATAAGCAATTTGATACAGGTTATATATATGCAATCATGGAAAACACGTTTCCATATTAGTTCATGTTATGAAAGAAGAAACAGAACAAAAGGAAAAAATGGAAAAATAAAGTAAAAATAATATGCTTCAATTATATTCAAACTCCATCAGTTCTTTCTTTGGATGTGGATAGCATTTTCTATCATGAGTCTTTTGGACTTGTCTTGGATCATTGTATTGCTGAGAAGAGCTAAGTCATTCATAGTTGATCATTGTACATTGTTGCTGTTTTAATTTACTTCTTGTTCTGCTCATTTCACTCTGCATCAGTTCATCCTTTCCAGGTTTTTCTGAAATCCACTTATCAGTATCATGTGGTGTGTGTGTGTGTGTGTGTGTGTGTGTGTGTGTGTGTGTGTCCAGAGCCATTTCCAGTTATCCTGATTTCTATTTTGTCACTGGACCCAGATGCTCCGGAGGAGAAAGTGAGGTGGGTAACTGCACAGCCCTCCCTCACTTAAATCCAATTCACTTCCAAGTCATGGCATCTCCTTCGTGATGCTAGGGTCCTCTTCAAGAATGAAGGACAGACATTAGCAACCTGTATGTATGCATTTATGTATATATATATATATATATATATATATATATATATATATATATATATATAAGAATTATATATATATATGCATATAGAAAGACAGAGGGACAGAGACATCAAGAGAGAGACAAGAGAGAGAGAGAGAGAGAGAGAGAGAGAGAGAGAGAGAGAGAGAGAGAGATGTAGCATTTTCCTGAGTTCAAATCTGACCTCTGATTCTTACTAGTTGTATGATCCTGGGCAAGTCACTTAATCCTGCTTGCCTCAGTTTCCTCATCTTTAAAATGAGTTGAAGAAGGAAATGGTAAGCCACTCTAGTATCTTTGCCAAAAAAACCCCAAATGGGGTCATGAAGAGTCAGACATGCTTGAAAGACTGAACAATATTTATTTATTAATTTATTATGACTGGGGAAGGGAAAAGAATAAGGAGTTAGGAAAGGTCAGAGGAATTTTTGAGGGGGAAACAAAAGGGATTGTTATTTTGCAGATCCAGAATTAGAGTAGGGAAACCAATCATATTCCAAAGACTGAATTAACAACAAAGCCTGATGGAGAGGGAGAGCATCGTAGGAGGTCTTTTAAGGACAAACTTACATAATGATCCCTAGTGCTGATTAAATGAAGCTGTCAGTATATCTGTGCTTCCATGGTATATGAGACGTTTTCTTTGCAGAATTGTTCCCAGGGAAATGATGGCTGACCCTGGAGACTCTATAGCTGAATTAGGCATTGTTTTGGTGCCATCAGGCTGTGGGGAATGTATTGACCCTATATCTTTAGATCTTAGGTTGATTTTGGAGCCTCAGAAGCCATCTCAGTTTGGGAGTTTGGATCAGGTCATATTTCAAAGTCCTGCAGGTACTTTGGGATGGATGTGGGGGCACTCTGAATAATATACTCCCAGTCGAGGGACTACATGGATAAGTTGGAAGTTCTCTTGCTTATCCTTACATCATCCTTCTGTATTCTGTAACATCCTTAGGGACTCCAATTCCATCTAGGCTCCAAAAATTCTTCACTGGTAGGTTAGAACATCTAGAGGGATCCCCAGATTAATCTTCTTAATTGGGGGCCTGGTGAACCTTCGAGGCTGGCACAGACTCAGAGCAGCTTCTTTGTTTTGGCTAAGTAGGTCCTGCTCAGTCTCTGGCTGAACTTGTGTCATAAAGTCACCAGGAAGAACACAGGGCTACTCCAAAATTGAGGGGTACAAGTTGGGAGTCAAAAGCTAAAGTTAAAAGCTAAAAGGCATACATGCTTTGCTATAGGATCACTCACTGGCTTTATAATTAAGATGGCATCTATGTTATGATGTTCATTATTCTCTGGATAGTTATTCAATCAAGTTGGACATATCCAACTATGTCCAATATATTGTGTTAGGAACCTTGAGAGATATATGACAGTAAAACCTAGTCTTTATTTTTAGGGAGTTTAAAAATTAAATGAAAAATATAGATAGAATTGTGTTATAAGAAATAACTACCAAAAAATGGGAAGACATATGAACTGATGCAAAATGAATTAAGCAGCCCCAGAAAAACAATATATAAAATGACTACCATAATATAAATGGACAGAACAACAGCCATATAAGAATCAGACCTTAGCAATATGAAATTATAATGGCCAAGCTAGGTCCCAAAGAATAGATAAAAAGAGACCTCTTCCCTTCTTTGCAGAAGTGGAGGACAACAAGTATGTAATATAGTATCTAATGCTAGACTTTTTCAATGCATTGGTTCTTTTGCTAGATTGGTTTTCCCTCTTATTTTTTATGCTTTGTTATAAGGAATGGTTGTCTGAGACCAGATAAGAGAGAGAAATTGAGAAATCTAGATGATTAAAAAAGGTACAAATTTAAAAAGACATATGCACAAAAAGTAAAATAATACTATGAGTTCAATTTTAAAAATAAAAGAGATGGAATAATTCCTAAGACAACAAGGCAGCTATCTCTTTACTACCTAATAACTTCAGGGAAATACACTGTCAAATATTATCCTGGTTCCCCATGTGGCCAGTCCATTTATTCTACTCAGAAAGTGTTGGGTCATAGGGGAAGAACATCCATTGAGGACTAAGACTGACCCCAAGTTCCACAGAGGAGAGCGTGACAGGTCCAGGGCAAACCTAGAATTTCAAATATATTTCCAAGGTCAAACAAGAACCTCAGACCTTTCGTGGAATTGACATAGATTTCTCAGCTGTGTCTGGAACTAAACTAGTCACAGGAAAGTCTAAAGTCATCTGAGAGCAGAACTTACTCTTTTCCCTCTGGTCTATATCAGTTGTTCCCAACACTTGCCAAATACCCCCCCACACACACACACACATACACACACACACCACAGCCATAACCTCCTCTAGAGAAGGAAAGAAAAGGACAATTTGTCCAGAATGTTGAATCTCATGCCATTTGCCTCGGGGTTGGAAGTCATTCACTTCTTAGTAAGGCACAAATGTGTCAAGAGCCATGAGAATTAGCAGAGACCATTCTCATTGCTAAAAGCTAGCTTGCAGAGGCTCCAATTTCACAATGTGGGTGGCTCATAAATAAAAAGAAGGCAACAGATGAAATACAATAACATTCCAGAATGTCACTCCATAGGGAGGTTTTCTTTCCTTAAAAATCTTCTTTCAGGCAACACTTGGACCACAGAGCCCATGAAAATGCCCAGGCTCGGGCTAACTGGCCCGACAGAACAGCTAGCGAAGGAGGAAGCTCAAGCCGACCTTGGCCATTTGGCTTTCCAGATGTTTGCTTCTTCCATTTCCCTGACATTTGCCTTATGGGAATTCAGACATGTTGGAAACAAGGCAGAATCCCTATCCCGGAAGGACTGTAGGCTTTGGTTCCACACTGTGATTCAGTTGACACAGCTGCCTTTATGTATTTGATTTTTCCCATTACAGCAATGGTAGGTGGTGGGGTGAGTAAGAACTGAGATACTGCATACTTCTGGGTACAGATTTTCAGAGCTGTTTTCCTTGGTAGAGGCCAGGAAGCAATGCATAGTCTGAGAAGTTATTGTTCTTCCTCCCCCTTAACCTTTGCCTGACTCAGAGATAAGTCTAAGAAATCTTGTTGCACAAGACAATTTTCCCCAAAGCATTGGGGCCAATTTTTTTCTAAATTTCTAATGCCTCTGCAACTCTTCAGGGGGAAGGGGTAGCAATGGAAACAGTCATTTGAGGAACAGGCTTTCTCTGGAAGAAGGAAGAAAACATATGAATGGTGTCCTCTCCCTCCATCTACTACCTGGACTTTTCTTAAGAAGCCCTTCCTCTGTCTGCCCGAAACTCACCTCCATTAGTGAGCTGGCTCATCTTCACACAGAGATGTCAACATGGTCCCTCACACCACCAGCAAAATTTCATAGCTCTGCTAGAACCAGATTGAAATGTAATTGGTAAATGTCTAACAAAATAAATAAAAATACAATACAACACAGATGTTAATTTGTGATTTTCTAAGTCAACATACATCCTCGAGGGGTCTATTTCTATTTGAATTTGACCCCACTGCTTTAGAAGCCTTAGAGAAACTGCCCAGGATCCTCTTTGTAACATGAAAAATAGTGCTCCCTGTCATATGCAAAAACACAAAAATGAGTTTTGAGGGAAACAAAGAGATTTGTAATCCTAAGGCAGTACACACTGATCTCAAGTCACCTGCAGTTATTTAATATTAATGAACAAATGAAAGGCTATGTGACCTGGAGGATAAATGTCTGATCCTGTGTGACCCCAGGCAAGTTGCTTAACCTCTTAGAGACCAGTGCAAGTCTCCAAAAATCTTAATTACAGAGCAGATAGCAACCTGCATTGATAGAAAATGGTTCCTCATTGGTAGTTTCCTGTATCAATGAAATCATAGGTTTGGGGGGAGAAAAGGATCAAACAATGTGAAAGTCAGCATGGTCCTTTGCTAGCAGGCTTATAATCTAGAAGTTTTATATCTCATCTCTGTGACTATTTGTAGACTGGAAAACAGGGAGAATTCTGAACCTTGTGGATTTGTACGGAGTCCTGAAGTCACTGTAACATCCATCCTTCCCTAATCTAGACCCTCTGGCAAATGCATTCTCCATTTCTTTCCATCTATACAAATCCTATCTATCCTTTAAGGCCTAACAAGTCTCTACCAATTCTATCAATCAATCCTTAAACATTTATCAAGTGCCTACTATGTGCCAGGCACTGTGCTAAAACCTGAGAATATAAATAGGGACAGAAGACAATCTCTGTCCTCAAGGAGCTCCCAGTCTAATGTAAGAGACAATATGACAGCAAATACATAGAAGCAAACTGGATGCAGGATAAAGTTGTTGTTTGTCCTTCGTTTTTGAAGAGGACAGAGATGATTCCAGTCATCAGAATCCAGCGGTAAAACAAAAGTCAGGATGACTGGCAATGACTCAGAATGCAGCGAAGACCGAGGGGTCTTCAATGTCTGGCCAAGCTCGAGGAGTTCCAGAATGCCCGCTTCAGCTGCCTTGATCTCATCCGGCCATTCTGCTTCGTGACTCGCTGTTGGGCATGAGATCCATCCGTTACT
The DNA here is from genome assembly GCA_028658325.1 of Potorous gilbertii. NCBI lineage: Eukaryota > Metazoa > Chordata > Mammalia > Diprotodontia > Potoroidae > Potorous > Potorous gilbertii. The sequence continues at coordinate 666,730,490 of CM053769.1, forward strand.
CTCCACCTGATTTAGACCTTCTGCTGAAGTGTGGCCCCTGCACATGCTCAGCTTTTTTAGAACCACTGGTGAGGTGGATGAGAAGCCCTGAAAAGAACTCAGCAAGCCCTCCCATCAAGGGGGTTCATCCTTCCTGAACACCCCATCCACTTCTATAGGAAGCAATTAGTAGAGAGAAAACACTAGCTCCGAGAGGGGTTGGATAAGGTTTCCTGTAACAAATGAGATTTTATTGGGGACTTGAAGCCAGGGAAGTCAACAGGTGGCAGGACAAAGCAGTCATGAGGAGCTGGAGGGGCCCCAAGATGATCAGGATGGTGAGAGGAGCTTTGCTCAGCTCAATCAACTCAAGGGGTTCTCAGTGCCAACGTGGGTTGAATATGATTCTCGTTCTATGGCTAAGTCAATTGGCTTTTGAACGACCTACAGGTGTCTAATTTTTTTCTTACTAGTAATGAATATAAACTACTACATGACTGGCCTGAGTCAGACCCAGCTCTGCATCAGTGCTAAACTCATCAAAATTATTGAGATTCTTTTCATTCCATTCGATTTCAAATTATCCATGCCAGTGGAGTAGAAGAAGTCTAATGTAGTTTGTCTTTCAGGGACAAAATAAAGGTCTAGGTCTGGAGTAAATACAGCCACAGAATCAGATAGTTACTCTTGCCTCATTCCAGCCCCAATCAACATCTTTAGGGCAATCCTAGGGATGCTTGAAGTAGGTAGGTGGTAATGTAGGTGGAATATTGGACCTGGACTCAGGAGGAACCCAAATTAGATATTGTCTCAGACAACAACTGGCTGTGAGACCTTGAGCAAATTTGCTTGCCCTTGGGTACAATGGTGACAATAACCCCTGGCTCACAGGGGTTCTCATGAGGATCAAATGAAACTTAAATGATAACTGCTTGGCAAACTTTAAAGTGCGATATAATCAATAGCTGTTATTGCTGAAGCTAGTTCTGTCAATGATCTGGTTATAGATGCTGAGTATCCAGTTGATCCCCAACTACCTTAGAACAGAGCAGACTGACACCTGCTGGACATCTTAGTTTGCAATGCAATGGAATAATTACTGTCATTAATATTATGGAGTGAGTGCCTGTTCCTTCAGGGCTTCACAAACCACAGTGGATTTCCCTCCAGTGCAAGTAGATTTAATGGGCTCCATTCTAATTGTGCAATAACATGTATTGCTTGTATCTACTGTTTAATATGGGCAAACAGTCGTTAGATAGGTGACCAAATATAACTGATGACAAAATGCCTTGCAAAATTCTAAAAGGAAACTTTGAAAACTACTGAAAATTCCTTGTGAGGACCTGGTACAGTATCCCAAATGAGCAGAACATATTCAGCAGCTCAAAAAAAAATGACAGTGTCCTGTTCTGGAAAATGATAATGGGTTTCAGGGGATCTGGAAGGAACAGAAGGCAGAGGGAAGCCAGCAGGTGGGATCACCATTTACTAGCAGGCTTCATTCTGATCAATCATCAGAACTTTTCACGCCTAAAATCACCTTCTGGACCCATATCGCTTTTACGTAAATTTTAAGTTACTTTCTTCCCAAAATGCATTCAGTCCCCTATGCCACCATGAACATGTACCGTATCTGGAAAATGTGAATTCCCTTTTTTTCCATTTATTAGTAAGGGACAGGAGCTCCCTTTAAACTCCTCTTCTCTCAGGGGAGCTTAAAAATCAGAAATCCATTCTCTTCAATCTCCAATCTTTCAATCCAAGAGTCATAAGATATCGGGATTCCCTTCATCATCCTTCCTCTAACTCTTTTCTCTCTCTAGGAGCAAATTAATTCATCCAAAACTCCTCATTTTCTAGGTGTGGAAACAGAGGCCCAGAGGGAGGTGAAGTGAGCTATCTAAGATCACACAGATAGTAAATGGAACAGCAAAGATTTGCGTCCAGGTCTTCAGGACCAAATCTAAATCCGTAAAATGTCTTTCCTCCATACTTAAGTAACAGAATAAAACAAAGACCCTTCAAATAAGGAGAAAAACACTGTGCCACACAATATATTTTAGAGTGGCATCATTTTTGAAAATGTAAAGCAATAGACATATGTAATATAAATGATCCATAATTTGAAAGAACATCTCTTATTAGGATCATGGGAAAGGAAGGGAAGAAAATAAACATTTATATAGCACCTACTATGTGCCAGATACCGTACAGGCACCTTGATAAACATTCTCTCACTTGACCTTCACAACAACACTGTCAGGTGGGCATTAGAACAGTGGAAAGACCACTTGCTCTGAGGTCGGAAAATCTGGGTTCAAATATTACCTCTTTCACTTACAACTTACTACATTCTTCAGCAAGTCATTGAACTTGATCTCACTTTCCTTATCTATAAAATGAGGGGTCATGGGCCACATGGGATCTGAGGTTCTTTCCAGCTCTACATCTATAGTCACAGTTTAGAACTAGAAGAGTGCTTAAAGATCCCCCAAATCAATCACTTCATTTTACACACAAGGAAACTGAGATTCAGAGAGGTTTAGTGACTTACTCAAGGTCACACTAGTATAAAGTAGTCAATCCAATTTTTGGACTCAGGTCTTTTGACTTCAGATCCAGGGCTTTTCTTCCATTCCCACGTAGATGAAGTTTATCTAATTTTGATGATGGGCACAAGAATAAGAGATATCCGAATTCTCTTCAGCATCCTTCCTCTAACTCTTCATTCTCTCTTTCCAGGAGCAAAACAAGAAAGTATCTAATGGTGTGAGATGAGGGACAGGGGACCAAATAAAAACCCAAGGTAGTATGATGTGATAGCAACAGCACTAGACTGGGCAGATCAGTTCTATGAACCTAGTTCTGTACTAATTTTCTATGTAACCTTAGACAAGCCTCTCCATGTCTCTAGACTTCAGTGTTCTCCTTTGTAAAATGAGATTAGACTAGATCATCTCAGGTCTCCTCCCTCTCCTCCATTATTAAGTTCTATGATTCTGTGCATTTAGTTCCTCTTTCCTTTCATATTCCCCTCACTTCCAAGGAGAAAAAAAAACACAAACAGAAGAAACTAGGGTCTAAACATTACACAATGCTTTTTTCTTCTCCTTCTTAAATAATAGAACAAAATAAAAACTTTTGAGATAAGGACAAAAACCATTTCCCCTTTATGGTCTCACCTGACATCACATTATTCCTTAGTGGAGCTTGTAAACTTTTCCCTCTATCTTGATTCTCAATGTCAAGTACTATTTAGATCACCTAGGTCAGGAACATGCTTCGTATTGGCTTCTGGGCTAGATAAGCAAGTCATAATCTTTCTAGGTCTCAGCTGGGCTTCTTCTTCTATAAAATGAAGGTGTTGGGCTTTATGATTTCTAAAGTGAAATTCAAAAACCCCATGATCTTTCGCACTGCCAGCCTGCTAATGGGTATGGGGAAGGAGAGGAAGAAGAAATAAGGACTGTGAAGAGTGCCATAGCAGTATGGATTGACATACCCCATTCAGCAATAACATTCCAGAACTGAACTGGAATAGGATGGAGAGGAGTCGAATGTGCAGGGAAGTAAGGAAACTGGTAAAAATAGAAAACCATCAAGTAGCGATGGAAGCAAAGTATGTCTGGGGCCTACCTGAAATTGGGGTTCAGGTTAGGACCCCATGAATCAAGACAGTGAGGCCTCAGGGAGGAAATTCTCAGTGAAAGGTTTAAAACCTCCAGGTCATGGTCTCATGTCTGATGATGTTTTTAATTCTCCTTCTTACAATCATATCATTGTTTTTTTTTTATTTTTATTATTAATTTATTTGTTTTCAGTTTTCCACAATCAATTCCATAAGTCTTAGATTTCCTTTGCCTCCCTCCCTTCTCCCTCCCCAAGATGGCATGCAGTCTTATATGGGTTCTACACATACATTCTTATTAAACATATTTTCACTTTGGTCATGTTGCATAGAAAAATTAAAACGAATGGGAGAAACAATCACACGTCATTGTTAGCAATACAATCTGTCCTACTTTTACCCTTTGCATCTTTTCATTGTCTTTTGGGTGTCACCTACAATACAAATTTTCTGAGATCATAATGTGGGAAGGAAAGGCGATGTTCCATGTATTGGTGTTAATGCATTTGGCATCTGCAGCAATTAACAGCTTGAAATTATTGTATGATTTCCCCAAATGCAAATTAGCTATGGGATCTTCAACTGTAATCCAATGCAATCAGAGGGGAACTGAATTGCTCATGGTCATACAAAGAGTAAGCAGAAAATCCAGGATTCAAATCCATATCCTCTGACTTTGAATTCATTTTTTTATTCTCTATATATTGCTTGTTTTTTCTTCTTTTTGACCCTGGGCCCAGCTCATTGTCCATCTGTAACTCAACTCTTGTGTGTGGAAAGAGCACTGAACTGAGTGAGCGTCAAGAGAGCCTTGAATCTTGCCTCTGGAACTCACTAATTATGTGATTTTTTTAGACCCATTTGAACCTCAGACACCTCATCTGTAAAATGGGATGAAACACTTTGACCATCTACCTCACAAAACTGTTGTGAGGGAAGTACATTGTAAATCTATCTTTTGACTGTTTCTGTATTGCATTGGGGAGGCTTCATGGCATTGCAGGGTTCAATGTACTGTCAGCTCAATGTCATCTGAAAACAGGAGTGAAGGAAATAGAACATCTTTTTTCCAATTGGATGTAGAAAATCTCCAGTCAGGAGTATGCTGGTAAATGTTTAACAACCAACCTTCCAGAAAAAAAATGTACACACAACCCACTTTTAAGGTGAATCTGCATTATAAACATTTTCTCCTTCACTTTCAAGTCTAGACAATCCAGTAAACAATACATTAGGCTCTGAATAAAAACATTTGCCAAATTCTGAGTTGTTAATGCTCATAATGAAAATTTAACATTCAGCTCTCCAAGTCTGATTCAAGCTGGCTCCAGAACACCCCTGGCCTTATAATCATATGTCTCCCTGTTTTATGGCATGTTAGTTATTGATATTAAGAGTATCTCTGAACAAAGATCTTGATGGAACCAATAGAACTGCTGAGAGAACTCTATCCTGGACCGTAATAGAATATTCACTTATTTATGGAAAATGCCTTGTTGAAGGGAAGCTGAAACACAGCATTTTTGCTCCCCCAAGCCTTTTCTGAATTGATAAGTAATAAATAACAAGATCTTATATTGCCTATACCTCAGGCAACCACATGAACATGAAGGAGTGATCTATTGTAAGAAATTGCCTGCAGAAACCAAGTTGTGCCTTTCTCATGTTAGCCACAATCTCAGTGTGTACATAGATTATTCTCATAAAAATTTTGTAGAGATTAGAAGGCATATTCGTAGACCTACTCATTGCTATCATCATCATCATCAAAAATATTTATGAAACATCGTTCCCTAAAAGATATGTAATCAAAGAATATGTGCAGGAGGTTATCAAATAAAAGTCAAAGCTATCAACAGTCATATGAAAAATACTCCAAATCATCAACAATTAGAGAAATACAAACTAAAATAACTCTGGGGTCCAATCTTACACCCATCAGATGGACAAAAATGGCCTAAATAGTGGTGATTGTAGGAAAACAGGAACACTAAGGCATTGCTGGAGAAGTTATTAATTATTCCCACAATTTTAGGAATCAGTCATGGACTATACACATAAAAGTCATTAAAATACGTATAGCTTTTAACTCAGCAATATTACTACTAACCCTATACCCTCAAAAGCTCAAAGATAGAGAAGAACTAAAAACCAAGAACCAAAAAATGTCATCATTATGGTAAAGGAATGATACATAATGTTGCACTGTAATGATAAAAAAAAATGATTTCAGAGAAATCTGAAAAGATTTGTAGGAACTCATTCAGAATGAAGTAAGTGGAATCAGGAAAAACGATTCATGTTCTCACAGCACTAGAAGAAAACAGTATTAAAAGATGTAAGAATTCTGATCAATACCACGCTTTGACCAACTAACATTCTCCAAGACAGATGATGAAGCAAACTATTCACCTCCTAACAGAGAGGTGACAGACCCAAGGTACAAAATGATACACATTTTCAGACATGGCCAATGTATGGAATTCTTTTGCTTGACTAAGTGTAAGGATTTGGGTTTTTTTTCATTAAAATAGGACTGGTTGGTGGGAAAAAGAAAGATCAGTGATAATATTCCCCCTCCCTCAAAAAAACTAAGAGGGTTATTGAAATATTTAAAAGGAAAAAAAAACAAAAAAAGAGTGGAAAAAAGCTCAGAAGAAGATACAGGCAAGCAGAATGGTTTTAAAAGTAGCATGTTGAATTTATCATATACATTTTTTTGAAGCAAGATGCTTTTTAAAAAAACTATAGATTCATGGTTGAACATGCAATTACCTTTTCTTGTTCTGTTTTGTATATTGAAATATTTACTTTTGGGGGTAAGTGAAGATTTTTTAAAATTTATTTTTAACATGTGTATGTGTGTGTTCGTCCTCCATTGCTAAAGAAGACCATGCCATCAGAGAAATGATGACATGACTTGCACTTGACTTTGTTTTGAGTGAAGGAGGGCTGTGCAGGTCACCAGCCTCACTTCTCTCCCGGAGCCATCTGAATCCAGTGATCAGATGTTCATCAGGATGACTGGAGATGACCTAGGATGAGGCAATTGCGGTTAAGGGACTTGCCCAAGGTCACACAGCTAATAAGTGTCAAGTGTCTGAGGTGAGATTTGAACTCAGGTCCTCCTGACTCTTGCACTGGTACTCTATCCACTGCACCACCTAGCTGCCCCTAACTGTATATAAAACTAGCCAAAATTATGGTAATATTTGGTGCTACTTGTATACATACACAGGTATACATACACACACACACACACACACACACACACACAGCCTTAATAAGCATAGCTTTTGAACTATACAAGTTAATGATAAAAGAGGCCATACAGTTGCAGCCAAACCTATCCAGTTGTGTAACACAGGGTAGAATAAAACCATTAAGTCAATTTATTAACTTTGTGACAGATTTATATCACATACAGGTCAAGAGTTAGTAGATTTTAGGAGTGGGGAGTTAGATTGAGTGTAGGAGTGGTGTGGAGAAGGGACGCTTTAGTAGTGGGAGTTGCCTGGCACCTAGTAAGCACTTAATAAATGCTTTGCTTCCTTCCTTCCTTCCTTTGTTAAGGCAGAGCAAAGAGAAGCCATCTGTTCTCCCCTGATCAACCCAGGAATGATTTGCGGGGGAGACTTCAGGAGCTTTTCTAAATATGGAAGGACAACTTTGGGGTAAAGAGATAACTAAGTAAATGGAAATGGAAAAGTTGGAGTCGAGTGATATAAGTAAATAGAATTTTGGCTAAGGATGCCAAAGAGAAATAAAAGAGACTAATTAGAACATAGGAAAAGCTATGAAAGAAACTTAGAATTTTGCACTTGATTCACAGAACAATGGGAAGCGTTAAAAAAAAAAGCAGGTAAAATTTTACATGCATAGCCAACATTTTGCAAAAAGGCCTATCTTCACACCAATGCCACCTGGAAGGTTTCTCTCTTACACCTGTTCTTCAGCTTCATCTAGACTTCCAATCCCTTAGTATATTCTCTTACTTTATGGAGAAAATTGAAGTCATTCAAGTTCTTTCTTCCCCCATTCGCTTTATCTTTAAATCCCTTAATATCATTTCCCACTCTCTCCTCAGTCTCTGACAAAGAGGTGGCTCTTCTCCTTGCCAAGGCCAACCCTTGACCCTTCCTATCTTCTCCAGAAGAACCCATCCTCAATAATGCACCCTATTTGTCTCAATTCTTCAACCTACTGGTTCTGTGTGTGTTTAAATATGTTCAATTCTTCCTAATTCTAAAATAAAAAAAACCCCACCTTTTGCTAAGTAAAGGTGTAGATCTAGTAAAATAATGTAAATGCAAAGGACAATCAAAGATAAATGTTCCAAAAAATAAGAAAGTTGTAAAGAACAAGCATCACCCCCAATAAGGGATATCAGAAAACCCTTCTCTCTGTTCCTTTACAGAGATGGGTGGAGGTAGTCCACAGGTGAAGAACACTGTATATAATTTCATACTTTTAAAATACATTGATCAGTTTTGATTATTTTTTCTCATTAAAAAAACTTGCTAAAAAGAAATATTTCTTGGAGAAGGGATGAAAAGGGACATGGGAAAACTCAAGTAATGGAAGAATAAAAGTTATCAAAAAAATCTATATAAAACTTTTTTTCACTAGATCCTACCATATCTTCAATTCATCATCCTATTTCTTTCTTTTTCTGAACAAAAGTCCTTGAAAAAGTAAACTATGGTCTTGGTCTCAACTGCCTCTGCTCTCACTCCTCAAGCCTTTGCAATCTGGTTTCTGACCTCATCACTCAACTGAAGCTTTATCCAAAGTTACAAGTAATTTCTTAATAGTTAAATCTGAAGACCTATTCTCAGTCCTAGTCATTCTCAGTTTATCTGGGGCATTTAACATCACTGACCACTCTTTCCTTCTAACTTTTTTCTCCTCTCTGGATTTTTATAACACTACTCTCTTGTGGTTTTCCTCTTAATTGAAACTGACCACTCCTTAACCTCCTTTGCTGGCTCATCATTGACATCACACCCACTAATTGAGGGGTTTCCCAAGGATAGGTCATAAATCCTCTTCTCTCTATATACATTTATCTCTTTCAGTAATCTTTTCAGCTCCCATGAGTTTCAGTATGATCTCAATGCAAATGACGCCCATTATCTCTCTGTAGTGAGTATGCTCTAGCCTGGGCTCACCATGCTAGAGCAAACATGGCTACATCTCTCACTCTGGGTTCTAGGGGTAACCTTGAGGGTTTGGGGTATCCCTTCTCTAATATTATCAGCCAACCCCCACCAATTATGTTCCCCCATTGTCAGCCTGCATTGACCAGCACCCAAGTTCCATTTAGCCATTTAATATCATTTAGTTTCACAAATAAAATTTTACAGATATTTATAAACACAGAAACTAACAAAAAGTACAAATATTTCCTCACAATACATCTACAGCACACTCTCTCCTGTCCTATCTCAGCCTATGAGAGAGCAGGCTCAGAGTAAGCACAATTTCTATATAATGTTGGTCCCACCCATGTTTGTGTCCAGATGCTACATGACTGCCAGATGAGTCTTAGAACCAGCTGTTCTGGCCTGGGTCTTGAAGGTTACTCTGAGATCCTTGGGATTTCAATGCTGTACTACCTATAAAACCCAATGTATATTTGACTTCCTGACTCCCCTGGACTCCCAGATGCCTGGATGCCCACCTGGACAGCTTTGAAACTCACAAGGTCAGGGCTTCCAACTTCTCTATCTAAAATGAAAAAACAAACATCATGGTGTGGGACAATGGCCTATTTTCACAGGGCCACATGTAGACTTTGGAGTGAGAGGGCCCTAGATATCTCCCCTTATATCATTGCTCTCATTGGATGCTATTAACTGAATAAAATCAAGGGCAGAAATCCACCCAGAGTCAAGGCCAATGCCAACCAAAACCCTTTGAAGGGTCCCAGTTCTGTAACTGTAGCCAATCAAAGAGCCTGAACCACATGGTTAACAGTTCAGTAGCACTTACAGAATGTCTACACATGGCCCACACTCTCTCTAAGGTCCTTTCATTATATGTCATCACAATTCTCCCAGAAGCAGGCTTTCCAACTGCTTCCATTTGAGTAATGGCATCACTGGCTTTTTTACGCATGTACCAATCCTCCATTACATCCATCATATATATTGCCCAGTCCCAGTCTCTTTTCCCTGAGTTTTCAGCATCACCAATTTCCCATTAAACATTTCAAACTGTAAGTCCCAGAGACATCTCAAACTCATTATATTCAAGATTGAATTCATTGTCTTCCCTCTCAGAAACTGTCTTTTCTTCCAAACTTCCCTACTTCTATAGAAGGCATCATCACCCTTCCATTCTCCCAGGTTTATACCTTCAGCATCCTCCTAAGCTTCTCACTCTCTCACCACACAATCCAACCATTTGCCGAATCTTGCCATTTCTGCCTTTAAAACTTCTCATGTATCTGATTCCATCTTTCCATTCACACCTTAGTCAAGCCCTCAACACCTCTCACTTAAATTATTATGAAATACGTAATTTAGCTCCCTACCTCAAATTTCTCCCCAGTTCAGTAATCCTACATATTTCTACCAATATAATTTTCTTTACTCACAAATTTGACTAAGTAGTTCTGCTCCTTAATCAACTCTAGTGGTTTCTTAGTGCCTCTGGGATAAACTCCTTAGCTTTTATAGCTCTGCAGGAAAAGAGAGGGAGAGGGATGCAGAGAGAAATCAAGGTTACATAAAAAATCAAGTTTTCTTAAAGAAAAAAGAAAGCTCTTTACAATCTGTCCCTAATCTACTTTTCCAGCCTCAGTGAACATCATTCCCTCTTCTTCACTCTGTAATCCAATCAGCTGGCCTTCTCTCTGTTCCACATACACAATTCTTCATTTCCCATCCCTATACCTTTGCATGTCCATAGTTGTACCTGGAATTTCACTGTCCTTGTCTTCACTTCACAGAATTCCCAATATTTCCTTTAATAATCTTCCCATCAAGCCTTTCCTGCTACCCCCCCCCAATTGAGAGTCCCTACCCTCCCAAACTATACTGTATTTAACTGCTACCTTGCACATATCTGTATTTATTCACTTAATATTTATTCTATATTTATTTTTATATGTATTTGTTGTCCCTCTCATTCCAGTGAAAACTCTTGACAGTGATTGTTTTCTTTTTTTATACTCATATATCCAGCACCAAACACAGGGCCTGGCACATAGTGGATGCTTAATAAATACTAGTTGATTGATTGGTAACTGTGGCAGGGCTAAAACTCCTATCTCCTGCCTGCCACCTCATCACTCTTTTCCTAATAACATGCTGCCTACTTGTCTAAGCAAACATCCCACATTTCATCTGTGTTGCTGCCAGATACAGACGTTTCCTCAGGAATCACAAGGTTGAGTGAGGAGGTTGTCATTGCCCTGTGAAGTATGCCAAAAACCTAGACCCTTAAAAAAAATGGAACTGTCCAGCTGCCATACCAGATGCTGGAAACATTTTAGTACCCCACCCCCAACCTGCAGAAGAGACAGAGGCCTCGACTTCAGGCATGGCCAGGAAGAAAGCATTTCTAATTGACAAACACTGAAGTTTTCCAGGATACCTGGGGACAGGAATGAAAGCTTGTTGCCATGGTGCTGCATTCAATTATGCTTGCGCAGACTTTCTCTTATTGCATTGGCTCTCTCCTACACAGGGGCCACTTTTACCCCTTTTTCATCTTCTAGTGCTACATGAGGCACAGAGGTACAAGTCAGGCAAGAATCCCAGCATGGCCCTGGTCCAGAGTGGCTAGCCCTCCTGCCAGAGGAGCCTGGGAGGCAGGGGCTATTTCAAAGCTGTCCTTGAGAGCAGAGCTCAGTATGAGACGTACATCAGAATGGGAGTGAGGCAATTCTTACAAGCAGTTGCAGACACCACGCAGGGATGACTATTTCACAGAACTCTGAACGGTGTCCCCGAAGAGCATTTGGATCAGCTCCCTGGAACTATGCCCTTTGCAAAACGCTCCTTCCAGTAAACCAAAGGATTTGTTCTCAGCTTGTGTTGTCATTATTCTCCCAGTATCCCATATTCTTTTTTTCCTCACAATAGTATTTTATTTTTCCAATGACATGTAAAGATAGTTTTCAGCATTTACTTTGATAAAATTGTGAGTTTCAAATTTTTTTTCTCCCTCCCCTCTCTTCTCTCCAAGAGAGTAAGCAATCTGATGTAGGCTATACATGTACAATCATATTAAACTTATTTCCATATTAGTCAACTTGTGAAAGAAGAATTACAACAAAAGGGAAAAACCTTGAGAAGGAAAAAAAAGAGAGCAAATAGTCTGCTTTGATCTGCATTCAGACTCCACAGTTCTTTCTCTGGATGTGGATAACATTTTTCATTATGAGTCTTTTGGAATTGTCTTAGATTGTTGTACAGCTGAGAAGAGCTGTTTATCAAGTTAAGAATCACATATTCTAAGTTGGAGAACATAGTATCAGAAGTGCTTACTATGTGCTGAGGATATAAAGAAAAAAAATTTCTTCCTTCAAGAGTCTCAAATTCCAAGGAGGGCAAACCCATGTTAATTTTTAGGTATATACAAGGTAGATATATACAGAGTAGATGGGAAAGTGTTCAGAGGGGAAGCTTTTATCAGCTGAGAGAGTCAGAAAGGCCACCTGAGGAAAGTGAAATTTGAGCTGAGATTTGGAAGAACTAGAGAAACGAAGAGGCAGCGATGCGGAGGGAGAACACTCCATTTATGAGGGACAGTCAGTGCAAAGACCAAGACTGGTGGTGGAGAAAGGTAGAAAAAGATTGGAAAGGTAGGAAGGGGCCAGGTTGCCATGGGTTTTAAATGCCAGACAAATGAGTTTATAATTGATCCTGAAGGTAATAGGGAGCTACTGGAATTTATCAAGTAGAGAACTGACATGGTCATTCCTGAGTTTTAGGTAAAATCACTTTAGTAGCTGTGTATAGGATTAGAATGGGGAAAGATTGGAAGTAGGGAGGCAAATAGAAGGCTGTTGATATAGTTCAGTTGAGAGGATGTGAGCACCTGGTCTAGGGTGGTGGCTATGTGAATAAAGAGAAGTTGTATACAAGAAGTTGTATACTTGTATACAAGTAGCTGAGAAAGTACAGATGGCAAGATTTATCAACCGATTTGATATGTGGGAAGTGATAATGAGGAGTCAAGAACGAAACTTGGAGACTCACCAAGTTAGGTGACTAGAAGAATGATAGTTCCCTCAACAGTAATTGGGAATTTGGGGAGAAAGAAGGCTGAGAAAGAAATTATAATGAGTTCATTTTGGACATGTTGAGTTTGAGATGCCTATAAGACACATTCACAATATCTGGAAAGCAGCTGGTAATGGAAAACTATGACTTCGATTGGAATACTGATTTGGGAACCATTTGCATGGAGGTTACAAGATCATCATCTGAAGTGGCACAGAAGGAAAAGAGTCCCAGAACAAAGCCCAGGGGCCACTCATAGTTTGTGGGCAGGAATAAGTCAGTCAATCAACTAGCATTTATTATCTACTATGTGCCATGCACAGCTAAGCCCTGGGTATACAATAAAAGGCCACAACAAAAAAAAACCAAAACCCAGTAGAAATAATATACAAACAGTCATGTACAAACAAGATATGTAGATATCTACAGATACATACATACTGACACATTCATATATTACAAATCAGGTATAGCTTGAAGGTGAGTTTTTGTTCGTTTGCTTTATAGTCATTGTTGGAGAGCTATGCTGAGTTCTTTCCAATCTGTTTCCCATCCCAACATTGAATGAACTCAGCTCCTGCTTTGCCAACTGAGTTCTGCTTTGCCATAGGCTGTAGGGCCCAATGGCAGAAACAGGTGTTAAACCTTCCAGAAGGTTTGATCCAATTTTTCTTTGGGCTTTGATGAACCTAAAAAAATAAACAGTGAAAATGAACAAAATGACATCTAGCATTTTGGAACGCATGAATAAAATTTGCCATTTTGGGCTAAGTCGGTGGGGATCATTCTGGAAAGGAAAATTCTAAATCAACACTGTCAAACTTAAATAGAAACAGATTCCTTTAGGTTTCATATTGACTTTGAAAGCCACAGATCAACATTATCTATGTTGCATTTTTACTTATTTTATTCAGCATTTCCCAATTACATTTTAATTGGTATCTTAGGGCCAAGCATCCGGAGCTACTTTCTAATGTTTCTTTTCAATGGCAGATGATATGAACTACTTGGAGATGTTTCTATTTCTGAATATCTTTTTTTTTTGCAAGATTTTAGAAGAGAATGATGAAAGACTACTGAATGTATTTATTTTTCTAGAAATCACTGCTCTAAAGGTAATGGACACGTGCCAATTCTGTAGTAACTTTGTGAAGTTAAAAGGAAGTGGGTGCTAACCCTAAGCAGAGAGAAATTCTTTAGTAGTTAAGTGGATGGAGTGGTAGGCCTGGATTCAAGAAAACCCAAGTTCAAAATCAGACTCAAATACTTGCTGTGTGACCCTAGGCAAGTCATTTAACTTCTAAGTGTCTTCAACTGTAAAATGGGAATCACAAAAGCACCTACTTCTATGAGTTGTTGTAAGGATCAGATGAGATATTTGTGCAACACTTAGCACAGTACATGGCACATAGTAGGAATTCAATAAATGTTTATTCCCAATATTCCCTCCCGTCAGGACAATGTGAATGGATGGACAGTATCCACTGCTAAAGGTTTGAGGGTTTCAGTAATGCTCTCAGTCAGTAGGACCCACTGTGTTCTATAAACTACTACATGGGAGGCATGGATTGTCAGGGAATTCAAATATTGAGCCTCAACTCTCAGCCTATAATGTTGCTGAATCATGTCCACTCTGTGTGACCCCATTTGGAGTTTTCTTGGCAAAGATACTGAAGTAGTTTACCATTTCCTTCTCTAGCTCATTTTACAGATGCGAAAACTGAGGTAAACAGAGTTAGGTGACTTGCTCGGGGTCACACTGGTAGCATTTGAGGCAGGATTTGAACTCTGGTTCTCCTGACTCCAGGCATAGTGCTATATCTACCACACCCCCAGCTGTCTCCTTTAGCAAAACTTTTACTTCATCCTCAAACCATCCCTCTTTACCATGAAGGCTCTAAATTTGTTCAACAGTTCCTGTTAAGCAGTAAGTGTTTCATAATTGGTTTCCAAGTAAACTTCTCAGCAGTGAAATATCTCCTGGGGGTGAAATGTCCCACAGATTTAGACAGCTTATGTGTTAGAGTTACTTACCACTGCTCTTCCCTTCCTGTTTCGTCAAAGTGTCTACACATGATATTAAAGGTTACTTGTTTTGGGTTTTTTTCCTTTAAGTACCATCACAGTCACTAGGGACCTCTAAAATCAATAGTCTTCAATGAACAACAAATCCTACTGTGTAACAGCAGTGATTATTCCTCCTAGCACATACGTATGCAATGCCCAATTACAGTTCAGCAGTGTCATTACTATACTTATGACAAATTTTAACTCCAAACAGAAAGTTCAATGACATTCAATTCACAACAATGAAATATTACTTTAATCAACTTATTGTGTTTACAGTGGAAAACTGTCAAATTATAACCTAAAATTTGAGAAAAAAATAAAATAAATCTTCAAAATTCTCAATACCACTAGTCTAAGCTACTTTAGTAATGTCCTTTACTTCTACTATTTTAAACAATTTATATCTTGAAATATCAAAGTAATTTAGGATCCTTCCCCCCAAAAAATCTTTAATGGATTTCTGCAATGATAGACCAAGAAGGCTTGGCTGGACCCAATACTCCATAACAACGACCTTAACAAAGTCATAATAACCCCACATGAGTCTCAACACAATGTAACAAGAATCTCATATGGTCTCCCTGACACTTCTGACTCTGGGACCTCTTCTTCCTTTTCCTAAATTCCCTGGGCTGCTAGACCAGTACAATGCTTCCAATTCACAGACTAAGCAAAAGTCACAATTCCAGTTGCAAAGTATCTAATTAAGATGCAATACAATGTAAATACCAAGAGAGAATTTGGTGATAGAATCATTCTCTTCCCTTGCACTCTAAGAAGTCAGTCTCTTACTCTTTCCAATGTGGTGTCCCATCCTTTCCCCCTTGCCCACCCCCACCCCCAAAACAAACACCTGGGGAAAACTTGCATGGAAGAAGGGAAAATAGCCACATGCATTTTAATAGAGTAAATAGTCAGTCGTTTTCTAGTGTTCCCTCAGCATGTTCTCCAAAGCCAACATGAACATCTGCAGAAGGTTTTGGGTCTGGCTATGTTTTGGTTCTGGACTTCCAGTTCCCTCCATGTGGAGTCAATTTCCCCATTTTCCCTACTCTACAATCTCCAGAGCCTAAATACACTTGATATAGACTGTAGTGCTAACATTCTTCTCGATAGAATGAATCCCAGATTAGACTACTCCAGTTTGACTCTGCACTCAATGCTGCCCAAGAACACCTATGGCCTTCCTTTTCTATGGGGCTACCCACTAAGTCCAGGCACAATTCCTATGGGGGTACTGACATCCTGAACCTTCTTCCAATGAACCCCTGGTCCTCTTTGGTCATTACTGGCATTGAAGTCAGGCAGGATTTCTCTACTAAGGTCAGTCTGGTGTGCCCCTATTAAAGATATAATGTAGGGGTCCTAGTTCATAATTATTTTTTTAAGAAGTGGTCCTGAAAGAACATTGTTATGTGGGAGTATTAAATATATTCTTTGCTTACTGAATTCCAAAATTGTTTCCTTAGTCAGTTATTTTTTTAAAAAATAGAATTATCTGCATATTTTGCAATAGAAAAAGGGAAGAGGATGTTAAGATTTTTTATCCACAGCTGTCCCCAAGATTAACAAGAATAATAGATAACAGAAGCATACATTTCAGTGCTGCCCAGAACAGGCACCTGGATTTGCCCATTAAGGGGAACTGTACCAGAGGCTAAATGTTTTGACTACTATTCTTTCCGTCCTTTGATTCTTAATGAGGTCCCTAAATAGGTCCAGAGCTGACCACTGCATTCTAAGAAAGAGTAAAAGAAGATGGAGCTCCTCTGAAAAACATATAATGAAGCAATCCTCCATTTACAATGGAATTGAAATGGTGCCCAGAATGTGTATAGACCTTGAAGAAAGAATGCCTGAGATGCTGGCATGGATCATTTTAGTCTCTATGTGATTTAATCTACATCTAACTTCTTTGGTAATCCCCCCACAAAATATTTTATAGAGAATGTTATTTTTCCTTCCTCCCCTCCTTTCCTGTTTTCTTGGCCTAGGTCAGACCTTTTTTGAATCACCAGTTACCATTTCAGATGTGTCGTTTTATTTATTAAAAAATAAACAAAGCCTACACTAGTGCAAGGAGTATGATCCCCAGTTAAGATATGTCTGTCCACATGGGTTGTTAAAATGGGATTTTCAGGGACGCATCACTGGAATCTCATCTACCCTACTCCTCATCCAAGAGACAATAATTCTTCTCTTGAGGGGAGCAAAATGTCCACAAGGTTGTTTAGTCTTTATTCCAGTCTCTGAGAGGAGGGCATCACTAGAATGATATTCTACTCTGCTCTAAATATTGCTAGTCTAGAGGTCAATAGGAGCAAAAACTGCTTTTTTGATCACACTTAGTGGGGGTAAGGTTCCCCAAGATGACACCTGTAGACTTTTCACTCAGTCTTTTATTTTACCTGCTCTGACCAATTCCATATACTCTACTGGTATATACATTTCCACATGTAGAAGTGGTACTAAATGATAGAGCAATCCTATATTAGTACTGTTGCTATTATTATATCATTATTTATTGTATACACTGTCATTATAATCCCCTTTTCTGGAAATTGGTTTCCTAAGTTAGAAGTAGTCAGTGTAGTTGACAGAGATCCAGTTTCAAAGGCAGGAAGACCTCAAGTACTCTATCTGACACACACTGACTCTAGGCAAGTCAATTAACATGTCTGAGGTCTAAGCAGTTATTTAAGATTGTAAATTACAAAGAAGATGGCAACCTGCATAGGTAGAAGTACTTTCCTCACCTATTATTTCTTATGCCAGTGAAATCACAAGCCTATTCCTTATCCCTATTCTCAAGTAGAAGAAACTTTTCTATTATGACGAGGTATTGTGAATGCTTTTTGCTTGCTTATTAAGAGTTCAAAACTTTCCTTGTGTCTTAATTGCAAGGCATTATTTTCTTTTTCTTCTGACTTGTACAAAAAAGTTTTGCTCTTTCTCTCTTTTCCACTTCTCTAAGATAACAGGAGCTTCTATCTAGGTGATTTTCTGGATTTTTGAGAGCACATACAAAGAGCAGAATTCTGTGATGACAGTGCCTCTCCAAGCCACTCACCATGTATCTTCCTTGTGGGAATCAGTCCATCATTGATTTCTCCCGACACCAGACATCTACACTGGCAAAGGTCAGAGAAATTATGAGTAAGAAAGGACTGTGCAGATGCCAAGTTCATGGGCTGTGTTCAATTAGCATTCAGAAAAGACTGTTCAAGAGTTCAGGCACACGCCAACTGGCCAATGAGAACTTATAAATCTTCAAGAACACTAGAAGGGTGAGGGGCCTTAGTAGAAAGGTGATAATGTTCATAATATTCATATAGTAGAATGTTATTGCCTCTTCTTGTGTTGTTGCTGAAGATATCCTACATCTATCACACAGGTATGGGTCTTGATATCAGAATGGGCAAGGCTGGGGCAGAAGGAAGGGTAGTTCCAGAGGAGTGGGCCCTCCATCTGGAAACAGCTGAGAGGCCAAGAGCAGCCTTCCAAGCACTCCAGGTACTCACTATCCATCTGAGATTCAATTGGCTAAAATTCATCTCTACAATCATTTATATCTTTAAATAGATCTCACAGGAAAATATATGAGTTGTACAATGGACTGTGCTTTCATTGTTTAGTGGGGGAGAGAGGGAATTGGAGTAATCTTACCTCATATCTATTCACTTTAGAGAGTATTAGTTATTAAAGGTTGAGGAATAAATAAGAAAGCCTGATCACCTCTGCCCTTCTTAAAATTAACTCCATAAAACAAGAAAAGTAGTATGAAACAATGTATATAATATAGAAGTTTCTTGTTCTTTGAACAATTTGATATAATTTGGTTGTGGATCTTCCTGGGCCTGGGGTTTAAAGAAAGAGAAAATTCATGAAATGTCTGCGCTTAGAAAAGGAGCAAAACACCAAGTTATCAGAAAGAATATAAAAAGTAATCAAGACCAGAGGAGAGAGCAATAAAGTTGAAAACAAGAAACAATTGAAAAGATCAAAATTGTCTAATTTCTCTTTCTGTAGCTGGTCTATTTAAGTTGTCCGCTTACTTCTTCATTCTTTTTTTCTTTGTTTAAAAAAATTATCTATTTTAGATTTCAATACACAATAAGAAAAGAAAAAGAAACATATTATGAAGTTAAATACAAAAGAAAAAAGAAAAAAATGCATTGCCATGTGCACAGCAGAATGTAAGAGAGGATTTAAAAATACACAGCAACAAATTTCTATTTCAAGAAAGCCTATATAATAAATACTGTACATTGTGTTCAGAGCTGTCCATCTTTTCTTTGTTTTCTTGTAGGTTTTCTTTTGTTCTCTGCTGTGCACTTTTTACTTTGTTATTTTGTCCCCCCTTTCTTTTCCCCTTCCCCAAGAAGTTTACAGTTGAACGTGGAGATATATAGATAGATATAGATACACACATACACAATGTAGATACATATACATGCATATGCATTCATTATCAGCAAAGGTTCCCTCAATCTTCCCCAGCTCAGAAGTTGGACTCCCCACACTGTACAGGAGGTGGAAATTCCTGTGACTGAGTCTAAGGGTACCTGCTAGCCCAGCTAACCCCAGGCGTTGCCCCCTTGTTTCAGCCTGGAGGTGTTTACTCCTCATAGAGACCAGACCTGGGACTTTCTTCAGATCTTCTGCAATTGTCCCAGAAGGACCACACTTCTGCCCCCTTTTGCTTATTTTGACAACTCTATGTTCGCCCTAAGGCATTATTTTATCTTGTTTGGAGGGGAGGGGGATCTGGGGAACCTGGAATTTTCTGACCTACTCTGCCATATTTCCAGAATTATCTCCACTTACTGCTTTATTCATTTTGACATTTTATACTATTGAATAGAAACCATTCATTTCACTTAGGTTCACAAAATTATTGATATAAATTTTGTATGGTGATTTCTGATATTTTAGATCTTTTCATCTCAGTATCTTCTGTCTTTTTCCATTTCTACTATCAACTTGGGTTTGCTCTTTTTTTCTTTGATTAGACATTAATCGTTTGTCCATTTTTTTAATCTTTTCAGAAAAACAACTCTTTCATTTGTTTATCTTTTCAAATGTTTTCTTATTTTCAACTTTATCGATCTCTCCTCTGGTCATTGTTATTTATCTTCTTCTTTCTGGTGCTTTAACAATTCATTCCTTCTCTAAGTAGACATTTCATTAATTTTCTCTTTCTTTTATTGACATAAACATTCAAGACTGTAGATTTGCCTGTGGGTACAGCTTTGGTATCATCCCACGGATTTTTATATATAGGGCTCATGTTGTCGCTGTCTTTAATATATTCTGTAATTATTTTTATAATCTCTTCTTTTGCACAATCATTGTTTAGTAAGTGATTTTAAAAATTTCTTTACCTTTTGTTCACTGCATCATTTTTATTACAGTCCTCACCCATAAATATATTGCTTAGAATCTCTGCTTTAGATAATTGAATGGAAAATACATTTACTAAGTACTTACTGCATTCCAGGCAATTTGGGTTTTAAGATGGAGTCAAGTAGTTCTACATAAAACACAACGGACTTGTAAAAGCCCACCTTTCCAGAGCTACATTTCCAAGAATAAAAAATGAAAACCACAAAGAATGAAAGGTAAGTTGTCCCAGTTTTTTGAAAAAAAAATAGTAATAAAAATAAATAAATAAGTGAAGGAGAAGAGGAAGATAAGGAGAAGAGAAGGGAGGAGGATGAGGAGAAGAAGGAAGAGGAGAAGAGAAAAGGGGAGAGAGAAAAGAAGAAGAAATAGCAGCATTCCCCAACCTCTGAATGAATTGGTAGGTTGAGTCCCCAGAGAACAGTGAGTACTACTCTCAGAGAATATGGTAAAGACAGTAAATGTATTCCTTCCCACAAATACAAACTATATATATCCTGCGTTCTGTAAAAGGACCAATGACAACATGAGAGTGATGTCTTGACTTGTGCCTGAATTGTATATGAGTGAGACAGAGTTGTGTACAGTCTTCAGCCTCACTCTCTCCTCCAGAGTCATCAAAGTCCAGTAACATGACAAAGGTCAGGATAACTGCCAATGGACCAGAATGCAACCTTAAAAAAAAAAAATACATGAATATTGCAGTGGAGAAGAAGATCTAACCACCAGGGGGGGATATGTGAACAAAGCCAAACAAAAGTTCCTTTAGTTCTAAGTACAATGACAGCAAGGCATCTATAGTCTTGCAGGTACATATGGTAGAAGCCCTCTAGTTCCAAACAACAGATCTTGTATGAAATCAATCTACCTACCTCCAGACTAGGTTTTCATCTCCATAAATATGCAATGTAGACCTAGTGCTCTAAGATGACCTCAGGCTAATATTAGCTCTTTGTCCTCTTTTTCTGATTATTCATCTAATTCATCTTGATCTGATATTGTTAGTGCCCTGGTCTTTTTGTGATTTGGCAGCAGATTTTCATTTTAAATCTGCTTAGATCTTTCTAAATTACATGTATATCCTATAAAAAAATGTTGTTGAATTATGCTATTTAATCCATTTTGGATGCTTTTTGCATTTTATTAGAGAGTTTTATTACATTGTCATTTAGCAATATAATTAGTAGGTTTGTCTTTTCTTTGGTCATTCTCTTGGAAGAGATTGCCTGCTTTCTTATCCTTATGATTTCTGTGACTAACCCAAACTTAATGGAACCATTCTAAATTAAGTTCCTCCATTTTCTATTAACAACAATATAGGTGAATAGGGGTGTGACATGGCCAGAGTAGTCAATGCTTCTCTCCACATGGAATTTCACAGGAAGCTGTTTCTGGCAGAACCATAATGATGTATAAGAGACGCATGTGCATGGATATTCTGAGAGTGGACGCTTGACTTTTGCATTCATTCTTTTCCATTAAATGCAGTGGATTCTCCAACTTAGGGGGAGTTTCAAGGGCCAGGAGTTCAAGCCACAAGAATCCAGCCAAGAGAGGTGTTACATTCAAGCTAGCATTGAAGCCATAAGAAGCATGGAGTGACCTTGGCAACTCCAGCCCAATAGAAACACATACTGATGTTTTCTCTAGACATGAACTTGTCCAATGCTGTATAAGAATGCTATGTGCTAAATCCTATCTTCTCTACACCTAGAAACAAAGGGATATAGGGAAGATTGTGTAGGGAAGTTGTTCAGGAAAATGTTTATAGGTTGCTGTTTTTCTCACTATGTCTTTGAAGTAAATATCCCTTTGTAAAAGTCATGCAATGTTAAGTGATTAAACTGACTTGCTTATCACTATCCTCTTGAAAAAATAGGGGAACACATGTAACAGGGGGATGACATTTCCCAACGCCTTGGGGGGGTACTTTGAGGGGGTGATATAGTAACCTGGTTCTGAGAGAATGGAGCCTGAGCATACATTACATAGTTTATTTAACATTGTGTCTCCTTTAGGTGGCTCAGTGGATACAGCGTCTGGCCTGGAGTCAGGAAGACTCATCTTCCCGAGTTCAGATCTGGCCTCAGACACTTACTAGCTGTGTGACTCCAGGCAAGTCATTTAACCTTGCTTGCCTCAGTTTCCTCATCTGAAATGACCTGGAGAAGGAAATGGCAAACCATTCCAGTATCTTTGTGAAGAAAACACCAAATGGGGTCATGGAGAGTTGGACACAACTGAAAACATCAGGACCTTCACTTTGGAATTCCTTTGACCTTACTCACCTTCTCTGAAACCTGTAGAGAGTCATTCAATATAATGCTCTACAAGTTCTCACACTGTGTTAGCAACTGTTTTAGCTTAGTTGTTTCAAATACTTTTCTTTTTGAGTAGGAAATTTTGTTTTCTAAGATTACCTTGAAGTTAACATGTCCATATATTTTTTAAAGTCTATTGCTTTCCCAAATATCCATGTCCCATGTTCATAAAGCATACTGAGTTTTTCTTAGTAGGTAATTCCAGGTTAATGGCCTATGCTTCTTAATTTTATAAATGTATTCCAATTTCAGTGATTCTTCCTTATTCTTATTTAAAAGTCCACTGTGTGGTCAAAAGAAATGAGCAAATGATTCTCAAAAGAATTCCAAACTGTTAATTACCATATGAAAGATTAGTACAAATCATCAATAGGAGACATAGAAATCAAAACAGTTCTGGAGCTTCTAATCACATCCAACAAACTGGTAAAGATCACTATGAAAATAGTTAATATTCAGGGGTTATGGAGAGTTACGCTTGGGCACACTAATGCACAGTTAGTGAAACTATGAATTGATCCAACCAATCTGAAAAGCAATTTGAAATGATGCTTTTTAAGAAAGTTATTAAAATGTCCAAACTCTTTGACCCAGAGATCCAATAGCTAGGCATATATGCCAACAAAGTCAAGGACAGAAAGTTCTCATATTCACCCAGTATTCAGAGCAGCACTTTTTATGGTAGCAAAAAATCTTGAAACAAAGTATATGTCTATTGACATGAGAATGACTGAACAAATTTTGATACATGAATGTAATGGAACTGTTCCATCAGAAATGATCAATGTGAAAACATTTAAAGAAGCCTAGGAAGACTTCTATGAACAGATACAAAATGAAGGAGTCAGATCTAAGAAGTCAATACACTCAAAGACTACCCTCACGCCAACAAAAAAGAACTGAATACTGTGAATATATTGGGGGGAAAATTGACTCTGGAGAAAAGCTGAGAAAATTTCTTCTCTTTCTTTTTCACAAAGGTGGGAAACTATGATTGTGAACTATTACATATACTGTCAAATACACAATTGGTTAATTTTGCTGAGTTATTTTTTCTTCCTTTTTCTTTTTTTCTTTATGAAAAGGCATATAATATGACAGATAGAAGGAGTGTGGATATATTTGGAAATGGATGAGATGACATAAAAACAAAAGATATAAAAAGATAAGCATTTTAAAGTCCGTCATTATCTTAATTATAGTTTCTTCATAAGTGATTTCAGCCCATCCTTTCACAGCTTGTGTTTTTCCTTATCTTTATAACTTTGTAGTTTGACTGTGATGTGTCTGGTCATTTTAAATCTTTGGTTCCTCATCATAAGTGTCTTGTGGATCATATAGGTTTGTATTTCAACAGTCTTTGCCAATTCTGCAAATTTTTCCTTTGATGATTTCCTGAAACATATTGTCTAGTTTTTTTGTTTTTTCTGAACTCCCTCAGATTTCTATAATCATAAGATTGTTCTATTGTGATCTAGGAAAGGGGGAAGAGAATAAGCATTTATAGAACAGCTAGTATGTGCCATGCACTGTGCTAAATGATTTAAAAATATTATCTCATTTCATCCTCCCAACAATCCTGTGAGGTAAGTGGTGTTGGTTATTGTGGTTGTTGAGTCACGTACAACTCTTTGTGAGCCCATTTGGGATTTTCTTGCCAAAGATGTTGGAGTGATTTGCCATTTCCTTCTCCAGCTTATCTTATAGATGATAAAACTGAGGCAGGGTTAAATGACTTGTCCAGGGTCCCACAGCTAATGTGTGTCTGAGGCCGGATTTGAACTCAGGAAGATGAGTCCAAGCTCAGCATTCTGCACTATGACTCCACCTAGTTGCCCTTCGGTGCTATTATCCTCCCCATTTTACTATACTTTGCAATAAATTGCATTTATTTATTCAGTTGAGCAAACTGAGACAAAAAGAGATTAAGTGATTTACCCAGGTAAATACATGGGTAAGTGTCTGAGGCTGGATTTTAAAACATAGTCTTCTTGACTCAGGTCCAATGCTCCATACCACCTAGCTACTCCAAGGCAGTTAAAGAGAATCTATCCCTCCTTTCTATCATTCTGGTCTATGTATTTTTCAACTGTTTACATAATTCAGTAATTTGAGGGGAGGGCTGTATTTCCAGCTGGTCTGCATCATATGTAATTTCATTTTCCACTACAATCGGTTAGCTATTTGTTGCTTTTATAATTTTTTTTAAGGTTTTCTATTGTATTGTTCATATTGGTCATTAACTTAATTAATTCCTCACAATTTTTGTTTCCCTTCCTTCTCATATAATTTTCTTGTCTGATTTGCTAATTTATTCTATTATTTGATCTTGTCCTTTTTTTAGCATTGCCATTTCTTGTGTGGTCCAAGACAGTCTTGCCTTCTTTTGTTTATATGGAGATTCTCAGGCCTCAAAGAAATTATTCACAAAGGGAGACTGGTAGAGCAAGTACTGAGATTCTGGCATGGGAAAGGGATTGCTCCCTCTTTCTTCTGGGAGTCACAATGTTCTCTTTTTACAGAACTGTGAAACAAGAGTCACACAACAGATAAAAAGAATACTCTCTAGACTTTTCAAACTTTTCTTCCAATTTGGCTTTCAGAAGCAAGACAGTGATACCAGGGATTGAGACTGCCAGAACAGGAAGTAGAACCAAAGGAATCTAGGCAAACAAAGAACAGTTACCAAGCCCTGACCAGCACTGGCTAGCATTTGCTGAAAACTAGCAGTGATTATGAATCTTGTTTCTTAGGAGGCTAGAAAATTAAGGGAAATTTCATCATACCCATTTTTCTTTTATCAGTATGCTGATTGGGAGATGGGAAGGTTGCGTGAAAGATTCATTCTTTTTTATAAGCTTTAGGTATGTATATTCAGGATATTGTTACACAAAGAGTATCTAGGAAGAAGATCTGAATGAATAAATGAATGAATATTCATTCACCCTGAAGATCTAGGAGAAAGTAAGCATGATGGAGAAGTTTATATTTTTTCTTTTATTTTGATTCCATGTTGCCAAAGCTCTGTGAAACTCACTGAATGTCTCAATAGGGATGCACAAAGACATGTGGGGGTAAAATATCTAATGAAATGGGAACAAAGAGTCAAAAGACAAAAATAGTGAAGGACACATTTTGATGTTTGATAAATATATCATCTCCTAAATGAGATAGGATACAAGAATGAAAGGGAAATTTTGTGTATCAAAATGCTGTCTTGGGGATAGAGAAAACCACTAGCCTTATTTAGGCTATCAGCATGGTAAAAGATGTTTACAGGCACAGTAGAAAGGTAGAAACGGCATTATATAGTGTTGAGCAGAGAAACGCCTGATATCTAAATCAGATCTTGCTTTCTGATATGTTTCAAACCTGCTGGATGGATTTTTCTTCTATGACTATATATAAGAAATATGCCAAGTGATATCATACCACAAGTATTTATTTATTTACCCCAAATAGATGTCACATTGTGGAGTTCCAATTTTCATACTTTTCATTGTTGTTGTTTAGTCGTTTTTCAGTCATATCTGACTTCATGACTCTGGGGTTTTCTTGGCAGAGATACTGGAATGGTTTGCCATTTCCTTCTCCAGTTCATTTCACAGAAGAGGAATTGAGGCAAATATGGATAAGTGACTTGCCCATGGTCACACAGCTAATAAGAGTCTGAGGCCATATTTGAACTCAGGAAGATGAGTCTTCCTGACTTCAGGCCTGGCACTCTATGCACTGCACTACCTAGCTGCCCTTTCATACTTTAGCTAATCACTTTTAATGTTATTTGTCCACCAAAGGGACTTCCAGTGTCAAGATATCAGAGTGAGGAAGGGACCCTCTGAAGCCCTCTAAAGTTCCCTTCAAACAACTGGAAAACCACCTCAGAACTGATCTAGGAGAAGGGAAACCAGTTACCAGCCCAGCAAGAAAGATCTGTCTCATTGTCTCAGTGAGATCCAAGAGCAGCCACAGAAGCAACAGCCAGCCTGACAGCAGAGGACCTACTGCAAGCGTCCAAGCCTGGGGCAATCTATCAGTGATGCCCCACTCTCCTGCAAGCCAGCAGACCCTAGGCAAGTGGCAAGGTCCCACCCCAGTGACCCCACCCCCAACACGAGTCACCAGAAGGCCTTGACTCCATTACTAACCAATAGTGAAGCCAGGCCACAGGGTTGGCCAACAGTGAGACCCCACTACTGGGGACTACCAGCCAAGAGACCTTGTTTCCATAGCAACCAGGAGAAGGGGCCCATCCCTGGGGCAGACCAGAAATAAGATCCCTCCTCCAGAGCCAGACACCAGAAAGACTCTGTTGCCATAGCAAACCAGCAGCAAGGCCTCACCCCAAGAGCTGGCCAACAGCTAAACTCCACACCCAGGGGAGATCAACAGGGAGTTCTCAGGTCCCTCCTGCCTCGCAGTACAGGCCAGAAGAGAAGACTAGCCTGCAGAAAAAGCAAGCAGCCAAGTCCTGAAGTCCAAAACCAGCAGTAAGATTCAGAGCCACAGGACAAAAATCTTGGGACCAGGCAGGACCAGAGTCCAACTCTCACATTAAAACACCAAGTCACAAAAAAGGCAGAAAAGATGAGCAAAAAACAAACAGAAAAAGAGTTTGGCTATAGAAAGTTATTGTGGTCATAGGGAGGATCAAGGTATATACTTAGAAGAGGACAATATTGTCAAAATGGCTACACGTGAAACCTCAAGGAAAAATGTAATTTTCTCAAGCCCAAAAAGGATTCCTGAAAGAGCTTGAAAAGAATGTTAAAAAGCAAATTAGAGAAGTAGGAGAAAACTTTGGAAAAGAAGAGAAATGCAAGAGAATCATGAATTAAGAGTCAACAGCATGGGAAAAGATATACAAAAATTTACTTAGGGGGAAAAACTCCTTAAAAAATAGAATTGGCTAAATGGAAAAGGAGAACAAATGCTCATTGAAGAAAATAATTCCTTAAAAATTATAATTGAACAAGTAGAAACTATGGCTCTATGAGACATCAAGGTACAATAAAACAAAATAAAAAGTAGAAGAAAATGTGAAATTTCTCATTGGAAAAACAACTGACCTAGAAAATATATTCAGGAAAGATAATATGAGAATTATAAGTTATGACAAAAAAAAAGCATGGACAACATCTTTCAAGAAATTATCAAAGAAAACTACCCTGATATATCAGAACCCAAGGGCAAAATAGATATTGAAAGAATCCACCAATCACTGCCTGAAAGACATCCCAAAATGAAAACTCTCAGGAACATCATAACCAAATTCCAGATCAAGGAGAAAGTATTGCAAGTAGTCAAAAAGAAACAATCAAATATTGCAGAGGTACAGGCAGGATGACACAGGATTTAATGGCTTCCACATTAAAGAACCAGATGGCTCGGAATATGATTATCAGAAGGCAAAGGAGTTAGGATTACAACTAAAAATCACCTACTCAACAAAACTGAATATAATCTTTCAGGGGGGAAAATGAATATTTAACAAAATAGAGGACTTTCAAGCATTTTAAATTAAAAGACCAGAGCTGAATAAAAAAAATTAACCTCCAAGAACTTTGTACACAGCAACAACCTCAGTGGGAGAGGAATTTTTCTGGTAGACTTAGTTCTTTCACAGCAATGCAAGGACCCAAAAAAGTCCCAATAGACTCAAGGCAAAATGCCTTCCACATTCAGAGAAAGAACTGTGGAATTGAATCACAGAATGAAGCAGACCATTTTCTCTTGTGTTATGTTTTGTTTTGTTTTATAGTTTCTTGCACACCATCTGGGGAAGGGTATGAGGAAGGAGGGAGGAAGGAGGGGAGAGAAGGGAAAAATCTAAGATAGTGGAAGTGATTGTAGAAAATTGAAAACAGATAAAATAATTTTTAAAAAATTTGGCCTCCAAATTCAAGATTCAAGGGAAATATAAAAATGTTAAAAAAAGAAACAAGAAAGAGAAACATAAGAAATTCAATAAGGTTAAACTGTTTATATTTCTGTTTGTCAAAATATTATTCTCAACTCTTAACAATATTATTACCATAAGAACAATTAGAAAGAGTATATGTAGACAGAGGTTGAGGGTAGGTTACTTTGATGGAATGATACCCCCAAAAATAAAAAACAAAATGAAGGGTTGAGGAAGATAATTGCACTGGAAGAAAGAGGAGGGGGGAGATTTTGAATGGAATAAATTATCCCACATAAAAGAGGAATGAAAGAGCTATTATAATGGAGAAGAAGATGGGAGAAGTGGGTGGCAGGCAAAGTTAAACCTTACTCTCACCAAAATTAGCTCAAAGAAAGAATAATATACACACTCAGTTGGATATAGACATCCATCTTACCCTGTAAGGGAGTAGAAAAAGTGATGGGAATAATAGAAGGGGTAGGAAGACTGATAAAAGGGAGGGTATATTGGGAAAAGAGGTGATTAGAAGAAAAACACTTGTGAGGAGGGAAAGAGTGGGGTGTAGGAAAGAGAGGTAGATAAACAAGTGAAAAATAGCATGGAGGGAAATATGCAATTAGTTATCATAACAAGGAATGTAAATGGGATGAACTCACCCATAAAATAGAAGTAGATAGTAGAATGTATTAAAAACCAAAATCCTACAATATGTTATTTTTTTAAAAAGCACATTTGAAGCAAAAAGATACACACAGAGTAAAGGTAAGCAGCTGGAGCAGAATCTATTATGCTTCAGCTGAAGCAAAGAAAGCAGGGGTTGCAATCATGATCTCAGACAAAGCAATAGCAAAAATAGATCTAATTAAGAGATAAAGAAGGAATTTATATCTTGCTGAAAGGTGTCATAGACAATGAAATCAAATCAATACTAAACATATGTGCACGAAATGGTATCATATCTCAATTTTTGAAGGAAAAGTTGGATGAATTACATGAGGAAATAAATAGTAAAACTATAACGGGGGGGAACCTCAAATTTCCCCTCTCAGAACTAAATAAATTTAACCAAGAAATAAACAAGAAAGAAGTTAAGGAGATGAATAAAATTCTGGAAAAGTTAGATTTGATAGATCCCTGGAGAAAATTGAATAGGAATAGAAAGGAATGTACCTTTTTATCAGCAGTACCTGGCACCTACACAAAAACTGACCATGTATTAGGATATAAAAGCCTCACAACCAAATACAGAAAAGCAGAAACAGTAAACATTCTTTTCAGATCATAAAGCAATAAAAATTACATTTAATAATGAATAATGGAAAGAGATTAAAAATGAATTGGAAATTAAATTATTTAATCCTAAAAAACAAGTGGGACAAAGAACAAATCATAAAAACCATTGATAATTTCATTAAAGAAAATAACAACAATGAGACAACATGGGATGCAGATAAGGTGATACTTGAGGGGAAATTTATATCTTTAATTGCTTGCATTAATAAAATAGAGAAAAAGCTGATCAATGAATTGGACATACAACTAAAAAATTGAGAAAAAGAACAATTTTAAAAAACCAACTAAACACCAAATTGGAAATCATGAAAATCAAAGGAGAAATTAATGCAATTGAAAGTAAGGAAACCATTGAACTAATAAGTAAAACTAGAAGCTGGTTTTATGGAAAAAAGCAATAAAACAGACAAATTATTGGTTAATTTGATTTTAAAAAGTAAAGAAGAAAACCAAATTACTAGTATCAAAAATGAAGGGGGTGAATTCACCACCAATGAAGAAGAAATTAAGACAGTGGTTAGGAGATATTTTGCCCCCAAATTATTTATTATTTATGACAATAAATCTGAAAACCTAAATGAAATGGATGAACATCCACAAAAATATAAATAACTCTGATTAACAGAAAAAGTAAAATACTTAAATAACACAATATTAGAAAAAGAAATTGAACAAACCAATGAATTTCCGGAGAAAAACCCCCAGGGTCAGATGGATTCACTAGCTAATTCTACCAAACATTTAAAGAATGCTTAATTCCAATACTGTATAAACTCTTTGAGAAAATATGTCAAGGAGTCCTACAAGATTCTTCTTATGACACAAATTTGATGCTGATGCCCAAAACAGGAAAAACCAAAACAGAGAAAGAAAATTGTAGACCAATTTCCCTAATGAATATTGAAGCAAAAATTTTTGATAAAATACCAGCAAAGAGATTAGAGCAATATATCACTAGAATTATATACTATACCAGGAATGCACGGCTGGTTCAATACTAGCAAAATCATCAGCATAATTGACCATATCCATAACAAAACCAACAGAAATCATATGATTATCTCAATAGACATAGAAAAAGCCTTAGACAAAATACACCAACCATTCCTATTAAGATAACTAGAGAGCATAGGAATAAATGGAGCTTACCTTAAAATGATAAATAATAGTTATCCAAAACCATCAGCAAGTATTATCTGTAATGGGAATAAGCTAGAAGCCTTCCTAATACAATCAGGAGTGAAGCAGGGATGCTCATTATCATCTCTTTTATTTAATATTGTACTAGAAATGTTAACTATAGCAGTAAGAGAAGAAATTAGATTAAAGGAATTAGAACAATCATTAAGGGGAAAAGAACTATCATTCTTCAAATTATATGATGTTATACTTAGAAATTCCTAGAGAATCAAATAAAAAACTACTTAAAATTATTAACAGCTTTAGCAAAGTTGTAGGATACAAAATAAACTCACATAAATTATCAACATTTCTATATATTACCAACAAAGTCCAGCAGCAAGAGATGGAAAGTGAAATTTCATTAAAAATAACTGTAGGCAATATTAAAATACTTGGGAGCCTACCTGCCAAGACAAGTATATGAACACAATTATAAAACACTTCATATAAATAAAGTCAGACTTAAGCAATTGGAAAAATATTAATTGCTCATGAGTAGGCTAAGCCAATATAATAAAAATTACAATTCTACCTAAATTAATCTATTTATTGAGTGCTGTATCAATCAAACTATCAAAATTATTTTATAGAGCTAGAAAAATAATAAAATTCATCTAGAAGAACAAAAGCTCAATGATATCAAGGAAATCAAAGAAAAAATGTGAAAGAAGGCACTAGATTTCCAACTGTATCATAAAGTATAAATTATCAGGACAATCTGGTACTGGCCAAGAAATAAAGTGGTGGATCAGTGGAATAGATTAGGTAAAAATTACATTATAGTAAATAACCATAATAATTTAGCACATGATAAACTCAAAGGTCCAAGTTTTTGGAACAAAAACTCATCATTTGACCAAAAAGTACTGGGAAAACTGGAAAATGGCAGGGCATAAACTAGGTATTGACCAACATCTCACACCATATACCAAGATAAGGTCAAAGTGGGTACATGATTTACAAATAAAGGATGATACCCTAAGCAAATGAAGAAATTATGGAACAGTTTATCTGTCAAATTTACAGATAAGGGAAGAATTTAGGACCAGAGAGGATATAGGGAGCATTATAAAATATCAAATAGATAATTTTGATTATATAAAATGTAAAATTTTTTGCACAGATAAAACCAATGATACCATTTCTCAAACATATAGAGAATTGAGTCAAATTTTTAATATAAGTCATTCCCCAATTTATAAATGGTCAAAGGATATGAACAGGCAATTTTCAGACAAAGAAATCAAAGCTATCTATAGGTATTTGAAAAAATATTCTAAATTGCTATTGACTAATATGGCAAAAAACAAAAAAGGAAAATACTGGATGTTGGAGGGGATGCGGGAAAACTGGGACACTAATGTACTATTGATGGAGTTGTGAACTGATCTACCCATTCTGGAGAGCAATTTGGAACCATGCCCAAAGGGCTACAAAACTGTGCATATCCTTTGATCCAGCAATACTGCTGCTAGGTCTATATCCCAAAGATATAAAAAAAAGATGGGGGGAAGGGAAAGTATCTCTTTGTACAAAAAATATTTA
Organism: Potorous gilbertii; assembly: GCA_028658325.1. NCBI lineage: Eukaryota > Metazoa > Chordata > Mammalia > Diprotodontia > Potoroidae > Potorous > Potorous gilbertii. The sequence continues at coordinate 666,763,055 of CM053769.1, forward strand.
TAGTAGGTCTTTTTGTGGTAGCTAAGAATTGAAAATCAAAGGGATGCCCATCAGTTGGGGAATGGGTTAACAAGTTGTGGTATATGGTTTATGGAATACTACAATCTCCAGAGAAAGAACTGATTATTGATTGAATCCAGACTGAAGCGTACTATTTTTCACTTTCTTCATTTCATTTTTTTCCTTTCATTAGAGTCTTCTTGTATAAAATGCCTAATACAGAAGTATTTTATATGTATAATTGATTGCTTACCATCTCAGGGAATGGGGAGGGGAGGGAGAGAAGGAAGGATAGAATTTGAAGCTCAAAATTCTAAATAAAAATGTTTTTAAAAATTGTAAAAATAATTTATCCACTAAATGATCTCTCCCAGAATATCTTGCATGGCATCTTTTTTTCCATTTCTGTAGTTTCTGATATTGTAGCTATTTGATTTATTCTACAATATTTTAAAACTATATCAGCTTTGCCATATTGCTCTTTTTAAAAAAAAATCTCTTTATTGACTTTTTTGGGAATAATTTTTAAAAGCTATTTTTTATTTAGTGTTTATATTTGTTACTTTGGGAATGTTTTGTAGGGTATGTAAAGATCCTGCCCTTGGTATATTTTCCTTAGTAAACAAAACTATTTTGAGACTTGTGAGCCTATGTACTTGTATGGGGAACTGATGACTATACCCTGGGAGTGTCAGATTCTGAAGTTCCCAGATTATTTTCTCAGAGAAGAGTGAGCAAGAAAAGTAAGAAATTCCTCAAAGTGTCCCGGACCCTTCACATCAGCAAGTGGTTACATGAATGAATGAAGGAGCATTTATTAAGCACACACTATGTGCCAAGTTCTGCGCTAAGCACTGGGATGCAAGTATAAAAGTGAAGACAGTCCTGCCCTCAAGAAGCAAGCTCAGATTATAGTAGCAAAAGACAACACATATTATGGAAGTGGTATGGCCAGCAATGAGTATTTTGGTTCGAAGTTACAGGGATGGTGAACAGAGTCACAGAAGAATAAGTCAATTTCAATAAGTAATTGATTTGATTATGATTCTTGAACAGGAAAATTAGAGATTAGGATTAAGGAGTTTGAAAAGATACAAGATAGGGATGTGGGGGCAAGGCAGCTGGTGAAAAGGTGAACAGGAAGTAGAGTGAGGCATGGTGGGGGCCAATCTGAAACAGTGGACCTGAGGAAACACTCACCAATATGAACAAAGGATCCCAAGGGTAAGAATTCAAGAGACAAGGGGCTAAGTTGATTTCTGGCCAGAAGTTGGTTTCTGGTCTAAGCAGCTAGGTAACTAGTGAGAAAGTGATTACTAGTATTAGAACAAAACAAAATATAATAAAATTCTAATGTGTGTGATTCATTTAAGTGCTACAGAGAATAGGGAAGAGAAAAAGCATTGTAAGCTAAAGTCATCAGGAAAGATTTACTGAAGAGGTGGGATTTAAGCTTAGTTTTAAAGTATTCACTGTCATTGTCCTTTCATTTTCAAAAAGGACCAGTGATGTCACGGGTAATATTTTGACTTACAGTGAATTAGATTTAAGTGAAGCACAGTTGCACAAAGTCATCAATCTCACTGTCTCTTCCAGAGTCATTGAAGTCCAGTAGCCAGACAAAAATCAAGAGGACTGGAGGTAGTTTGGGATCCATTGGATGACCTTGTCTTCTTCAATGTCTGATCAAGCTCTATGCTCTGCACAGCATCTGCTTCAACTGCCTTCATGGTTGTTAGAACAAATTGTTCCTATCTGCCCAATCCACTAGAAGTCTTCACATGCTTGGTGGACAACCCCCTAACTCATTGATGGATTTGAGGTCCATTGGTTACCCTCAACTTGGTTTAGCCCATCTGCTGAGATAGTTTACTTGGGTATGGCCACTATGCATGCTACAACTTATTGGTGTATAGGTAGAACATAGGTAAGTAGAAAGAATATTATAGGAAGAGGTCAATGTTAATTATGAATTGCAACCATTTCCAACCGATGTTCTCCCCTTAAACTTCATCTTTGCAGGGCCAACCATAATTTAAAAAGCTCCCTTCTGTTTGATCTCTACAGAAGATAACTTAAAGCAATGTTCCTGTCCTCCCCCACAGGAGCCTACACTTACCATTTCCTTACTCCCAGCTGTTCTCACCAGTGCTTCATACTCTAAATCATCTCTTTCTTCTGCCTCCTTCAGCACTGTCATTCCCTATATTTGAGATGCTGTTAAAAGGGAGAAAAGGTGATTGAACTATTTTATTGTCAAATATAGATGATTAATAGCCTCCCAAATATCCCAAAGCCACTTGAGGGCAACATGGTATTAGATTTAGAGTCAGGAAGACCTGGTTTCTGTGTGATCATGGGGAAATAACATAGCTTAAATCAACTTCAATTTCCTCATTTGGAAAATGGGCATAAAAATATCTGTAGGACCTACCTCACAGGATTGGTCCAAGGCTCAAATGAGTATATAAAGTGCTTTTTCAATCATAGCATCCTATAAATCCCATCTAATGCTGTTTTTGAAAAGAAGAAACACATGATGAAAAATGCTATCCACCTTCAGAGAAAGAACTGGTGAAGTTTGAAAGCAGATTGAAGTATACTTTAGTCTCTTTATTTTTCTTGGGGTTTTGTCTGTATTTTCTGTTACAACATGACTAATATGGAAATATGTTTTGCATGCCTGCACATGTATTACTTGTATCAAATTGCTTGACTTCTCAGTGAGGGTGAGGAGAAGAAAGGAGAGATGGTGGGAGAGAATTTGGAACTCAAAAATTAAAAAAAGAACAATGAAAAGAGGATACTGTGGAGTAGGATTGCAGGAAGTACAGTCATCCCTCAATATTTAATAGTTACAGTTTTGGTTATTTGTGACGAGGCTATCAAGAATTTTGGAGATTTGCAGCATACTGTGGAAAATCACACATACTGTGTGTCTGTAAAGAAAACTTTTTAAAAATTTAGTAAGTTACAAGTATAAATACTATATATAATTAATCTATAACTATCATTAGTGTATATATACAAATTTATTGTAAATGATTACGTTTTGTTAAAGTTTCAGTGTGCTAAAGACCTAGGCACTATGCACTTCCTTTGAAAATGTCTTATCTGTTTCGCCACCATTCAGACCCAGTCAGTCATTTTCTCCTGCAGTGATCTTACTCTTTTCATAGAAAAAGGAAATCCAAGAAGCAGTTGCTGCAGCTCTCCTGATATGCAAGACTGCATAGTGTGCAAGACACTAACGTCTCTTGCATAGAAACTGAATTTGTTTTACTTGTCTTATGTATTAAATAAATATGGTCAGAATTATTGAAAATAAAGGTTTGGGGTGAGACTTAGAATTATTTGCTGTTTATCTCACTCATGGACATCTTGTGTCCCTAACACCCGTGAATGTCATGAGTCAACAATATATCTGTTAAGAATTTCAGAGAGAGTCTCCGGAGCTTGAAAAAATAATTGCGGGGTAGGTGAAGCTTTGTAGTTGCTCTGCTAGAGAGGTAAGAAACATGAGTTCTTGGTTCTGGATTTGTTAATTACTAGTTGCACGAGATCTTATTTAGACAAATTATTCAACTTGTCTGCACCTCAACAGGCTTCTCTGCAAGGTGGCAACACTAATACCTTACCTGACTAAAGGCAGGGGATTGAATTAGATGATCTCCTGAGGTCACAGCAAGCTCTAAGATCTAAAAACCTCAAGATCTAGACAGCTCCAGAAGTTCTCACCTGTATAGAGACTGGGGAATTTTTTTTTTGGTTCTCCTGTTGAGAGTCTGGTCAACCCTTTTCAATTTCCTTTGTAAGATCATCAATCATCTCCCACTCCCTAAGCATATCTTTTCCCAGAGATGCAGACTGGACTTATTTCTCTTAATACTCTATTCTGGGGTGGGGAACCTGCAGCCTCAAGGTCACATGTGACCTTCTAGGTCCTTGGGTGCAGCATTTTGACTGAGTCCAAGTATTACAGAACAAATTCTTTTATTAAGAGGATTTGTTCCGTGAAGCTTGGATTCAGTCAAAAGACTGCACTTGAGGCCCTAGAGGGCCACGTTGTGGCCTCAAGGCCGCAGGTTCCCCTCCCCTGTTCTATACTTTCTACCTTGGTTATTTCATCGACTCCCATGAATTGCTTGCAAAGTGTAAAACGCTGTATGGATATGGATTATTATTAATCTTATTATCCCTGTGTAAACGACTCCTAAATCTGTGTATCCAACCCTAATCTTTCTCCTTCACTCTGTTTCCCCATCATCAATTTCCTGCTAGACATGTCTACCAGGATAGACCATCAGCATCTCAAACTTAGCCTGACTGCAACAGAATAGATTACTTGTCCCCTAAACCTAGCCCCTCCTCCAACCATCCCTATTTCTGTGGAAGGTACCTCCATCCTCCAAAATAGGTTCAAAACCTCAGTCATCCCTTGACTTTTCTCTCTCCCTCAACACCAATGTCTAACCAATTCCCAAGTCTTATTAATTCCACCTCTCACATCTGTCTCCAACAACTGTCATATCTATTCCCTTCTCTCCACTCCTGTAAGTACCATCCAAATGTCTCTCTCCTGGACTACTGTAATGACCTCCAAATTGAACTCCCTTTATCCAGACTCTGCCCTCTTTCATCCATCCTCTGCACAGTTGTCAAGATAATCTTCATAAGGTACCTGGATTATCAAATCACTTCCCTGATCAGGCATCTTTGGTAGCTTCCTCATTTTCCTAATATAAAATATGAACTCCTTAGCTGGGCATTTAAAGCCTGCATAGTTTTACTTTCATTGACTTTTGTATAGTTATTTCATAATATTCTTTCACATGTATGTTTCAGTCAAACTGAGGTAGCAGCTACTCCTAGAAGCTTTCTGTTTGTCATTTTCACATCTTTGCCCAAACTGCTCCTCCCCCACCAGCTCTATTCTTAGAGAGCTCTCTTGTCCTACCTTTGCTTTTCAGGAGCCTTATTTGTTGTCCAGACCAAACTCATTAGTCATGTCTTCCATGAAGTCATCCCTGATTTCCCCCGCTTCCCCAGTCATTTGTGCTCTCTGCCCCCTCAATTACCCTGTGTAGATGTTTTATACTTTCCTGCATCTCCCTCCCAGTAGAAAATGACTCCTTTGAAGTCAGGAACTGTTTTCATGAGTTTTGTTTTTGTTTTGGGATCCCAAGTGCTAAGGATAGTGTTATGAACATATTTGTCACTTAATAGCTTGTTTTCTGGGGAAGTTTCAGGACAGCTTCCTGTCCTGCCTTTATCTAGCCAACCCTAGAAATACTTTCCAAATTCTATGCCTATAGCCTCTCAACTTTCCACCCAGAACTAGGCCAGTCATTCCCATGCTTTCCCAAAGTTAAACAGGCTAGAATGAGGCCCAGATCTTCCCTTAGGACCTAAACTTGGGAAAATGGTGACTGGATCCACCAGATTATAGTAGATTATTAGAAAGTGGTATAGGAGTAGAGAATGAGGGTTAAGAGAAAGTATAAAGAGAGAAGATGGGGATAGGAGAGGGGTGGGGTGTGATGGAGGGGAGACTACATTGAGGGAAGGAGTAATCAGAATGCAAGGTATTAGGAAGCAGGGGGAGGGAATGAGGGAGAAAAATTGGACATGTTACAAAGTGAGGTAAAAGCAATTAGTAGTAAAACAATAGACTGAATTAATTACTGAGAATAAATCAATGACATCTTTAGTTTGGAGAAAAGAATTTCTGTCTAAATTTCCTAGAGGAAAGTAACCTCGGGTAAAATTTGGCATTGATGGAAAAGTAAAGGTTTTAATGGTAAATTTGATTTTAAGATTGCCATTTAATCAGGAACTAGAACATGTACAGAAAGGCATGTAAGCCACTTAAGACTTGCCTCAAAAGATGTTCCTTAGCCAAAGTGAAACTATAATCATATTTGAAACATGGTTATTGGAACTTGCCACTTTTAGATGCTATGGGACTATTAAGTGACTTCTTCTGAGTCTAACTCTAGGTATGGGTAGCAAGAAAGGCAATCTGAGCCTCCAATCCATGATGCCAGTAAGCCTATGAGATGCTGGTATGAATGGCATAAGGTGATCTCAAGGGAAGGGTGGGAGAGCAACTATTCAGCGTGGGCTGAGGTGGGAGTCTCCTGACTCAGTTTCCCCACTGACACCTGGCAGACTTTAAACCTGACTGAATGCAAGTGGACAATCTACTCCTGCCTGAAACTGACATAAAGTTGAAGAGATATTGTATCCCTGCAATGTCCCTACTCTTGGTGGCAATTTCCTATAGTCAAAAGATTTGTAAGCTTAATACCAGACTTATTCAATTATAGATTATTGGTCGGGGAATATCTGAGGTTAAGTCTAAAATTAAGCTATTAGGCATAGGACTTTAGACCAATAACAATAAGTTAGGGTCCTTTAATTCTTAGTAATACTGTGGAGACAATTAGGTCAAGAGCTTGTGAAGTTAGCAACTTAAATATTATTTGTGTCTCAGTTGGTTAATGTTTTTAAAAAAAATTCTATTTTGGTCCATATTGTAAATGCTTTAAAAAGAAGTATCACCTGACCAAAAGTTGGAATTGCTTTATCTGTTATAAACTGTGTTAAAAATAAATTTTTAAAAAAAGAGAAAGTATAGCTGACCTTTCTGAATTCACTAAATAAACTGCATATATGTACATGAGGTGGGGAAGATCTTAATAATTCGTTATTCACATAGATATTGGAATTTGTATGCAAAACAGGTGATGAATTTTGCAAAGATTCTGGGATTTCAGGAGTACAGGGGAAATCTAGTTTGAGTACTGCTGTTCTAGATAGGAGCAGGCAGACAAAAGTTAGGCTTGCCCAGGGTCACATGGCTAATAGATGTGAAAGGCAAGATTTTAATCTAGGTCTTCTTGGCTCCAAGCACTGTATTTGTATCTGCTGCCTAAATCAGAATCTTATAAAACTTTAAACACACACATACACACACACACACACACACACACACACACACACACACACACACACAGAAGGAACATTGCTTCTGAGAGGGTTGAGAAAGGAGAACAAGACTGACTCCATGTTGTATTGACAGAATGACTTTGATAGCAACATCAGTTGCAGAGATTGCTTTATGAAGCAAAATGTTCCAGAAATTGTTCCTCTTCTCTATTCCAGGATATCACAAAACAAGCAAAATGTTCTAATCATTGGAGATATTTTTCTTGTCCATGAAGCAACATGTACCCAGAAGCCTATTTTTGCTGTTCAGTCATTCAATTGTGTCTGAATCTTTTTGACCCTACGAACCATAGCACACCAGGTCCTTCTGACCTGAGGGGCTCATTTTCCAGTGTCATATCTTTTAGCATTTTCGTATGTTCATGGAGGGTTTTTGGGCAAAGATATTGGAGGGGTTTTTCATTTCATTCTCCAATGAATCGTCATTTGTCTGAACTCTCCACTGTGACCTGTCTGTCTTATGTAACCCTGCACCGCATAGCTCATAGCTTCATTGAGCTGGGCAAGTCCCTCTACCACAACAAGGCAGTGACCCAGGAGAGGAGAAGCCTATAAAACTATGTAGCTATGCTTTGCACAATTGGAACAGTGCACCGAGCAATTTGATTTTGCTTCCCTTTGTTAACAATTAAAATCCTGCTTGGCTTATGCCACTGGGCTCACAAGATATGGTTTATTGTCAGGGTTGTTTTTCTCCCTTATTAGTACAATATGGGAGTAATTTATTTCAGTGTTTCTGCAATTCACTTCATCTCCGTGAGTACTCATGTACTTCTAGAGGTACCCATAGGGAGAAACAAAATCAAACACACCAGTCAGAGACAAGTTTCCTCTCTTTCCCCTTGAGAGGAATTTTCTGTTGATGGCTAGAGGCTGTAGCTGGTTCCCATTGTTACCAAGGTTCAAATTCCATCAGTGGTTGATAGCAAATGACAAAGAGTTGAACAGACAGACCATAACTCCCCAAATCAATGATATCCAGAAACCCAGATGGCAAAGATTAGGGCAGTTGAGGCCAATTTGGAGCAGCAGAGATGGCAACAGTTGAAAATTTCATTGAATGAATGAATAAGTATTGTTGATCTTGCCCTGCCAAGCCCTTACCTTGGATTACTCCCACCACTCCCTGACTCCAATAATTTATATGCTACAGATGGATGTCGGAGAAAACTGCAAAACCTTGCTAACTGGGTCCCTTACAAATATATGTTCCATAATCTCAACTAGCTAATCAGTTCTTTGTCCCACTCACCACAGTGGCTTTTACAAACTGTTTCATCCTTCTCCCAAACTTCCCATGACTTCCACTCTCCCAGAGATGTCTGGAAACAGTTTCAATCAATTTCTGAGGGATTGATGTTAAATTTTCAGTATGAGCATTTATACCTTGGAAAATGGAAAATGCTACAAATCATGCTTGATTTACTGTTTTGCTAATTGTCTAGACTTAAGAAAACATTAATCATACAGTTGAAATTTAAAATTGCATGTCTATACCTTTTTTTCTAGGAAGCCAGTTGTTAAACATTTATCAGAACGACCTGTTTGAGCTCAGCAGTATAATAGAAGGCTCAGGGAATGAAATCACCACAGGTCTGAGAACCAAGTGACTATAGGCATCAGCATCATCATCATTGTCATCATCACTGATATATGCTTTATATAGCACTTTTATAGTGCTGTAAGGTTTGCAAAGTGCTTCATATATATATACATATGTATATATGTATTCCATATATTAACTCTTTAAGCCTCACAACACTCCTGCCCTCTCCCCCTTCTCAGTTAAGAACTTTGCTTCATATTTCCCTAAAAAAATTGAGCCCATTTACCAAGGGCTCACTCTTCTCCCTGCCTCTTCATCTCATTCACTCAGTTGCCTTCACCCACTCTCTTCCTTCAGCCTTGTCTCACATAATGTGATGTCTCTTATCCTTTCCAAGGCAAAACCCTCTATAAGAGCAACTGATCCTATTTCATTCTATCTTCTCCAGCATCCCTTTATAAACCTCACTCTCTTACTTATCTTCAATTCTGTCTCCTGGACATTTCCTTGACATTTATAAATATGCTTATATCTCTTCCATCCTCAAAAAAAAAAAAAAAAAGAATCTCATTTGTTCTGTCCATATCCTCTAGTGAAATCCTATATCTCTCTTTCCTTTCATAGCTAAATTCCTTGAGAAGACTGTCTACAATTTGTGCCTCTATATCATTTCCTCTCACTATCCCCCAGCACACAGTAGAGTAACTAGCACATAGGAGAGACTTTTAAAATGCTTATTTACTATTGATTGATCACAATTTTTTTTTCATCCAAATCCTCTTTATCTCCATGATCTCCTGTATATCATCTATATCTCAGCACTAATTCAGGCAGGAATGTTCTGGCAAATGTTGACACAGGTTTAAGTTTGATTTGCTTTGTTAACATTTTCTCCTTCACTTTATTAAATCCAAAGATTGCTCATTATTTTTGAGATGCAAATACTCACAATGAAAATTTAACAATGCTCTCTGAAGAGCTGATACCCCTATTCTGGCTAAATTCTCTTCCCTTCTCAAACTTGACCCCTCAATTTTTTTGTTCATTTCCTCCTTATCCTATCATCAGTCATATAGCCACCATCCCAAACATGAGTTAATTTCATTATTTGTCATCCTCACTCCCACTGATGAACAGAACTGGAGGAAATATCAAAACTCTACTCACTGGGTCCACCACAAATTTATGAACCTATGACTAATCTCAACTGGGTCCTCACTATAGCAAGGCAATTCTACTACTCCTTTTTCTCACTTTTTCTTCATATCACATCCCTATGGATATCATCCTACATTATTTTCTTCTTCACTCTAGCCTCTGATGATAAAGTATCCTTCTGTGTGCTAAGACTGACCCTTTGGCAAAGAATTGAAAATTGAGGAGAAGCCTTTCAATTGGGGATGACTGAACAAGCTGTGGTATACAAATGTAATGGAAGACTATTGTTCTATAAGAAATGATGAGCAGGTGGATTCCAGAAAAACCTGGAAAAATTTACAAGAACTGGTGCTGAGTGAAGCAAGCAGAACCAGAATATTGTAGACAGTAACAACATTATGCAAGGATCAACTTTGATACACTTAGCTTTTCTCAGAAATACAGTGATCCAAGACAAATCCAAGGGACTCATGATGGAAAATGCTATTCACATCCAGAGAAAGAACTATGGAGTCTGAATGAAGACTGGAGATTCTCTCTCTGTCCCTCTTTCTCTTTTGCTTTCTCTTTCTCATGTTTTTTCCCTTTTGTTCTGATTCTTCTTTCACAACATAACTAATGTGGAAATATGTTTAATATGATTGTACATATATGCCCTATATCAGATTGCATGTTACCTTAGGGAGTAGAGAGGGGAAGGAGGAGGAAAAATTTGGAACTCAAAATATTATAAAAATGAATGTTGAAAACTAAAAATAAATTTTGAAAAAATGAAGAAAAGACTAACCCTTCGAGAGCCTTTCCATCCACTCTGGGATGTCTCATTATCCTCACTATCTCTAATCCTCATTCTCTACATATCTACTGGTCCCTTTCTTATTGCCTGTAAAGACTTCCCTATCCTTGAAAAAAACAAAAGCTTCACTAGATGCCTCCATACTGACCAGTTATGGTCCTTTATGTCTCCTCTCCTTATGAACTAAAGTCCTTGAAAAAGTCATCTACAACCACTGCCTCCACTTCAACGCTGCTGACCACTCTGTCCTCCTGGATATTCTCCTCTGTGAGAAATTGAGAAAATCAACCTGATTTTAGTGATTCAATTTTGTAATTGATTTCATTCTATATCTCAACACTTCGTATAACTACCTAACTTATGTTTCTTTGTCTTTGAATTAAGTTCAGAAATTCAGTTTTCCTCTCTGAGTTAAGTTTAAAGATTCAGTTTTCTTAAAAACAATTTAATGAAGAGAAATTTGTTATCTCTATACCATTTACCATCCTTGTAGAATTAGAAGAAATATGTTATCTATATACCGTTCTTGCAGATGGACTAAATTGTTCAGAATTCCCTAGCTACCAGGTAAAAGGAGAGATGGTTGCTAGCCTCACATTCCTGAGTTTCAGTCAATCATATTGTCCCCCGTTCTTATAATGCTTCTGACTTTGTAACCAATCATATTATCTTCCCTATGATGCTGCCTTCTTTTTTTTGTATTTTTCTTTTATTTTTGTCTATAAAACGATTTGTCAGTCCTCATCTGAGATCTTAACTAGTTGATAAGTCTGAGACCCTGTTTATTGGCAACTCACACTTTGCCAATAAATTGATTATGCTCAGAACTTGTCCCTCAGTTTACCTTAATTTCAATTGCAACAACTCTAAGTTGTGGGATTGATTGTTCAGAATGGTACTGAATGAATGACCTGAGACTCTTTACATGAGACTTAGTTCAGAGATGCCTCTGAACTTTGTTGTAACTTTTTAATATAATGCACTCAAAGAACTTTTCATAATTAGGGATGTGGATAATTTGAAAAATACACTGAGGTTTGATTTGCTGAGACAGCAAATATTTAACTGGAATAAGAGAGTGATGGCAATAAAGCTTAGATCAAGCTTAGGTCCACCTCCACTTTCAGGTACACACATGCTCAGCACAGAAAAACTTTGGGATGACATAGTTTTGCTTTAATCCCCGTGATGGCAACAGGGTACATGAATTGTATTCTAACTGGTCTTCCTGCCTCAAAACTTTCCTCTCCTACCTATTTTCCCTAGAGTTGCCAAGATGATTTTCTTAAAGCACCAACTTACCTACTTAATTCCCTTTTAACTAAATTCCAGGGGCTCTCTGTTACCTTTAGAACAAAATATAAATGTCTATGTTTGGTATTTAAAGCCTTTTACAACCTGGTCCCAACCTACCTTTGGATATTACTGGATATTGGATATTACAGTCCAGTCAAACTTGCCCCTTGGTGTTCTTTACACAGGGCCCTCCATCTCCAGATTTTGTGCATCTCCATTGCATGGAATACTTTAGCTCCTCAATGTCCCTCAGAATTCCTAACTAAAAGCATTATGGTTTTTCTCGTTTGCAGTGGGAGAGGTTAATTCTGATGGATTGAGTCAGACTTCACCACTTACAAGTAATTTTCCCTTACAATCTAAATTCCAGATCCTTTGTGAGGTCTCTGGTCTGACTCCATGGTAGTCTCAGGACCTGAAGTGCATGCACACATGTGTGCAGGTGTGCATGTATTTAGCAGTCCTATCTTCTCTTTCTCAATAACTTTTGGAATCACACTGGGCCTATCCAAAGCCAGGTAGGAATTATTTTGCAGTGTTTCTGTTATTTGTTACTTGTCTGTACTTCCTTCTCACTCCCCTTGACTGACCTACTTCTCAATTAAAAACTGAAAGAAAGAGAAATAAAAAACCTTGCAATGAATCAACATAGTCAAGCAAATCAAATCTACCTGGTGACCATAGACAAAAACATATGCGTCTGTCTTGCATTTTGTTCAACATGTAGGTTCCATGCTTCCTCATAGGTGAATCATCATTGCATTCATTGGACTGCTTAAGTCTTTCAAAGTTGTTTGTTTTGTTTTGTTTTTTATAATGTCATCTTTTTATAAATTGTCCTGGTTCTGTTCACTTTACTTTGCATCAGTTCATGCTTCCCCAGGAGTCTCTGAAATAACTTCTTTTTGTCATTACTTATGGTGCAGTAATAAAAGTCACCCTTTCAGATTCCAGTTCCTTTTCTTTTTTCTCCCCCACCTTCCTTTTAATTTCCCTCTTCGGGATTAAGATGTTTCTTTTGCTTGTGGAGATTCCTCTTCTTTGTATTATCCTGCCTCTTAACATTTCCCCTCCAAATCTTCACTGGTTTGAAATTCCTACACTGAACTCTGAATGTTTTTAACACTCCTTTGTCTGTTTCAAGCAAAAATGAGGTTTATTTGATACACTCCCTCCACCTTTTCCTCTTTGTTACATATTACTCTTCTCATATACTCCAATTATAAAAAATAGTAAGGTCTGCCCCCATCTTCTAAATACCCTGACAACCCATACCTACCTTACAGAAACTTCCACTAAGACAGAGGACAATGTTGGCAGAGAGCACTTCAGGGGTGAACACAGCAAAGTTCAATTCTTGAAGAATGGAAGGATTGTCTGAGGTAGAAACTCAGTGTGTGGCTCTTTGTGTTCTTACGACGTGAGCATAGCCTCTTCATTCTGTGAGATCTCATTAGTCTTGGCATTTCATCTCATCCCTACCCTCTGTCTCACTGATTGGAGGATGGGGCCATGAACTGCAATCCTACAAATAAGGACAGAGTCACACATCAGATCATATATTTCATTTTTTACCTGACTACATTAATGGGGGCAGAGGGAGGCAAATGGAACAATGCATTGTTGCTGTCTGTCTTTCATTCTTGAAGAAGACCATGATGTCAGGAAAGTGATGCCATGACTTGCAAGTGAATTGGATTTAAATGAGGGGGTGCTATACAAAGGCACCAGCCTCACTTTCTTCTCCAGAGCCATCTGGGTCCAGGGGCGATCTGGGTCCAGACAATGATCAAGTGAGGCATGGGATGGGACCTATTGTTGGCCAATCAATAAGAACCAGAGTGATTTGAGTTCAAGTCATAGTCCTTAAGAAAGAAATCTAGCCTGTAAAGATATTTTTCAAGGTTTCAGCAATCAAAATTTATATTCGTTTAGGCAGAGCACCTTCAGGTAAGGGTATGTGGACAGAGGGAAAGGAGGGAAAGAAAGGAGGGAGAGAAAAAGAGATGCAAGAAGGGAAGGAAGGAGGGAGGGAGGGAGCTGTGTTGCCCAACTGAAACAGACCAGTTTGGTCCCCAGTGAAGCAGCCACTACTACTCACAGATTATTAGGTGTCATTTGTTCTCAAGAAGACCACAGCATCAGGAAGGTGATGCTATGACTTGCAAGTAAATTGAATTTAAGTGAGGGAGGGCTGTGCAAAGTCACCAGCCTCATTCTCTCCTCCAGAGTTATCTGGGTCCAGTGGCAAAATAAAATCAGAACAACTGGAGATGGCCCTCAGCACAGTGCCTAAAGTACTGGGCCTGGAGTCAGGAAAACAAGTTCAAATCTGGCCTTAAATACTAGTATGACCCTGGGCAAGTCATTTTACTCTGCTTCAGTTCTCTTATCTGTAAAATCATTTGGAGAAGGAAATGGGAAACCACTCCAGTGTCTTTGCCAAGAAAACCCAAAATGAGGTCATGAAAAATTAGACATGACTGAAAAAAGATGAACAATACATCACCTGGGGACTTCTATGACTGATTTCTACATCACACCTCCCTGTCTGGGTGCTTGATCCTACTCTCCCTACCCTTACCTCTTCCTTTTGTGCTTTTTCTTCCCTGTCAGATTATAATTTCTTCCCTGTTAGACACAATAGGCACTTAATAAATGTTGATAGATTGATATTTGCATCCCCAGGGCTTAGTATGGTGCCTAGAACATAGTAGGTGCTTAATAAATGTATATTGACCATATGGGATGTGTCCACCACCATGACACCTGATTATTTTCAGAGCTAAGCTGGGAAAGTATTCTCAGTATTTAGGGAAACTTGGAGAGATATATACACTAATGCAGAGCGAAGAAAGGGCAACAATTTGCACAATTACATAAAGGGAAAGAACATTGAAAGACATCAGAGCTTCAATCAGGGCTGCAGCCAGTTGTGACTCCAGAGAACTGTCAGGGAATTATGCCTCTTTTCTCCTCCGCAAAGTGGTGGAGAAATAGGTGAGGAATAATACATTTGCTGTTAGATATGGAGAATATGATTATTCTACTTTACTGCACTTTGTCAAAATGGAGAGTTACATTGGTGGGGGAGGGATGGGAAGAATTATTGAGAAGTGACTGTGATACAAAAAAACAACACAGAGAAAATTGATCTCAGAGAGGAGACAGTTAAAATGGAAACTATCTTCTACCTTGGAATCCATTGTGGCCTTTTTCTATAGTCAATTATACTCTGACAATCTAGGGTTATACCTATATTCCATCTTCTACATTCCCATTTACCCACTGAAAATAAATAAATAAATAATGGTAATTGTTAATAGGGGCTAGATCTAAAGAGATTTGCCAAGATACATAGAGAACTCCGAGTTTTAAAAAATCCAAATAAAGAATACGCAACTAAGGGCAAGTGAGTGATGAATACGCAGCATGTACTCTGAAGCTGCTTACTCCAACCCTCCACTTGCTCTAGAAATTTAGGTCCGTAGTGCATAACTGGTTGTGTCCCCTCAGAACTTTAGGGATAAGCCAGAGGGATTGGGCAATGTGTCTTTTGTAAAGCTATATCCTCAAACCTCTGCAGTGTGTTTCCTACCTGTCACCCTCCATAATTATCAGGTGATATCAATCAGTCAGACTTAGTTAATTTTTAGTAGTAGGTATTTACTAAAAGAAAACCTTATGAATGGAACAGGATGTAGCTTTTCTACTGAGTTCTTATAGAGCCTTGAATCTGCCTTTCCTCATCATGTGCAATTTATGCTAGGCTCATTAGTGTAGACATTGCTGCTAGCCTTGCTGTTACAGAGGCACTGATAGAATGCCAATAAAAAATCTAAATCCTTTAGTCTTCCAAAAATTACAATGTCCTCCTCTGATCAAGGGGAGAGGAATGATGAGAACAAGGTACTCTCCTTTCCCTTACAAGTAAGTCTTCCTCAGAGGCTCAGTTGGCAGGTCAAGTTACCAATTGTTTTAATCTTTTCTATTCTACCAGCTATGCTATTTTATGAAAGACTCATAGAGTATTACCAAATTTTTTCAATTCAAACACCCTTATTATGCATTATCATGCTAGTTCATCTGCTGGGCTTTAAAAACACCTGAAGAAATCAAGTATTTTTTCCATGCTTTATTTAAAACCTAATTTGAAAAATTAGAAATTAGAAAAATTAGAAATTAGAAATTTGGAAATTAGAAAAATTAGAAATACCTGATTTGAAAAATATTTTCATCTAGTTAAGGTATAGGGATATAAAATCTAGATACTTTCCTTAAGCGGAATGGTGTGATTATCTACGCTGAGCCCTACCTGTGCAAATATAAAGTGGAGTGGAGTTACCAAAGAATAATTTCAGTAGTTGGAAATGCCAAAGAAAACTAAGGATGATAAAAAGGGAATATTTAAATTATTATTCCTTTCTATTTTTCTGACTGGATCACTTTCTCACCCTTAACGTTTCCTTGCCAGTTGTTTATATGCCACCTACAAACATGCCCACATTTCTTCTATACTTAATAAACTCTTCAATTGATCCTGCCATTATGCCCTGAACTAATCTTACTAAGTCCCCTTCCTTTTTAACTACTTAACTCCTAAAGTCAGTATTCTATACTCATTGCCTCTATTTCATCATTTTCTACATATATTTCAATCCTTTTCAATCTGGTTTTTGACCACCCTTGATGGAACCTTTACCTTACAAGTTATCAAGAGCCTTTTAACTACTCAATACAATGACCCTTTCTAAGTTTCCATCCTACTTTACTCTACAGCTTTTGACACTGTCCCCCATACTCTCCTCTTGGATACTTTGTCTTCTCTGGTACTCTATGCCACTGTTCTCTCCTTGCTCTTTAACTTGTGTGACATCTGTTTTGAAACATCTTCCTGAAATATCCTCATCTACCTTCCACCCCCTAAGCATGAATATCTCCCAAGCAGCTGTCTTGAGCTCTCTTCTCTCACATTTGCCTAAATTCAACCTTCCATTTCCTGTTTCTATGCCTCTGTAGAAGCTTTGCTTCAAGACCAAAATGCCTGCTCTCCTTACCTCTCTAAGAATTCCCAACTTCTTTTAGGGTTCAGTTTGGGTTTCAACTCATTTTCTTGGTCCATGCCATTGTTAGTTCTCCCTTTCTTGAAACTATCTTGCTCTTGTTTATCTGTGTACATGTTACTCCTCTGGTGAAATATGAGCTTTTTGAGGGGTAGGCATTCTTTAATTTTTATTTTACTTTGCATTACTAGCACCTAACATAGTGCCTTACACAGAGCAGGCAATTATTAAATACTTAAATAGCATATGGGCACTTACCATAATGATACATAATAATTTAGAAACACTTGACACTGAAGAGTATCAAGGAAAATTTATTAGAGTTCAGAGGAATGGAACTCCTTGGCCAAGGTGAATTCCACCCTTCTTCAAAAAGGGGAAGAGAAAGAGAGAGAGAGATGGAAGTAAAGGCATTTTTATAAAGTTAGTGCAGGACAGATCCTCTCATCAGAGGATGGATTGGTCCATTCTCTTTCAGGCCACAATCTTCTATCATGCCCACTGTAAATCATTAACAAGCGCAGTTGGATTTTTAGGTTGCCACTTATAGTGACCTCATGTTCTCCTCTCTGATAGACTTTCCTTCAAACAGCTTGTCAAGCCTGTGCACAAGTTTCTGACCCAACTTAATCTGACCCTGCTAGGTCACAACTCCAATTAACTATCACCAGTGAGAGTTTTGACCCTGTGGAAATGGAATGTTTTCCTTTGTTTTCCACAGTTCTAAAAGGAAAAAAAAAGGTTAAATTCTGCTCAGTCTCTTATCTATCAAGATAGGAAAGTATAAAAAACCTTTGTAAAAGAGTCCTTCAAAAAACTCTGCCAAACAATCAACAATCATTTATTAAGCACCTTCTGTGTGTGTTCATCCTTCATTGCCAAAGAAGACTATGCCAACAGAGAAATAATGACATGAGTTCCACTTGACTTTGTTTTGAGTGAGGCAGGTCACCAGCCTCACTTTTCCTCCAGAGCCATCTGAATCCAGTGACCAAATATTCATCAGAATGACTGGAGATGACCCAGGATGAAGCAGTTGGGGTTAAGTGACTTGCCCAAGGTCACACAGCTAGTGAGTGTCAAGTGTCTGAGGTAAGATTTGAACGCAGGTCCTCCTGACTCCTTCACTGATGCTCAATCCACTGCACCACTTAACTACCCCTAAGCACCTTCTGTGTTCTAGGTGAAAATCTAAGTACTGGAAAGGCAAAGATAAAAACAAAATAGTTCCTGTCCTCAATCAGCTTACATGTTACTGGGGAAAAATACACATATATTAACTGGCCTCGCTATCTCTAAACAAGATAAGGTTCTAGGGGTATGGGGGATTGGGGTGAATTCTTTAGTGACAACCTTACACTCCAACATTTTGGGGAGCCCCTGAACCTTACCACAAAGACATGGAAACAGGAGAGGCAATGTATTGTGTCAGTGATAGGGCACAGGCCCAAGGTGAGACCTTCGCCCCTTACCCCAAAAGAGTTTGAGTCCCATTTGTCCATAGGCCCTGGAAAACCCCACCTTGAACTCTCCTTGAATCTTCCCACTTGATTTGGCTTTTCATACCCAAATCTGTTATCTTTAACCTAGCCTAGCCCTCCATAGTCTCCTATCTCTGGATTATCTCTGGCTACTTTCCACCCTTGATCCCATCAAAATCCTATTTTCTTGGTTCCCAGTGTCTGACTTCTATTCACCTCAGTTACTAGCCACTCCCTTCAAGACCCTCCCTAAACCCCTCAACTAGTTTTCCCAGACTAATGGGTAAACCCTAGATCCCTCCCACAATCTTTCTGTATCCATCTTGTCTCCATGAAAATGCTGAGATTCAATCTAGCTCAGATTCTATATGACCTGCTTGAGTCACAAATGGTCAGATTTCTTAAGAGTCTGGCCAATATGGTAGATCTTGAATAACTTTGTTTTTCTTTGGCTGAAAGAAGGCTTGAATCCAATTCATTTAGGCAAGATCTGGCATGTTGGTATTTTGGGGTCTTGAGCACTCCTAAACCTCAATATCAGGAGGAGAAAGAAGGCCAGGCGTAGGAAGGCAGAGCAGATGATATAGAGTTACTATACGTAGTGATATAAAGAGGTAGTTGTAACCAGATTGTAATTAAATTCTGAACAGAGGAGTTTGTTTTGTATTATAAAAGCAATAGAAACCCACTGGAGCTCCTTGAGTAAGGAGTGACATGGTTAAACCTGTACTTTAGAAATATCACTTTATAAACTATTTGGTATATGGATTGGAGAAGTGAGCGATTTGAGCCAAAGTAACCAAACAGAAGCTACTGCAATAGTTAACACAAGAGATGACCAGGGCCTTAACTAGAGTGGCAGTTGTATAAATGAAGAGGAGATGAATTAGAGAAATATTGTGGCAGTAGAATTGACAGGGGTTAACAACTAATTAGATATGAGGGGTAAGAAACTGTGCAGAATGAAAAATAATGCCATGTTTACAAATGTAACCTTTCTAGGGGTAATGGTTCATTGGAGATTTTTGAGGAAAGAAGTGACATGGTAGGATGTAGGCTTTGGGAAGATATTCTGACCACTTTGTGGAGGATGAATTAGACAGGAAAGAAATGAGAGGCAGGAAGAATACAGCACAACTTCCTCCAGAGACTCCTCCAGTTTTCATTCAACCTCCTATGCAGAGCTTTAAGTTCAGATTACAGAGAGCTTTCTACTAGAAGGATGTTAGTGCCCTCCCTACTCAGTTCCTTTGTCACTTTGAAGGGCCACACCCAAAGTATCTTGAAGTTTCTCTTGCTCACAGCTCTCATTTCACAAGAACGTCTAAAATAAGACAAGTTAGAGTCATTTCCTTTCATTAAAAAAGGAGGCACAGAACGTTCTCTGTAATTGGTTTCACATTGTAGCTGCAAACTAGAGATATAACTAAACTGTAAAGTGAAGGACCTGACTAATCTTTGATTAAAAAAAATTTCCAGAAGGCCTAGGTGCATTGAATGGCATCTAATTGGAACAGATGACTAATGAAATTCATCACTCAGAGTACAGTACAGAAGGGCAATATAGGTGCCTCACCCTTCACAGAAATAGATAACAGTGAGACTGGAGTTTTATAAGATGAAGTGCTTGGCAGGGTTTGCTTGACTCTTCTCTTACATAAATAAGCAGGAAAATATGTCCTCAGACTTCCCTATCCCCAGAAAATGAAACTCTGATCACTCATACTTAAGAAGCTTGGGGGGCAATTCTAGGGTTGGACCTAGTCATTTGGTCCATGAAAGGATAAATAAGAGGTAGTCAAAGACCTAGACCCTAAATGGACCTGAATCCCCTGATGTGCCTTTCCTTTGAGGAATCCTGGGAATAAGAAAGCAATGAACTGCAGTAGAACCAGATCTGCCCAAACTTTGAAAACATACTAGATTCTTTCTTTGGCCTTCTCTGATCTCAACCCAAAGTCCCCTACAGGAGAATAAGTAAAAAGTGAAGGAGTTCTTTGGAGAAACTACTGTAGTCTCCCTCACTCTCTCTTATCTGTCTATCCTCCACACAGTGGTCAAAATAGTCTTCTGTAAGCCTGTCTGATCATGTTACCTACCCCTCTCCTCAAAAAGCTACAGTGGGTCTCCAATGACTCTTGAATAAAACCCAAACTCTTCTCTTAGACACTTATAGGTCTCCATGGTCACTTCTCAAACTATTTTTCCAGATTGATGTCACATTGCTCCCTATTATGCTTTCTACATTTCAGCCAGGGGGACCTACTTACTGCTTGCTGTACATTCCATCTCTCACCTCTGTACTTTTGAAAGGGCTTTTTACTATGTCCAGACTGTTCTTCCTTACTTCTGCCTATGGGAATCCCACTCCCTGAGCAAGGCTCAGCTCATGTGCCACCTGCTGTAACTGGCCTTTTTTTTTTTTTAATAGTCCCTCAGTAGTTAGTGCTCCCCCTTCTGACAAATAATTACTAAACAGTTTTACATATATTTTGTATTTGCTTCTCTGTGCCATATTTCCTTTCAATAAGTTCATTAAGGGCAAAGAATATTTTTACTGCTACCTTTGTATTCCTAACACCATGGACAGTGTCTGACACACAGTAGGTGCTTAATCAATACTTGTTGAGTTGAATTATTATTTCAGCTGAGGTAGTCCATCTTCTTAAACTACACCATTATTGATTGTTCTGTGATTAAGGCTTTGATTAAAGTTGAATGGAAAGTAAAAAATGAGAAAATACCTCAAGATCATAAATTCTTGAGAAAGTCCTGTAATTTGAGAAAGCAGGTATTTCATAGGATTGCCTCTTAATCTGGTTGTTCTGAGTAATGTCTCTGGATGATCTCTCTGATTTTAGACTGACATTTTTGTCTTGTGTATGATTTAATTTAACACATGTTGATTGAGAACTTTCCTATGCCCTCTTTCAAGCATCATGGTGGATGTGGGAAAGACAAAGTAAAAAACTAGCTCTCTCCCAGCTGCCTGCAAATACATTCAATTCTCCCCCATATCTTAAAAACCTTCTTTGACTCCTACCATCCCCTCAAACTATCATCCAATGTCTTTTAAACAAGTAACCTCTTAGGAAAAGCTATCTATACTTAGTACTTTACTTCTCTTCACACTTACCCCTCAACACTTTGATTTCCAACCTCCTCATTCTACTGAAACAGCCCTCTCCAGGGTCATCACTGATCTTTAAATGATCGAATCTGATGGCCTGTTCTCAATCCTCATCCTTCTGCAACATTTGAAATTGTTGATCACCCTCTCCTCCTAGATACATTTGCTGGTTCTTCATTCAATATCACATTCTGTAACTGTAGGTATATTTCATATTTCCCTCCCAGGACCTCTTCTCTTCTCTCTGACACTTCTCTCTTAGTGAACTCATCAACCTCCATGGGTTCAACTACCATCTCCATGCAAATGAATCCAAGTCTATATATACAGCCTGATTCTTTCTTGAGTTCTGGTCATTCTTGAACTCCAGTCCCATGTCACCAACTGCCTATTGAATACTTAGCTAAATGTGCTCTCTAAATGTTGAAATAGACCTTTCAAACTTAACAGTCTCATATTAATCTCATTATATTTCTCCCCAAATCTTTCCTTCTTCTGAATTTCATTTCTCTCAAAAGCACCACCATCTTTTCAGTCACCCAGGTCTATAATCCTTGGTGTCAATTCTTCAACCTTCTTGCTCATTCCACATATATCTACTCAGTTACCAAATGTCATTTCTCCCTCCATAATATCTCTGTCATCAGTACCTCTCTCCTAATGCACAAAACCACCCTCCTACTTCAAATTCTCATCACCTCTTACCTGAACAATTGCAATATCCTCCTAAATGGTCTCCCTGTCTCAAATCTCTCCTTGCTCCAGCCCATGATTCACCAAAACAGCCAAAGTGATTTTCCTAAAGTACATCTCTATGTCACTTCTTAACTCACTAAACTCAAGGCGCTACCTATTGCCTCTAGGATAAAATATGAACTCTTCTGAGTATCATTTAAGGTTGTTCACAATTTAGTTCCCACATATCTTTCCAATCTTATCACATGCTACTTTCTTTCCAATATTCTACAAGTCCAGCCAAGTTGGTCATCTCACTGTTCTTTAAATATCCTGCTCCATCTCCTGTCTCTGTGTCTTTGCTGTGGTTGCCACCTATGTCTAGAATATAATTGCTCCTCATTACTTTCTAAAGCATTTTCTGATCCCTGTAACTACTAGTGCCTTTCCTCCAAAATTGTCTTGTATTTTTCATTCATGTACCTGTTGTCTCCTCCAATAAAAGGTAAGTTCCTTGAGGCAGGAATTATTTGTTGTTGGGTTTTTTTTTGTTTTTTGTATTTGTGTAACCCACTCCCAACCAAGCCTGGACAGACGGTGGCTTCATGATGCATACATGACTCCTAATTGACTGAGGTACATCTGAGCTTGCAATAACATGAACCTTCATAAGTGGAAAAGAAACTTTATCTACATTGGGAGAGATTGCTGGGAGAAGGGGGGACAGAGATAGAAAGGATAAAGACAGAGAAAGGGAAGGAGAGGGAGACAGAGAGAGAGCAGACTTCTGGTGAAGTAGTTCTTTAGAAGCTGATATATTATCTTGATACAAAAGAACTTATCTACCATTTTTTATTCTTATACCTATTCTAATCTGTATAACTTAACCAATATCTGTTACTGCTTACTTTGACAAGGAGGTGTATGCTAGCTCTTTGAGATTGTTGTGCATATGTTTATGTGTGTTTGTGTGTGTGTACCAAAAATGTTTGGTGGGAGAGAATTAGATTGACAAGAGCCAGCTAACTGTTCCTATCTGATCAAGAGCATTTAGGAAAAGTAGCTTTTATTCTGAATCTTTATCATGCTCCTAGACTAGATATATCTGACATACAACAGAGACATAATTCTAACAAGATACCCCTCTTAGAGACAGGAGACTTCCTGCTAAGCCAGTCTATAGGTAGTACCAGCACCACGCTCTTCCTACTCCCCACAAAAGCAGAAAGAGCAGTCTGTCTTAGAGATGAGATAGGATGGCTCCCAAATAACATATCTAGCCAAGCCATATTCAGGCCAGTCATACATATATTGGGCTATTGTTCATCTATTTCAGTCACGTCAGACTCTTCATGACTGCATTTGAGAGTGGCTTGTCATTTCCTTCTCCAACTCATTTTACAGATGAGGGAACTTGCCCAGGGTCACAAAGCTAGTAAGTATCTGAGGCCATACTTACTTCTTGACTCCATGCCTGGCACTCTATCCACTGTGCTACCTGGCTGCCAATATATTGGATAGCTACCACTTTACACATAAACTATGTTTGTAAACCCAACAACTAACAAAATGCTTGTACTTAATGTTCCATGGGTACCCATCCATGATGAACTTACTAATAAAAGATAATTCTTACATGTCAATACATCAAGGACTTGCGATTTCCTTAGTGTGGGAAATAGACAGAAATCCATCCATAACAAAGCTCTTAATAGGAAAGGCAGAAAAGAATCTAAATCTTCCTGATGCTCTTTCCATTGCTACACATAATACCTCCCAAAGATGTACAGATATGAAATAATTTAATAGAGATAAAAAGGATTTGTACAGATAGAGTTCCTACTAAAAATCTCAATTCCCATAGCTTAAATCTCAATCAACCCTGACTTCCCTCCTGAGATCCTGAGTCATTATTTTCATCTACCCACTGGATCTCCTCCTTAGACTTAACCACATTTAAAATCGAATTCATCATTTCTCCTGCAAAATCTATTCTTTCAGTCCTCCTTATCTTTCTATGATGCCATCATCTCCCAATCACAAATGTTCACAGCCTTATCTTTTTATGTGTTATGTTTGACTACTCCCTCTCCTTTGTCCTACATCTGGCAGTAAATCCTGTTGATTCTACACCAGTGACTCCCATCCTTATCTCCCCCATTGACACCTTTGCAACTCATATCCTTATCACCTCTCAACTAATTATTCCAGTGGCCTCCTAGCAACAAATTAGTAAATATAATATAATAATAACTTTGCTTACCATGTGCCAGGCACTGTGCTAAGTGCTTTGTGATTTTTAGTATCTCACTTGATCCTCACAATAACTCTGGAAGGTGAGTGCTGTTATTAGCTATTGCTATTTTACACATAAGGAAACTGACGCAAACATTGGTTAAGTGATTTCCTCAGGATCACCCAGCTAGTAAGTGTCTGAAACCAGATTCAAACTCAGGTCTTCCTGACTCCAGGCCTAGCACTCTATCCACTGTCCCGCCTAGCTGCAGATACACAAATGAATAAAGCATTTATTAAACATTTACTAGGAGCAAAACACTATGCTAAGCAATGTGCTACAAAAAGAAAAGTAAGGCAGTCCCTGCTCTCAAGGATCTTGGATTCTACTAGGAAGATAACACATATGGAAAGTTTCAGCTGCAAGTCAAATGGAAAAGTCCTGTCGTCCTTAGGATGCAGCCAAAGCTGATGATAATGCTTCTTCCTTCATGTCAGTTCCTCTGATAAGTCCTATCAGTTCCTGATGTTGAATCATTTGACAATGACAAGGATTTTGGTGTCAAGAACTTTCTTTTCAGGTCTACACCAACAGGAGTAGCAGCCAGGCATAGATTCACAGGATGACTTCTAAAGGAACTGGGCTGGAAGCATTGCTATCCTCAAGGTTCTTGGATTCAGGATCCTAGACTGTCCTCATCAGGGTCTGAGGGAAGATGGTGGTCAAGATAGCACATCTTGCCTTCTCTCTCTCTCTCTCTGTCCCTCTGTCTCTCTATCTCTCTCTGTCTCTCTCTTTCTTTCTGTCTCAGAGTAGCCTATTGCCTCAGCTAGGCTACCCTTGTGTGTGTCCACTGCTTGTGTGATTGGTAGTAATAGCCAGCCCCTTCTCCATAGGAGTTGCTTCCCTGATGATGGCTGCAGGTGCTGGGCACAGAAATAGGGATGGTGGTCTAGTGGATGCTGCCACTCCCAGGGTTGCTGGGCAGAAATAAAAAAAAAAAAAGAAATGCAATTTAGCATATACTTTTTGTCCACTCCAATCCTACAACAATTTTGAATTCATTCTATTTTTAAGTTTCATTCATGCCTTCTACTTTTAAATCACATTCATTTCCAGATATACTCCTCCACCATCCCCCACCAAGTGTTTTCCCTTGTAACAAGATTAAAAATAAAGGCAGAAACAGTTTAGCAAAATCAACCAACACATTGATAGTATATGGCAACACGTGCAACATTCTATTCTCAGAGTCTGTCACTTCTTCAACAAGGGAAGGGAGAGGTATATTTTTTCATCCTCTCAGGATCTAAGTTTGCTCCTTATATTTACATAATACATACCTCTTTACATTTGTTGGGGTCCATGTTGCAAGTCATCTTGTATGTTGCTCATTTCACTCATATCTCTGAATTGTTCATGATCCTTTTTTTCTCTTATGGTCCACTAATATTCCATTAAGTTCCTATAGCACAATTTGTTCATCCATTTCCCAATTGATGGGCATCTATTTTATTCCCAGTTTTCTGCTACCATGAAAAGAGTTGCTGTGAATATTTTGGCATATTTAGGACTTTTTTCTTTCTTTGACTCACTAAAAATATAGAAATCCTCAGTAGTAGGATCTCTGGATCAAAGAGGATGCTAGTAATGTATATTAATCTTAAATGTATTGTACATTTTTTCATTTTTATTTTTTAGAGAGCTAGATGTTAACTATTTACCAGCATACTCCTGACACTGTGAAGGAAGAAAATGAAATTAGAACTGGAATGATTAAAAAACTTTATCCTATTCAATTCCTTATTGTTCTAACTAGCAATATAGTTGTATAGTAGTAGTATATAGTAGTATAGTACTAAATAGTAGTATAGCTGAAGCATTGTGCTAGTTTCTAGAGATAGAGACTATAAGGAGTATGCTTTGACCTCAAGGAGCTTACATTATATTGGGCGGAGGTACATAAAAATAAATGCAAAATTTATACAAATTATTCTGGAGAAGGAAGGCATATTCTTACATGAAAGACTGTTAAGAAGTGCAAAAGACAGAATACTTATGACCTTTCAAATCCTTTTGGGCTATAGATTCATCCTCAGTATGGCCTGGCAGTCTAAATTTGAAGTTTGTTTTACCAGGAGAGTTCTAATAATTCATAATTCCACGGTGTATCAGCAAGCCTTTTTCCTGTAACTTCTCCAATGCTCCACCAATTTGCTGGGGGAAACTTCTGAGTTACTTTGATCTGCTTTTGGAGTAATGACAAATGACAATTTGGATATTAATTATTGCACTTCTTTTGAAAACTGGTTGTTCACATATTTTGATTGCTAATTTATTCTATAAATTTATGCCTGCTTCATCTTACTAATTTGTAAGTCTATATATATCATTTCACTACCCAAAAAAGAGAAAACGCAGGTTAATGTGTTGGGTATGTCTCTCATTTATGTTATCAAATTCATATGATTTATAAATAAATAAATACAGGGGACGAAAATTTGTCTATTATTAAAGATGCATGATTATAAAAATTATACTTACATGTTATATAAACTCAACTGGACTTTCAACGCTGCATGGCAATCTTTTTATTATTTCTTAATCAACACTCTATCAAGTCAAGTATTAAGCACTTATGATATGCCAGGCACTGTCTTGGGGAGTCAAAGAAAAGCAAAAGCAGTTTCTATCTTCAAAAGAGCTCTCAGTCTGATAGAGAAGACAACACACAAATGACAAGGAATACTAAAGATAAATGCTGGGCAAATGGGAGGTCACATCTGGAAAAAGGCACCAGCCTTGGGCAGGGGGCAGACTGAGAAAGATTTCTTGAAGAAGGGGGGACTTGCACTGAGGGTTGAAGGAAACTAGGGAAGCCAGGAAGTGACAATGAAGAGGGAGAGCATACCAGGCATGCAAAGATAGCCAGTGAAAAGGCAGGGAGAAAAGATGGGAGTATGTGATGCTAAAAATGGAAAGGAGGGAGAAAGTATGAGAATGGAGAGGGAGGAAGGGGCTAGGTTGTGAAGGCCTTTAAAAGACAGAGGATTCAATATCTGAAAATGTTACTGTTGTCATAATTGTTGTTGAGTCATTCAGTTGTGTCATGACCTTGTGGACATTGCCCATGGGGTTTTCTTGACAAAGATACTGAAGAGGTTTGTCATTTCTTTCTCCAATGAATGTCCATTTTACAGATGAGGAATTGAGGCAAATAGGGGCTAAGTGAATTGACCTGACCAGGGTCACAGAGCTAGTAATTGTCTGAAGCCAGATCTTCCTTACTACAGCCCCAGTGCTCTATCCACTGCACCCTCTAGCTGATCCATTGGATAATACACTGCATGATAAAAAACATAAGCTATTCCAGACTATTCCTCCATATCTCATAGACATGCCCCCACTCACAACAGAGAACCTAGACTCCTGAGAAAACTGTGGCTCTGTCATTATTGGTTCCTTCATCTGCCCCACTCTGTAACTCAAACCTCCCCTTATATTACATTATCAAATAGTCATACATTATTCAATGTTATAATATATGTTCAAAGCTTCATTAACCTTTAGGTAGTATGTAAATCAGCTATTTATAATTATTATATGAGTAGTGAAGAGAGCACAGGGCCAGGAATCAAAAATACATGAGCACAAATGTGGTCTCTGAAACTCACTAGTTGCGTGACCTTGGGTAAGTCACTTAACCTCTGTTTGCCTCAATTTCCTAAACTATAAAATGAAGATAATCACAGCACCTACCTCCCAGGGTTGTTGTGAGGATCAAGTGAGGTATTTTCAAATACTTAGCACAATGTCTAGCCCCTAGTATGTATCATATAAATACTAGCCATTATATTACATCATATTACATTGTATTGTACTTGTTACATGATGTTATGTTATATTATGTTATGCTATGTTATTATATTGTATAATATGGTATATTATACCATATATTATCACCCATCCTTTCTTCCCTTGCTCCAGCCTTGGGGAAAGATATGGCCCTTCTCCTTTTGAAGACCAGTCCACTGCTTAGGCCCTTGATTCTGTTTCCTTCAAGAGTTTACCCTTTCTTTACTTGTTATTCCAACTAATTTATTTAACATCAAAATTAATAGATCTTTAAACGTTTAGTAGAATTCACTTGTAAATCCATCTGGTCCTGATACTTTTTTTCCTTAGGAAGCTCATTTCTGTCTTGTTCAATTTCTTTTTCTAAAATAGGTTTATTTACACATTCTATTTCTTCTTCTAGGAATCTAGGCAGTTTGTATTTTTGTAAGTATTCTTCCATTTCACTTAAATGTTTTGGCATATAATTGGGCAAAATAATTTTTAATAATTGCTTTGATTTCATCTTTATTAGTGGTATATTCACCCTTTTCATTTTTGATACTAGTGATTTGGTTTCCTTCCCTTTCTTTTTGTATTAACCAATGGTTTATCTATTTCATTGGTTTTTCACATAAAACCAACTCCTAGTCTTATTTATAAATTCAATGGCTTTCTTACATTTAATTTTATTAATCTAACCTTTAGTTTTTAAGATTTACAATTTGGTTGTTAATTGGGGATTTGAAATTTATTCTTTTTCGAGTTTTTAAAAATTATATACCCACTACACTGGTCTGCTCTTTTTTTTTTTTTTTTTTTTTACTGATACAAGCATTTAGATATATAAAGTTTTCTCTGATTAGTGCTTTTGCTGTATCCCAAGAATTTTGGTATGTTTTCTCATTACTATCACTCTCTTTAATAAAATAATTTGTTTCTATGAATTGTTCTTTAGCAATTCATAAAACAATTTAACAATTCATTCTCTGATATTTAATTATTTAGTCCCTAATTAACTTTTCATCTGTGTTTCCATAGTCCCTTATTAAATGTAATTTTATTGCACTATGATCTGAAAAGGATGCATTTAATATTTCTGCTTTTCTACATTCAACTGTAAAGTTTTTAATGCCTTAATATATGGTCAATTTTTGTAAAGGTACCATGCACCTATGAGAAAAATGTATATTCCTTTCTATTCCTATGGTATTTTGTCCTGATCTTATGTGCTTATATTCTCACTTATATTTGTTTTTAATACATGTCTATTAGATTATAAAGTCCTTCAGAGCAAGAATCTTTCTCTAGCACTTGCTCTCATTCTGTCAGTCATAATCATACCATCTCATATTCTCAAAGCTGTAAGAAATTTGAGGGGTTATCTAGTCAAAAGTCCTCTTTAAAATTCCTGACAAGTAGTTATCCAAGTTCCATTTGAAGACTGTCAACCACATTGAAATCACAACTTCCTGAAGCAGATCATTCCATTCCTCTAATTGTGAGGATTTTTCATCCCTTATATTGAAATGAAATCTTGTTCCTACTTCCTACTGAGAGGAAGTACTTTAGAACAAGTCTAATTCCTCCTCCAAATGAAAGCCCTTTAAAATACTTAAAGGTGACTATCATGAATTTTTCCCACTACCAAGTCTCTCAGACTCTTCAATCAATTCTTGCATGGTATAATCTTAAAAGCCCTTATCCTGGTCACTGGCTTTTGGACATGTGCCACCTTATCAATAGTCTATCTAAAATGTGGTAATCAAAAGTAAATATTATTCTCTAGATATTGCCCAACAATGACAGACTATAGCAGGACTATTAGCTTTCTCCTTCTAAACACTATGACTCTACAAATGCAACCTGACTATGTTGACTTTTTTGGCTACTATTTTTCTCATGTGAGCCATTGTTACTGATATACTACAACCTACTTCCACCTAGCAGATATCTTTCCACTCCCCTTCAGGTTGTCTGCAATTCTTATCGTTCTGAGAACATGATGTCCCATGATTTGTAGTCATGTAGCATCACTAAGAAAAAAATTGGTATTAAAAAATTGAGCTTTTGTGGAGAGAAACAATTTAGCATCATCGAAAGGATTTCATAATTTCCCACATTCATTGTAGCCTTCTCTCCATCTATAAAATTCTAGGCCCAAAGTGTATTATTTATTTGTATTGCCCTTCCTAAATAAATGTGCTGATAGATTAACTCAATGGGTTGTTCATAAGTTGGCTACAATGCATTTTTTAGTTACTTCTAACAATCCTATGTGTATTATTAGAAAAATTCTTTTTAAAATGTCTTATTCTTGCCTTTTGTTTTTATTTTTCAATCATTTATATTCCACCAAACACATACATTGAGTCCTTCTCTATAAGAAAGAAAAACATTTAAGCAAAAATAACCGTGACAGTAACTGTAGTAATGTAGGGAACTTTCCACAGTGATAGTCCTCAAAAGTCCTTTTCATAAGGAAGATTTGGATAGAGCACTGGTTGTGGAGTCAGGAGGACCTGAGTTCAAATCCAGCCTCAGACACTTACTAGTTTTGTGACCCTGGGAAAGGTTCTTCACCCTTATTGCCTCAAAAAAATGTTTACATGTTTTTAAAAGAGGAAGATTTGTCCCATCTTCTGATCTCTGGAGTTTTTTTATTTTGAGGGACATGGATCTGATTGAGGGGACCTTGTAGTGTGCTTATTACAATCATAACAATGTCATACATGGAAAGGAGAATCTAAAGAACTTTACCATCGTTAGGAATGCCTCTTCAATTTAGTTATTCAGGATATCCCATTAAGTTTAGTTCATTTTTGTTCAACTTAGTCATGTTGTGACATTCTCTAACACATCAGTGAACTCCTGTGGTTAGCACTGATTCTTCCAAGGGTGGTCCATGATTTGCAGTCATAAAACAAATGTAATCAAGTTATGTGTCTTGTTTGATAATCATTGAACAAGCTGTGGTTACATCTCACTTCCCTTCCAATCCCTAAGGTTTATTATCTCAAGCCATCCTTGATTCTCCCCTCCTCTTCATCTTTCATATTTAATCAGATGCCAAATCTCCTGGCATCTGCCTCCATAATATAACTTCTGACTCCTCTCCACTCACAGATTCATGATCTTCATCACTTACCACCTGGACAATGAAAAGAGCTTCTTAGTTGCCTTCCTTCCATTTTCTCTTCTTGCCAATCCATTCTCCACAGAGCTGCTGAACTAATACCCTTAAAACATTGCTCTGACCACATTACTTCTCTGTTCAAAAGCTCTAGTGGGAATCCTCATGCCTTTAAGGTAAAATACAAACTCCTGTTCATCTTTTTAAATACTTTACAGCATAGTTTTTTCCTACAATTCTGTATCATGCACTTTATGTTCCAACAAAACTGCCCCACTTGTTCTCCAACATTCCATCTTCTATGTCAGATTCTATTCCTGGGCATACACTACTCCCCTTTCTTCGCCCCGCCCCCATCTCTGCCTTATAGAATCCCTTGCTTCCTTCAAAGTTCAGCCGGACAGCCACCTAACCTAATCTCCCACTCCCTTTGCTAGCTAATGTCCTCCCTCAGGAATTACTTTTTATCTACATTATAGATATTCGACAGTCAACATTGTAGATATTCTGTATATAATGTTCTTTATATGTGTTATTTCTGCTCTCTGCTCCCAAGTAGAATCTAAGTTCCTGCCCCAACTCCCAGTAAGTGTCTGACATGTGAGAGTACAAAATAAATTCTTGTTGAATAAATTAATGAGTGAATTAATGATTTTCCTCCAAAATGTCTTTCCAATGAGCCTATATTCCAAACTACCATGTTACCTTTTCTCCAAATGTTTGGGGGCTGAGATATATTCTGACCTCTTTGAACTTCCTGCTTTTGGTGACTATTTTGTATTTAAACTTTCTTTTGTATTTAAACTTCTCACGTGGGTGTTCCCTATAATAAGGAAATCACAGGTCCAGTCCAAGTCCTGATAGTGAAGCTTTTCTAAGACATGGTGATAATTAGAGTCCACCATTTTATTTTTATCCCATTCACCATTCCATTAACTTTCCAGAATTCTGTGCCCCTCCCTGGCTATTGCTTCCTTATGTGTGTTCTTTCTTTCTATATTAGAATGTAAGCTTCCTTAAGTCAAGGACTGGCTTGTTCTTATATTTGTACCTCCAGTGCTTAGTAATGTGTTTAGTGAATACATAGTGAATGCTTAGGGGCAGCTAAGTGGTGCAGTAGATAGAGAACCAATGCAGGAGTCAAGAGGACCTGAGTTCAAATTTCACCTCAGACACTTGACACTCACTAGCTGTGTGACCTTGGGCAAATCACTTACTCCCAATTGCCTCATCCTGGATCATCTCCAGTCATCCTGATGAATATCAGGTCACTGGATTCAGATGGCTCTGGAGGAGAAATGAGGCTGGTGACCTGCACAGCCCTCCCTCACTCAAAACTAAGTCAAGTACAAGTCATTTCATTATTTCTCTGATGGCATGGTCTTCTTTGGCAATGAAGGATGAACACACACACGCAGTAAATGCTTAGTAAGTGATTATCATTCATCCATCCATTTCTCATTTTTCAGTCAACAGCTTAATTAAATCTGTCAAATTGAAATTGTTGTAACTGTGACCCAAGGACAAATTCACACCACAGAAAGACAGATTAGGATTACTGAGGATCTCGGTATGGTTATCATCAATTAACTAGAACATTTGATTAAACACAATCACTTCCCCGTTACATTCTTATGCCATGCAGCATAAGAGAACTAACTGTAATGGACTGCCTTCATTCTGATGGGGTACAAGTCCAAGCCAAGACCTTTCCCCTTGGATCAGGAGGGCTTTGTCCCATTTGTTTGAATGGCCCTGGAAAGTCTAGCCTTGGGGGGTTGGAGGGGAGAGTGGCTCCTTAGCTTCCCCTTCCATTTCTCACAGCCCAGATACTCTCTATCTTATCACCATTTAGCATTCTCTTCCCTTTGATCTTAGCATTCTTTTGATATTCCTGACTATTTAGCACCTCTTTAAGTCCAAGTTGCCAAGCCTGGATTGTGGATTGTCAGGACGACTGGCCACTCCCATCAGGATTCTCCTTGGGTTTAATCTATCCAGACCATCCCTGGGACCCCAGACTACTTGGCGACACCTGGATTCTTCCCTCAGCCTTTTCTGTATTTAAGTTCCATCTCGCCTCCACGAAGGTGCTCGGGTTTAATCCAGCACAGACTCTGTCTAGCTGAGATTTTATCTGGCCTGCTTATCAATACAAGCGTTACAAAATGTTAGGCTTCTTAAGAGTCAACCCAATATGGCAAGTTTTTAATAAACTTTATTTTACCTTGGCTTTAAGAAGGCTTGTGTCGAATTCATTTGAGCAGGACCCAGTGTGTCAGAATTTTGGGGTCCTCCAGTACCTCAGCAATTCCACCCTTAAAATCTCTTTTATTGATCTTTTAGACTGTGTCTGACAATTCCATCTATCTGGTTAAACTAGGTAGAATCTGAGCTCTCCTAGGAGAGGCAGAACTGTTTTGGGTTTTTTAAGTATCATTTGGGATGGCCTGAAAAAGGGCATGCTTACTTAATAATGGTATTAATATGATCTCTTAAAATGAACATTCAGTCAAGGACAAGCAAAGGCACTTCCTATGGTCTGTCTCACTTCTGGGAGCCTGTTGTATTTATCACATCCCTGAGAAGGGCCTTAAGTGGACAAGCCCCACCCCCCTTTTTTCCTTGCTGGTTCACTTGCAAATTCAATGAGGAGTGAGCCATCCTCACTTTCTAACCCAGTCTTTAACCTCCAAAGACCCACTGGAAGTCAAGCATAAAATTGGTGCAGACAAGCCTCTTTATCGGGCAGGTGATTAACAACTGTTCTTTTCCTCCCCTTTATTGAAGCATCCTTGTAACTAACTATTTGCAATATCAGCCCCCAAACAGTTTGTGCTTTGAAACCAGATAGCTCATCGAAATTCCTGGCTCGTCAAAATTTTCTTTTAAAAAAAGGTACAATTTTAACATCCTCTTGTGGGAGTTATTCTATTTACAGCAACAAAAGAACAACATGCTTTCATTGGAACTCTGACAACCTTTGCTTTGGGCAACATTAATGATCTTGAATACAATGCTATTCATTTTCTAAGAGGAATTAACTTTCTACCTGTTACCCTTCTGAAAAAGGAAGGAATATCTTTGGAGCATATATTGAGTGGGATCTTACAGACTCTCAGATTTCTTCTTTCCAGGTTCAGGAGAGCTGGTTTAAAAAAAAAAAAAAAACTACGACAGTCTTCCTGACCTGGCCTTGGTGCATGAAGATCTCCTGCTGTTTTACTTTACTGACAAATGAAGCCCTTAATATCATGGGTAAAGTTTGCTTCACATAACCAGTTCTCTTT
Source organism: Potorous gilbertii (assembly GCA_028658325.1). Lineage (NCBI taxonomy): Eukaryota > Metazoa > Chordata > Mammalia > Diprotodontia > Potoroidae > Potorous > Potorous gilbertii. The sequence continues at coordinate 666,797,704 of CM053769.1, forward strand.
AACCATCTCAAGAAGCAGTTAGGACAGAAGAGAGGAAAGAGGAAAGAAAGTTAAAGAAGAGCCGGAGAAGGTAAGGAGGGAGAAGGAAAGAAGAAATGAAAGGTTGATAAAGACAGGAAGCCAGGAAAGGAGAGACAATTAGGAAAAAAGAAGTAAACAGGTAAGGGATTGGAAATGTTAAAATTGGTAAGCAAAGAAAAGAGTAAGAGATAGTCTGAGGGTCCGAGGATGTGAGTGATTGCAGGGGGCAGCAATGTGTGTGTGTGTGTGTGGATGTGGATGTGTGTGCGTGGGTGTATGTGTGTGCGTGAGTGGATGTGTGTGCGTGGGTGTGTGTGCGTGCGTGGGTGTATGTGGGGGTGTGCGTGTATGTGTGCGCGTGAGTGGATGTGGATGTGTGTGGGGGTGTGCGCGTGTGTATGTGTGTGCATGTGTGTGTGCGTGTGTGTGCGTGCGTGCGGCGGTTTGTCCTCCGGGGGGGCGGGGAGAACCGCACTCCAGACATTGCGGGGGTTTTCGCTGCCCACCGCGTCTCCCACTTTTCGCTCCCTCCGGCCTTACAGGGTTAGAAGCCATCCGGTTCCCGATGCCCCGGTTAAAGCCCCGCACACACGTTGCGGACCTGACGGAGATGCCGAGAAGAGGAGCGGAAGGAGAGCGACAGGAGTGAGAGAAGACAGGACGCAAGCGAAAACAAGCGAGGGATACTTGGAGGGCAGGAGAGGGGGGGGGGGAGGGAGAAGGGGAGGGAGGAGACGCGGGGGAAGGAGGGAGGAGTTCCAGGGGGAACGTAGAAAGAGAAGGGGGAGTAAAAGGGAGAGGAGGAGTAAGGGGAAGACTCGGGAGGAGGGAAGAGGAAGAGGGAAGAGGAGGAGAGGGAGGAGGAGGAGGAGGAGGAGGAGGAGGAGAGGGAGGAGGAGGAGGAGGAGGAGGAAGAGGAGGAGAGGGAGGAGGAAGAGGAGGAGGAGGAGGAGGAGGAGGGAAGAGCAGGGGAGGAAGGAGGAGGACGAGGAGACACAAGGGGAAGGGAAAGGAGGTAGAGTGGACTACATCTCCCAGGGTGCCCGAGCCCGGTGGCGCCTGCGCAGTGAGAGCAGCGGCGGCGGGTCTGTTCGCCGCCGAGGAGGAGCCGGGCAGAGGAGGGGAGGCAGCGGGTGAGAGTTCAGAGTTCAGCAGCAGCAGCCCGAGCCCATGATTCCCATATGCCCTGTAGTTTCCTTCACCTATGGTGAGTATAATTTACCCCCCACCCTGAGCCCCTGTCGCCCCTAGCCCTCCCGACGGGGATGGCGAGGCAGGGGGGGGGGGGGAGGCGGGGAGGGGAGGAGGCCTCGGGGTGTGTGTGAGGCGGGAGGAGGGAGGAGGCGGCGGCTGCGGCGGCCTGGGCCCCGCGGGCGAGGGCGGCTTCTCACCGAGCGTGTCTCTCTCTCCCCCTCCTCCCCGCTCCCTCCTCCCTCCCCTCCACGGTCCCCGGCCGGTGGCTGCGCTCCTCCGTGTCTCCCTCCTCCCGCCATGGGACCCGACTCTCCGCGGCGCCCGCCGCAGTGCCCAGCCGGCTGGGGGAAGATGCCAAAATGGCGACCGGCAACTACTTTGGATTCACCCACAGCGGGGCGGCGGCGGCGGCGGCTGCGGCCCAGTATAGGTAACGGCCCCCTCGTCGTGCTGCGCCCCTGCCCCAGCCTTCCCTCCCCCGACCCCGCGCCCCGAGCGGCCGAGGAGGAGGAGGGGGGAGAGCGACTGCCGGCCCAGGCCTGCGTCCGCCGCCCCCCGCCCCCCGCCCCGGGCTCGGGGAGACCCGAGGCGTGAGAGGCCGCGGAGGAGGCGGAGGACGGAGCCGCCGCCGCAGGCCCACAAACTAAGATGGCCTCCCGAGGCCTGGGCCGGAGCGCGGAGCCGGCGAGCGGCCGCCGGCCGGGAGGAAGCGCAGGCAGACCCCTCCTGCCGCCAGTCTCCTCCTCTTCCTCCGCCCCTCCTCCTCTGCTCCCCCTCCCCGCACCCCTTCCTCCGCTCCTCTCCTGCCCCCTCCCCGCACCCCTTCCTCCGCTCCTCCCCCTGCACCCCTTCCTCCGCTCCTCTCCTGCCCCCTCCCCCGCACCCCTTCCTCCGCTCCTCCCCCTCCCCGCACCCCTTCCTCCGCT